>CM069904.1:74972493-75572493 GCA_036172215.1 Camellia granthamiana
GTACTAAAACATAATTTGATCCCTAACGCTTCTTGTAAGCTCCCCCAAAATTGGGAGGTGAAACGCGGATCTCGGTTTGACACAATTGATACAGGAATTTCGTATAGTCAGACAATTTCTTTAATGTAGAGATGACTCAGTGATGTCAAAGTGTTTGAGATTTTATATGGAAAAAAGTGTGCAGTTTTCGTCAAATGATCAACTATGACCCATATAGCATCGTATCCCCTAGGTGACCTGGGTAATCCAGTGATGAAGTCCATTGTTACATACTTTCATTTCCATTATGATATTGGCAAAGGATGAAGTATCCCTCCAGGTCGCTGGTGTTCTGTATTTACTTGCTGACACATAAGGCATCTGGCTACGAATTGAGCCACATCTTTCTTTATTCCATTCCACCAGTATTGGCGTTTAAGTCTTGGTACATTTTCGTCCTTCCTGGGTGTACTGCGAACACTAAATGATGGAACTCTTTTAGAACTTTTTCTCTAAGCGACTTATCTTGTGGCACAAACACTCTGCCCTAATGTCTCAAACTTCCATCTAAGTGAATCGTCCAATCATGTATAGGATCGCCAAATGCTATTCGCGCTTTTATGCACGCCACCTCCTGATCATACTTCTGTGACTTTATTACCTCGTTCAGTAATTTAGGCGTAGCGATTTGAGCACCAAGGTATACTTTCTCGTCCTGAGCTTTCATCTGTACTTTGAACTCATTAAGTGTTCCGACCATGTTCCATTCCTTTTGTGCAGGCTAGCAATAATTCCTCGGTTCTTGTGACTTAGGACATCCGCCACCACATTAGCATTGCTAGGACAGTAAGATAGAGTAAAATGGTAATCATCGAGATATTCTAGCCACCGTCTTTGTCTCATGTTCAAGTCCTTCTGCGTGAACAAGTATTTTAAGCTCTTATGGTTTGTGAAAATCTCAAATTGTTCATTATACAAATAATGACACCATTGCTTTAGCGTAAATACCATTGCTGCCAACTCCAGATCATGTGTCGGATAATTTCTTTCATGTGGTTTCAGTTGCCTGGTGCCGTAAGCCACTACCTTTCCATTTTGCATTAACACACAACCTAGCCCATCCTTAGATGCATTACAATACACTGTATGTCTTACGTTTCACTCCGGAATGATGAGTATTGGAGCACTAGTCAATCTCCTCTTGAGTTCTTGAAAGGATCGTTCACATGCTTCATTCTAATAGAATTTTATCCTCTTTTGTGTTAGACGAGTCACCGGTTTGGCCAGTTTGGAAAAGTCTTTAATAAACCGTTGGTAATAGCTGGCCAACCTTAAGAAGCTGCGAACTTCGAATACTGAGGTTGGCTGCTTCCAATCTAATACTACTTCTATCTTGGCCAGGTCTACTGCAATCCTGTGCCAAAACACAGCGTGTCCCAAAAATCTGACTTCTTTCAACCAGAACTCGCATTTACTTGCTTTCGAGTATAGCTGGTTGCCTCTTAAAACCTGGAGAACCATTCTCAAGTGTTGCTCATGTTCTTCTTCAGACGGTGAATAGACTAGAATGTCATCAACGAACACTACCACAAACTGGTCCAAGTACAGAGTAAAAATCTTATTCATCAAGCTCATGAATACGACTGGTGCATTGGTTAATCCAAAGGGCATTACCACAAATTTGTAGTGGCCATATCGGGTTTGGAAAACAGTCTTTGGTATATCATCATCCGTGATCCATAATTGGTGATAATCAGATCTAAGATCAATCTTTGAATAACACTTTGAACCTCAAAGTTGGTCAAATAGGTCATCAATCCGTGGAAGTGGATATTGGTTCTTGATCGTCACCCGATTGAGTTATCGATAATTTATGCACAATCTCAGTGTTCTATCATTTTTCTTTGCAAAGAGAACTGGTGCTTCCCACAGTGAGGTACTTGGTCAGATAAATCCTTTTTTCTAGTAATTCTTATAGTTGCATTTTCAATTCCCGAAGTTTAGCAGGACCCATACAGTGGGGCGTCATGGATATGGGTTCAGTACCCGCTTGTAACTCGATACTAAAATCTACATCACGATGTGGCAGCAATCCTGGCAATTCCTCGGGAAAAACATTAGCATATTTACAAACTACACGTAGAAGATTTAATTCTAATCGAGCTTCTTCATTAATGATCAAACTTATTAACCACCCAGCAAATTGATTATGCCACCATGTTTTACGATTTGTCGTGCTTAGGGAATCCTCTCTATCCCCCTTAAATTGGAAACACGTCCACTAGGTGTGCAAGCCATCACCTTCTTCTAGTAGTAATCAATCACTGCTTGGTGGGCGGATAACCAATCCATACCCAACATTATGTCAAAATCGGACATGTTCATGATCCGAAGGTCGCAACTCAACTGTAACCCTGACACTTCTAACTCACACCCTTGACAGATTAATCCTACCCTAATACTTCCTTCCAAAGGTGATGCAATACGTAAAATAGTTTCTAAAGGCTCACATTCAAGACCTAGCGATTTAACACAAGATGTTGATATAAAAGAATGTGATGTGCCAGAATCGAATAGAATGTGAATCCAAGAATTATAGAGTACAATGTTACCTTTAATTACTGATCGGTCTTCATCATCTTCCTCTTGGAGAGCAAAAATTCTGCTTGTGGCTTTTTGATTGTTGGTTGGTCAGACCTTTCGGTTTCCTTCTATTGCCCCTCCTGACTTGTTTGTTGTAGCCTTCATCTGCCAATAGCTTGAGCATTCACGCCAGAACCCCCTACTTGATTTCCTATCCCAGTAAGTTGGGGACATTCCAACTTCTTGTGCCCTATCAGATGACAGTGAAAGCATTGGACTTGTGTAACAGGCTTGGTTTGTAAACTTCCTTTTTGGCTTTGTTGTTGCAGCTATTGCGATGGCCTGGTGTATGGTGTCCGTGCCACATTCCTTTGGTCATTTCTTCTTGGTCCTACAAAGGATTGACCCCCCTTCTTTGTCTTCGTCAACGAGGTCCTTTTTGAGTCTGCCTACTCCATTTTGACATCTAATGCCGTATCTACCACATCGACAAATGTAGAAAGGCGCAAGGGTAACACTTTGCCTCTGATGATAGGGTCTAAACCCCACTTGAATTTTCATGCTTTCTCTCCCTCGTCTGTGACGTATCGGGTCGCGTATTGTGCCAGCTCTTCAAACTTGGCCACATACTGAGTCACTGTCATCTCACCCTGTTCCAAAGTTTGAAATTGCCAAATTCGCTCCTGCCTAACTGTATTTGGAAATACTTTCTTAGAAATAGCCTTTTGAACTGAGCCCAAGTCATGTTTGTCGTGTCCCGGGAAGCTTTTATCAAGGACCACCAATGATCCGCTTCTCCTTCTAGTTGGTAACTTGCCAAGGCGATCTTGTCTGTATGCACAGTAATGTCCATGGTTTCCAACATCTTTTCTATTTGACGGATCCAGCTCTCAGCGATTCTCTGGTCAGGTTCACCAGTGAACACTGGTGGTCTTTACTTTCTAAACTCAGATAACAAATATATCCGCTTGTTTGGTTGCGTTCTTCTAAGCCTTCCTAAATTTTCAAGAATCTAGTTTCCGACTGGTCTTGGTAACTCCTCAGCAGGTACAGGTACAGGTACAGGTCCAGGTCCACTGCGATTAACGCCTTGATTGTGAGCTGGATGTCCGTCTCGGCGTCTTATTTGATCGTTTACTTCCATATTGTCCGCCATTTGCCAAGTATGTGGGTAATAAAAGCCTAAGGTTGTTGTAAAGGCGACGAGGCATTGAATAAATGGGCTAATTTAATGTGGTTTGGAGGTGTAATAGTTCTAATGGGACAATGCAATTAATGCAAGCAAATAAAATAAATTAAAATAAACTAGAATAACCAACTAGATATTCTATATATAAACAACTTCTTACAAAAAGGTTACACTATTTAGGTTAGCGTGTATACACCAAAACAAAACATGCTTCAACTGCACAAAACAATATTTTCAAAAGTACACAAAAAGGTTCGTCCCACGACTACTACAACACTGCATCCCTAAGCCAAACGATTCCTCTGGGTCTTTTTCGGAATCCTCGTCGGGGTCCTCGAGTGGTAAAAGAGCATATATCGGGAATACCAAAAACTGCTGAGATGGTGTAGGGGAGTACTTTGATGACACCTCTATAGGGAATGCAGGGAAAGCTTCGGGAAGTACTAAGACAAATGGAACCTCTAACTTAGGATGATGAGAGCCACGGCTCTCTGGTCTAACACAACGCATCACAGGATACGAATCTTCAGCCAATACTTATTGCCTAAACTTGGCAAAAGTTTGATCATTCCGCTCCATTTGTAAAGCGAACCTAAGTTCCCGGTATTTACACTAGAGGCGCCGGCGTACCAACGCCCGTTTTCCCTGTGTGGTGTAGTATGAAAAGTCCTTCTCTGTCTTCTGAATAGCTTTCTTTATCACGCGCTCCGCTCTTATTTGACGTCATCGGTTAAGTCTTTGTGGACTAACAATGATAGCCTGTCTATTCTGAAAAAGAAAAACTCCCTAGTCATCAATGTTTTTTGGCTTAAAATCCATCTTACAGCAGGTGAACAATTTTTTTTTAGTCCACTTTTTAGATGATATAGTATAATATTAATAGAATATAATAGTGTGGGAAGCAAGGATATCTAAAATCACAAGTTGATACGCGTGGGTTAAGGGTTGAACCTATGGCTCTGATACCAATTTGTCACGTCCCAAAATTCGAGATCGTAAAAAAATGGGTACAAAATACAACTCAAACAGGATAAATAACCAAAATATTTTAATATACACATATAAGCAAAGTTAATAGCTTAGATAATTCATTTGTGTTCCGCTATAGGATTACACAACACTGTCACTCCAAAAGTCAAAAGAAAAAAAAAAAAAACTACTAGTCTAAGTCTTCAAGTGAACCACGGCTCCAACACTTCATCTTGATTGCCTTCGGGGATAACCTTCACCATCATAAACTACTTCCTCACCTGGTATGACACGCCATGAGCTTGGAATGCTCAGTAAAAACATATACACCCACACACACCCCCATACCTTTTATCAACCAATCAACCATATACAGAACAAATCAGGTAACATAACATACAATACTACAATAAGGTTCTGTGAATTAGTGATTAGACTAGACATGTAGAATCTCCCAAAGAGATCCTTCTACCCAACCATAAGGATTGAACATCGGACTATTCAGAACTCCCTCTTTTGTTGCTTTGCAGACCTTACCATTTATGCCCACCTCCCGGTTATTTACCAATCAACGACATTGATGGATCTCAAAAGAGACGGCCAAACAAGTGCGCCCTTTTACACCCAAATTGTGCCTAGGGCTCATTTACACCTTGCACATACCATACCAAAGGGCTCGCTTACACCTTGAAGCACCGCGTAGAGTCTAAATACGTTCGTGTCATCCTAGGGGTTCGCTTAGACCACTTGCGCAAGACTTAACTCATTTGGTATCATCAGGACACATTCATAGTGAGTAAGTGGACTACCACATCAGAAATTGGCAATAGGGGTTTTCACAGTGAAACAACGACATCATTACCTATACAACGAGTAGTTCAAAATTTTAGGGGAAAAAAAAAATTTGCACTCTCTCACGTCATTAATTGGGAAGAAATTCAATTTACAACGTTACTAGTAAAACGAGAATAAAAGGTGCTCTGGATAGAAGGAAGAAGGATGTGAAAGGGGGGAAAAAAAAACATCTAGATGATTAAAATATGTTGATGGAATCTACCTAGAAGCATAATGATGAATGCGAGCAAATTATCCACAACTATTCAACGGCTTAAAATTTCAAGGACGAAATTTGTAAGGGGGATAGGTTGTAGAGACCCTAATTTTTGTAATTACCATTAAATTCCTAACCTTGAGCTTATTTTAATAAAGCCCTTAAATTTTTGCTTAATTAGAATCGGGAAACATCGTAGATTAATTTGAGTAAATCCTAATTAATCTCGGTAGATTAATGATCACCTTTAAAACCCTGGTATTAATTATTAAAGCCTATAATTATGGATTAATTACTTTAAAATTTTAATTATCTGTTTTTGCTCAATTTCTCGGCTTTCTTTGTGTTTTAATTTAACGGGACCCGAATTTATTATTTTAACTATTTTCTAATGTTAGTATATTACTAATAAATATCAGAGTTTCATAAATTTAGACTTGGTCCCTATATACTTCTATTTTATTTCATTCCAAACCTTAATTATAATATTTTATTAATTAATGTACTTGTGCCTATTATTTATGTTTATAAATAGAAATATCTCCTATATATATATATGTATATATCTTGGTGCCCAAGTAGTTGGCTATGTGATGAATGAAAGGGCCTTGATGGCATTGATGGACAACTTTGACAAATTACACTTATGGAACTTAGTCCTTAAGAAACATCCCAATCCTTTCTCTATATATATGCACACTTCTACCCCTCATTTTACACATTTTCAGCCATGTAGTAGAGGAGTGAGAGAGAGTGATCTTGGAAAAGAGAGAGAGAGAGAGAGAGAGAGAGAGAAGAGAAGAAAAAAAGAAAAATTGTGTTGAGTCTTGTACAACAAAGGTAAACTTACATCATCTCTTCTCTCAAGTTCTTTTACCACTTGTTTTTCCTCTCCTAATACATGGTATTTGTATATATATATTGTAGTCTAGGCCTATACTCTTGTATAAATGTGTATTAATTAAGACATGGTGTGCTTCTCTTTCTTTCTTAAATTTCCAACGTCAATTCTTTTTTCTCTCTTGAATTTATTTTCCCATCAAAACTCCATAAACTCAAAATATGTTTTTATGGGGTAATATTTGGTATGTCTAGAGTATGTGATAATTTTGGTAGGACCTAAGGATGTATTTTTATAATCTAAACAATTTTTCTAAGTTTGTTACTTACAAAATCAGAAAAACAGTCAACTTTCTCTATTTTTAGAAAATTCTAGAAATATAATCTTGAGTTCACTTTTATGTCAAAATTTTAATCTTGGTGTTATATTCCAAATAAAATTTGTTTAAACTCAAGAGAGTGAGAGGTTTGAGAGATAAATCGATTTGTGTAACAGTCAACGAATCCGGATAGATCTTTTTAATTCTGCATTATCTTAAAATATAAAATACCTATCCTACTTTTGTAAATTGAGTTTGAAACTAGACTCATTTATCTTGAAACGCACATGAGGCCAGGTACTTAGGGCAAACAAAAGTATTTTTCCATAATTATTTCCCAACTAGTTCAAATCTGAAAATTTGGAAATTTGTGTTAATATGCTCTTAATTGGCTTGCAACTCTTATATGCTATGTTTCTTGAATGTTTAAGTCTTGATATGTAAACTATGATAAATTGTGAATTTGTTTTATCATGCATAAATCACTTTATGTTTAGTTTGTCTTTGTAATTATCTTGACCAAGCTTTGCTATAACCGAGAACATAATGCACTTAATAAAAGGAAAATCACATGGGATAGTAATGGGTTGTGATCATTGTAATAAATTTTATGGGATAATGAATGATGGATTCAAAAGTACAATATAGTGGAATGTATTCCATTTTGGTGAAGTCTTGTGCAAGTGTGTTTTCAAACCTTAACATGGCACGAGAGGTATTCTAGCTGCTTAATAGAATTGGGAGGTATAAGGGTGGTAGTGAGGGTCTCACACATGGAGAGTATCCCCGGAAGCCTGTCCCCTTGGGACAGATCGTGATGTCACCACTCGGGTATGGAACCTAGGTGCGTGGCCATCATTGGTAATTGTGCGGTAAGTGACGCACTGGTGATTATGCGATAAGCGACACATTGGTATTGTATTAACCAAGGGGGAATCAGAATTACTCGTGGCCAATATTAGTGGTTGGGTAAGAATGGCATTCCGTGGGGAGTTGCCTAGAACTAACTTAATTAACTGTTATTCATGAGAATTGAAATTGACCGTTATTCATAGGAACTGAAATTTATTATAAGCTTTGCTTAATTATTGTTTTTGCTGTATGTTATGATCATGCCGTTATTTTACTTGTGTATTTGAAATGGGAAAATGGACAGGGTGTGTGTGTTTACTGGGGCATTCCAAGCTCATGGCTTTTTATGCTAGGTGAAGTTTTACACTGAGAATGAAATCCCTGAAAGTTTTGAGGAACCATGGTTGCCTTAGAGATTAGATTTTATATTTCCTGTATTTTGGATAATCTTTTTGTATCAAGAAACTGATATGTATTTAAAGACTTGAAGAATTTTATCTGTAACTATTATTAATATTTTCTTTTAGTGTAATTATTTGTATTTTGTGTTTAAAAATGTTGTGTATCCTCTAGCTAAACCCCCGGTGTATTGTTGTATTATATTATCGATGTTTTCAAAATTTGGGGCGTCACAACTTGATTAACTCATTTGGTATTAATCCCATCATAATTCATGTCATTCATATGTACAAATTATTCCGAAACGCCAGTGTAAACGTCGCCTATTGCCAACCTCTTATCATTTTCCGTTTATTAGATCTTTTGATAAGTAAGTTAGTCATATTCGGTAATATAAAAGAGCATGAGACAACATAAGAGAGGAAATATAGCCCGTGATAATCATACATAAGTATGGTAAAGAAAGCAAACAACATTAGGCATACTTTGAAATACTTAGAGACAAATAACACAATAAGACACAATGTCCAACACTTCTCAGAACTGTAGAGTTAAAAAGAATGCTTTGGTAAAAATATTTTTGGGTCATATTAGGGGCTGAAATTGCACAGAAACAATAAGCAACATGTCTATTTTCAGTTCCAATTTTCAGAATCTGCACAACACATCCAGAAATTCATCTACAAGCTTTGTTTGAAAACCTGTCCAGATTTGTCACCTTGTGGGAAAACTAGCTTTCCTCTCAATCTACCAGATAATTTTCACCCAAATAAATTTTGTTGGAAATAGGACTTAGAATTCTAAATTTTGACAAAAGAATCAAGATGAGATGATTTTCTTGGAATGTTATAAAATTGCAAAAAGTTGACTATTTTTAGAGACTCAGGACTAGATTTTTAAAACAAAATATCCAAGCCTTAAAAACACACAATGGGGGGCTAATAAAATTATCAAAAGCTCTAAACACACCAAATATCCTATAGTAAATTCAGATTTGGGAAATAAATAAATTTGATATCTTTTTTAAATTAGAGAAGTTGTAGCAGTGTATAGTTTGACAAAATTGCAAGACAAAGTCACTAGACCATACCCACACTTTTATTGGGCCATTTTGAAGACTTTTATGAAACTAGGGGCTAAAATGCTATTAACCTAAGACTTAGTGTGAGAAACCAAATATACAAATCAAATAAATCATTAAGTAATAATTATTTTACAATCTCAAATATTTTACTTGTGAATCTTTAAGTGCAAATTAAATTGTATTGGAGGATCTTTTAATTAATTTAAAACCTAAAATAAATTTATGGTGAAAGTCTTTAATTTAGAGGCAAGATTTATTATTTAAAAAAAATAAAAATAAATAGGGAAGGGGGTGTGTCAGTTTATCGTTTATATATATAAAGGATAATAAAACCCTAATTCTTATGATATTGTTTCCCACAACTTTTCGAGCAGCAGTGAGAGGTACAGAGAGGGAGAGAGACGTCCAGGTTATCGGGTGAAAAGTGTTGAAAATTGTTGAGTTTTGTGGTGGCCATTGGCAAGGTAAATCCTTCAATTTTTTTATTCCCTCACTATCTTTTTCTTCTTGTTGTGAGTTACTGCGTAGTTGATGGGTCAAATCGGTGAAGTAGGTACATGTGTTGGGCATGGCCATGAAACATTTGGCTGATTGGGATAGTGTTTTGTGTATAATCATGCAAAATTTTAAAGCGAATTAAGGAGCTAAAGGCGTTGGATAAGAATTCTGCATAAAATCACAAACTTTTGAAATCAAGAAATCATATCAAATGAATGAATTTTGAACTGAAATTCTTACAGTAGATTAATTACATATTGAATTTCATGCCAGAATTTTCTTATAATTTTTGGGAGTCAAAATCTATATAAACTGATGCATTCAAATCTGTCCAGAAAACTGGTATAAAACAATAACTTCGAAAGTGTTGTTCTCTTTGGGTATAAACCTGAAAATTATCAAATCAATGTCATTAGAACCGGTTACAAGTCTAGTTTCTTACATTTTTGGCCTTGAGTTGATTGCTCGTGTATACTAAGAGAACCATTAATTTCTTTAAAGTGTTGCAAAAAATAACCTGTTTGGATATAATTAATTGTAAATGATTACTTTGATAAGCAAATCAAGTGAAACCAATTGGGTTTAAAACTTAGGATATATTAGTTGATATTTGGAGGGTTTTGGAATTCTTTGAACAGCGTGGAGTGGGTTTTATAATTTTCAAAGTTAGCGAATAGATTGAGAAGGTTTGTTTAAAATTCTATTTTATCTTAAAGTTGCTTTTAATTAAGTGTCGATTTGAACCCATATCTTGGGTGATTTTAGACCTTGAAGAACATGAGCTTAGGTAATATTTAAGAGTAACGGTGAGTTGGGTTGAGCCATGTTAGTGCGCTTTAGTTTGGGGTTACTCAGTTCTTATACTTTAGTATTTTTAAATTAGTAGTGACGTGTAGTTTTCATACTTGGTTCAGGGCACTAGTTGGACTTTCATACTCTATTCGAGGATTATATTATTTCGTTTTCAGGTGAGTAGTTGCATGCTATATATTTTAATAAATGTTCCACTTCCTTGAACTGTTGGAAAATTAAATTGTTGTTTTAGGACTAAACTGTTTTGATAAATTATTATATTATCAATAGAATTAAATTATTTCTAAAACATATGTAAACTTGGCATACTGTAAACTATTTGTTATGGTCTCATATTTATAATGGTGAACTACCATGTTTTGCGAAACTGAATTGTATTGATTATTGGGACCATCTATATATTTAGTGCAGGGAAATTATTCCATTGTGTGTGGTGACTCTGGCCACTAGGGAAAAGATCCGGGTTGGGCCGTGGTGACTTTAGTGCTCAACGATTGTAAGGAAAAGATCTGGGTTGAGCTAGGTGACCTTCAATTCATCTCAGAGAAAAGGCCCGAGTTGCCACCCTGAGGATGACTTTTAGTTCGGTATTGGATCCAACGGGCTTATTGCCTTGAGAACTGTGTGGCATGTTACTTGTTATTCTTGGTACCTAGAAAATTATTAGTGTTCATGTTATAATCTATTTTAAGTGAAAAATGTCATTTATCATGTTCTTGAGAGACATGAGTATTTTAACGGTTGAACTATGGAACCTTCTTTTTGAAACAGATTATCTTTATCAAAACCGTTTGCCAATCTAGTTCTGTAATATATATCTTATTTTGGAATTGAACCATGTTTTCAAAACTGTATTTACTATCCATGTTGCTACTCACTGAGCTATCAACTAACTTAGTTGTTTATCATTTTCAGGTGTTAAAAGGACTTAGAGTGGACTCATGGCGTAGTAGGGACTCAATTGCATGGACATTTACGCTGTGTTTGGTTGGGGGATTTGGGGAGGGATTTGGAAAAGGAAAGGGAAAAGGTGTGTAAAACTAGGTGAAATATAGGTATACTTTATTCACATTTCACCTACCTTTTCCATTTCCCTTTCCAAATCCTTCTTCAAATCCCCCAACCAAACACAACATTAGGATATTTATTTATTTTGTTTTAGATTATTATGTCAAGTTTGTGTATATTTCTTTTTATTTTTATTGAGGTTCATTTAGGATTATTTTGATATGTGGGCGGTTTATATCCCATAAGTTTGGGTGGTATTGATTACGATTGGTTTTGCCGTTTATACTTGTGGCATAT
The DNA here is from genome assembly GCA_036172215.1 of Camellia granthamiana. Classification (NCBI taxonomy): domain Eukaryota; kingdom Viridiplantae; phylum Streptophyta; class Magnoliopsida; order Ericales; family Theaceae; genus Camellia; species Camellia granthamiana. The sequence goes on from CM069904.1 coordinate 74,984,376, forward strand.
CACTGGATTGAGTTTGGTTATTTATTACTGGACTTTTGTATAGTTGTTCAATGTGATTATGGATTTGTGCTTAGGCTTATGTGTGCTTTGGGCTAAGGCCTTATGGGCCACGACCGGTCATACCCGGGTTTGGGGTGTAACACTCAGGGTTTCACGTGTAATTACCAAAAATTAGAGTGGCAAAAGAAGAGTGCCATTGTATCAAGTTTGATAAGAGATTGAGGATCGAGCTCTTTTTCAGGATGGCTGGATCTATGATTTGGAATTATGGGTGGCTTGTCGAATCGACAGCTCATTTGGAGGTGTTGATTTAGGTGGAGGAAGAGCGGAAGAGAGGCTCAAAGTAGAGAGGGTAGGAGTCTCAGGGGGATGCTAGGGACAGCAAAAGGCAGAGGGCTTCAACCCCGCAGCAGTCCCAAGCCTTTTAGTTTAGGTCCATCTTTCCTGTGTCGAGTTGGAGTTCAAGTTCGGGGAGAGGTAACCAAGTTGGGTTCTCGTGCTTCAAGTGTGGTCAGTTGGGCCATAAGTCTCCAGTTTGCCTACAGAGAAGAGAAGGGCAACAGTCTACACCGTCTTCGACTCGTTCTCAAAGTCAAAGCCAATGGAGAGAGCTGTTGCTTACTTGTTATCAGTATAGGCAGTCTGGGCATTTGAAGAGGTTTTTCCCTTAGTCGAGTGGCGCATTTGGTGCGTCTGGTTCAAGGCAGACACAGACCTATCAGCTAGCTCAGTCTATTTAAGCCTCGAGGGCCAATCAAGGAGCCGCTTTGGCTCAGTCAATTCTTTACGCCTATGACTCGAGGGGTCAGCAAGTTGATTAGAGGCATCCGGGGCATATGTATGTTGTGACTACATTGGAGCAGTTATTGGTACCTCCTGTTGTGAGAGCTAACTTTTTGATATTTAATTCCTTAGCTATGTGTTGATTGATACTGGTGTATCTCATTCCTTCATTTTGTTTTCTTTTGCATCCGTTTTAGAGTTGGAATTTGATTAGTTGGAGTCTTCTCTGTTTGTCGAGACACCTGTTAGGGGTAGAGTGGCAGTGGGTCAAGTATGCCACTCCTGTACGATTGAGGTTGTAGATCGTCGACTCTCTTTTGGTTTTTTTTTTTTTTGTTCTTGACATGCATGCATTTGATGTGATTTTGGGTATAGATTGATTGACTTATTTTTGGGCTTCATTAGATTGTTATTTGTAACAAACCCATGATTAATGTATAATCCATGATTAAGAAGGCTTAATAAGTAATTAAAGTGGAAATTTGCATTAATTGCGAGTGTGTGGCATTATTTGTATTCATATCTGTTCATCGTAGAAAGATCTGTTCATGTTATTGTTTTATTCTACAAGTTGACGGCCTTATCGGCATCTGATCAAGAAATTGACTCGACTTACTTGTTAGTTGGAATTTTTAGGAATTTACAGTAGGTTGGATTGAAATTCGATTTGGAGCCGAATAATTAGAATAAATGATCTCAATTAGTTACCCTTAACTTAAATTAATTAACCTTCTTAATTAAGCCTATATAAGGCCACTTCCAACACCTTTAATACACTTTACACCCTCAATCCCTCATCTTTGAAGACTACACGTGAGACAGAGAGAGAGAGAGAGAGAGAGAGAGAGGGGGAGAGGAAGACTTGAGTTCAACCAAAAAGGATTTGCTAGAGAATTGAAGAGAACTAAGGAGGATTAGCTTGATTACTCAAGAATTGGTCCACTTGAAGCTCAATTGAGAAGTTTAGGTGAGAACCCAAGCTTTTGATAATGTAATTAAGTTAACCAACTCATGAATTCAAAAGAAATCCTATAGGAAGACAAGAATTGAGCTTAGATAGTTGACCTTAGGGGTGTATTATGCATGCATGCATAATCCTTATAATTTGGTAAGTTGATTTTCAAGAATTTCCATATGCATGTCCATACTTGAGTTTTGTTCAAGGAACCCAACATGTTTTTGACCTAAACATCTCATTTGCGCATGATTTGGAAACTTGGAGCTCAAATCACTCCATGCATGTCATATTCATGTTATGTTTTCACAATTCAAGTTTGGGTTTGCTCAATTGACAAGCTTATGGGCCTTGATTTTATGAAATGATCTTTAATTCTCAATGTTTTTCAAGTTTAGCCATGTTTTCTTGAGTTTTTGGCCCCAAAGAACATGATTTGTGGCTTTGAATTTGAGTTTTGAAGTTTGAACGCAAATTTGAAAATTCCAGAATTTACACCCTCCACTCAAGTGACAGAACCTGCGCTTGGGCGACCACTCTGTGATCTTGCGCTTCCACTTGAGCGACCAAAAGTTGGCTTGAGCGTGAAATGCAAGCTCCCAGAAGTTTCATGTTTTTGCAGATCGCTCGAGCGACAAGAGTTGCGCTCGAGCAATGAACTGAGTCTCATGCTCGAGCGACCATCGAGTGGAAAAATCACACAACCAATACTTTTGCAGAGTTTACAGGCTGCTCGAGCAACATAAGTTGCACTCGAGTGACCACTCACATTTTTGCATGTCCACTTGAGCGAAGCAAGTTGCGCTCAAGCAGGATCCCTGTTTTCAGCAATTTTTGTTAAGTGTTTCCAAGTACATTTTAGCATCTTCATTGCATCCTAGACATTCCGAGGCCATCATTAAGACACAATCAGAGGTTATGACTTAGAAAGAAGTTAAGTACCAATCGAGTGTGTGTTTCATTATGTGTTTCTGTTATGTGTGTATATAGGTCAAGCGCCACAAGTTATCTGATTTGTTTGTTCTGCAAGTGGAGTCATATGTGAGTAAGAACTTAGTAAAGTTATGTTCACGTTAATTTTTTTTTTCCTGTGTATGAAATAAGATCTGTTTTATGAAATGCCATGTTCTATACTATGAATGATTGTCCAATTTTCGATAAGTATTTGTGACACAAGTATGTTATCTATTTCCGGTCCGGAGGTTCCTTTGTGGAACTGACAAGTTATTTGCACCCGGCTGGAGGTTTCTTTATAGAACTGACAAGTTATTCGTTTCCAGTCCGGAGGTTCCTTTATGGAATTGACAAGTTATTCGTACCCGGCCGGAGGTTCCTCTATGGAACTGACAAGTATGATTTTTGATACTCTGTATGTGATTTGTTAGCGCTAACGGATGTATCACGGATAATTAAGCATGAACTCTGATTTCTGTATATGCTCTGAACAAGAACATGAATATGAATCCATTTTTGATATGAACTCTGGTTTCTGAATTGGTTTTGGGACATCATTTATTTACCCCTTTACTTTGTTATTATTCATTGGGCTTTCGCTCACTATTTATTATTATGTATGTAGGTGAGCAGGCGCACGACTAGGCTTAAGATAATGCCTGAAGAGTTTTGTGTTTGTCTGCCACCTTTTTGTGCCTCCCAAGGAGGTTCCAAATTAACCAAGTCTTGTGGCCATGTTTTGTGATTGTTTAAGACTTTGTCCTTTTGGTTTACGAACAAATTTATGCTTATTTGTATGTGGGATGACGTGTAACTATTGTATCTTTATGACGTCAATGTCACATGTATGCTTAGAAAGTTTAAGTTCATCTGTCCTATGTATGTCTGCACAGCTCAATGGACTATGTATGTTTTATGTATATCTGCTTCCGCAGTCCCTAATCATATGACATTCTGTTCGGAGGTTTTTGGTAATCCAATGATTATTGGTCGGTTACGGCGCTAAACCCATAAGGGCAGGTTTGGGTCATGACACTATCGTAGGAGGGTGTCGGTGTGTACACCATCAAGAAAATGTTTCTACTTTACGTATGACTGGGGTGATAGTCTTATTCCTCCGTTATATGACCTTAAGGGTCGAGGAGAGTTGAGTTTCCTTTTTGCCATCTCGGTAGCTGATGAGGCTAGTACGGTTTAGGGTGATTCGCCAAGAGTAGTTCGAGAGTATTCAGATATTTTTTCGAAGGATCTTACAAAGTTATCACCATATAAAGAGATTGAGTACTTTATCAATTTAGCGCCAAGCACGGCTCTTATTTCCATAGCACCATATAGGTTTGCGCCAGTTGAGTTATGTGAGTTGAAGGTGCAACTTTAGGAATTAATAGATAAGGGCTTCATTAGCCCTAGTATCTTTCCTTAGGGAGCAACGACTCTTTTTGCAAAGAAGAAAGATGGCACATTGCGGCTGTGAATTGATTATTGAAAGGTGAACTGGATAACTGTTAAGAACAAGTACCCATTACTGAAAATAGACGATATGTTTGATCAATTGAAGGGGTCGCATTGCTTTTTGAAGATTGATTTGAGATTGAGGTATCACTAGTTGAGGGTGAAGGAGGAGGATATTCAGAAAATGACATTCCGTATGTGGTATGACCATTATGAGTTCTTAGTAAAGCCTTTTGGGCTAACCAATGCACTGGCTTTGTTTATGGACTTGATAAATTGAGTCTTTCGTGAGTTCTTAGATCAGTTCGTGGTCGTCTTCGTCAACGACATCCTAGTCCACTCACCCTCCGAGGAGGAACACTTGTGGATCGTACTTGAGTTACTTAGAGCACATTGTATGCTAAGTTCGAGAAGTGTGAGTTTTGGCTCAATGAAGTTAAGTTTTTAGGTTATGTGGTATCTGGGGAAGGGGTGATTGTAGAATTATCTAAGATAAACGCAGTGCAAGATTGGGAACAACCTAAGAATACATTTGAGATCCAGAGTTTCTTGGGCTTAACTTGCTATTACTGATGTTTTGTAAAAGATTTCTCTAGATTGGCTTCTTCATTGACTAGGTTGACAAGAAAATGAGTTAGATTCGTGTGGAATGAAGCTTGCGAAAAGTCATTCTAAGAGATTAAGGTTAGACTCACCACTGTTCTAGTTTTGATTATTCCAGAGAGAGGTTTGGGTTATTCGGTTTATTGTGATGCATCTCGAGAAGGTTTGGGTTGTGTATTGATGCAGGAAAGGGAGAGTTGTAGCCTATGGTTCACAGCAATTGAAAACCCATGAGAAATTATCCTATGCACGACTTAGAGCTAGCGGCAGTGATTTTTGCCTTAAAAATCTAGAGGCATTATCTATACGGGGAGAGATTTGAAGTGTTTTTCGATCATAAGAGTCTGAAATATCTATTCTCACAAAAAGACTCGAATTTGAGGCAAAGGAGATTAATGTTGTTTATGGATGATTACAATTTTGAGTTGCATTAGCTTGTTTGGTTTGATTTTTCTAAATTCATTTTTCAGAAAATTGTACTTTTTTGTTTTCAGTGTTTTTTTTGTTTTCTCTAAATTTTTTTTAATATTTTAAGTAATTCTTTTAATTTTTAGATACACTTAACATAAATACACTTAAAAAGTATAATATTTGTGAAAAAAATCTTTAAAAATTCACTAAATTCCAAAAATACAAAAAAAATAAAATAAAAATTCAGTACATTTTTCATATTTTTGTGTATTTATTGATTTTTAAAAATATTTTTTTACAAATATTTTACTTTTTAGATTCATCTAAGTAAGGTGCATCTAAAAAATTTAAAAAATTACTTAAAATTTTAAAAATATTCACTAAAAACAAAAAAAATACGAAAAATAAAAAATGCAATGTTAGAAAATTAAATATAGAAAATTGAAACCAAGCCCAATATCATCCAGGGAAGGCTAATGTAGTGGCCGATGCTTTGAGCAGGAAGTCTGTGAATAGAGTGGCAAGCATTGCTATCTGAGAATTGGAGATGTTAGGCATTATCAGTGAGTTTAACTTGCACCTTGGCGAGTTCATTGAGTTGGCCACTTTATTTACTGCAGTTGCACAACCTACCTTAATTAGCCGGGTTATAGAGGCACAAAAATATGATTATGAAGTAGAGACTACCCGAGAGAAGATCTCTAGTGGAAAGGTAGAGAAAGGTTTAAATGTTCATTTGGATTTGAGCGTGAGATATCTAGACCGCTCTTTTGTGCCAGATTCCTATAGAGAAGAGGCACTTTGAGAGTTCCACCATTCACGCCTTGCGGTATACCTGAGAGGCACGAAGATGTATCACGACCTTTGCTGCCAATTTTGGTAGAGGGAGAAAGAAAGATGTGGCTTTGCTTGTTTCGAGGTATCTTACTTGTCAAAACGTGAAGGCCGAACATCAGTAACCAGCGGGTTTGTTGCAACCCTTACCTATAGCAGAGTAGAAGTGGAAGCATATTACGATGAATTTTGTTGTGGGTCTTCCGAGGACTCAACGGGGTAATGATGTCGTGTGGGTAGTGGTTGACCGGTTAATGAAATCTGCACACTTTATACCTATGCGCACGAATAACTCGGTGGACTATCTTGTCGATCTGTATATTAGGGATATAGTGCGATTTCATGGAGTCTTGGTGACTATCGTTTTGTACAGGGATCCGCATTTTACGGCTCAGTTGTGGTAGAGCCTACAATGTGCCTCAGGCACTAAGTTGACTTTTAGCATCGCCTATCATCCTCAAACTGACGGGCAGTTCGATCGCACCGTTCAAATTCTAGAGGACATGCTTCGGGCTTGCGTTCTTGATTTTAAGGGGTCATGGGAGAGACATCTGCCTTTGGTAGAGTTTGCCTATAATATCAACTTTCAAGTGAGTATTGGAATGGCCCTTTTTAAGGCCTTGTATGGCTGACCATGTAGATTTCTTGTGTGTTAGGCTGAGGTAGGTAATGCACTAACGTTAGGTCCGGAATTTGTTCGGGAAACGATAGAGAAGGTCGCACTTATCCGTAAGAGGTTGGTTTCAACTTAGAGTCGTCAAAAGAGCTATGTCAACCGAAGGAGGAGACCTTTGTCTTTTGAGATGGGGGATCACGTGTTTCTTAAAATCTTGCCGAGATGGGGTTTGATGAGATTTGGGAAGAGTGGGAAGTCGTCTCCTAGGTTTATTGGGCCCTTTAAGATTCTAGAACGGATTGGGAAAATAGCTTATCGTTTGGCCTTGCCGCCCCAACTTTCCAGGGTTCACGACGTGTTTTATATTTGCCTGCTCCAGAAATATGAGCCCGATCCTTCATACGTGTTGGATTGGACTGATTTAGAGGTAAACGATGATGCCTCGTATGAAGAGAGACCGATTCGAGTGTTAGATACTTAGGTTGAAGTCTTGAGGGCAAGACTATTCCATTGGTTAAGGTGTTGCGGCGACACATGGAGTCGAGAAGGTGACTTGGGAGTGTGAGGCTAAAGTCCGTGAGAAGTACTCGGACCTGTTTGTTGATGTTTGAATCTTTTGTAGTAGATTTCACTTGAGTTGTAATATATAAACATTATGAATGTTTTGGAGGATTGTAATCAAAGTATTTTGGAATGGATTGCTATGTCTGTCTACTGTTTGTTAACATGAGTTATTGTTGTTGTTAATAATTTATTGTGTTGTTGTGTTGGTTAAATTTTGGAGAGGAAATTTCCTAAGGGGAGAAAATTATAGGGACTCAGGTTAAGACTTGACCATTTTGTATTCTTTAAACCAAAACTGTGTACTCATTATTATTATTTAGACTTCTTGAGGTCTTATTGTTGATTGGGATTAGTTGTTTGGTGTTGTCGGTTGTGTTTTGAACATGTTGGGAATTAGTTTTTCAAAAGAGTTTCTGTCTGTTTTTCTTCAGGTTCACTTGAACGGTTTTTGGTTTTTGGTTTTTCTTCAGGTTCATTTGAACATGTTGGTTTCTTTCTATTTCCTTCACTTGAACGGTTTTTGGTTTCTCTCAGTATTTGTGTTTGTAGTCTGAACTTTTGGGAGTGGGGTGTTCTTTGCTCGAGCCATTAATTGGTCGCTAGAGCGGTATTTGGTGTTTGACGCTCGAGCGGTCTCTTTGCGAGTCTGAACTACTAAGAGGGGGTCATTGTGCATTCGAGCCATGACTTGGTCGCTCGAGAAATTTCTTGTGTCTGATGCTCGAGCAGTCTGTGCATATATTAGTACTGAAAAAGATCTTTTCTTTCACTTTTGATCTCCCTTTCTTTCTAAAAGTTAAGTTGACCAAATTTCTTCAGTTTCTCTATCTAGTTCTTGTCTAAACACCCCTATCCACTCAAATCTATTGGTCTCGATGCCTTAGTGTGTTGGAGAAAAGTGTAGGGCTCGTAAAGGTGAACATTCTAATTGAAAAAGTTGTCATTTTCGGCTCCATCAAAAGTTGGGTCTTGTTCTTCTCTCATTCTAACCTCGAGGTAGGGACTTCTTCAACCTTTTTGTATGATTCTTAGCCTCGCTATATGTTCCTTGAAAAATGTAGTGATTTGGGAGTAGTGGATTTGATTTAGGGTTTGGTTGGGAAATATAAAAGAGGGGTTTTCAAATGGATTCATGGGAAATGTTGTGGAAATGTGTATATTGTTAAGTTGTGTTGAAATATCAGAAATTTCTCCTTTAAATGTGTTTTTGAAAGGAATAGATGCTTTGTTGGCAATCATTGGTTTTGAACTCAGAATAAAGGGAAAGATGTTAAGTTTTTGAAATGATAGTATGAATATATTTGTTGGTGATGAGAGTGGAGTTGAATATGTATTATCACTCCCATATTGAGATTATAAAATTATAATTGTTGTTGGAGATTTATCTTTTGCATAGAGATATCTATTTTAGGCAATCGATGGAGAATCGTTTTGATTGTTGTAGAAATTGCATGAGGATTAGTTTAATTAAAACCAACTACTTATACATCTTACATTGAACATTGTTTCATATTTATACATTGAAAATGTATTGTTTTGAGAAAAAAGGATAAATACCTAGGTGAATCTAGTTAGGGGGCGTGGTTGTGGTATTAATTATGTTGGCCTGTGTGTCCTTGGTGAAAGGTCAGAAACTTATGCGGTTAGGTACCGACTCTTCCAGTTAGTACAGGTAAAATGGCTTTGGTAGTGCTTGTATAGTCTATTGATAGACACGTACCTAGAGATTCTCAGTGTTGTGTATCCACTACCTTGTTTCTTGATTTTTAAAAGTATTGTTTTACGAATTGATTTATAATTTTGCCATTGCATTATTTTGAAAGACCAAGTGTAATGTTTTGGTAAATGGCATGCATGTGCATTCACCATATGGCTTTGTTAAGCATCATATAGTGTGTTGAAGTATTCTCTACTGGGTTTTAACTCACCTTATATGGAAACCAACTTTCAAGTGCTGATGGTATGCCTCCGTCAAGGATTTAGCTTGGGAGGATCGTGGAGTTAAAGACTCATTATTTATTTATTTTTATTATTGTAAATATCTTTTGTATAAGTCTCGGCTTTTACTTGTTTTGGGCTTGACCCACTTTTGTTGTAATCAAGTATCGTCTTGGAGATATATAGCCACTAAAGCATGTTTCATTTCTTGTATATCGCTTTGTGTCACATGCTATAGATTCAGAATCTAGGGTTTGTGAATGTATAATACATGTGGTTCATTTTGTAATGATTATCAAATGAATTAATGAAAGAATGAAATATTATGAGTTTCTGCATGACTAGTGTACTGTATAGGATTATATGTTGTTATTGGAGGCATTACAAAGAAAGAGGAAGTTGTAATTTTGGATTGTTACTCCAAGTTTTGGAAACATTGAAGATATTGAATTATGCACTATTATTACTTCTTGGAATTTATATTCTTAAATAGAGATAATTGTTTTGACAACTAATGCAGGAGTGTATTAATTGTTGTAAAAATTGCATATAAACTAGGTACATTGAAACATTTGTATTAATTGTTGTAGAAATTGCATATAAACTATGTACATTGAAACATTTACAAAGCTCATGCATAACATTGAGCATTTCATATTCCAATGATTAAACTCTTGTATTGCAATTAGAAAATGTTTTCGATATCGCTTTATTGAAATGTGTTGAGTTGATGGGATAAATACCTTGGTGAATTCGGGTAAAAGGTGTAGATGGTTGTGAATTATGTTGGCTTTAGGTCCATAGTGAAAGTTCAAAAACACGCGTGAAGTATGTCCCAATTTTCTTTTGGTAAAGTGGTTCTTGGTAGTGCTTTGAGAGCCTACTTGTAAACACCAGCTTAGGGATTACTAGTCTTGTATTTACCAAACCTTTGGTTTATCAAATGAACAATTGATTTGGGTTTGATTTCGAGCATGTGCATGACATGAGATTTTCGAAATGAAACTTATATTTTGGCATGAAATTTCATGTTTATTCACCTCATGATATTGTTAAATTTCATACATTTTATTTAGATTATCTCTGTTGAGCTTTATGTTCATCTATATGTGGAAACAACTTTTTAGGTGTTGATGATGTGCCTCTGCCGAGGTGATGGCCGTGAAGGATTTTGGAGCGCAAGGCTCACTTTTGTTTCTTATTGTGCCTGGCCAAGGGCTTATATGTTTTGGGGTGTAAAACTCACTTTTGTTGTAACTGGGTTAAGCTTTGAAACTTGTAACCTTTAGGGTATATTTAGTTTTAACACTTGAACTCACATGCTGTAGATTCAATTATTAGGGAATATGAATGTGTAATTGCATGTGTTTCATTTTTTAAAATCTCATATGCAACTCATGAATAAAATATGGAGATTTGGTATTAGTGTTGATTTGTTAACTATCAAGAATATCCATTGCTTCTGCTTGTAGGTTAGGGTGATCTTGGAGGTTGGATTAATGAATATGAATTAATTTTGACGAATTGGATTTCATTATTTTGGGGGTGTTACAAAGACAATGGTATTTTGATAGTTTCATTTTAGGACAAAAAGAACCAAACTTTATCAAAACACACTCAATAACAACAACAACAACAACAACAACAATAAAAACAACAACAATAATAATAAATTGAATAATTTAGTAATTTTTTTAATTTTTTAAATTTCTAGTATCATCAAATTTACACGAACTTAGAGCAACTTCAATGCTACTCTTTATTTTACCTAACTAATTCTTCATCAATGTGCTCTCCAATGCTACTATTTATTTTACATATTTATCTGCACAAACTAACTTAAAGAGCCTCTCAACGTTCTCTAAATGTAACTAGCCTGCAAGAATCTTGTTAAAATAACTATGTACTAACTAGCCTATTGGAGTGAGTAAAATAGTATGAAACTAGTTATAATAGCTAACAAGTCTCTTTTAAAGAATCTCTTGAAGATGCTCAGGAAGCAAAATTTCAATTCAGTATAAAAAAAATTCACTAAGACAAAAAATAAACTGAAAAATAAGCTAACTAATTAATAAAGTTGCAACAAAAAGAACCTTAAAGCTAATGTTAGAGATTAAACCAGAAAAGCAAGTTCTTTTTTTCCACTATCCGATCATATAAGTTAGGGGTGCAACTTGGACTGGTTCGGTCGAGTTAGGAGGTTATTCAAACTTAACTCAAGTTGTGCTGAGACTTGCCCAGACCCTAATTGTAACCCGAAATTGTTTGCATAAGGCCCTGAATTGTACATGAATTTTAGTTTTTTATTTTTTATTTTTTATTTTTATAGATTAATTATTGATTTATTAAAATTAGATGTTATTTACATTTTTTTTAAGAAAATCATTAATAACAACAAAATAAATAATTTATATAATGCAAGGGAGATGCTGCTATGATAGTTTTTACAATTTATGAGTGAGAACTAAAATAATAAAAAAATATTTTGTATTATTTGTGTATATAATATATATTCAATATGATTTAATAATTTAAATTATTTTAATATCATGTAATGACTGTATGAGGGGGTTCAAGAATATTGTTGGAAAATTTGAAGATCTTCGAAGATCTTTGAAGAAAATTCCGAATTCTCTAGAAATGATAAGAGGCTTAGATTTTTCAATAGTCACAACTAGGAACAAAATAGCAAAGAGATGATGGAGATAAGAGATTGGGTGAAGAAGAAAGCAAAGTAGTTAGAGAGAGAATAATGGCAAGGCTCTTCCACGGATCTTCCACTTTCACTCTCAAGGTTGATAATGGAGGAGGGAAATTAGTTTTTTTCCAAGAGTTATCTTTCCAAAATCCATTCCTTGTAAAGCTATGGGTGGGTGCTATTTATAGGCACCTCATGATGTAGAATGGAGCCCATATGCAAGGCTTATGGGGAATATTCTCTCTAACCACCTTATCCGAGGAGGTGACCTCTCCGAGGATGAGGAAAACCCCGAAGAGGAGATCAACCTCTCGGTGAACCCTTTTTCTTAGCCACACCTAACCAATAATCCTCAATCATCCCAAGGGGTTAGGGGTAGTCCCAGAGGACACCTTGCCGCAGAAGGGTCAATGGTAGTTCAAGAGAACACCCTGCCGCAAATATTACCGAGTCTTAGGGACTCCCTAGATCGTGCCACCTCGACCCGAGTATAGGCTAGTTTAACCAAAAAGTGAATTTATCTCCACTCACCATCCTCAGGATCGGATCCTTTATTCGGACTCCATCACGCCCATGGTTCTGGTGCGTAGATCCCGGAAAGCTCTGAGCTCGCAAGTGTTATGGGACTTGTTAATAGAGCGACTTATAGATTGCATTCAAATATGTTTGAAGCCAAGCGCTTCGGATCTCTAGGTTCGTGGATCCAAACCCTTTTGAGTCCGAGTTCAAATAGGCCTCTAAGTTCATGGTTCCGAACCGTTTCAAGACTTAGCCAATACCTCGAAGAATAGATCTCCTCCGAGGGTTTCATCTCTTTTGAAAGCAACGGTTAACCTCCTCAGACACCTGTATGATCTGGGCCTCCTCAGATGGACTTGTTGGACTCTTTTTAGAAATATCTGCTTAATGGGTCTTCTTCGGCCTAATTTGTTGACCTTCTCATGGGCTCGTCCAATAGATTTCACTTGGGCTCATTTGGCAATAATTTCTCCGAACCCATTAATTTTGGACTTTTCGATTGGGCCCAATTAATTTAGTGGGCTCAAGTTAACCCCTCTTACGTTTTGCCCCTTGCATGTATGAGAAATTTTAAATTTCTTAGACATGCATATTTTCAATTCTTTGGCCATGCTTCGCATCACACCCTCGAGAATATTTTATCCTCGTGTCATGTTTGGCAAATATACTTTTGTGCCTTTAATTTTTCTTTTTTTTTTTTCTTTTTTTCAAGAAAAAGAATTAAAACTTGACTTCTGTAATGCTCCACCAAGACTATACTTCTTTCTAAGAAATAATCAAATCTTTATTTTATTTTATTTTATTTTATTTTACAAAAATGCTCTAGACCACTAATTAGTGGTGGCTCTAATGATGTGGCAGTGGGTCCCACCCACTGCCACATGTGTTTTGTGCCTTATTTTTTTTATTTTTATTTTTTTTTTCACTTACTACCTCACTAGTGGTGAAATTAGTGGTGATAAATTAGTGGTATGTAGCATTGCTCTTTATTTTATTATGATGGCTCCAACAACTCATATGTTGACAGTTAAATTTTTATCCCTCCAAATATTGGAAAACGCACAACTTTTTTGTTTCAAGTCAAAGAAATAAGAATTAAAGAATTCATTTCTTTATTCTTGAAAAGATAAGGCTAAATTTTTTTTAATACAACAGGCCCACTTTCCACTTTATATATATATATATATATGCATGCTTCGGCTATTTAAGGAACCATTAGCATCATCCTTTTGTCTTACAGAAGGGACCAAAAAAAAAAAAAAAAATTATAGTCCTTATCCACTTTGCGTTGCCAAAATACTCAGCATATCCTCTTTCAGGACCGAGAGACCACACTTCATCTTCTTCAAGGAGGCTCTGTTTCTACAATACCAGAAACCACCACCGTTTGCTCATTGCTCGCTGCTGTAGCTCTAGGCGCCGGCACCGTCGTCGTCACCAAAGACCCACGCCGCCTTGCACACCGTCGGCAGCCGCAGCTTCGGCTATCACTCTCTTCAACCTCAAATTTTACTTCGGCGTCTCTTTTTCTTGGTTTTGGCAGTGACCAACACCAGATTCAGCTTGCCATCGGCCCATCGTCTTTGTGTCGATGCCGATTCTAGCATTCCATTGACCTATCTTCATTTGCGTTGCTATTTTAGATTGCCGAAACCCCATTCTTATATATATATATATTATTGTTCATGAACTTGGGCTTGCAAAAAATCTATTTAGGATTTGTGTTCTTTACTTCTGAAATAGCTAGTGCTTAGTTATTGAGGGAAATAGAGCTCTTGTTGAATCTTGATTTGCATGAGAAATGTAGTCTTGAAATTCATGTTTTGAAACTTGACCTTGTGCTGATAAATCTGATATTAATAGAATATTTGATGCTTGCATTGAGCTATTGATGTCGAGGGCAGAGATGTTATAGGAATGATTGTTGTTGCTAGCTTCAAGGATAGTGGATGTCATGCTCGAAAACTCTTGACGTAGAATTTCCCGTAGAATTTGTTGATATGATGACATACCTTGTCAAAGAATAAAAAATGATATATTGTTTTTTGTTGAACTCATAGATCATCGGAGAAATAAATAGTTGATGCCGAAATTTTGTTTGAACATTGTTGCTTTACGTTGGCTTGAGAGGAACTGGCCCAGAGAGACAAAACTTTGATTGTTGTATTTTTATGAACTTGCTCGATAGGATAGAATTATTGTAGCCTAAGTAGGTCATTATTATTCGTTGATTTTGCCCCATTTTGATAATGCCTAAATCATGATCTGAAATTGATATTGCTCATCTTGTTTGTTGGCTTTGCTATTTCAGGCGAATGGATTCTTGTGCGAAATCCACGACCCTAGGGCCCTCAGAATCCGCACTAATGAGAACAAGGGCTGTCTCTCGGAAGTCTGAACGGAAGCAAAACTATCCCTCAGAAGTCCGAAAGTAGCATACACCCTACTTCGGCAAGAAAGATCCTTTCTGGCAGGCAACTGAGTCTACCAAGCTCGTACTAATGGAAGTAAAGATTGTTCTTCAGAAGTCTGAGTGAAGGCAAAGCTGTCTCTTGGAAGTCCGAGTAGATGTACACTTTCTTCTTCGGTAACTAATGGAAACAAAGGTTGTCCCTCGAAAGTCCGAGTAGGAGTACACTCTACTTTGACAAGAAATATCCTCGAAGCTCGCTTTGATAGAAGCAAAGGCTATTCTTCAGAAGTCCGAGTAGGAACACACACCATGCTTTAACAAGAAAGACCCTCGAAGCTTGCATTGATGGAAGTAAGGGTTTGTTCTTCAAAAGTCTGAGTGGGAGCACACACTCTACTTCAACAAGAAAGATCCTCGAAGCTTGCACTGATAGAAACAAGGGTTGTCCTTCGGAAGTCTGAGTGAGAGCACACACTCTACTTCAACAAGAAAGACCCTCGAAGCTCACACTATTGGAAACAAGGGTTGTCTCTCAAAAGTCCAAATGGAAGCAAGGGCTGTCCCTCGGAAGTTCGGGTGGAAGCATACTCCTTTCTTTTGGCAAGAAAGATCCTCGAAGCTCGCACTGATGGCAGCAAGGGCTATTCTTCGAAAGTCCGAGTGGGAGCACATACTCTACTTCAACAAGAAAGATCCTCGAAGCTCGCACTGATGGAAATAAGGGTTATCCCTCGGAAGTCTAAATGGAAGCAAGGGTTGTCCCTCAGAAGTTCAGGTGGAAGCACACTCTTTTTTTTGGCAAGAAAGATCCTCAACGCTCGCACTGATGGCAGCAAGGGCTATTCTTCGAAAGTTCGAGTGGGAACACACACTTTACTTTAACAAGAAAAACCCTCGAAGCTTACACTGATGGAAGTACGGGTTGTTCTTCGAAAGTCCGAGTGGGAGCACATACTCTACTTCAGCAAGAAAGACCCTCAAAGCTTGCATTGATAGAAGTAATGGCTACTCTTCGGAGGTTCGAGTGTGAGCATGCACTATTTTGACAACTAATGAAGGCTGTCTCTCGGAAGTCCAAGTGGGAGTACACTCTACTTCGGCAACTAATGGAAGCAAAGGTTGTCCCTTGGAAGTCTGAGTGGGAATACAGTTCTACTGCGTCAAGAAAGGTCCTTTCAAGTTGGTAACCGAGTCTACTATTCCTCTTTCTTCTTCAAGGGGCAACAAAAATTGAAAACTGCCTCAAGCAACATAACATAATGAAGATACACAATATGGAGAAAATAAACTTCTAATAAAGATACACAATGTGCAGAAAATAAATTTCTTCATAACATAAGAAAGAAAGATAAAACTTCTTGGACAATGCAGTAAATACAAATTGTAAATGTCATAGATAGACTTCTTCTACGGAATGTTGACATTTGCCCTCAAAGTTGCAAGGTCATTCTGAAAACTTTCACCAGCGGCTCGGGGCCGTCATACGCCATCATAGCCACGTCTTCTAAGATATCCTGAGGCCCCTGTTCTTTGAACTTTAGCTCATCTGCTTCGACTTTCTTTCTAAAGATCTTCTTAATCGTCCGACACTTTTCTGTAGGATATCCTAGTGATCGATGGAATACACAATAATTAGGGCCCTTGTGGTCCTTCTTTGGCAAAAGCTCTTCGACACGAGGCAACTTCAGTTCCCCGTCTGCCAGCCATTCTTTAACTAAGGCCTTCACCTCCTCAACACTACACGGAAAATAAGTGTCATCTTTGCAGTTTTTTCTCTTTTGACCTCTGAATTCCTCCCCTTGCAACTTTTGGGTAGAAGACGCGGAAGTCGCAGTGACAGAAGGTCCTCGGGATGACTTGAAGCTGGGTTCATAACTGGTCTCGAACCCGATCTCCTAAGATTGAGGTATGTTGATGTTTTGAGATGCTTCAATTAGTGCAAAAAATGTGGGTAGCTTGTGATTAACAAGAAGCATCTTGTGCCCATTCAAAGCCCTTTCAACATAGATTTGGACCAAGTGGCTTTCCTTCACAACCTCATGACAGTTCATGGCTTTGTCTTGGAATCTCTTCACATATTCGAGAATGTCTTCACCCTCCCGTTGCTTTTTTTTACACAGGATAAGTGTGGTCACTTTCTTGGCCACTTGAAAGAATTTGGCATGAAATTTGTTGACCTTCTCCTCCCAACTTCGGATAGAGCTTGGGGCCAAGTTAACATACCAATTATATGCTTAGTCGGTGAGGGACTTTGAGAATTCTCTTAGTCGGAGGACATGATTTGAACCGTGAATCCCCAAAGTCTCAATGAACCGAACAACATATTCTCGAGCATTTCCTTGCTTGCCATCGAATTTGATGAACTTTTGTGATAACCCTGTTCCGTATTATGCTAATTGATCTTTATTATGAGTGTGATTATGTGTTTGATATGATTTTGAGTGTCATTTATATGAATATATGTGGTTTTGAATTTCTATCTATTTGCCGTAGGAAAATCTGTTCAACTTACTGTTATAAACTGAAAAATTGAAGGCCTTATCGGCCAGAGAAACCGAAATTGATTGCACCATTGTGATTGGCGTAATTTTTAGAGCCTACGGTGAAATTTAATTGAAAATTGATTCGGATCAAATTAAATAGATTAAATTGATGAAATAGTGCTCAATTAATTAGTGTTAATGGAATTTGATTAAGAGAGGCTATAAAAGGGCCATTATACACCCACATTTCTTTAGTTTTGAGCTTAAAATCAGATTTTACACTCTAGAGAGGAAGAGGGTCGGCTCTAGAGAGAGAAAGAGGGAGAATTGTGCAATTTTGGCTCAAGGCTTAAGAATTGGAAGTTAAACTCAAAGAACTTGAGTGTTTGAAGCTCCTAGGTGAGTAATCAACTCTTAATTTATGAGTTGAGTATGTAATTTTGTGAATTCAAGTGGTATGGTAGCTCATGGCAAAGATTGAGTTGAATATGAAGTTAGAATGCACATACATGCATGAAATTACTATGAATCACCATGAATTGCCATGAAATTGCATAAGATAGCATGAATAATGTTGAACATGGAAAATTGGGCACCAATCTTCACATGCATGCATAATTTTCATGGGTTTCATAATAATAAGTGTCATTTGTAAGATTTGAAATAGAAATGAAGTCAAAAATTGACATGCATGTTTGATTATTGAAGATATGGAGCTTATATGAGGTTTGAATGCATGAGTTTTGATTACACAAAATAAATGTTGAATAATTTGAGAATGTGACTATGATTTTGAATAATTGGCCCCATATTGCTTACATCCTCATGTTATATATTGTGTCTCTACGTTTTTGGACCAAAAACATGAATGTTGGACCTTTGAATATCAAGGTTGCACTTGAAGAACAATTCTGGAAAACCCAGAAATTGGCATGTCCGCTTGAGTGGGGAAAGTGCCGCTCGAGTGTGAAATGCGAGCTCCTAGAAATTTTTTGCAGACATTGATGTCCGCTCGAGCGGGGACATTCACACTCGAGCGGGGAGCCATGTAGTGTGACTTTCAGCTCGAGTGTCCGAATTCACGCTCGAGCGTAAAAATGAGGCAACCAGTACTTTTGCAGACCATGAGGGTCCGCTCGAGCGGTGAAACCCACGCTCGAGCGGGGAACCCTGTTTCTGAAATTTTGTAAAGATGTTTCGTGTTTCATTTTCCGTTCTCTTTCATTTCTAAGCACTCTTAGGCATGCATTAAGCATTGTAAATGAGTTAAAAGGATAAGAACGAAGCCTAAGAGGAATATATGAATTAAGAATGGAATGAATCGTTTGTGACCCATTATGTTCATGAAATGTGTAGGGTCAAGCACGAGGGCAAATCCACCGGCAGATCACTGTGAGTAATATCTTAATAGAGATATTTGAAGTATGTTATTTGTCCAATTGCTTGTTTCCACATTAGTCTTATAAGTTTGTTAATTTGAATTGTGGACAAATATCTGTTATGCCATATAGTTGGGCAAAAGGCCGTTGAATACAAATGACTGGCCGAAGGCTGTATGACATGAAAGGTTGGGCCAAAGGCCGTTTGACATGAAAGGTTGGGCCAAAGGCCGTTTGACATAAATGATTGGACCAAAGGCCGTTTGACATGAATGAATGGGCCGAAGGCCGTTTGACACGAATGAATGGGCCGAAGGCCGTTTGACACGAATGAATGGGCCAAAGGCCGTTGGACAGGAACGATTGGGCCAAAGGCCGTCGGATATGAATGAATTGGGCCCGAGGCCGTTTGATGTGTTTGGAACCGCAGTCACTTGACTATATATATATATACTAGATAGAAATATGAATTCGGCCCAAGGTCGTCTGATGTATGTTATTCTAAATACTGTTCGTGTATCTTCTTTATTTGATATTATTCACTGGGCTTTTGCTCACGCTCATTCATGTGTCTGTAGGTGAGCCAAGGGAGGTCCAAACCTAGCCTCAGTAAAGTTTGTGTGAAACAGTCAAGGTTTTGAAGAGTCAGCCCATACGTCTCACGCACGAGACTTGTTTTCGCCCTTTTGCTATTTTGTTATATTATTTTTTTGTCATGTTGGCGAGAACTTTGGATTACGGTTGTATATAGTTTTGATTGGCTAACCATGACTTGAATGATTTTGTTGTGTAAAGCTTATATGTTAACTTTCCTTGATGTGAGTTATTAGTGTATGTTTGTGAAATGTTACGATGTGCCATGTAAGCACAGCTCTATGGACAAAAGTTTGAAATTGCTTTCGTTTGGCCCCCTTAACTCTGTTAAAATATATCTGATTTGGTTTAAGGCCGTAGGTAATCTCATGATTACTGGCCGGTTATGTCCTTAACCCATGGGGGCGGGTTCGGGTCATGACAACTTTGGCACCTTGTACCCCTTCAGGTATGGATAACTTAAAATCTCGATAGGGTGTGGTGGCTTGACATCCAGATCGGGCAAAGAGGGTAAAGTTCTCTTGCCCCGTTCGAGATCGAACATGGCTTGCTCATCGGCAAGAGTAATAAATTATTGAGGAAGAGAACTTAATGGTGGTATTCCTGGAACTTGGTTTGTGGACCCGAAGACCGAGCTTGGAATGACTTGGCCATTTAGGTGTTGAGAATTCATCATCGGTGAATACACATGACGATATTGGCCATCGGCACCTGTGAATAAGTCATTTGGTGATGGGACATTGAATTAGGTCCCACAAAATCCATTACATGCCGCGGCTATACCGAGTTGGACTTGTAAACTCGTCATCGGAACCAAAGGAGACCCGCTCTGTACATGAGTAGCATTTACAATTGGTGGAACAAAATTAGGCATGGGTGGTGCACCATTTGGCAGAGAAATTTCCGTGGGCCTTCCTTGAACTTCCACCACTGCTGGAACACTATTCATCGCGCTAGAGACTCCTCCAACCACTGATGGACCATGGCTCGATCCTTCGGTTGCGTGATTTTGCACTCCATGGGCCACAGGTTGGCCATGACTTGTTCCTTCTAGCACTTGATTTTGCACACCATTTTGAGCAACTTCAAGGAGAATTTGGGGTGGGTCTTGATGATTTTGATCATTCCCAACATCACTATCAAGTTGTTGATGCCTGCCGGCGCTGACTTGACCTCCATTTGTTGTTGGTGGTGCGAAATGCGAACCCATCACCAACATGGTATGGGTGAGATTTTGAAGGGTCGTGAGAATCTCTTGTTGAGTTTGTTGGAGTCCTTGAATGGCTTCAAGGATGAGAGGTGAGTCTTGAACTTGAGTCCTCTCATCACCACCATTAGAAGAGCCTTGTTGATGAACTTCTTCTTCTCTTGCCATCTTCACCAGAGTTATGTAGATTCCGGATCTTGTTGAGACCATTAACCAATCTGCCTCCCCAGCAGAGTCGCCAAATGTATGAGGGGGTTTAAGAACATTGTTGGAAAATTCGAAGATCTTTGAAGAAAATTCCAAATTCTCTAGAAATGATAAGAGGCTTAAATTCTTCAAAAGTCACAACTAAGAACAAAATAGAAAAGAGATGATGGAAATAAGAGATTGGGTGAAGAAGAAGGCAAAGTAGTTAGATAGAGAATAATGGCAAGGCTCTCCCATGGATCTCCCACTTTCACTCTCAAAGTTGATAATGGAGAAGGGAAATTAGTTCTTTTCCAAGAGTTATCTCTCTAAAATCCTTCCCTTGTAAAGTTATGGCACCTCATGATGTAGGATGGAGACCATGTGCAAGGCACATTAGGAATATTCTCTCTAACCACCTTGTTCGAGGAGGTGACCTCTCCGATGATGAGGAAAACCCCGAAGAGGAGATCAACCTCTCGGCGAACCCTTCTTCTTAGCCACACCTAACCAATGATCCCCAATCATCCCAAGGGGTTAGGGGTAATCCTAGAGGATGTCTGCCGCAAAAAGGTCAGGGGTAGTTCAAGAGAACACCCTGCCGCAACTATTGCTGAGTCTTAGGGCCTCCCCAGATCGTGCCACCTCGACTCGGGTATAGGCTAGTTTAACCGAAGAGTGAATTTATTTCCACTCATCGTCCTCAGGATTGGATCCTTTGTTCGGGCTCCATCACACCCATGGTTCTGGTGCGTAGATCCCGGAAAGCTCTGAGCCCGCAAGTGTTCTGGGACTCATTAACAAAGCGACTTCTAGATTGCATTCAAATCTGTTCGAAGCCAAGCACTTCGGATCTCTAGGTTCGTGGATCCAAACCCTTTTGAGTCTAAGTTCAAATAGGTCTCTAAGTTCATGGTTCCGAACCCTTTCAAGACTTAGCCAATACCTCAGAGAATGGATTTCCTTCAAGGGTTTCATCTCTTTTGAAAGCAACGGTTAACCTCCTCGAGCGCCCGTATGATCTGGGCCTCCTCAGATGGGCGTGTTAGACTCTCTTTAGAAATATTTGCTTGATAGGTCTTCTTCGGCCTAATTTGTTGGCCTTTTCGTGGGCCCGTCCAATAGATTTCACTTGGTTTCATTTGGCAATAATTTCTCCAAACCCATTAATTTTGGGTTTTTCGATTGGGCCCAATTAATTTAGTGGGCTCAAGTTAACCCCTCTTGCAATGACTAATAATTTATATTTAATATTTTTATATATCTATATATGTATAATTTGGGCTTTGAGTTACTCGGATTGTTTGATGTCTTTGTTTAAACTCGTTCAAATTTAATTCAGGCTTCTTATTTTTTGCCTAAGTCTGTACCGAATTCAAAGATATCTTATCCAAATCCTAAAAAAATTTACATTAAACTCAAATTGCTTGGGTTGAGCTCACTCAAATTACACCCCTAATTGGAGGTGCCTCCATCTCACTTGATTTCCAGTCATGGTTGGACCACCTAGAAACATAGTGTTGGTTCATTTTAATATCATTTATTTATTTATTCATTTTGTTCATGAATCTTCCTTGGTTCTTATTCATGAATTTTATCTTGTTCTTGAATGGAGATTCATTGCTTTGGTTTTGTTCATGAATTAATATTAATTATAATTCATGAACTTGGTGGTGAATTCATGTTTGGGTACATTCTCCCTTTTCTCTAGGTTCTTGGCCATTATTATTGTTGATGTATTTTGTAATGTCCTTGAGGCCTATAAATAGTTCTCTCTTCTACTCTTTTCTTCAACAACAAATCAACTCACCAACTATTTTCTATACAAGAGAGATTACTAGCAAAGAAGGGTGTTTTTCTTGGTGGAGCTTTGGGTTCACCATCTTGTGCAGAGTTGGCTTGAACCATATGACAAGTGGTCCGGCTGTTGTATCTTGGAGGGGACATGTCATAGTTTTGTGACTGCTGCATCGGTATTTTGGGTTCTTCCAACCGCAGTGGGTTTGATCTCCTTAAAGAAAACAAGATATCCATGCCTGAGCCTGATCTATTTGTATCTCTTTTTCTTTGCATTATTTATCAATAAAATATATTTTTTCTAGTATTTTCACCAACAATTTTAAGGAGATCAAACCATGGATCAAGCACCTGAAAAAACCAATGATGGAATTGGAAATCTCAACAGGACTTTCAAGTTCAAGGAAGTTCATTTTAAGAGGTGGAAAGGAAAAGTTCTTTTTTACCTTAGTCTTTTGAAGTTGAATATGTTCTTACCGAGAAGAACCCAAAATTGTTGGTTCATTTTAATATCATTTATTTATTTATTCATTTTGTTCATGAATCTTCCTTGGTTTTTATTCATGAATTTTATCTTGTTCTTGAATGGAGATTCATTGCTTTGGTTTTGTTCATGAATTAATATTAATTATAATTCATGAACTTGGTGGTGAATTCATGTTTGGGTACATTCTCCCTTTTCTCTAGGTTCTTGGCCATTATTATTGTTGATGTATTTTGTTATGTCCTTGAGGCCTATAAATAGTTCTCTCTTTTACTCTTTTCTTCAACAACAAATCAACTCACCAACTATTTTCTATACAAGAGAGATTACTAGCAAAGAAGGGTATTTTTCTTGGTGGAGCTTTTGGTTCACCATCTTGTGCAGAGTTGGCTTGAACTATACGACAAGTGGTCGGGCTGTTGTATCCTGGAGGGCATAGGTCATAGTTTTGTGACTGCTGCATCGGTATTTTGGGTTCTTCCAACCGCAATGGGCTTGATCTCCTTAACGAAAACGAGATATCCGTGTCTCAGCCTGATCTATTTGTATCTCTTTTTTTTTTTGCATTATTTATCAATAAAATATATTTTTTCTGGTATTTTCACCAACAATTTTAAGGAGATCAAACCATGGATCAAGTACCAGAAAAAACCAATGATGGAATTGGAGATCTCAACAAGCCTTTCAAGTTCAAGGGAGTTCATTTTAAGAGGTGGAAAGGAAAAGTTCTTTTTTACCTTAGTCTTTTGAAAGTTGCACATGTTCTTATCGAGAAGAATCCAAAGAAAATTTTCAAATCCAACCAAGGAAGAGTAAACAAGCTATGTTGAAAAGGATTTTGGCCCTGACTATTATCTTTACAATGTGGAAGAAATTCCTCTTACGGTGTAAGAAGCTTTATCATTACCTGATGCTATTTTCTGGAAAGAGGTTGTAAATGATGAGATAGATACATTACTTTCAAATAAAACATGGAAGCTAGTGGATTTACCTCCAGGTTGTAAAACTATTGGATGTAAATGGGTCCTTCGTAAAAAACTTAAACCGGATGGAATTATTGATAAATATAAAGCGAGACTTGTCGCTAAAGGTTTTAAGTAACAGGTTGATCTTGATTTCTTTGATACTTTGTCTCCGGTTACTAGAATTACATCCATTAGACTGTTGATAGCTATGGCTGCAATTCATGATTTAAAAATTCATCAAATGGATATGAAAACAGCATTTTTAAATGGAGATCTAGATGAGGAGATTTACATGGACCAACCCAAAGGCTTTGTGGAGCCTGGCCAAGAAAGCAAGGTGTGTAAGCTAACTAAATCCCTTTATGGTTTAAAACAAGCTCTTAAACAGTGGCATGAGAAATTTGATTTATGCATGCTTGAGAATGGCTAATGAATGTGATAAGTGCATATATTATAAAACTTGTGAGAATGTACATGTAATTATTAGTCTATATGTGGATGATCTACTTATCTTTGGCTCTAATTTGTATATAATAAATGAGACTAAAAATATGTTTAATAGCCATTTTGATATGAAAGATCTTGGTGAAGTCAATTTTATTTTGGGAATTAAAATTACCAAAACTAATGATAGTATTTTTCTTGATCAGTCACATTATGTTGAGAAAATTTTAAAGAAGTATAATTTTTTAGACTGTAAACATGTTGCTACTCCTTTTGATGCGAGCATACATTTATCTATTGTAACAAATGAAAAAGAAGTGATTAATCAAAAGGAATATGCTAGCATGATTGGTAGTTTGAAATATGTTACCGACTGTACTAGACCTGACATTGCATATGCTGTTGGAGTACTTAGCAGGTTTACTAGCAAGCCAAGTCAAGATCATTGGCTAGCCATAGGAAGAATTATGAGATATTTAACTGGTACCACAAATTATGGTTTTTTTTATAACAAATATCCTGCGGTACTTGAGGGATATAGTGATACCGATTGGAACACTTTGTCAGGTGATTCTCTCTCTACCTCGGGTTTTATTTTTATCTTGGGTGGTGGTGCTATATGTTGGAAGTCTAAAAAACAGACTATAATTGCTAATTCTACAATGGAAGCTGAGCTTATAGTATTAGTTTCAGCATGTGAGGAAGCGAATTGGTTGAGAGATTTGTTACATGAAATCCCTTTTTGGGAAAAACCAATTCCTCCTGTGTTAATTCGTTGTGATAGCACTGCTGCTATTGGTAGAGTGAATAACCATTTTTATAATGGTAAATCCAGACCTATTCGAAGGAAACACAGTAATGTGAGATCCTATTTGAGTAATGGCATCATAATTGTGAATTATGTAAGATCTTGTGATAATCTTGCGGATTCGTTAACCAAGGCCTTGGCGAGAGATAGAGTCTGGAATACATCGAAGGGGATGGGTTTGAAGCCTATAAAATCAAAAACCATGTATGAGGATACCCCACCTAGGGACCAGAGATCCTGTAACTAGGTTCAAAGGGAAGAACGAATTATATGGTGGTTATCAAAAATGCACTCCTTAATATTTTGTTATCCATCCCTATGATGTAAGTGCATTTGTCTTGTAATGTTGGAGGGTTGAGTTTTTATACTCTTAATGAAATTCTGTAGCTCTTGTTGACTGGGGTGTGTCAATTACAGGAACATCCTTAACAGATTTCACCTATGTGAGCATGAAAGTTGGGCCACTTTCTATGAGAACAAGGCTTATTCTCAAATATGCTCATGAGAACTGGGATAAGCACAAGGCCGTAATGTGCTGGCTATTAAAACTCATGTCAACACCTGGATTATCATATGTGAGCAATAATACTTTATTTCCCCTAAGCAGTCATAGTTCAAGTCTGAGACCACTACTGACTCTGGAGTAGAGGTTGCTATTTGACTAATGAAGGTTCAATGCAGAGCACACCTTCATGATGCATACTAATCTATCTTTGTTTGGTAATCTCTCTTGTCCTTGTTGATATTAAAATGAGTGGGGGATTGTTGGTTTATTTTAATATCAATTATTTATTTATTCATTTTGTTCATGAATCTTCCTTGGTTCTTATTCATGAATTTTATCTTGTTCTTGAATGGAGATTCATTGCTTTGGTTTTGTTCATGAATTAATATTAATTATAATTCATGAACTTGGTGGTGAATTCATGTTTGGGTACATTCTCCATTTTCTCTAGATTCTTGGCCATTATTATTGTTGATGTATTTTGTAATGTCCTTAAGGCCTATAAATAGTTCTCTCTTCTACTCTTTGCTTCAACAACAAATCAACTCACCAACTATTTTCTATACAAAAGAGATTACTAGCAAAGAAGGGTGTTTTTCTTGGTGGAGCTTTGGGTTCACCATCTTGTGCAGAGTTGGCTTAAACCATACGACAAGTGGTCGGGCTGTTATATCCTAGAGGGGACATGTCATAGTTTTGTGACTACTACATCAGTATTTTGGGTTCTTCCAACCGCAGTGGACTTGATCTCCTTAAAGAAAACGAGATATCCGTGCCTAAGTCTGATCTATTTGTATCTCTTTTTCTTTGCATTATTTATCAATAAAATATATTTTTTCTGGTATTTTCACCAACACATAGAAACATGAACAGTATAAGGAGCAAAAATAACAAAATTATACAAACAAAATCACATGGCCAACCACACTTAATATTTATATTCAAATTTGATGAGTTATATAGCGAAAATATCAAAATTATACAAATAAAATCAAATGGCCAACCACACTTAATATTTATATTCAAATTTGATGAGTTACATACCGTATCAATTATGATTTTATAATCATATCCAAATGGATTACAAATAGTTATAAGTGTATTTAGTCTTCATCAAATCAGCTACATAACACCAGACCGGAGTGTTGGGGATCTGAGATTTTGCTCAGGATGTTCAGAACAAACCACACATAAAGAACACAAACAAATTTAACGTGATTCAACCCAATACCTATGTCCACCGGAGATAAACTAATTTTCACTATAACAATGAAAAGAATACAAAAAGATTACAATGGAAGAAGAGACTCTCTCTCACTCCACTCAACATTCAGAGCTCTCTCTCCGAGAGGGCTCCCTCTCTGTCACATAGGATCTCTCTCTCTCTCTCTCTCTCTACATTTTGCCACTGATTTTCTCACATTTAACTCTCTCTCCCTCTCGTCTCTATTTATACACATAACATGAGAGATGTGAATGTTAGGTTGGCAACCGCCTACGGCTGGTCGGTGGCAAGTTTGGCAAGTTTGGTGTCCTGCTATTGTTGACCACCTTAAAGCTTCTCCTAGCTTCTTCACAGCTTTCCTTGATTCTATGCCATTACTGGTTTCACATGAAGGAAGATGAGAAGAAAGAGGATCACCCCTTTCACATGGGGTGACCTCTCAACACGGAGATGGGGGGTGCTTGCTGTGTGTCAAGCACAGCAGGCACTGTTGTACGCTCGTTGAGACACGTTTTGGAACTTATTTCGATAATCCGAAACGTTCAAATTTTAAAGTACATCGTGTAGAATATACCTACAACAATACAAATTGATCGAATATCGGTAGCATTTTCATCAAAACACATTTATATTCAGTTTTATATTTGAAAATAACACATACCATTCATTTTTTTCCGATACAAATGTGCTTTGATGAATAAGCTAATAGTATCCGATCAACTTAATTTTTTGTGAGTACATTACACACGATGTAATTTAAAAATTAAACAATTCAAATTATCAAAATAAGTGTTAAAGTGTGCATCAACAAACACACAACAGTACCTGATATGCTTCAAGGCACCTAATTCCACGCTTGACCATAATTAATATTTCTTGGAAAAATGGTTGAGGGCCACAAATTTTGTGACTCAAATGGCTCAAAATGTGGACAGTTAGTATAGACACACACATCACCATTGTAAGAGAGCAACATATATTAGAGAGCACACAAAGTTCACTCTTTCATAGAAACAGCATTACCTAATCCATGTACAAATACCAGCTTTTGCATTTCCTACGCAGACACAAACTCAACTAAGCTTCACAATTGGACTCTCCTTGTGCAACATAAACAATACAAACTCTAAAAATATAAATTTGCATCCCACATTTCAATGCCCAGCAGCTTGTCCAAACCTCTCAGCCGCGCAAGGCTGGGAATAACATGAATCCTACTGTCCACACACCTCCCACCTAAAAAAGGAAAAAAAATGAGGTTCCAAAAACATTCATTATGACTCATCTGGCATTGCAGTAACAATCAAAACAAAAATGTAAAAAGACTGACTGGTTCAATCTCCCCCACCTAGTACCAACACCTCAATAAACCTGAATGTCAACACCAATATTTCCCAACTGATCAGTGCCCGGTGAGTTCTTCCTCGATAATTTCTGGCTGTGGCAACGAAGCCACAGGCATGAAAGCCTGGTAATAGCAGCCTGCTTAGCAAACTGAACCCTACAAGCCAGGCTTAGCTCTGCTAATGATTCATCGCCTACTAGGCCTGATTCACAGCTCCCATCATATCCATCAAGGTCAGATTCGGTTACCATGACTACGGAGCTGTCATCAAAGTCCACCAGATCATGTTTTGCCGGGAAGCCAACAGTTTTGCCTCTGGAATCGTTTGTGCAGACGTTGCTTCTGGGTTTTTTCACCTTGTGAAAGTAGTAGTCTTGAACAGCCTGCATGATCAAAATTTAAGGCTATTTCATTATTCATAATTTGCAGCTAAACTCACAAGGAAACATGCATTCATTATGGTAGATGGACAATGAAGGCAATTTCATTATCACACGAATAGACCCACATATACCATCCTCAATTAAATGACAGCAATTTTAATATTCAACACCCAACAAACACCAACTTCTATTTTTCTTTACGGAAGTTGGGAGTAACCCAAAGGGCTTGGAAAAATATGTAATCATTCCGTGACACAAGTAATTTACGAGTGCACACACTGCCTTGTTCCCAGAGATAGACAACACCAAACAAGAAAACAGTTTTAAACACAAATATCTTCAAATTATAAAAACAACGCCAAATTAGTACACATTAACGTGTGTTTGGGAAAAACAAATATCTTCAAATTATAAAAAGGAAAAAAACAAATTGAAGGAATTTTTCATAAATGACAAAAGGTAAACACTGCGAGAACAACGACAAAAATAATGCCACAATTACACCCCAACTCGCAAATGGAAACAGTTATGGGATGGGATTCAATGCGTATATGAGCACTTCATGGATTAGTCCAAATACAATGTCTAATATAAAGCTTATGCAGCAACAACATGCTGTATGGCAGAAGAAAAAAAAAATGCATACCTGCCACTGGGCGGGGGCCAGGAGTACCCTCGGCCTAGTGGACCTCACATACTCATATGCAGCATCTGGCGTCATCTGCTTGTGTTCCACCTATTTGAGAAGGGAAATATAAGATAGAAGCAACTTTTAAAAGGCCAATTGATGATTCATAATGGATTAAGGTTCTAATTTGTGATGCATACCAGGTAACATAGAACAATGGTTGTGCTGCGCCCTCGACCAGCCTTACAGTGAACATATGTTGTTTTACCACAAGATGCATTCACTTCAAAAAATCAAAACAAAGAAATAAATATCACTTGCATTAAAAAACCTGCTAACAGTCCCCTCCCCTAAAAATATAAAAGAAAGTGGATACTCAAATAATAGACTTATTTGACATATTCGGAAAATTTTACAGAGCAAAATCATAACATGACTTGACTGAACTCCATAAATTTCGAGTTCCGTCTTTATATGAGTAAACCAATAAAGAGAGTAACACTTAACATGTCTTGTGGAAGAAAAAGTCAGTTCAGTAACTTCAATTATTTACGTACTAAGAAAACTGCATGCTCCAAAATGGGCAAGAAACTTGAAAAGAAAAATTACCATGGATGAAGTCTACAGCTTTACAAATATCAATGTATGATGGAGCAAAAAGATAATCTCTGGTAGGAATCACCAAATGTTCAATGTTGTAATTCTGCAAAATATGTGGAAAAATATACACAATTTAGATAAGCACTTTGACATTAGTTTGAAAGACAGGGATAAGTGATAGAAGGCATTCAATGTGCATTTGAAGAACTTATTTTTATTAATTAAAAACTGACTCCAAATTGCCAAAATTCAATATGCAAAAGAGTAAGCATAGAGTGGCAACTTTAACCAGAGCCATGGCTGCTTGTACATAGAGGGTTTATGGAGGACCACTACGCCCTCCCTCAAATTTCCAGAAACTCATTCAACTTTGAGCTGTTCATGTAGAAGCCCCTCAAAAGAGTCTAAGTTGACTCCACTGCAGTTACACATCAATAACCCACTAGCTTCTATCTAACCCATCCAGTGATAAGAATTTTCAATCCACTTCATAGTTCCAAAGACTCAAACTAGCATTTTAACATGTTAGATTAAGCAGTTTTGGTTTCGGGTGGCCCTTTCTCGACCCAATATAAAATCAGCCAGCTTCAAGACAACATGCACAAACCCAGGGGAAATTCTTTTTGCAAACCTCAGAAAATCTCAGTACACACCATTTATATCGTTTGGATATAAACTTTTTAACCGAAATTCAAATGTTCAGACATTAACTTCCGAACAAAAAACAGTTGTTCAGATATACATTTCATTCAACTGGTTATGTCCGAACAATGTTTTTTGTTTAGAAGTTAATGTCTGAACATTTGACTTTTGTTTAAAAAATTATATTTGAACCGTATAAATGGTGTGTGCTGAGATTTTTTGTGGTATGCAAATAGAATTATCCCAAACCCAGTTGAAAGTGTAGTATTAAATAATATAGTTAACATCAATGATATTTTATGTTACTGAATATTCATTTCAACATAACTATCACAATCAAAGATAATAAAACACAATGGTGTAAAAAATACAAATACAAATCAACAGTGACAATGCTCACATGATATAACGATGTTGGGACCAAAGTCTCATATGGTTCATTTAGCGTAACCACTCCAGAAACACCAAGTTCCTTGAAATGTGGAACATCAGCAGGAAATGGAACAGCACCTAACAATATAAACTGATAACAGAAAATAAGTTAGCACTTCATGAAAGATATTGCCAATTTGCTAAAATGGGAGTTACTGTGAACAGAACACAAAACTACATGTAAGAACCACAAACCTAAACTATGAATACAATCTTTAGACTGCAGTCATGCTAACAGGAAATTTTGAGAGAAACATGCATTCCACAAATTTTATTAGATTTGCTCTCAACAACACAGAATCATAAATAAGAATTAGAACGTGTTCAATGAAGAAGTAAAAATTTAAAGCCTTGCATTTATAAATGATTCATGAAATAAAAAACTGAGATTCTCAGGCTATGTTACCTGGAATGTGGAACGGGAACACAGTACACCACATGTTATAAGAATTTAAAGTACTTTAGTATAGAGATTCTTTCTTTTTTTTTAAACAATTAGACATCCAATAAAATATCGATTTTTTTTTTTTTTTTCTAAATTAATCATATGTCAACACATTTTTATGAACATTAAACTCATTTTTTATGTTTTTTTTTCATGTTAAATTTCACTTACATTAGATTCTAGTTCATTACATTTGGTTTTTTTTATTCATAAAAAAAAAGGACAAATTATAAACACCTCCCTCGAGATTTGGTGAAAATACAGATTCCCCCTTGAGGTTTGAGAAATTACAAATTGCCCCCTAAGGGTCAAATTTTCATAACAAATTAGGAGAAATTAGGGGGAATCTGTATGAAAATAAAAACCTCAAGGGATAATTTGTTATGAAAAGATAAACCTCAGGGGGCGGGATGTAATTTCTCAAACCTCAGGGGGAAATCTGTACTTTCACCAAACCTCGAGGGGGGTGTTTGTAATTTGCCCTAAAAAAAACTTGAGAAAATATATTGGAATGGATTGCTTTGGATCATCAAATTTACTGTTTTGGAACAAAAGTGTACCCTGATTCGGAATGTATAACGTTTAAAAACTACATTATGTAAAAAGTGGTGGTAACCATAATAGGTCATGCTTAAAAACTAAACCAAACCCATCAAAAACCATTTTGAATCCCACTAAAGTGAATTTGAAATAAAAACATGCATATCTGTAAGTTTTCCTAAATTTGTGCAAAGAAATAACAAATTCACAGCTTGGGTTGCAGCCACCATGTGTTACATCCTGTAACCACATCAACCCCACCATAATTGTTGCAACAGTCGCAACCTTTATTTAAAAGGGCAAATTACAAACACCCCCATCGAGGTTTGGTGAAAATACAGATTCCCCCCTGAGGTTTGAGAAATTATATCCCGCCCCCTGAGGTTTATCTTTTCATAACAAATTACCCCCTGAGGTTTTTATTTTCATACAGATTCCCCCCTAATTTCTCCTAATTTGTTATGAAAATTTGACCCTCATGGGGCAATTTGTAATTTCTCAAACGTCAGGGGAATCTGTATTTTCACCAAATCTCGAGGGGAGTGTTTGTAATTTGCCCTATTTAAAACCTTCTTTATAAATCATCAAATCCACTTAATACCTACCACTATTATCCCATTGCTTATTTAACTAACATATGGTTTTTCAATGCTTTCCTTGCACCTTATCGGCTTCTCTCCTTTATGTAACTGATGATCGATACCCAATGGATACTACGTGGTTATGGTTTGATTTCAGCAGTTTAGAACAAAAACTCATATCGGTAAGATCATAAGACCACAAATCAATTCAGTTATTTAACGGTCAATACTGCATAATAAGATATTGTTTCATTTTGCTTCCTCAATCCGTTCCTAAGATTAAAACTCAAAGAAGGAAGGATTTAGGGTTATCCAGAGAATGAAAGACAGTGCATTGATAACATATATGGACAAGTACTTAAAACAAAAAGTAACTGAATAGCATAAGAAACACAAAGAGAAAGTTTCAATGTGTAGGTATAATACCTCATCAACCCTATCCCACCAGCGGAACTCAGATTGAATCTTGTTTCTCAAAATATTGTACAACAGTGTCGGATAGAAAAGGGCACGAGCCCCTGCTCCAACCAAAGCCCGTTTTGCTTCTGAAACAACTATGGCACCCTGATACAGATCAGGATGAGACTGCTCCTCCCCATTTTCAAACTCCCCAACCTCCTTGAGTTCCTCAATATACATGCTTCCAATTCCGATATGCTCTTACCAATTCAACCAAATAACAACTACCTTTTAATCCTAACCTTCTTCAAAATGTCAATCAAACTTCAAACAGAATCACAATCACACCTCCAAATTCAAATCAAGATTGGAACCAAATTACCACATACAGCAAAATTTTAAAAAATGACAACCACCTTCTATATCACCTTCCCATAATGTTAAATCAGACCTAAAAACCCAATGAAATTTGTAAAAAATTGCAAAAACCCACAAATCAACTTAACTCAAACGAAATTTTGATTAAGCAACCGATAAACCTAGAAATGAAACCATGAATTGAGGTATCCACAATGAAAAATACAAACCCACGAACCACAAATCAATTCAAAACTAGACTCAAAATACAAGTTCTACAATTCGTACACCAAAACTTGAAAAGAAGATTCAATTCAAGAAAATACATACTCTTCAATTTCATGGAATGCTACCATTCAATGCGAATATCGACGAGAAAAGGAATGCGAAATGGTCAGTCAAATCGAAACATTAAATAGCGCTCTCTCTCTCTCTCTCTCTAGAGCTTTCCTTTTCACTGGACGACTCGACGGAATTGAAATGTAACGCTCTGATGAAGAAAGAAATTAAGGGCTAGTTTCGCGTAATCTAAAAAAAATTAGAAAGTTATTATTTTATTTAAATTACATCATATTATTTAAGTTACATTATTTTTTAATATTATCATTTTAAATCCAACTTATATTTCACATTTTTTCATAAAAAGTCAAAAAATATATTTATTTAAATCATCTTAAACCAACCCTAAATGTACCGCTCTGTTGTAATAAGGGGGGTGGTTCTGAGGAGTTGGTAAAAAAAAAAAAAAAATTATTTTTTTGGCTTATTTGATGGTTTTTTGGGCAAAAGAATTGACTTTTTTTTTGTAATTGTTTTTTAGACAACTTGATAAAAATTTAAAAAGTTAAGGCACCGTTTGGGAAGAAAGTTTTCAGGCTTTTTTGGTTATTTTAGCCATAAAAATTAAATAGGTTATTTTAGCCACAACAAATAAAATATCACATCCAACTCATAATCATTACATTTTTTTCTTACAAAAAAAGTCAAAAAAGTTAAAAAATCAAAAAGCCCTTTCCAAATCAAGCTTTTTAGTCCACGCTAAAATAGTTAAAAAAACCAAAAAACTAACTCACTTCCCAAACGGAGGTTAAGTCTTTATCAAGTTTCCAAATTACTCCTAAATGGTTGATAAAGACTATATACACAACTTTCGATGTACTATATGAATTTTATAATTATTGAACATAATTTTATATTTTTTTAATTATAATTAAATATTTTTAAACAATATTATAGTTACAGAAAATTAGTCTTAAATATAAAAAAAAAAATGGCGTAATTAAAAGTATATATAATATGAGACATGTATAATAGAATTTTCCTAAAAGGTTTTAATATTATTTTGATAAGTAATAATATGAAATTTAACTATATTTTGAATTCTTTCAGACTTGTTTGAATCTAGACTAAGAGAAATGAGAGTTACGCGAACTTGAATTCAATTTATGTAAATTTGTGAAATTACTTATATATAAGTTAATGAAAACTTATAAAAATTTTCCTAAATCAATGAGTGTTTGAAGTTTGCTTTTTTGTGATTTTTTTGTCCGTTTATTTTTATTTTTCATGAACTATTTTTTCCTCAAAAAAAGTTTTTAGATTTTACGAGACAAATAACAAAATTAAAAATTTTGAAAAAAATCTGAAAAAAAAAAACAAAAACAAATGGAAGGCAAGGTAGACTTTTATTTAGGGGAATTACATGTAGGTAGAAAAAAGGAGAAAATTATCAACACATGAGGCGTACAAGTGTCTGTAGTGGGTGCAAATGAGAGACTGTGGGGGTACAAGTGTCACTTGCACCCCCTCATGTTTTGGCAATTATTTTTCATTCTCTCACCTGTGTATAGTTCCCCTTTTATTTACTTATTTTGGCTTTTTAATTTTCTTTTGGGATATTTCAAAAAAAAAAAAAAAACTTTTTAAATTTGTCTATACAAGACGGATTAAAAAAGTAAAAAAATTGACATAATTTAAAAAAAAAATCGTTGAAGACAAAATAAATAAATAAAAATAAAAATAAATTAAATTAAAAATGTGACTTATTTGGGTTACCCCCAAACAAGCACTCATGCTAGAAAACATAAATAAAAGAGTAATAGGTAAACTACACTGATCTCCAAAAGTTTGAAATATATATATATACACGAGTCTTTCAATTTTGACAAAATTAGAGGTTGCCCAAAGGTTTTAATTAACATAACACTTTGTCTCATTTTTATTAATAATTTATTAATTATATAAATAAAAAAATGATAATGTCATCTCTTTTATATTGAAATATATGTTTTTTTATTATTTATTCTTGTGTTTTCAAATCATCTTTATTAATTTTGGTCTTTTTAATCATAGGAAAAGGAAAAATCATTATAATTACGTCAAAATTGCAGAGCTTACTGTAATTTTTTCAAACTTCATAAGAGATCAATGTAGTTACAGCTTTTACTATTGTCATTTCACTCAAATTTTTATTTGGTCTCTATTATTTTAAATTAAATAATTTAATCTCTATAATTTAAGTTCCATTTTAATTTGATCATTTCGTTCAAGTTAAAGATTAAAATCAATGGTTTTGGCACAGTTGTTGATCTCCTCAAGCGTACACATTGAAAAAAAATTAATAAAAAGTTAAACTAAATGATTAAATTGAAACTAAATTTAAATTACAGAGATAAATTATTTAAATTGAAATAATTAGGATTAAAGTAAAGTTTGAATCAAATTATAAAAGTGAAAAGTGTAATTTATCTTAAATTTTTTTTACCTATCTTAATATGTTATTAGTAATTGTCCTTTTTTTTTTTAATAATATTTTATGTTGAACAAAATGATTAAATTGCAACTGAATTTAAAGTATAAAGATAAATTATTCAAATTGAAATAATTAGGATTAAGTTGAAATTTGAATCAAATTATTAGAGTGAACAGTATAATTTACTTTTAAAAAAAAATTTACCTATCTTAATATTTTATAGGTGATGAAGAAATTAGATTTCTTTTACATAAAGGATTTTCTTCTTGACGAATTACACTTGGGAAGCCAAAAAGCCAGGCTTTTTGACTATTTTAGCCACAAAAGACAAAATAGGCTTTTTTAGCCACAAAAAACAAAACATCACATCTAACCCATAATCATTACACTCCTCTCTCACAAAAAAAGTCAAAAAAGCCAAAAAGCCCTTCCCAAACCAAACTTTTAAGCCCAGGCTAAAATAGCCAAAAAAGCCAAAAAGCCAACCCACTTCCCAAACGGAACAGTCCTTATGGTTTGGGGTTTATGTCACTTTAATCCTTGACCTTTCAATTGTAATACATTTGACCATGAATTTTGAATCTTATTCCAAATAAGAATAATTGAAGGTATTGTTGCTCTATTTGAAGAACAAAATTATCATATAACTTATTTTGTATTTGTCAACTTATATGTGACTTCAAATATAATGGCCTTTTTTTTTTAATAAATAATGTTAGAACTTGTTTTGTTATAAAGTTCTGTTTGATTTAATTTTCAGAATCTATTTTTAAAAATAAAAAAAATCTAAGAAACTAAAAATTAAATTGATGAAAAAAATTAAAAACACATCATTTTTATATAATTTTATCTTTTGGGAGGGTAGAAATATTTTTTTTTTGATATTTATTTTTGTTAAATTAGTTTTTATTTTTTCAAAAGTCAAACATGGTGACAACTTTAATATTATTATTAAAAAAATCTATTAAATCAAAAAAATTCAAAACTACAAACATTTTATATATTAAACATATCGATTATGCATTAAGTTTAGTAATCATTCATTACATGATAACCATCCAAAAATGTAATGCCTCCAAAATAAATGACAATAAACCATACATCAAGTTAATTAAATAATAACACGAGACAAAATAATTATCCTCCATTAATTCCAATTACTTGTACAACAGAGTAACATATGCAGATATACATTTACAAGTCTAACTCTGAATCTATAATATATGCCACATGATAAGGAAATAAGATGAACATAAACCATTAAGATAACGCCCTAAGAGCTACAATTTTCCAAGACGAACCTTAATTACAACAAAAGTGAGTTTTAAACTCAATACAGATAAAACACTAGGCTTGGATAAAAGTAATTACAACAAGTAAACAAAGTGAAACTCTTGCTGTAAGTCCTCCCAAGCTATTGCCTTAGCGGAGACATATCATTAGTACCTAAAAATGGTTTTCCATATAAGGTGAGCCAAAGCCCAGTAAAGATACTACAACATAGTTTATGAATCTTAACAAAGTCATAAGGTGAATACATATGCAATGCTCATGACAAACATTTATATCTCTTTCCAAAAACCATGCAATGCCAAGTTTATAACACAATTCATCAAATTTTTCCTTTTCAATAAAAAGCAAACTGTGAATACAACTCTGTGAATCTCTAGGTACGTATCTGCAAATAGAATATACAAGTACTACCAATTTGTCAATTTTACTGGTATTAACCGGAAAGGCCGACACCTATCTGCGTGGATTTCTAGTCTTTCACTAAGGACATGCCAACTTAACATCCTAATCACACTCCCTACCTAGATTCACCAAGTATTCACATTTTTTTCTCAAAACAACAAACATCTTCAATGTGTTAATATGCAACAATCCCCAATGCAAGTGGATAAGAAAATAGTTTCAATTTTTCTAGTACTCATGCAATTTCTACAACAATCACGGCTATCCTACCGATAGCCTAAAACAGATATCTCTAAACAGGTAAAGTAAATTTTCCATAAAGATAAACCTTCTCAAATTTCAAGATGTGAGTGGTAATACATATCCAACTCCACAATCCTCGTCAATACCAACTCAGTTTCACAACTCCAACATCAATTCCATTATCTTTTCAAAATCAATATTTGAAATCTTTAGGGCAAAATCCCATTTCCTTTATAAATCAATTTTAAAGATAAATATCCATCATTTCATCATAACTCAACAATAAATAAATTTCCTCAACCGTTTCCAACAACCCATTTGAAAACCCCTCTTTTTTATTTCCACCCAAAACCCTAGGTTTGTCCAAAAATTCCCAAATCACAATATTGTTTCAAAACACAAATAACTAAGTTAAAAAATCATAAAAAAGTGAGGAGAATCCTTACCTCAAGCTTAGAAGACAAGAAAAGGACTGGAGAAACTTCAACAATGCTGAAATCCAACTTTACTCCGATCAAAAGGAAGCTCTCGAAGTGTTCTACCTTTTTACCAAAGGGACTAGGTGGAGAAACCAACAGATCTAGGTATATTTGTACAAAGAATGTGTGTTTTAGAGAGAGAGGGTCTCAATTTAGGGTTTTGAAATGTTTAGAGAGAGAGATAAAAAAAGTAAGCCAAAAAAGTGACTTTATGGACTGATATATGCGCAGACCGCTCAAGCGCATGAATGGTCGTTCGAGCGACTAGACACAATAAGTGTGACCACTTGAGCGCACAAAGTGACCGCTCGAGTGAAGAATACCAACTCCCAGAAGTTTTACAAACAGAGGACCATCGCTTGAGCTCAAAAAAGACTGCTCGAGTTGATACCACTTTAGCGTAAGAAAGACCACTCGAGCGAAGAATACCATCTCCTAGTATCTCTGCAAGCCTAAAAAAGTACTGGGAGTTCACAAAGACTGCTCAAGCGCAGAAATCATCGCTCGAGCGAAGAGGCAAAATTCTGAATAATAACAGTTTTGAAAAACAAGCTACCAACCTGTTCCAAATGCAACCAAGACACTCTAATAACCCAAACTCAATGAGGAATAAGGAGAAACAAAGCATGAACAACCATATAAGACAATGAAACTCGGATCCAGAACATCAAATGGGTCAGGTCTAAACCAAAATCGCTATAACCTCTCTTCCTTAAGGAATTTCGTCCCTAAAACTTTTAAATCAAACATCAAAATCATGTTTAAACCAATTACAATAATGATAGCAAATCAAATTCATCACCATGACCCATTCACCGGTCATCATTCTCATTAGAATGATAAACAAGTTCTCAATACTGAATATACAATTCATAGTCCCAAAACATATACAATGTTTATATTAGATCAGCATAACAAGAATCTCAATGTAATTTCAAACATTAACAAATAGGTCCAGATACTGTTCACAGACTTCCGCCTCACGTTCCCAAGTCGCCTCATCAACCTCGAGGTGTCTCCACAACACCTTTACCAATAGAATTGTCTTGCCTCGGAAGACTTGGTCTAGAGTATATAAAACTCTAACCGGTCTCTCCTCATACGAGGCATCCTCATTTACCTCTAACTCAGTCCAATCGAACACATGTGATGGATTCGACCCGTACTTCTGAAGCATACAGATATCAAACACGTCATGAATCCCGAAAAGTTACGATGGCAAGGCCAAACGATAAGTTACGTCCCTAATCTGCTCTAGGATCTCAAAAGGCCCAATAAATCTAGAAGACAACTCTTCTCTCTTCCTAACCTCATCAAACCTCGTCTAGGTGATATCTTCAAGAAGACATGATCTTCTACCTCAAAAGATAACGATCTCCCCCTAGGATTAACATAGCTCTTCTGACGACTCTGAGTCGTAACCAACCTCTTACCGATAAGTGCAAACCTTCTCTGTTGTTTCCCAAACTAACTTAGGACCTAGCATAGGTGCGTCACCCACCTCGGTCCAACACACTAGAGATCTACACAATCGGCCATACAAGGCCTCAAACAGTGCCATGCCAATACTCAACTAGAAACTATTGTTGTAGGCAAACTCTACTAAAGGCAAGTGCCTCTCCTATGACCCCTTAAAGTCAAGAACACAATTCAGAAGCATATCCTCCAGGATCTGAATGGTACACTTTGACTGCCCGTTAGTCTAAAGATGATAAATGGTACTAAAAGTCAGTCTAATGCCCAAAGCATTCTGTAGGCTCTGCCACAATCAAGCCATAAAACGTAGATCTCTATCTGAAGCAATAGTCATAAAGACCCCATGCAAGCGAACAATATCCCTAACGTAAAGGTCGGCAAGATAATCTATCGAGTCACTCGTGCGCATAGGTACAAAATGCATGGACTTTGTTAACCAATCAACTATTACCCAAATGGAGTCATTACCCCATTGAGTGCTCGGAAGGCCCACAACAAAATCCATCGTGACACGCTCTCACTTCCACTTGGCTATTAGCAAGGGTTGTAACAAACCTGCTAGTTTCTGATGCTCTGTCTTCATTTGTTGACAAGTAAGGCACCTCAATATAAACACGGCTACATCCTTCTTCAGCTCCTTCCACCAAAACTGGCGACTAAGGTCGTGATACATCTTTGTGCCTTTTGGGTGTACCGCAAGGCATGAATGATGAAGCTCTCAGAGTACCTTCTCTCGACAAGACTCCGGCATGAAAAGACGATCAAGGTATCTGACACTCAAGTCAGAATACACATTCAAGCCATTTTCTACCTTCCCACTAGATATGTTTTCAAGGTAGATTCTACCTCAAGATCACCTCGTTGTGCTTCTATAACTCGGCTCACAAGTGTAGGTCGTGCAACTACAGTAAACAAGACAGCCAACTCCACGGACTCACTAAGATGCAAGTCAAACTCACCAATGGCACCCAACATCTTCCATTCCCCGATGGCAATACTAGCTAAATTGCTAAAGGATTTCTTACTCAAGGCATTGACTACTACATTGGCCTTCCCCGAATAATACTGCAACTCAAAATCATAGTCCTCCAAAAACTCCATCCACCTTATTTGCCTCAAATTCAAATCTTTTTGTGAAAACAGATACTTCAAACTCTTGTAATTAGAAAACACCTCAAACCTCTCACCATATAAGTAATGTCTCTAAATCTTCAAGGCAGAAATCACTACCGCTAGCTCTAGGTCATGTGTAGGATAGTTTTTTTTCGTGTGTTTTCAACTAATGTGAGTCGTAAGCTACTACCTTCCCTTCTTGCATCAAGACACAACCCAAACCTTCCCATGATGCATCACAAAACACAGAATAGCCTAAATCCCTCTCCGGAATGATTAGCACTGGAGCAGTGGTAAGTCTAATCTTAAGTTCTTGGAACAACTTTTCACAAGTCTCACTCCACACAAACTTAATTCCCTTCCTCATCAGTTTAGTCAGTGGTAAGGCTAATGTGGAGAAATCCTTCACAAACCAATGGTAATACCTGGCCAATCCCAAGAAACTACGAATCTCAAAAGTATTCTTAGGTTGTTCTCAATCTTACACTGCTTCTATCTTAGAAGACTCTACTATCACTCCTTATTCAGATACCACATGGCCTAAAAAATTAACTTCTTACAACCAGAACGCACGTTTCCCGAACTTAGCCTACAACTTGTGGGCTCTAAGCAACTCAAGTACAATTCACAAGTGTTCCTCATGTTCCTCATCAGAGAGTGAGTAGATCAAAATTTCATCAACAAAGACAACTACAAAACGGTTTAGGAACTCATGAAAGATTCGATTCATCAAACCATAAACAAGACTGGTGCGTTGGTTAACCCAAAGGCATCATTAGGAACTCATAGTGGCTATACCGCATACGGAATGTCGTCTTCTGAATGTCATTACTCTCAACTGGTGATAACCCGATCTCAAGTCTATCTTAGAGAAGCACCAAAACCCCTTCAACTAGTCAAACAAGTCATCCATACGAGGCAATGGGTACTTGTTCTTAACATTTACTCGGTTCAACTTCCGGTAGTCAATACAAAGTCACAATGTGCCATCCTTCTTCTTGGCAAAAAGAGTCAGTGCTCCCCAAGGCGAACTACTAGGGCAGATAAAACCCTTAGCTAACAACTCTTGAAGTTGAACCTTCAACTCACTTAACTCGGTGAGTGCAAATTTATCCAGTGCCATAAAGATCGATGTCGTGCTAGGCACTAAATCAATAGAGAACTCGATCTCATGGTGATGTGGTAAACTAGTGAGATCCTCAAGAAAGACGTTTGGGTTTTCACAAACTACCATTGACAATTCAACTTGGACCACATCACTCTCAGCACCCAAGTAGTAAGAAGGAAACTAAGCTCGCCCCGACCACACGGATCACACCCTTGCAACAAGGCCCTATCAACCCAGTCCCCCAAGAAATAAAAACAATCACCACTCGAAATACATGCAGTAACCCTCTAACGGTAACAGTCTATAACAGCCTGATAGGATGACAACCAATCCATACTCAATATAACATCGAAACTCAACATATCAATCAATACAAATGCAAAACGGAGTTAGCGACCGGCAACCTCTATCTCACAACTCCGACATCCCTGGTCTAACACAACCTCACCACCAATAGGTAATTCTAACCAAGCCACTTCTAACCCCAATGTCGATATAAATGCAGACGAAATAAAGGAATGTAATGCACTTGTATCAATCAACACATTGACAATAGAATTACACAACAAGAAGTTACCTCTCACTACTGAAGGTGCTGGCACTAAGTCTGGTATGGTAATAGCATATACACGTCCTGTAGGTCTATGCTTTACCTGCTCACCCCTCAGAGCAAAACTCTGAAATACTGACTGAGTCGAAAAGGCTCTCTAATTGGCCCTCGAGGCCTATGCTGATGGTGTAGGTTGATGGCTTTGTGTCTACCTCTAACTAGATGCACTAGATGTGCCACCAAACTGAGGGCAAAACTTCCTTACATGCCCTGATTGCCCACACTGATAACAAGTAGGCAGTTGTTTCATCCCCTGACTCTAGCTTTGAGAACGAGCCATCAACGGTGTAGATATTACCCTCCTCCCTTTTGCAGGCAAACTATGGACTTGTGACCCAGTTGGCCACACTTGAAGCAAGTGATCCCTCCCTAACCACCTCTCCCTAACCTAGAACTTGGTAAAGGAAAAGTGGACCTAGACTGTGCTCCCTAGGACTGCTGTGGAGTTTAACCCATCTGTCTTTTATTGTCTCGAGTCTCTCTCTCAACTTGCTGACTCCTCCTAGAGCCCCTCATCCACTCCTCCTCCATCTCAACCACGGTCTCAAGATGAGCCGCCGCCTCTACAAGACGTCCGTAGTCCATAATCATTGACTCGACCACTTTGAACAAGAGCCTGGTCCTCAACCTCTTCTTAAACTCAATGCAACGGTGTTCCTCTGTCGTCACGAGTTTTGGTGCAAACCTAGAGCGGTTAGTAAAAGCTTCCTCAAACTCAGCTACTGGCATGTTCAACTATTTGAGCTTCAGAAACTGTTCCCTCAACTTCTCCCTAGCAACAGGAGGTAAACTAGTGAGATCCTCGAGAAAGACGTCCGGGTTTTCACAAACTACCCTCGACAATTCAACTCGGACCACATCACTCTCAACACCCAAGTAGTAAGAAAGAAACTAAGCTCGCCCCGACCACACTGATCACACTCTGGCAACAAGGCTCTATCAACCTAGTCCCCCAAGAAATAAAAACAATCACCACTTGAGATACATACAGTAACCCTCTAACGGTAACAGTCTATTACAGCTGATAGGATAACAACCAATCCATACTCAATATAACATCGAAACTCAACATATCAATCAATACAAATGCAAAAGGGAGTTAGGGACCAGCAACCTCTATCTCACAACCCTGTCATCCCTAGTCTAACACAACCTCACCACCAACAGGTGATTCTAACCGAGCCACTTCTAACCCTAATGTCGATATAAATGCACACGAAATAAAAGAATGTGTTGCACCTGTATCAATCAACACATTGACAATAGAATTACACAACAAGAAGTTACCTCTCACTACTGAAGGTGCTGGCACTAAGTCTGGCGTGGTAATAGCATATATAAGCCCTGTAGGTCTCTGCTCTTACTTCTCACCCCTCAGAGTAAAACTCTGAAATACTAACTAAGCCGAAAAGGCTCTCTAATTGGCCCTCGAGGCCTATGCTGATGGTGTAGGCTGATGGCTCTGTGTCTGCCTCTAAGTAAACGCACTAAATGTGCCCCAAAACTGAGGGCAAAACTTCCTTACATGCCTTGACTGCCCACACTGATAACAAGTAGGCAGCTGTCTCATCCCCTAACTTTGGCTCTGAGAACGAGCCGTCGACGGTGTAGATATTGCCCTCCTCCCTTCTGTGGGCAAAC
Source organism: Camellia granthamiana (assembly GCA_036172215.1). Classification (NCBI taxonomy): domain Eukaryota; kingdom Viridiplantae; phylum Streptophyta; class Magnoliopsida; order Ericales; family Theaceae; genus Camellia; species Camellia granthamiana. The sequence goes on from CM069904.1 coordinate 75,028,662, forward strand.
TATGGACTTGTGAACTAGTTGGCCACACTTAAAGCAAGTGATCCCTCCTTGACCACCTCTCTCTGACCTAGAACTTGGTAAAGGAAAAGTGGACCTAGACTGTGCTCCTTAGGACTGCTGTGGAGTTTAACCCATCTGTCTTTTATTGTCTCGAGTCTTTCTCTCAACTTGCTGACTCCTCCTAAAGCCCCTCATCCACTCCTCCTCCATCTCAACCACGGTCTCAAGATGAGCCGCAGCCTCCACAAGGCGTCCGTAGTCCATAATCATTGACCCGACCACTTTGAACAAGAGCCCGGTCCTCAACCTCTTCTTAAACTCAATGCAACGGTGTTCCTCTGTCGTTACAAGTTTCGGTGCAAACCTAGAGAGGTTAGTAAAAGCTTCCTCAAACTCAGCTACTGGCATGTTCAACTATTTGAGCTTCAGAAACTGTTTCCTCAACTTCTCCCTAGCAGTGGGAGGTAAAAACTTGTCTTGGAAAGCATTGACAAAGGCCTCCCAAGTCAGCCCAATGCACCAATGCGCATACTTCCACCACTAACCCACATCTCCCTTTTGTTGGAAGGATGCCAAGGCCACTCTCAGCCCATCGTCATCGATGCCAAGCATCTCGAATGTCTTCACCATCTACTCGAGCCATTCATCCGCTTACAAAGGCTCTTTTAGATCTCCCAAAAACTCATCCAAATTCGACCGGAAGAACTCTCTCTTTAAGAAAGATGACCCTATCTCAACAACATGGGCATGGACTTGATTTTTAACTTTGAGAATGTCCATGAATTCTCGCAAGGCTCCGGCCATTTTGCAAGCCAAAGCGCCGATGGCCTGTTGACCAACTAGTTCGGCCACATTGGCCTAACCAACTCCTTCCTCATACGCCGGAATTTCATTCGATTATGGCACCTCATGCCATCTAGGCTTGCCACACCTACCACCACCATATGCACGTCCTGACATCCTAATGAAGGTAACATAAGAGATTAGCACATTTACAAATGTGCTGAAGCTAATTCACTCGCGTCTTAATACAATGGACAAGAATTAATTGACTCCACATAAGCACATAATCACATAAATACATACGAACTTCATTTTTGGATAATGATCGTCCCGTGACGTTGCTAGAGTTCCAGTTAGAAATAATAGTGATCAAGTGCTCTTCTAATAGGACTTCTAGAAACTCGTAAACTCAATCAATATCTTATAAATTAAATTCCATACTCATTTCATCACATAACCATGTTCTCACATAGCATACTATACATACAATTATCTCTATCAAGCGAGATAAGCCCATTGTAGTAAGAACCATTTCCCACGTACTCTAAGTATTCAAACCCAGTACGCTCTGATACCAAGTTGTAATGTCCCAAAATAAATGACAATAAACCATACATCACGTTAATTAAATAACAACACGTGACAAAATAATTATCCTCCATTAATTCCAATTACTTGTATAATAAAGTAACATATGCAGATATACATTTACAAGTCTAACCCTGAATCTCTAACATATGTCACATGATAAGGAAATAAGATGAACATAAACAATTCAGATAAAGCCCTAAGAGCTACAATTTTCCAAGACAATCCTTAATTACAACAAAAGTGAGTTTTAAACTCAATACAAATAAAACCCTAGGCTTGGATAAAAATAATTACAAGAAGTAAACAAAGTGAAACTCTTGCTGTAAGTCCTCCCAAGCTATTGCCTTAGCGGAGGCATATCATCAGTACCTGAAAATGGTTTTCCATAGAAGGTGAGCCAAAGCCCAGTACAGATACTACAACACAGTTTATGAATCTTAACAAAGTCATAAGGTGAATACATATGCAATGCTCGTGACAAACATTTATATCTCTTTCCAAAAACCATGCAATGCCAAGTTTATATCACAATTCATCAAACGTTTCCTTTTCAATAAAAAGCGGACTGTGAATACAACTCTGTGAATCTCTAGGTACGTGTTTACAAGTAGACTATACAAGTATACCAATTTGTCATTTTTACCGGTATTAACCGGAAGGCTGGACTCCTATCCGTGTGGGTTTTTGGTCTTTTACCAAGGACACACAGGCCAACTTAAGATTATAACCACCACCCCTATCCAGATTCACCAAGTATTCACGTCTTTTTCTCAAAACAATAAACATCTTCAATGTGTTAATATGCAATAATGCCCAATACAAGTGGATAAAAAAATAGTTTCAATTCTCTTAGTTCTCATGCAATTTCTACAACAATCACGGCTATTCTCCACCGATAGCCCAAAACAAATATCTCTAAACAGGTAAGTAAATTTTCCATAAAGATAAACTTTCTCAAATTTCAAGATATGAGTGGTAATACATACCAACTCCACAATCCTCATCAATACCAACTCAGTTTCACAATTCCAACATCAATTTCATTATCTTTTCAAAATCAACATTTGAAATCTTTAGGGCAAAGTCCCATTTCCTTTATAAATCAATTTCAAAGATAAAAATTCATTATTCATCATAACTTAACAATAAATACGTTTCCTCAACCGTTTCCAACAACCCATTTGAAAACCCCTCTTTTCGATTTCCATCCAAAACCCTCGATTTGTCCAAAAATTCCCAAATCACAATGTTGTTTCAAAACACAAATAACAAAATTAAAAATCATAAGAAAGTGCGGAGAATCCCTACCTCAAGCTTAGAAAACAAGAGAAGGAATGGAAAAACTTCAACAATACTGAAACCCAACTTTGGTCCGATCAAAAGAAAGCTCTCGGAGTGTTCTACTTTTTTAACAAAGGGATTAGAGTGGAGAAACCAACGGATCTAGGTATATTTGTAGAGAGAATGTGAGTTTTAGAGAGAGAATCTCTCAACTTAGGGTTTTGAAATGTTAAGAGAGAGAGAGAGAGAGAGAAATGAAAAAGTGAGCCAAAAAGGTGACCTTGCGGACTGATATACGCATAGACCGCTCGAGCGTAAGAATGGTTGCTCGAGCGACCAGACACAATAAATGTGACTGCTTAAGCGCACAAAGTGACCACTTGAGCGAAGAATTCCAACTCCTAGAAGTTTTACAAATAGAGGACCATCGTTTGAGCTCAAGAAAGACCACTCGAGCCAATACTGTTCAAGTGAATAATACCATTTCCCAATATCTCTGTAGACTTACAAAAGTACTGGGAGTTCACAAAGACCGCTCGAGCAACGAGGCAAAATTCTGGACGATAACAGTTTTGAAAAATAAGCTACCAACATGTTCCAAATGCAACCAAGACACTTCAATAACCCAAACTCAATGAGGAATAAGTAGAAACAAAGCATAAACAACGATATAAGACAATGAAACCCGGATCCAAAACATCAAATGGGTCAAGTCTAAACCAGAATTGATATAAAAAATATCTGTTAACAACAAATACAACATCTATTACATGATAACCATAAAAAAATAACAAAAATAACACACTATTACATGATCATCATTCAAACACATACTATAAATTAATTTGGTTAAAAAAAAATATAAAAGATTTATCATTTTTATATAATTTTATCTTTGGTGAGCAGAAATAATTTTTTAAAATTTAAAAATAATTTTTTGACATTTATTTTTGTCAAACGAATTTATATTTTATCAAATTGACGACTTTGCCGTTGAAATGGAACAATAATGTCTTCAATTGTCCTTATTTGAAACAATATTCAAAATTTAAGGTTCAATGTATCATAATTCAAAGGTCAAGAACTAAAGTGACACAAGTCCAAAACTAAAGGAATCGTTAGTGTACTTCACCATTTTTATTTTTATTTTTTTAGAAAAGTTAAATGCAGTTATATTAAAATAAAAGTAAACAACATACAAGAAAAAGGAAGACAACAAGGTCTCAAATAACTAAACAAGAAATCCTATACAAACAACAAAGTTAACAAAAAATCAATTGCGGTAATGGAAAAGCCACCTATAGACGCGCCCCTGGTGTCATGACCCGAACCCGCCCCCAAAGATTAAGGACATAACCAGCCAGTAATCATGAGATTACCTACGGCCTCAAACCAAACCAAACGTATTTTAACAGAGTTAATGGGGCCAAACGGAAGCAATTTAAAACTTTGTCCATAGAGCTGTGCTTACATGGCACATCATAACAAACCATACGTGTGCACATTAATAACTCACGTCAAAATATGTACTACACAAAGCTATGTACATGTAGGATCATATAGGTCTAAGTCAGCCGAACAAAACTATATACAACATATTCAAAGACTTCGCCCATATGACAAAATAAAACAGAATGACAAAAAGGCGAAGACGGGTCTCGTGCGTGAGACGCAAGGGCTGACTCTTCAAAATCTTTGTTGTTCCTTACAGACTTCACTAGGGCTGGGTTTAGACTTCTCTTGGCTCACCTACAAACACATGAATGAGCGTGAGCGAAAGCCTAGTGAATAATATCAACTAAAGGAGTTATACAAACGGTATGTAGAACAACATGCTTCAAACGGCCTTGGGCCCAATTCATATTTTCATGTCAAAACGGCCTCTGGCCCATTCATTCATTCATGTCAAAACGACCTTTGGCCTATTCATTTATTCGTGTCAAAACGGCCTCTGGCCCATTCGTTCATGTCAAAACGGCCTCTGGCCCATTCGTTCATGTCAAAACGGTCTCTGGCCCATTTGTTCATGTCAAAACGGTCTCTGGCCCATTCGTTCATGTCAAAACGGCCTTTGGCCCATTCGTTCATGTCAAAACGGCCTTTGGCCCATCCATTTGGTATAGCAACACTGTCCACCAATCGAATCAGTGAACTTATAAAACTTACATAGAAGTAAGCAATTGGACAACAACATATTTCAGATATCTCTGTTAAGATATTACTCACAATGATCGGTTGGTTGGTTTGCCCTGGAGCTCGACCTTACACATTCCATGAACACAAAAGGGTCACAGCACAATTCAATCCGTTCTAAATTCACATTTTCCTCTTTAGGCTTCATTCTTATCTCTTTAACTCAATTACAATGCTCAATACATGCCTAAGAGTACTTAGAAGTGAAAGAGGACGGAAAACGAAACTCAGAATGCCTTTTCAAAATTTCAGAAAACAAGGTCCCCGCTCAAGCGTGGCTTTCCCGCTCGAGCGGACCCATGAGGTCTGCAAAAGTACTGGATGCATCAAAATTACGCTCGAGCGTAAAGTCTGGCGCTCGAGCTGAAGGTCTGTCTACATAGCTCCCCGCTCGAGCGTGAACTTCCCCGCTCGAGCAGACATCCAAGTCTGCAAAAAAATACTGAGAGCACAAATTTCACGCTCGAGCTGCGGTTTCCCCGCTCAAGTGGACATCAAAATTCTGGGAAAATCCATAACATGTTCTTGAGCTTCAATTTGATGTTCAAAGGTTCCAAATGCATGATTTTGGCTCAAACTTCACATATACATATTCTAACATGGTATAAACACCAAATTACAATACAATGAAGCTCAATTTCACAATTTAATCACATGCATGTCTCAAATTAACTCAAACTCATCACCAACTCACTAGATTCAAACATGCAAGACTCAAACTCCCATGATTTGCACTTGCATGTGAAATATACACAATATCCTCAACTTAATTGGTAAAGAGATGATCAAATACATGGACTTAAACCAAAAATCCAACATAGATCATACACATTGTGCTCAAATATGGAAATTCATAGTAATTTCCTACATGCATGCATCTATTGACTTTAAATTCAACAAATACAACTCAATTTCATTTCAATTCTTACTCTTGGTCATTAATCAACTTTGAATACGTAAAATTACACATTAAACTCATGAATTCAAAATTAATTGCTTACCTAGAAGCCCAATCTTCCCAATCTATGGTTAATTCTTGAGTTTAACTTCAAGACTTCCAAGCTTCAAGACCAAAACATAGATTTTCTCCCCCCTCTCTCTCTAATTTCGGGTCTCTCCCCCTCCAGAGAGCTAAATCAGCCAAAAGGTGAAACAAAGAGAGGAATTGAGTGTGTATTGCCCTTTTTATAAAAGTCCCACTAACTCAATTTATCAATATTAAATAATTGGGCACTAATTCACCAATTAAATCAATTAATTCTGATCTGAATCAATTTTCAATTAAATTTCATCGTAGGCTTTAAAAATTATGCCTATCACAATGGCGCAATCAATTTCAGGTTCTGTGGTCGATAAGGCCTTCAATTTAATTTCCAAAGCAAAAAATCAAACAGATATTCTTACGGTGAACAGATAGAAATTCAACACCACATATTTTCATATAATGGCACACAAAATCATGTTAAACACATAGTCATACTCATATTAAGGACCAATTAACATATTAAGGAACATGGATATCACAGTCTTCCCCCCTTTAGGAAGTTTGGTCCTCCAAACTTATTTTACCTTCGTCGGGAAACAAATGTGGATAGCGCAGTCGCATTTCCTCCTCTTTTTCCCATGTAGCATCCGTCTCATAGTGTTCTTTTCATTCCACTTTCACCATTGGGATGGACTTACTTCTCAATTGTTTCACTTGCCGATCAACAATTCGTTTCGGCCATTCGGCATGCGGAATTTGCTTATAATAACAGCTTCCACTCCAGCATTGGTATAGCCCCATACGAGGCTTTGTATGGTAGAAGGTGTAGATCACCAAATTGTTGGACAGAGGTCGGGGATAGAGCTTTACTTGGGCCTAAAATTGTGCAAGATACTTCTGAGAAAATCAAAACTATTTGGCAAAGGCTCAAAACAGCTCACGACCGACAAAAGAACTATGCAGACGTTCGAAGAAGACCTCTTGAGTATGAGGTCGGTGACCACGTGTTTATCCGTGTGTCCCCAATGAAAGGCCAGGTCAGGTTTGGAAAGAATGGCAAGTTGTCGCCCCATTACATTAGGCCGTTTCAGATTCTGGAAAGGCTTGGTCCAGTCGCTTATAGAGTTGCTTTGCCACCAGGATTCGAACAAATCCATAATGTGTTTCACGTGTCGATGTTGAGCGGTTACCTCCGAGACCCGTTTCATGTGATTAATTATCACCGGGTAGCTATTGATGAAAATATTGTTCATTCTGATTGCCCATCGGTCTGTGGGTAGAATGCAGTACTGAATCTTAGTTCTGTCCCCATAGCTTCCTGCAAACTCTTCCACAATCTAGATACAAATTTCGGATCTCTATCCGACACAATGGATACCAGAACTCCGTGTAAATGGACAATCTCATCAACGTAAATAGTAGCCAGTCTATAAGCATTAAACGTGGTTCTGACTGGTAGAAAATGTGCAGATTTAGTCAGTCTATCAACTACAACCCAAATAGAATCCATACCTCGAAAAGTTCGAGGTAGGCCAACAACGAAATCCATAGTCACATGCTCCCACTTCCATTCAGGAATAGGGAGAGGTTGAAGTAGACCGCCTGGTTTCTGATGTTCAACTTTGACTTGCTGACATTGAAGACACTTGGACACATATTCTGCAATCTCTTTCTTCATTTTAGGCCACCAATAGGTTTGTTTCAAATCCTGATACATTTTATTATTACCCGGATGCATAGCAAATATAGATCTGTGGGCTTCATCTAAAACCTTCTTCTTTAGTTCCGGAATATCTGGGACACACATTCTGTTCCGAAATCTCAACACTTCATTTTCAATGCCAAACTCTGCTTTCGGACTTGTCTCAAATTCATCAATCACTTTCTTAAGGAATTCATCCTCTTTTTGTTTCTGTTTAATTTCCTCCATGATTGCCGGCTTGGTTGTAATAGCGGCTATCAATCCGCCCTGTTCACACATTACCATTTCAATTTTAGACTTCTTAAAATCTTGCAAGATCTCTTTCTGTTCAGTAAGCAAACAGGCCATACTCCCCATTGACTTTCTACTCAAGGCATCAACAACTATATTAGCTTTCCCGGGGTGATACTGAATCTCAAGATCATAGTCTTTTATCAGTTCGAGCCATCTCCTCTGTCGCATATTCAACTCCTTTTGTGTAAAGAAGTATTTCAGACTTTTGTGATCTGTGTAGACTTTACACTTTGCCCCATACAAATAATGCTGCCAGATTTTCAAAGCAAAAACAACTGTGGCCAATTCTAGGTCATGTGTTGGATAATTCTTCTCGTATGGCCTCAACTGTCGGGAGGTGTAAGCAATAACCTTTCCGTTCTGCATTAACACACAACCCAAACCCTTATAAGATACATCACTGAAAATTACAAAATTTTCCGTACCTAACGGTAGTGTCAAAACTGGTGCAATGGTCAATCTCATTTTCAGCTCATGAAAGGCAAATTCTCTTTCATCATCCCATTCAAATGATTGCCCCTTGCGTGTCAACTGGGTAAGAGGTACAACTATCTTGGAAAAGTCTTTCACAAATCTTCTGTAATAACCAGCTAAGCCCATGAAACTGCGGACCTCTGTTACATTTGTCAGTGTAGGCCAATTCATAATTGCCTCTATTTTCTGTGGGTCCACTGAAATTCTTTCCTTGTTGATCACATGCCCTAAGAAAACAACTCCATCCAACCAAAACTCACATTTCTTTAGTTTAGCAAATAATTTTCTTTCCCGAAGTGTTTGTAGGACAGTTCTCAAATGATGTTCATGTTCAAGTCTATCTTTAGAATATATCAAAATATCATCAATAAAAACCACAATAAATTCATCAAGGTAGGTTTTAAAAATTCGGTTCATTAAGTCCATAAATGCTGCCGGAGCATTAGTCACTCCAAATGGTATAACAAGAAACTCGAAATATCCATACCTCGTTCTGAATGCAATTTTCTCAACATCCTCTGCCTTAACTTTCAACTGATGATACCTGAACCTCAAATCAATCTTAGGAAACACCTGTGATCCCTGCAACTGGTCAAATAAGTCATCAATATGGGGTAGGGGATATTTGTTCTTTATTGTTACCTTGTTCAATTCTCAATAATCGATGCACAAACGCAAAGTTCCGTCCTTCTTTTTCACAAACAATACTGGTGCACCCCAAGGCGAAGTGCTAGGTCGAATAAACCCCTTGTCAAGCAGGTCTTGCAACTGTTCTTTTAATTCTTTCATTTCGGCAGTAGCCATTCTATAGGGAGTCTTGGAAATAGGCTGGGTGCCTGGCACGGTTTCAATAGTGAATTCTATCTCCCGGTCTACCAATTCACCTGGTAATTCATTTGGAAACACATCTGGAAATTCTCTAACAATAGGGATACTGTTCAATTCAACATTCACAGATTGTTCAGACAACATATAGCACAAATAACCCTGGCACCCTTTCCTAATCAGTTTACATGCTTTCATTGCAGATATCAAATAAGGTGGAGGCATTACCCTATTACCCACAAACACAATTTTCTTATGTTCTGGTGGTTTAAACACAACCCGTTTTGTCACACAATCAATGGTGGCACAATATTTGGTCAACCATTCCATGCCCAAAATTACATCAAAATGCCTAAAGTTCAAGGGTAACAAATCTACATATAGGATAGCATCCTCAATACGCTTGTCACAAAACTGGTATATGGATTCACATAATATAGATTCCCCAGATGGAGCAGACACACATAGCAGATATGGCAGTAATTCTAGAGGTCTACTCAGTCTAGATGCAAATGCACATGTCACAAAAGAGTGTGGATCCGGAGTCAATTAACACAAAAGCATCCTGATTACATATAGAAATAATACCTGAGACAACTGCATTGGCATTCCGTGTATCGCCCGAAACAAGCGCAAAAACTCTCCCTTGTCTCACGGTATCCCCGGTGGTAGCGGATCTCAAAGTCTTTCCTGGCTTCGGGATTGATGCAGTTGAGCTAGCAGCTAGTTTCCCACTGTTCTGATTACAATCTCGGGCCATGTGCCCTTGTTTACCACACTTGAAACAGGCCCCTGACACACGGTAACAAACCCTACGGTGCCTTTTGCTACAAATATTGCACATGGGAGCTGTGTCTCGGGAAGAATTCGAAGTATTTGAGGAGCCCGTGTTTTGCTTTTTCGAAAATTTCTTCTTTGAGAAGAAGCCTTGTCTTTGTTGCCTTTCCAGTTAGTTGTTGGCTAGCCTATCTGGCTATGTTAGCCTCTGATATTATGGCCCTGTCTAGTACCCTAATGTAGGTTTCTAGCTTCAAGACATTCACTCTTTCTAAAATGTCGCTGCGAAGCCCACCTTCAAAATGCCTTGCTTTTTCGTAATCCGTATCAATCACATGTGGTGCAAACTTGGCCAATTCAGTGAATTTGGCCTCATACTCGGCTACAATCATACTCTCTTGCCTAAGTTCCATGAACTCTGCTACTTTCCTGTCCCGAACACACTGCGGGAAGTACTTGTCATAGAAAATTTCCAGAAATTTCACCCAGTCAACATCCTTATGATTCTCACGCATTAACATCCACCATCTTCTTGCCTCGTCTTCTAGCATAAAAGTGGCTAGAAGCACCTTCTGTGTCTCCGAGCAAGGGAACACTTCAAATAGTTTCTCAATGCCGAGAACCCATGCTTCGGCTTTTAACGGGTCTAATCCACCATGGAACTGTGGTGGTTTCATTTTCTTGAATTCTTTGGTGAGAGCTATTATTCGATCATCATTCTGATTATCTGGCACAGGTGGTGCCGGAGGTGGAGGTGGAGGTGGAGGTGGATGGTGTGGTTGCTGCCACTCCTGTTGCTGTCTCAAAGTTTCTGCCATTTCCTGTATCAGTCTTTCCATTCTGTCTATTTTGACAGTAGAGGATTCTTCTATCTCATCACCTCTTGTTCTCACCATCTGATTAAACTTACATTATACTTTATACAAAAGATACACAAGTATGCATATACTAGAAAGCACACATATTCAAACAATTGCAATGCAAGCAATTCATAACCTTATAGCACATAATCGTTCATATCAAAACAGTTAGGCATATTCTCGATGCTTCCAAATTCATACTCATCACATAAATGCATCCTAGATCTTTTCTAGACGCTTACTGCTCTTTTTGGACAAGTGTATGAGTTATTAACTCGTATTCTGATACCACTCTGTCATGACCCGAACCCGCCCCCAAGGGTTAAGGACATAACCAGCTAGTAATCATGAGATTACCTATGGCCTCAAACCAAACCAAACGTATTTTAACAGAGTTAATGGGGGCCAAATGGAAGCAATTTAAAACTTTGTCCATAGAGCTGTGCTTACATGGCACATCATAACAAACCATACGTATGCACATTAATAACTCACATCAAGATATGTACTACACAAAGCTCTGTACATGTAGGATCATATAGGTCTAAGTCAGCCGAACAAAACTATATACAACATATTCAAAGACTTCGCCCATATGACAAAATAAAACAGAATGACAAAAAGGCGAAGACGGGTCTCGTGTGTGAGACGCAAGGGCTGACTCTTCAAAACCTTTGTTGTTCCTTACAGACTTCACTAGGGCTGGGTTTGGACTTCTCTTGGCTCACCTACAAACACATGAATGAGCGTGAGCGAAAGCCTAGTGAATAAATATCAAATAAAGGAGTTATACAAACGGTATGTAGAACAACATGCTTCAAACGGCCTTGAGCCCAATTCATATTTTCATGTCAAAACGGCCTCTGGCCCATTCATTCATTCGTGTCAAAACGGCCTTTGGCCCATTCATTCATTCATGTCAAAACGGCCTTTGGCCCGTTCATTCATGTCAAAACGGCCTCTGGCCCGTTCATTCATGTCAAAACAGCCTCTGGCCCGTTCATTCATGTCAAAACGGCTTCTGGCCCATTCATTCATGTCAAAACGGCCTCTGGCCTATTTGTTCATGTCAAAACGGCCTCTGGCCCATTCATTTGGTATAGGAACACTGTCCATCAATCGAATCAATGAACTTATAAAACTTACATAGAAGTAAGCAATTGGACAACAACATATTTCAGATATCTCTGTTAAGATATTACTCACAGTGATCGGTTGGTTGGTTTGCCCTAGAGCTCGACCCTACTGTAGACGCGCCCTTGGGCCTTACCACAGTTCGGACTCAATTGTCACGGTTCTTAATCTGAACCAAAGAGTCCAAATCCGAAAAATCGTTTTTGAAAACAGATTTTTTTTGTAAAGAAGTACCAAACATGAACTGCTTTGCCAGATACAGAGTCGCCACCTAAATATTTTATTTTGAAAAATTTAGGAAACCCTGACTCGTTGCCTAAGGCCACGTGTCCGTCATCACCAAAGTTGCCTCAGCTTGGGAACTTGGGTACGATTGGGGAAGGTCACTTCGTGAGCACCCCCGCTCGCCCGATCAAAGATCGGCCTCTACTAACCATGATATCTAGTTTTGAAAACATTATGCGTTCTTATTCCGGTTATTAGCCTAGATTTACTATGTGACGCGTACAGCATACAAGTATAGACTGGGTCGCCTGAATTGGAACGAAACATTTCATGTTTGTTTTGAAAATGGTTTGCTACTCGCAAGTAGGCTTAAAATGTAGATTTTGCCACCCTCGGGTGGGCTTAAAACTCACAGTCAATGCATTATTCCAATTCAGATAATCCAACCTTCACCCACAGGCATTCAGGCAGTTATATCACAGAAGCACATAGCCTCATGGTAAGCATGCTATCATGGCAGTCACTCACACGCATGCAAGGATGCTAAAGCACAAAAACTTACCGAGTACTCCAAGCCAAAACAGAAGCTATGTTAGAAATCATGCATGATCCTAACTATACAGAAATGCCTAATGCAACATATGCAAAAATGCAACTAAGATAGACTCGGCTATTCTATAGATGGCATGTGAAATGCTACAACTAACAAGTATTCAACTCAGAATTGAAATACAATGCAGTTAGTATGATGTGCCGAGCCCGGTGCATGCAAAACAGATGAATGAATGCAAACATGCTATCATACTGTATGCTAATTGAAACATGCCATAATCTAACCATCATAAACTGGTAAATAAAAGGGAGAAAGACGTGGGGTTGGAAGACATACATCACACACACGCACACTTATTACAATTGTGCCCTCGCCCGGAGGGTCCGAATAAATAATACAGTCCCAAATAAATAATACAGTCCGAATAAAAACCCTAATTAATTAACAAATTAACTAGGAAAACAGTAAATTAGCATGCAAGCCCATGGACCGCCTCAGCTCTGTTCCAAATGATGAATGATGCATGCTTGAGTTACCTTGCGCGAAAATCCATTGCGATGCCCCGGTTTGCCTCTGTTTGCAATTAATCCCGGAATGTTGCGCGAAGCTCCAAAAGACTGTCGGTTTCTGATTTGCTACAACAGAGAGCAAGAAAGGGGGGCATGGCAAAGTATTTTCATATATGTATGCACACCTCGATCCTCGTGCCATCAATCACGCATCTCGATGCATGATGGCCGAGGAGTCGAATTGCACGACTCAATATGAAATGAATGCACATGAAAACACAACAAGACCGAGACTCCATCATGGTTAATCCGGAGTGCCGGTGACCGGGAATTGAGGCACGTTCCGTCACTAGAAGTACGAAACGTCCCTCATTTCCCGTGCTTGGGCTAACTCCTATCCCAAACACAATGCAATATGCATGACATGCATGAATGCGACTAATATACAACCTAGCATACGCAATGCTATGAAATGGCATACACAATGCTCGATGTAACATGACATACACAATGCTCTAACATACAACCTAGCATACGCAATGCTATGAAATGGAATGGCATACATAATGCACAATGGACTTACACCAACATGAGTGGACCTCAGCCACACTCACATCAGTGGCCATACGATAGGAAATGAAACAACCGAAATGCATGCAAACACGCACGAATGCCAAGGACCAATCCTAAGGCATAACATGCCACTCTACCAAAGTATGGCTAGGGATGCAATATGGCATACGAACACATATGATACAGCTCTGAAACGTGATAAACAATGGTCCCGAATCATGCAAACATGGCACACAATGCATGATATAGGCCCCGAAACTCAAAACTAGGCACATGTATTGAACCATAACCATGCAAAGCAAGCATTATTTGACTATGAAGCACAAAGACAGAGCCAAGGTAGTCCCAAAACATGCACATTACTAGTTTAAAGCATGGCCAAGAAATGCTAACATGATGGGCTAAAACAACATGCAACATTGGCTAGCAAGCATGGTTTACATGGCATGTATATGAAGCGTATGAGAACTCATCAAACCAGCCAAAAATAGTGAATAAAACATGTCAAAATATGCCTAAATAACCACTGAAATGCAGCCAACATGTGTAAAAATGATGAGCTCCTTTAAAAGGGCATGCAAAGGGTTACTCAACACATATATGATGGACACTTAGCATAGCAAAACCAACTCTGGAAATCAAATATGACAGCCCTAAAACTCACCAAAAAGGGCCTGAAATTGATCAATAAAGCATACAATGAAAGGTCCTCTTGAAAGGCCTTGAGGAGGGTTGATCCACACATGCATGAGGGACATAAAATATGGCCAAAAGGGCCTCGGAAAGAGCCAAGGAAGACCTCAAAACCCTCATAATAAGGCCTGAAACATGACTTCAAAGCATGCAAAAAGGGGTCCCTTTGGAAGGCCAACAAGACCACCAAACAAGACAAGGAGAGAGGGGGTCACCCCCCTCTGATTTTGACTCTCAAAAATGCATCTAAGCCACTGAAAATCCACTGGATTTCAGTGGCTAAGAGGCCAAACCATGGCCAATGCAAGTGCTCAAATGCATAGCCCTAATCATGAAGAGATGAAGCATGCACAGGGGGAATATGACTTCAAACAGAAATGTGACCTCAAACAAACTTAAAGAGGAGGTCAAAACAAGACTTTCTTCAGTTTAGGTCGAGGTCCAAAAATGTTTACAAGTAAGGCTAAAATATGATGCAAAAATAGCCCTAAAAGAGAGATAGAGGGTAAGGGGAGGTAGATGACTTCAAACAGCAAAGTACCCTTAAACAAAGTTGAAGAGAAGCTCAAAATAGGATACTTTATAGTTTAGCTCGAAGTCCAAAAATGCAAGCAAAAGGGGCTAAGATATGGAGCAAAAGAATGCAAGAAAAGGGGAAATGAAGACTTACCCTTGTAGAGCCGACCTCCAACAGCTTCTGGACCAAGTTGGTGAGCTTTCAACCTCTGAAAATGACCTCCAAGGTGCTGGAATGGATGATGGAGGTGGTAGGCTATGAGGTGTAGGGTAAAAAGGCCAAGAATATGGGTGTTTGGAGGCTTGAAATATAGAGATAGAGGGTTGTATGTATATTTTCCAGCCAAAAGCTTCTAACCCCTGCAAATGGAGGTGAAGGGTTAATTATATAGAGGGAGGAGGCTATGGCTTCTTGGAGAAGCCAAGAGAGAGGCTCAAAGCTTCTAAAGGAAGCTTGACCAAAGGGGCCAATTCCTCTTTGAAGCCAAACAAATGGGGGAAAACCACCTTAAAAGGGGCCAAAACAAGGACAAAACCCTCGGACAGTGGGTCAAGCGGAAAACAGCTGGCATAGCTGGAACACACTCACAGAGGCAAAAATGGCCGGCTAGCTCAAAAAGTTCAGGGTGGTCGGCCAACCACCTTCCCTGGTCGGCCAACCAGGGGTCAAAAGGGTCAAACACAATTGCTGGTCGGCCTACCCAAAAAGGTGGCTTCCCAAATGAGTAGAATACAGCTGTATAGAGAAAAACCAGAAACTGTGGTTCAGGAGAGAGAAAAACCAACTTTTTAGAGGGGTTCAAAAGGGTTAGGAAGAATTACTGATCGACCTACCCATATTGGTGGCCTCCCAGATGAGTAGATTACAATGGTGGTATGAAAAGCCAGAAATTGTGGCTCAAAAGTGAGAAAAACCAACTTTCTGTCAAAAAAATCGGCTTTAGGAGAGAGAAAATGAGAAAACTAGTTTTTCAGGGGAAAAGGTGGCCTCCCACCATACTACCACCTCCCTAACCATGAAAATAGGGTCCCTGCCAAAAATGGACCAAGGCGGATGCAAAACGAAGGTTCGGGGGTCGAAACGCGCGGCCCGGGGCCCCGAAAACTGACTATTAGGCATCGGAGGTGGCGTTTGACCACAAAGTTGGTCTCTCGGGCCACAGTGTCCCTCAAAAGGGAGGAAACAAGGTGTGTGCCAAAAACCGGAGCAAACGGAGGTGGTTAAGCGGTCCCGAACCGAGGCACACGGTCGACGGCTCCGAAAAATCAGAAACCGGGCTCCAAACGGGAAAAATGGCCTACGACCACAAAACGTAGCCTACGGCCACTGAGAGATGGTCTACGAGACCTCTCCCTCCCTTTGAGAAGAGAAAACGGAGAAAACAGGACTTGGTTCGCAAACTGAGACAAAGTACAAAAGAGTCTGGAAGTCTGGAGGCAAGGCTCGCAGCCGAGACTCTGAAACCTCAGAACAAGCACAATATGCAACATCACCGAGCGCTCAGTTGGTGACGTCTGAGTCTTAAGGTCGGTCAAAAATGGGGTGTCTACACCTACACATTCCATGAACACAAAAGGGTCACAAACAATTCAATCCGTTCTAAATTCACATTTTTCTCTTTAGGCTTCATTCTTATCTCTTTAACTCAATTACAATGCTCAATGCATGCCTAAGAGTACTTAGAAGTGAAAGAGGACGGAAAATGAAACTCAGAATGCCTTTTCAAAATTTCAGAAAACAGGGTCCCCGCTCAAGCGTGGCCTTCCTTGCTCGAGCAGACCCATGAGGTCTGCAAAAGTACTGGATGCATCAAAATTACGCTCGAGCGTGAAGTCTGGTGCTCAAGCTGAAGGTCTGTCTATATAGCTCCCCGCTCGAGCGTGAACTTCCCCACTCGAGCGGACATCCAAGTCTGCAAAAAAATACTGAGAGCACAAATTTCACGCTCAAGCGGCGGTTTCCCCGCTCGAGAGGACATCAAAATTCTAGAAAATCCAGAACATGTTCTTGAGCTTCAATTTGATGTTCAAAGGTTCCAAATGCATGATTTTGGCTCAAACTTCACATATACATATTCTAACATGGTATAAACACCAAATTACAATACAATGAAGCTCAATTTCACAATTTAATCACATGCATGTCTCAAATTAACTCAAACTCATCACCAACTCACTAGATTCAAACATGCAAGACTCAAACTCCCATGATTTGCACTTGCATGTGAAATATACACAATATCCTCAACTTAATTGGTGAAGAGATGATCAAATACATGGACTTAAACCAAAAATCCAACATAGATCATACACATTGTGTTCAAATATGGAAATTCATTGTAATTTCCTACATGCATGCATTTATTGACTTTAAATTCAACAAATACAACTCAATTTCATTTCAATTCTTACTCTTGGTCATTAATCAACTTTGAATACGTAAAATTACACATTAAACTCATGAATTCAAAATTAATTGCTTACCTAGAAGCCCAATCTTCCCAATCTATGGTTAATTCTTGAGTTTAACTTCAAGACTTCCAAGCTTCAAGACCAAAACATAGATTTTCTCCCCTCTCTCTCTCTAATTTCGGGTCTCTCCCCCTCTAGAGAGCTAAATCAGCCAAAAGGTGAAACAAAGAGAGGAATTGAGTGTGTATTGCCCTTTTTATAAAAGTCCCACTAAATCAATTTATCAATATTAAATAATTGGGCACTAATTCATCAATTAAATCAATTAATTCTGATCTGAATCAATTTTCAATTAAATTTCACCGTAGGCTTTAAAAATTATGCCTATCACAATGGCGCAATCAATTTCGGGTTTTGTGGCCGATAAGGCATTCAATTTAATTTCCAAAGCAGAAAATCAAACAGATATTCCTACGGTGAACAGATAGAAATTCAAAACCACATATTTTCACATAATGGCACACAAAATCATATTAAACACATAGTCATACTCATATTAAGGACCAATTAACATATTACGGAATAGGGATATCACACCCGAGAACTCCCCGATATCTGCGCCTGCGAGGGCGCGAATTCCGTTTTGTTCTCTAGCTAGTACAGTTCGAACTCGTGTTATGGTTCTGAATCTAATCTCACAATGTGCGATGTGAGACCGATAAATCACCAAAAAGTCCAAATCCGGCAAATCGTTTTAGAAAACTGATTTTAATAAAGAAGTGCCAAACATGGACTGCTTTGCCAGATACAGAGTCGCCACCTAAATGTTTTATTTTTGGGAAATTTAGGAAACCCTGACTCGTGCCGAAGGCCACGTGTCCGTCATCACCAAAGTTGCCTCGGCTTGGGAACTTGGGTACGAGAGGGGAAGGTCATGCAATGAGCACCCCCACTCGCCCGATCAAAGGATCAGCCTTTACTGAGCATGATATTTTGTTTTTGAAAACACACGTTTTCTTATTCCGTTTATTAACCTAGAATTACTATGTGATGCACACAGCATACAAGTATAGACTAGATCGCCTAAATTGGAACAAAACATCGCATGTTCGTTTGTTTGAAAATAGTTTAAAGTTTGCTACTCGCAAGTAGGCTAAAACAAGGATTTGATGAATTGTTCCAATTTAAGTAATCCAACCTTCACCCACAGGCATTCAGGCAGTTATATCAAATAAGCAATTAGCCTCATGGCAAGCATGCTTTCATGGCAACATTAACACACGTGCAGTATGCTAAAGCGTAAACACTCACAGTGTACTCCGAGCCAAAACAAAGAACTAGTTAGAAATCATGCATAATCCTAGTTCATGTTAAGATGGCTAATGCAACACATACGAGAATGCAATTTAGAATAGGCTCGGCTATTCTAATATGTCATGTGAAATGCAACTTGGTACATGTATTCAAATAAATGTATTGAAATACAATGCAGTTACTATGATGCGCCGAGCCTGGTGCATGCAAGACAGATGAATGGATGCACGCATGCAAGCATAAGGTATGCTAAACGAAATATGCCCTAAAACTAACCATCGTAAGTGGTTAAGTAAAAGGGAGAAAGAAATGGGGGTTGGAAGACATGCATCACACACACGCACGCTTATTACAATAGTTGGCCCTCTCGACGGAGGGTCCGAATAAGAAGCTAACTAGCTAATCAAAGCTAATTAAACTAATTATTACATCACAATGAAGCTAATTAACTAATCCTAGTTAACTAGCTATTACAAAACAATTAAGCAGCTAAACGCATTAACTACTTAAATACAGAATCCAAAGCATAAACTAGCTAATCACATTAGCTAAGTAAAGCAATAAAACAATGGTCCTTAGAGGGAGAAGAATGCATGCATGCCCGGTCACCTCGTTCGGAAATCCGTCGCGATGCCTCGATTTGCCTCTGTTTGAAACTACTCTCAGAAACTTGCACCAAGCTCCAAAAAGCTTCTAACTCAACTTGGGGACCTGTGGGAGGGTGGCCGACCAGTTGTTGGTGTTTGCAGCCACCTACCGACCACTTTTTGCTCCTGGAAACCAGAAAAAGTGGTCGGCCAGCTAGTTTTTCTGGCTGGCTGACCAGTTGTTGTTGCATTCCTCCAGTTTGCTGCAACAGAGAGCAAGAAAGGGCATGGCAATGTATTTGCAAGGTATGTGTGCATAACCACCCTCCCTATCATTTCATAAGCTCAAGGGGGTGTGGTTCTCAACCCTCGGGCCACCAATCACGCATCTCGATGCATGATGGCTGAGAGGCGAAGTTGCACAGTTCAATATGAAAATGAATGCACAAGTAAACACATAAGGCCTAGAACTCTATCATGTATGATCAAGAGCGTCGGCGACTGAGAATTGAGGCACGTTTCATCACTTCAAGTATGAAACATCCCTCGTTTCTCGTGTTTGGACTAACACCTATTCCAAACACAATGCAACACATAACATGGCATGCACAATGCTATGTAACATGGAGTATGCAAAAGTGTAATGTGACACAAGCATGCAAATATGCAATATGACTTAAACATGTAAACATGCAATGCAAGATGAACAACCTAACAAGGCTAATGACATGCACAATGCTAATGCATGCATACTCAATGCAAGACAACATAAGTATGCAACAATATGATACAATGCAACTAGCATACACAATGTGAATGTCAACTAGCATACTCAATGCGATATGATCATGGCATACTCAATGCAAATCAAGAGCATGGCATGCACAATGAAAACAATAACATAACATGCACGATGCGATGTAACATGGCATACACAATGCTCAATGGACTTAAACCGAAAGTGGGTAGACCTCAGCCATGCCCAAATCAGTGGCCATAACACCAAAATAAAGGCACAAAATACAAAGCATGCATGCACAATGCATCGGCCAACCAAGTAGGCCTAAGAGCACAACTCTCAAGAAGGCTCAAGGAGTGACAAATGCAGAAGTGTAACAACACTAAATGCACTGAAATTAAGTAAGAAATGATGCCAAATCATTCAAACAAAGCAAGCATGGCATGCAAAGGTCCTAAAGCATGAAAGCTAATAAGGAGGCATGCAATACATGGCACGAATGCATGAACCAACCACAAACAAAGCTCAAGTAGGTCAAAACATGGGCCAAAGCATGCTAAGATGGAGGCTCAAAGGCTTAGACATGCAAGCATACACACTAGGCCATAAGTAAGGCAACAATGCACAACACTTAAAGGCATTCAAAGCATGAAAGAAGTGGGAACATGGCAATGCTATAAGCTCTGAAATGAAGTATTAAATGATGCCAAATCATCTAAATAGTTCAAAGATAGCATGCATGAGTCAACAAAACACAAAGCTAGCAACGCCAATTGCACTACAGCTATACAAAGCATGAAGGATATGGTAAAGGCAACCCAAAATAGTCCTAGAACATGTCAAAATGATACTAAAACATACATGGAAGGAAGCCAAAACAAGCTAGCATGAAGGGCATAAGGCATGATGCATACAAGGCAAATAAGGTGGATTACACTACACCTATTAAGACCAAGCATGGGATGACTTAACCAACAAAAATCAGAGTTATATCATGGCAAAATAACCCTAAAAACACATTGAAATGATGGCTCGCAAGCTAAGGCATGAAGGCATACGCAATGATTCATGTTAAGGCATAAAGGGGGAAACCCTCCAACGCATTGAATGAATGATAAATGCAAGTGCATGAGCATGAAACATAGACTGAAATCACATTACAAATGATGCCAAATCATTCAAATAGTCCAAGTAATGCATGCTAGTGGACTTGACACACAAAGCTAACAAGCTAGAATGCACTATAGCTATACAAAGCATGGCATGCATGACCAAAAAAACACAAATCAGAGCTAGAGCATGCTAAAACATGGACAAAAGCTTCTTGATGTTAAGCCAAAAGTATGCTAGAATGACATGTTAAAGCATGATGCATGTTAGGCTAATTTACGAAAATACACTACAAGTGCATGGAGCATGCAAGAGGTGACCAAACCAAACCCTAACAGAGGTATGACATGGCAAAACATCACCAAAAACATGCTGAAAGGGACTCAAGGCAAGCTAGAATGACATGCTACTTCATGAAGCATACAAAGCTAGTTTATGAGATTTACACTACAAATGTATAAACCATGCATGAAGTGACCAAACCAAGTAAAAACAATGGTATGCCTCATCAAAATAAGCCCAAATATAAGCTAAGATATGGCTAACATAAACTTAACAAACATGCTCACACATGAGGCATTCAAGACAAGTATTGAAGACACAAGGAGAGGGGATGACCCTCTCCTTTTTGGGACCTCAAAACACCATCCCCACCACTAAAATTCCTCTGGATTTCAGTGG
The DNA here is from genome assembly GCA_036172215.1 of Camellia granthamiana. Classification (NCBI taxonomy): domain Eukaryota; kingdom Viridiplantae; phylum Streptophyta; class Magnoliopsida; order Ericales; family Theaceae; genus Camellia; species Camellia granthamiana. The sequence goes on from CM069904.1 coordinate 75,050,473, forward strand.
TGAGAAGGCCAAAACAAGGTGGTCCCAAAAGCTCACAAAGAAGGCACAAAAGCAAGGCCAAACAAGGCCTAAGAGGGGGTAAACAGCCCCAAATACAAAAGTGACCTTAAACAAAGATCTTAAGCACCAAAATTCAGAACTTTTTGTAGTTAAGAGTTAAGCTTAAAACAGCATGCAAGTAGGGCTAAAAGCTTAAGCAAAAATGGGGGTTTAAAAGGTTAAAAGCTCACCCTTGAAGACCACCTTCAAAGCTGCAACTCCAGCAGCTTCTTTAAGCTCAAACCAGTCCAAGAACTCCCAAAAACAACTTCAAGGGACCTCAGCTCCAAGAGTATGGTGTTTGAGTGTGTGTTTGTGTACAAAAGTGAGACAAAATGACACTTTAAGGCACAAAAATAAAGCAAAGAGAGAGATATAGAGATAAAGGTGTATCTATCACTCTCTAACCCAAAAAACTGAACTTGGAGGAGGGAGGGGGAGCCTCCCTCTTATAGAGAGCAAAAGCACAAGCTTCTTGAAGAAGCTAAGGCTCAAGGCCATCCCTCCATACACGTGTATGGAGGATGGTTCTTGTGCTCTTCAACTGTGCCAGCTGGCCAAAAATATCTCCAAAAAGGTGACAAAAAGCAGCCGACCACTTTAAGTGGTCTCCCAAGAAGACAACTGGTCGGCCATGGTGGGAGATGGTCAGCAGCATGAAAGAAAGCAAAATGTGTGGTGGCCGACCAGAAAAGATGGTCCAAAGATCAAGAAAACCAATTTCCCGGCCAGAAAACTGGCTGGCGGGAAGAAAAGTGGTCTCCAAGGGAAAGAACTAGTCTCCCACCCTTGTACCACCTTCCAAACAAGGAAATCAAGGTTTGTACTAAAAACAAACTAAAACGGATGCAAAACGAAAGTTCGGGAGGCAAAGCGCGCAGCCGGGAGCCTCGAAAACTAGCTGTCGAGCACCAAAAGTGGTTTACGACCACAAAAGTGGTCTCCCAAACCACAGTGGCCCTCTAGGCCAAGGAAACAAGGTGTGGTTCAAAAACCACGCCAAACGGAGAACGTTAAGTGGTCCCGAGACAAGGCGCGCGACCGAAGGCTCCGAAAATCAGAAACTGGTCTCCAAAAGGGAAAAGTGGTCTACGACCACAAAAAGAGGTTTACAAGACCTCTCCTTCCCTCAGGCAAGGAAAACAAGGCTTGGTCCGCAAACCGAGCCGAAGCACAAAGAGTTCAGAGGCCTGGAGGCAAGGCACTCGGCCAAAACTTTAGAAACTCGCAACAAGCACAACATGCACTATCACCGAGCGCTCAATTGATGACGTCTGAGTCTTAAGGTCGGTCAAAAATGTGGTGTCTACACCACTAATCTTCTCACAAATATGGTTTGAAAAAGTAAGATCTAAATCAAAATAAAACCCAAACCCACCGATGTCTTCATCTTCATCCCTGTTTCTACGACCAACTCCACTGCTACTTTCTTGAACTTTGATCACCATCAAAGGCTAGACTTAAAGAAGAAAAACACTTACAATAGTAAGGAAAGATGAGTAAGGGAAAGAGGAAACCATTGTGTATGTTGAAAATCCAAAAATCTATGCAAGAAATAAGGGGGAAAACTCTTAAATCCCTTTTCCTAAGCATAAAAAATCGAGATCTATATTGTAAAAGTATTTTTGGAGCTCGTCGGAAGGGTGCCAAAAATTGCCTAGAGAGAGAAGTTCTCTCCAGCTTTTTCTGATTTGAATCGGAAGAGTTCGAGCAGTTTAAGTGATCGCATTTTATGTATAAATATTTTAATAAAATTACAAAAGAAAATTTAATGTTTAACTTTTGTAACAAAAATAAATCTTAAATTTTTAATTTTATTAATTTAAATTTTAATATTTTGATTTGTTAAATCTAAATCATCTGTCTATATTCATGAAGTAAAAATTAAAAAAAATAAAAAAAAACTGGCATTTTAGTCCTTAAAAGAAAAAAAAAATATTTTAGACATTATAGATATACTTACATTGAGTGTAATAGATAAAATACTATTTTTCTGTCGGTTTTACTTAATGAAAATAGGCGAATAATTTTAACTAAAAACAAATCAAAATATTAGAATTTAAATTAATCAAATTTTATTTTATTTTGTTCAGATTTTTATTTTTTTGGGATTTCTTTTTCAAATATTTTTATTTATTTATTTCTTTATTATTATTATTATTTATTATTGCATTGTATTACTTGAATCAAAAAGATTTATGGATTATCACATGAGTTTTAAGAGGAAATATCATTTTTCCCTTCAAACTATCATTCGAAAATTAATTCAACCCCCCAAACTTTAATTATATCAATTTTACACTTAAACTATTCAATTTTGAATCAATTTCACCCCTATCATCAGCTGTCGTCTATAATTAGACAGCACTTGTTGACGTGGTACCAAACTTCATTTAAAATTCCCTCCCCTCCAAACTATCCCTAAAAAATAAATTAGACCCCTAATACAGAAAAAAAAAAAAAATAATTGAAATATTTAATAATAATTTTTCATCTAAAAAAGTGAGAAAAATAAATTTTAAATTAAAAAAAAAAATTGAGTATTCGTCCTGTTGAGTATTTTTTAGAGAGTAATTGCTAACTTTTCGTTAAATTATCATTCAATTGATGATGCGACTGAGTAGGTACTAATCTAGATTTTGTAAGTAGATTTCAGCATATTCATTTTCATCGTTCAATATATCTTTCAAATGTCCAAAAAAGATTTACTCTCATAACAAATGTGGTCTAAATTTTTACTGACTCAATTTTAAAATTCTTGTTAGTCGATCAATTCTTTTGAAATTGATTTGGGGAATAAATTAACTACAATTGCACGTGCGAGCGCACATAGAATAGTCAATGCATTTTTGGCTCAATTAATTTCTCCAAGATCAACTTGAGATAATTTGGGACTTAAAGAGACAATTCTAAATAAGGATTTATATATATATATATATATTGCAAATTATGTTATTTAAAATTTATTTTTTTATTTTTGAGATGAAAAAATTATTAATTAAAATTTTCTATATTTGGGTTCTAACTGATTTTTGAGATATAATTTTGAAGGTAAAATGAAGTTTCAAATGAAGTTTAGTGTTACATCATCAAATTATGTCTGATTTTAGACAACAACTAACGGCATGAGTGAAATTGATTCAAAATTGATTCAATTTCATCAGATAACTATAAACATAGAAACAAATCATATTTTGTTTATAAAATGAAGGATAAATATAATTGTAAATTTAAACTGTTCATTTTATAAAACAAAATACATTTTATTCTTGTAATTATGGTTGTCTGATAAAATTAATTTTTTATATGAATAATCTTTATTGTAAAACTTACAATATAAACAGTTTGAATAATCTATATCTCACCGAGTTGGATTAAAGCCCACAAAAAGGATATAAATATGTAGGGGAACTTACTAATAAGTCCCATGCAATAAGTTCAAGATCCAGCTAATCCCAAAACAAAATATTTGCACCAATTAGTCCACACATATTTTTAATTGTTACCAAAAAATCCTTTTTTTTTTTTTTAATTTACAGACACTGTTCACATCTTACTATCGTCGGACTTCCGTCAAACGGTCACCGGAGACTCGTCGGAATGTTCAACATCGCCGGAAAGTCGTCGGAATGTTTAAAACATGTTATGGAACTGTAAAATTTTACAGTTCTAAAGCATGTTATAAAACTGCAAAATTTTACAGTTTTAAACCATGATTCATTCCAGCACCAAAAAAAAAAATTCAAACTGCAAAATTTTACAGTTTTCACCGCCTGTAACTAAAACTCGAAAATTACTTGTTCAGAATTCGAAAATTTTCTCATTACAAATCTGTGTGATAGCTGTACAAATCTAAGTCATTACAGATCTGTTTCAATGATATTATAGATCTATTTTATCATCAACAACAACAACCATAGATCAACAACTATCCCCCAAAAAAATCTGTAAATAGAGAGAGAAAGAGAGAGAAATTGACAAAACCATATTCATGGCAGATTCTTACAACAGCTACAGCAAGCTTCGTAGATCTGCTGTGGGTACTTCACAGGCACGGCCTCATCTAGCTTCTAGTTGATTTCTTCTATCAGAGTCATCCAATAGGTTCGAAGATCAAATTTCGTCGACACTGACGATGATGGTGTCGATGATGAAGAAGAAGAAACAGAGCATCGAATTTTGGGATGCGAAATTGATCTGAAGAACGCATTGTTGATGAAAAACGCATTGTTGATGATGATGAAAAATCTGCAGAAAATTTCCAGATCTGAAGATTTTTTTTTGTTGATGTTGATGAACCCATTGTTGATGATGAACACGTAACAAGAGAGGCAAAAACCAGAGAGATAAAGGAAAGGACTTTTTGGGGCACTCAAAAAGTTTTGGGATTAAATGGTCACCACATGTTTCACATGGGACCTCCCAGTAATTTCCCCAAATATGTATGAAGACATAAAAGTAGGGGAAAAGAAAATTTCCCGACTCATCTCAAGTTAACGGGAATTGGGGAATTCTTTAATTCCATCTTGAATAGTCAAGATCTATTTATGTTAATATACTTAAAAAATAAAAAAATCAAAATCAAAAGACCTATATTCTTTAAAAATCAAATCTAACCGAATCTAGTAATGTGTATAATTCTTGACCTTTCAAAATTGATTTATGTAATATTCGGGATATTGCAACTTTATCTTGAATAATCTAGATTCATATTGAAAGAAACGTGTGCTTCTTTCCTTTATGATGATGATTTTGTTATTATCTTCCATTGACAAAACCAAAAAAGAAGAGGATTTTGAATTTTATTCCATTTTTTTAGACGTTGATTTATTCAATTTTATTATCCCATTTGTCAGATTTGAGTGGTGCAAATAACATTTACTATGTTATGACTAGAATATTTTTTTTTTGTCATAAGACCTTTTAAGATAGACATAAGAAATGCGTAATGGAAAAAAATTTACACTTTCCATAAAGCTCTGAAATTCCACAAAACAAAAGAAATGTGCTATTGCAACTTTATCTTGAATAATCTAGATTCATATTGCAAGAAACGTGTGTTCTTTTCATTTATGATGATGATTTTGTTATTCTCTTCCTTATTATCTTCCATTGACAAAAACAAAACAGAACAAAAAAAAAAAAAAAGAATTTTGAATTTTATTCCATTTTTTTAGATGTTGATTTATTCAATTTTATTATCCAATTTTGTCAGACTTGAGTGGTGTAGATAACATTTACTATGTTATCACTAGAATTTTTTTTTTCTTTTTTTTTCTTGTCATACGACCTTTGAAGATAGACATCAGAAATGTGTAATGGAAAAAAAATTAAGGTAGCATTTGATAGAGTTTTAAAATTATGATTTGATAATAGAGTTGTATTTTGAATTTATGAGTTTACAATTATCATTTGAAAATATAAAATTTGTTTAGTTATGAGTTTTGAGAAAAGTTTTGAATTGAATTTTAAATTGAGTGTTGAATTTTTTAAATGAGTTTTAAAAAAGGTTTTCAAAACTTAATTCATAACTAAACACACAGCTCAAAACTTTATTGAAAATTTTTATAGTGATTCCGGTTTTGACCCAACTCGTGTGGTATCCCAGACTCGGGTTTAATGCTTTCATATTATTGTTTACCTCTTGTTCCCCTTGTATCCCTTTAGAATTGGCTTTTGGGTTGTGGTCGTGCGTTTAGAACAGATTGGTTACTTGTTTTTCCAAACCTTTATTGCCCAGATTTTGGCTCCTCCGCTTGAGCGGGCATTCTTATGTTCGAGCAGGCTTCACAATTTTGCTCCTCTACTCGAGCGGCCATTCTTATGCTCGAGTGGGATTTGTCAACTCTCAATATTTTTGCAGGTCTGTAGATACTGGGAGAGTGCATCGGATGCTCGAGCGTCCAATCTCACGCTCGAGCGGAATCTTTCGTCTGCAAATATTCTGGAAGTGCGTATTCTACGCTTGAGCGCTACTTTTTACGCTCGAGCGGAACTGTGTGTCTGACGCTCGAGCGTCACTTTCCACGCTCGAGCGGACTGTGTGTATAACAATCCGTGAAGATAACATTTTAAATCGCTTTTTCACTTCTCTCTCTTTCTAAAACTTTCCAAAAACCCTAACCTTGAGTTTTTCTCTTTAAAACTCACCTTCTCTTTTCGATTTCATCTAGATCCGTTGATCTCCTCACCTTGGTGCCTTTGAGAAAAAGGTAGAGTGTCTCAAGATCTTTTCGGTGTTCTTGGAGTTTCTCTCTTGTTTGGCTCATTTTCTTCCTTTGAGGTATGGATCTTTTCTACACTTTCATATGATATTTAGTTTAGTTATTTGTATCTTGTTTAACAATGATGTGATTTGAGGGTGTTGTAAGCAAACTTAGGGTTTGGGTATGATATGGAAAGAAAGATTGTTGTTGAATATGAAACAAGTGAGTGGGGTTGTGAAAATGAGATTATGGTTGGTCAAAATGGTTGAGAATAATATTTGGGTTGATATTTGGAAAAGGAGAATTTTTGCCCTAAAATGACTATCATAATTATTTGATACAAACAACTAAAATTGACATAGAAAATGTGAAATTGAGAGGGTATTGATATGAATGATGGGATTGGTTATGTATTAACTCATTCTTGGGAAGTTTGAATAAATTATCTGTCATGAGATTGAATATCTATTTAGAAATATCTGCATTAGGCTATCGGTGGAGGATAGTTATGATTGTTGTAAACATTGCATGAGGATTAGATGAATTGGAACTAATCTCTTGTTATTTGTCATTGAATATGACTATGTTTATATACATTGTTCATATATGATTATTTTGGAGTGGAAAGGGATGTACTCTATTGTTTGATTTTGTGTTTAAATACATTGCATATGTATGAATGATTGTTTGGGAGGAGAAAGGGGATAGACTCCATTATAATTGAGTTGGCCGAAGTGTCTTGGATGAAAGTCCCGAAATTATACATGGGTGCCTAGCCCGCAGACGAAATATCCGTAAAATGGCAATTGTAGTGCTTGTATAGCCTACGTTTACATAGGCCCCATTTGACGGCTGCCCGCGGATGAAATATTCGTGAAGGAAAATTTGAAGTGCTTATATGTTGATGATGTGGTTATAGAACTAGTGAGTTGTAGCCTCATTTCGATTGTTGAGAAATGATGAAATTGGCTCATGTAATGAAATGAATTGAAGAAAAATGGCTTAAGAATTGAGTTTGGTATCTTATGACTATATAAAAATGTGGATGTCTTTATCACTGAGGTTGTATATGCATAGTGTACTTATACCTTTGCTAAATTTCATATACTGTGTTAGATAATTTCTACTATGATGTGGCTCACTTTATTTGGGAACAACATTTTTAGGTAATGATGGTATGCTTCCACCAAGGCAATAGTGTTGAAGGGACCTTTGGGAAGTAAGAGCTTCTTGTTTTGTTTATTTTGTATAGCCTAGGGCTAAATTTATATTGAGCAAAGCTCATTTTGTTGTAACCAAGTCAAGGCTTGGAAAGGTGTAAGCCAATAGGGCACTTATTTACATTAAACTCTTTGTATTCATTAGCTTTATGTAATGAAAGAACTAAGACTCTAATTTATGCTATCATTGATATATGTTTGTGGACGTATTTATGATATTATTTTGGGGGCGTTACAATTTTATTCAAAACTTATAACCAAACTCTTTTTGAAATTCAATAAAAAAAATAACTATTGAAAAAATTTATCTAAATTTTTTTTTCCACGTAACAGCTGGAAAAAAAAAAAAAAAAAAAAAAAAAAAAAAAAAAAAAAAACCATTGTTTCGGTCAACCTGTCAAACGACCGGGTAGACCCAAAAATTCAAGTACTCTGTCTGCCACTCATATTCTGGAAAGAGTTTTAAAACATGAATGTAGAATTAATTTTTGAGAATTATATCCGAACACAACACTCAAATATGAGTGTGAAATCATGATTAGAACTCTACACCAAACACAGTCTTAATTTTTTTACAGAATAATAATATAATAATAACATAAAACTGTTGATTTAAACAAATCGTATACTTTAAAGAATGTCGGAGAATGTAGATTTTTTTTATTATTATATTTTTTATCATGCTTCAATTGTCGGGGTATTCTCAGAGAGTGTCAGAAAATGACATATGCAGGGCACAATTTATGTCACCGTTATTATAGCTATCACCATCATTTGACGACCAATTTCGCTACCCTCTTTTTACATCCATTACATTATTCGTCCACCATTACAACAACTACTATTGTAACGTCCCAAAATAAATACAATAAACCCAACTCATAAGTGGTAGAATAATAGAAACAATATACTTTCATTCATCAGAGTTCATTATACAAAAGATAACACATGCGATATATATTCATAAACTGTTCATCCTGAATCTACAACATTTGTTATAAGTAGTAAAGGTATGAAGGCCAAACAAATATTCATGTGCCCTAAAGGCTTTCATCTTTCCAAGGTCATGCTTGAATACAACAAAATGGATACAAATCCAATACATATAAAGCCCTTGGCTTAAATCAAAACAATAACATAAAGTAAAAAGTGAAGCCTTCAACTCCGATTCCTTCCAAGCTATTGCCTTCGCAAAGGTATATCATCAACACCTAAAAATGGTTTTTCCCAAATAGGGTGAGCCAAAGCCCAGTAAAAATAATCTAACACAATTTATGGATCTTAACAAAGATATATGTATGCCATGCATACACAATGCCCATGATTAAATCATTAATACCTCTTTTATAAACTACACTATGCCAAACGTCATATCTTAATCCGTTTTATCTCAATTCAAGGTTCATTCTCATGTAATTTCAAACAACCAACCTAAGTATACAACCCAGTTGGGTTATTAACCAACATAGCCATTATTCAAACACTTTTATTTGTCATTTTACAGAAATTTCGTCCGTGGAAATCGGCACCCATGTATACACGTGATTTTCGGGACTTTCACCCTGGACACACAAGCCAACTTAATTTACCGGAGTCCATCCCCTTTCTCCTCCCAAACATCATACATATGCAATGTATTTAAACACAGTCATATTCAATGATAACCGATAAGAGATTAGTTTCAATTTACCTAATCCTCATGCAATTTCTACAACAATCATAGCTATTCTCTTCCGATAGCCCAAAACAGATATTTCTAATAGATATACAATTTCAAAGATAGATAAATTGTCCAAATTTCCATAAGTGAGTGATAATACATATCAAACTTTACCATTTATATCAACATTCATCCAATTTCACATTTCTAATACCAATTTTATTTATTTATACAAAATAAATATTCGAAACATTTAGGGTAAAACTTCATTTTCTCTCAAATTTCAATCCAAGTGTCACAATCAACTATTTTGTCACCATACAACCTCATATTCAATTCCATAACCATTTATAACACAATTACTTATAAATCCCCCTTTGATTTTAAACCCAAACCCTAAGTTTATCTAAAATCCTCCCAAAACCCCAATATTGTTTACACAACAACCAATAGCTAAGTCAAAACCCATAAGAGAGTGTAAAAAACCTTACCTCAAAGTGAGAAGTCGAGTAAAGCAAGGAGGAAACTTCAAAGATGCTCAAACACAACTCTATTCGAATCAAAATAGAGATCTTGAGATGCTAACCCTTTTTAACAAAGGGAAATGGGTGGAGAAATCACTAGATTTAGGTGAAAATATAGAGAGAAAGAGTGTGTGTTTTAGAAAGAGAAGGTCTCGATCTAGGGTTTTGAGGGAAAAAGATATGAAAACGTGACGTAAAAAGTCACTTTCGCGATCTGATATATGCACAGTTCGCTCGAGCGCAAGAAGTGACGCTCGAGCATCAGACACAATAAAACGTCCCGTTTGAGCGCAAGAAGTGACGCTTGAGCGCCAAGACACAATGAAAAAGACCATCACTGCTCGAGCGCAGGAAGTGACGCTCGAGCATAGAATATACACATCTAGTAGTTTTGCAGACAATAAACCAACGCTCGAGTGTAAGAAATGACCGCTCGAGCTGAGCCCGCTTGAGCGCAAAAAGCATTGTTCAAGCGTAGAATACACTCTCCCAGTAGTTTTGCAGACATACAAAAGTATTGAGAGTTTGCAAAGTCTGCTCGAGCACAAGAAGTGCCGCTTGAGCAGAGGAGCAAAAATCTAGGCAATAAAAGTTTGGAAACCAAGTAACCAACCTGTCTCAAACGCAACCACAACAACCCGATAACCAAAATTAAGAGAAAACAAGGCAAACAAGATATGAACAAAAATACAAAACCATAAAACCCGAGTTCGGAATACAACAAGGGTTTGGTCAAAACTGGAATCGCTATAATCTCCCCCCTGAAAGAATTTCGTCCCCGAAATTACAAATCAAGTTCAAAACCATTTTTAAACCATTTACACAATGATAATCTATCAATTTCAATCACCATGACTTATTCTCCAGTCATTCATTCTCATCAACTCGATACACAAGTTACAATATTGAAAATACCATTCACATTTCTCCAAAACATATACAATGTTACATAAAATCCGTGTTTCCAAAACATACACAACATATACAATGTTTTTGTATTTTCAAGACATATAGAATACTTTTACATTTCATTAATGTAATCAAAACTTCAATACATGTTCAAACATCAACAAATAAGTCCGGATACTTCTCACGAACTTCCAATTCACGTTCCCAAGTTGCTTCTTCAACCTCGTAATGTTTCCACAATACTTTAACCAAGGGAATTGTCTTGCATCACAAGACTTGGTCCCAGGTATCCAAGACCCTGACCGATCTCTCCTTATATGAGGCATCCTCATCTACCTCTAAGTCGGTTCAATCCAATACATGTCATGCATCTGGCTCATACTTCCGAAGCATGCTAATATGAAACACATCATGGACCCCAGAAAGTTGTGACGACAAGGCCAAACGATAAGCTACCTCTCCGATCCGCTCAAGGATCTCAAAAGGCCGAAGAATCGAGGGGACAACTTCCCACTCTTTCCAAACCTCATCAAACCCCTCCTAGGTGATATCTTTAAAAAGACAAGGGTCTCCTCCTACGGTCGGCATAACTTTTCTTGCGACTCTAAGCTGTAACTAACCTCTTATGGATAAGTGCAACTTTCTCCATTGTTTCCTGCACCAACTCTGGACCCAACAAAGGTGCATCACCCACCTCAGCCCAATATACCAGGGACCTACACAGTCGGCCGTACAAGGCCTCAAACGGTGCCATGCCAATACTCAATTGGAAACTATTGTTATAGGTAAACTCTACTAAGGGCAAGTGCCTCTCCCACGACCCCTTAAAATCAAACATACAACCTTAAAGCATATCCTCAAGGATTTGAATAGTACGCTCGGATTGCCCGTCAGTTTGAGGATGATACGGGGTGTTAAAAGTCAATCTAGTGTCCAAGGCACTCTACAAACTCTGTCACAACCAAGCTGTGACATGTGGATCTTTATCGGAAATAATCGTCACAGGGACCCTATGCAACCTCACTATGTCCCTAATGTAAAGATTGGCAAGATAATCTACCGAATCACTCATGCGCATGAGTATAAAATGCAGCAACTTGGTCAACCGGTCAACTACCACCCAAATCGCATCACTACCCCGTTGAGTCGTCGGAAAGCCCATAACAAAATCCGTCGTGACATGCTTTTCGGCTATAGGCAAGGGTTGTAACAAACTTGCTGGCCTCTGATGCTCTACCTTTACTTGCTAACAAGTAAGGCAGAACACGGCCACATCCTTTCTTCATACCCTTCCACCAAAACTGGCGACTAAGGTCGCAATACATCTTTGTGCCTCCCGGATGCGCCGCAAGGCATGAATGATGATTCTCTCGAAGTACTTCCTCTCAGCAAGACTCCGGCATAAAGAGACGGTCAATGTATCTAACACTCAAGTCAAAATACATGTTCAAGTCTTTTTCTACCTTCCTACTACAAATCTTCTCTCGGAGGGTTGCTACCTCAAGATCACCTTTCTGCGCTTCCATCACTCGGTTCACAAGTGTAGGCTGTGCAACTATTGTAAATAAGGTTGCAGACTCAATGGACTCTTCAAGATGCAAGTCAAACTCCCCAAGAGCACCTAACATCTCCTATTCCCGGATAGCAATACAAGCTACACTGCTAATAGACTTCCTACTCAAGGCATCGACTACAACATTGGCCTTCCCTAGATGATAATGCAACTCAAAATCATATTCTCTATGAACTCCATCCACCTTCTCTGCCTCAGATTCAAGTCTTTCTGTGTAAACAGATACTTTAGACTCTTGTGATTAGAAAACATCTCAAATTTATCACCATACAGATAATGCCTCCAGATCTTCAAGGCAAAGATCACCGTCGCTAACTCTAGGTCGTGAGTAGGGTAGTTCCTCTCATATGTTTTCAACTGCCGTGAGTCATAGGCTACTACCTTCCCTTCTTGTATCAAAACACAACCTAAACCTTCCTGTGAGGCATTACAATACACTGAATAGCCCAAACCCCTCTCTAGAATAATTAACATTGGAGCAGTGGTAAATCTAACCCTAAGCTCTTGAAAAGACTTCTCACAAGTCTCACTCCACACAAATTTCACCCATTTCCTCGTCAATCTAGTCAATGGTGAGGCTAGCCTAGAGAAATCATTCACAAAATGACAATAATACCCAGCCAATTCCAAGAAACTACGGATCTCGAAAGTATTCTTAGGTTGTCCCAAATCTTGCATTGCTTCTATTTTAGATGAATCTACAGCCACCCCTTTCCCGGATACCACATGGCCTAAGAACTTAACTTCCCTCAGCTAGAATTCACACTTCCTGAATTTGGCATATAGTTTGTGGGCTCTAAGTAACTCAAGTACTACTCGCAAGTGTTCCTCGTGCTTCTCCTCAGAAGGTGAGTAAATCAAGATGTCGTCCACAAAAACGACCACAAAACGGTCTAGAAACTCTTGGAAGATTTGGTTCATCAAATCCATAAACATAGTCGGTGCATTGATTAGCCCAAAAGGCATCACTAGGAACTCATAATGGCCATACTGCATATGGAATGTCATTTTCTGGATATCCTTCTCCCTTACTCGCAACTGGTGATAGCCCGATCTCAAGTCTATCTTAGAGAAACAACAAGACTCCTTCAACTGATCAAACAAATCATCTATACAAGGCATTAGATACTTGTTCTTAATAGTTACCTAGTTCAACTTTTGGTAGTCGATACAAAGTCGCAACGCTTCATCTTTCTTTTTAGCAAAGAGAGACAGTGCTTTCCAAAGTGAAGTACTAAGGCAGATAAAACCCTTATCTAACAATTCCTGGAGTTAAATCTTCAACTCACTCAATTCAGTAGGTGCAAATCTATATGGTGCCATAGAAACCAGTGTCGTGCCAAGCACTAAGTCAATAAAAAACTCGATCTCCCTGTGAGGTGGTAAACTAGTGAAATCCTCAAGGAAAACATCCAGGTATTCGCAAACTACCCTCGATAACTCAACCCGAACTACATCACACTCATTGCCCAAGAAATTGGCCAGAAAACAGCTAAGTTCACTCCGCCCATGCGGATCATATACCAGTGATAAGACTCTATCCACCTAGTCCCCTAAGAAATAAAAGTAATCACCGCTCATGGTACATACAATAACCCTCTGACAGTAGTAATCTATAACAGCCCAATATGACGACAATTAGTCCATACCCAAAATAACATCAAAGCTAGATATATCAATCAATACAAATGCAAAAGGAAGTTGGTGACTAGCAACCTCTATGTCACAACTCCGACATCCCTGCTTCAAAATAACCTCATCACTAATAGGTGACTTAGCCAACTCTAACCCCAAAACCGATGCAAATGAAGGCAAGATAAATGAATGGGATGCACCCGTATCAATCAACACATTAGTAACTGAATTGCAAAACAAGAAAGTATCTCTCACTTACAGAAGGTGCTGGTATAAGATCTAGCGCTGTAACAGTATACACACGCCCTGTAGGCTCTACTCAACCTGCTCAACCCTTAGAGCATATGCCTGGTGCACTGACTGAGCCGAAGAGACTCCTTGGTTGGCCCTCGAGGCCTGTGCAGACTGTGCAAGCTGGTGGCTCTGTGTCTGCCTCGAACCAGACGCACCAGGTGTGTCTACCTACCCACACTGATAACATAGGAGTGACTGCCCTCTCTCTTGACTCTGGCCCTGTGAACGGGCCAAAGATGGTGCAAATCGTTGCCCTCCTCCTCTCTGCGGGCAAGCTAGAGACTTGTGTTCCGATTGACCACATTTATAACAAGTAATGTCTCCTTAACCATCTCTCCCAGAACCTAAACTCGATACTAGAAAAGTGGACCTCAACTGAGCTCCCTAGGACGATTGGGGGTTAGAACCTCTCTACCTCTTATTGTACCTCTGATTATCCTGACTCCTCTTAGAGCCCCTTATTCTTTCCTCCTCCATCTATATCACAAACTCAAGATGAGCCGCCACCTCCACAAGGCGTCCATAGTCTCTAATCATGGATCTGACCACTCGAAACATGAGCCCAGTCCTCAACCTCTTCTCAAACTCCAAACAACGACGCTCCTCAGTCGCCACAAGTTTAGGTGCAAACCTCGACAACTTAGTGAATGTGGCCTCAAACTCGGCCACCAGAGTGTTCAACTATATGAGCTTGGAGAAATGATCTCTTAACTTCTCCTTAACTGTGGAAAGTAAAAACTTATCCTGGAAGGTGTTGACAAAAGCCTCTCAAGTCACCCTAATGCACCCACGCACACACTTCCACCACTGACCCACATCTCTCTTCAGCTGGAAGAATGCCAAGGTCACTTTCAGTCTATTGTCTTGATGCCAAGAATCTCAAATGTCTTCACTATCTACTCTAGCCACTCATCTGCCTTCAGCAGCTCCCTAGGATCACCCACAAACTCATCTGGATTTGACCGGAAAAACTCTCACTTCAGAAAAGACGGCCCTACTTTAACTACTCGGGCCTGGATTTGATTTTTAGCCCTGAGAATGTCTATGGATTCCTACAATGTTCCAGCCATTTCGTGGGCTAAGGCGTCCATGGCCTGATGACCAATTGGTTTGGCCCTTCTTCTTGTGTCGAAATCTCATCCAGTAAAGGCACTTTATGCCTTTCAAGCCTACTACGCCTACCACCACCACGTCCTGACATCCTAATAATGGTAACAAAAGAGATTAGCACATTCACAAATGTGTCGAAGCTAACTGATTTGCGTCCTAAAGCGTTGGGCAACAATAATTCACTCCACATAAGCACGTAGTCACATAAACACATACAAATTTCCTTCCTACACAATGACCGTCCCGCGGCGTTGCTAGAGTTCCACTTAGAAATAACAGTGATCAAGTGCTCTTCTAATAAGACTTCTAGAAACCCATAAACTCAATCAATATCTTAGGAATCAAATCCCATACCCATATAATCATATAAGTATGTTATCACATAAGCATACTATACACACCAACGTCTCTGCTAACCGAGACAAACTCGTTGTGGTAATAACCACTTCTCACGTACCCAAAGTATTCAAACCCGGTACGCTCTAATACCAAGTTGTAACGCCCCAAAATAAATACAATAAGCCGAACTCATAAGTGAAAGAATAATAGAAACAATATGCTTTCATTCACCAGAGTTCGTTATACAAAAAATAACACATGCGATATGCATTCATAAACTATTCATCATGAATCTATAACATGTGTTATGTAACACCTGCATTCTTTAATCCATTGGAGAGTGTATTTAATTCCATTATTTTCTTTTTGGGAGTTTTTGGAGTGGTTGAATGTTGGTTTTGGAGGAGTATGATCCGATTTAAACTCGTTAGGTTTGTTTGTTTGCGCTTGTTCTCGTCGAAAAGTTCCTTGGAAACTTAGAAATTCTATTCTGAGGTCGACACCAGCCTTTCTAAGGGTCGACCCTTACCTGTTGGTGAAGTTTCTGAAAGTGTTGCTGGAATATAGGGTCGACACCAGTCTGGAGGGGGTCGACCCTCTTATATTGTAGAATCTGTGTTATTTGCTGGAAAATAGGGGCGACCCCCTCCTGTCTAAGGGTTAACCCCATTACTTATACCAAATTGTCTTTTCTACCTGGAGAGTCGTCCCCCCTGCTCGAAGGGTCGACCCCTACGTGTTTCTTTTCAAATTTTGGGGTTCGAATGGGCCCTACCTTTGGGGGGTTTTGGGCCTATTATTTTATTACCCGTAGGGCTACTTTTCTACTACTATAAATAGGCTCCAAACATAGTTTCATTTCACTTTTCTCCTCTTTCCTCTCTCTCAAACCGTGAGTTCTCCTCTCTCTCTCTAAACTCAAGCTTTTAGCACTAAGACCTCTAGATCTACTCATCTAGAGTGATCTTTTCACCATGGTCCTTTGAGAAAAAGTGTAGATCTCGTCAAGGGCATCCTTTTGGTCCAAATGGTTCGTGGTTTCGTCGCCTTTGATTTTTGGGTCGTCATCTCTTGGCTTCAAGAGGTAGGGGTTTATAGTTCTCTTTCAATACCCTCGTTTATGGATAGATTTGTGGTATTTTCCTTATATAAACATGAAAGTTTATATTTTTATGCATATTGTGATGAATCAAGAGATTAGGGGTTAGGGTTTGAAGAGACTTGGGTTTATTTGTTGGGTTATGATCTTTGGTCATGAGTTTGGGTGTAAAAGTAATAGAAGGGTTAGAATAAAATTTGTTTTTGTGAAAAGCTTTAACTTCTCTTAAAAACCCTAGTTTGGCTCATGAAGATGTTTAATGGTTTTGCTTCAATTAATAGTAGAATCATCAAATTGAGGTGTTAAATTACACATGTACAAGTTAATTGAAATTTTAAAGAATTTGAGAAATGTATGTAAAAGTTGCGATTGAACTCATAAGGTTGATGTCTTAAATTATGTTATAATGTGAACCAAACTTGGGGGAAAGGAAATTACTAATGGTATGGATGATATGAGCTTTGTGTTGAAATGGTTGTATTGAATCTTGTTGTGTGTTATGTGAATTGTAATGGGTTATGTTGTGTTGAGTTGGTTGAATTGTGTTGTGTGGAATTGAGTTGTGTTGGGTTGTGTTCTGGTTGGTACCCGTGTGGGGAGTTGAAAAATGGTTTTTCGGTGCTCACGACCGTCCGTATCATAGCCGGTAAATGTGGGGGATTGTTTTAGAAATTGAAAAATGGTTTTTCAGTGCCCACGACCGTCCGTATCATAGCCGGTAAATGTTGGGGATTGTTTTAGAAATTGAAAAATGGTTTTTCGGTGCCCACAACCATCCGTATAATAGTCGGTAAATGTGGAAGTGGTTTGAATTCAAAGTGCCCAATTGCCCTGTTTAGGCTTATCGCTGGATGAATGTGGGAAAAGTGTTTTTTGGTGTCCACACAGTCCTATTGTATTGTAGTCAGCGAAAGTGGAAAAATAATTTTTGGGTGTCCACATAGTCCTACCATATTGTAACCGGCAAAAGTGGAAAAAATGATGGTTTTCGAAAATGTTTTGAGTGCCCACGTCCTGCCGTATAATAGTCGACAAATGTGGGGGATGGTTTTAAAAAGTTGAAAATGGTTTTCGGAAAAAGATATGGTTTTTGAGAACATGATTTTTGGGAGTTCACTTCCCGCCGTATAATAGCCGGCAAAAGGTGGAATGTGCTATGAATTGGGTGCCCGCTATCCCGCCGTATCAAGCCGGCAAAAGGTGGAATGTGTTGTGAAGTGTGTTGAGATCAGTGATGATATATGTGACTTGTGATGAATTTGTGAAATTACCATTTGATGTGTAAATTGGTATGGAATGGAAATGCATATAGAAATTATTTGAAAAGAATGGATAATGAAATGGTAATTGGATAAGGGGTTACTGATAAAGAACTCACCGGGTTGTTTGTATCTATAAGGAAAGATTAAGAGTTTTGCTTTGTGATTAATTGAGAAATTGAATTAAAAAGGGTTTATTATCCTTGTGATGTATTGAGTTATAACTGATAATGCAAATGTGAATGTGATGTAATTGTTTTTGGATTTCTACGTTAAAGAGTAATAGAAATAAAGGATTAACAGGTGGGAATGGAGTGTATGAGGGTTGTTCTGAGTATTACGGGAACATGAACGTGAGGTATGAAGTTATAATAAATGTAACTAGTAAAAAGGGAGAATGGGAATAAAAAGGAAGAATGTTAAGATGGAAATTTAATAAGGAATATTTTGGAATGGTTTAATAAATATAAAATGATGTGGTTCCTTAAACATGTTTGTTTCCAAAAATGATTTTTGGTTTTCTGATAAAAAGGATGGTTTTTGATGGTTAAAGGTTTTCCTTAAATGTTCAAATAAATTTTGAGAAAAGGTACTCCACGTATGATATTTTAAAATTACAAAACATTACTTTACTATATGGTATCACCCTGCATGCATGATCATTTCTATCTATGGGATGGTTATTGTTTTAGAACTGTGAGATTCCTACTGAGCAATTGTGCTCACCCCTTGTTGTTTCATTTATTTTTAGAGGAAGAGAATTCAGATTGATCAGTTAAAGGATTAGGAAGTTCATGTAGATCTTGTGTGCAATGTCTTTGTATTTTGATGTTTGTAATTATTTATTTGTAACTCCGTAGTGGGAGCTTGGCATGTATTATTATTATTGTTGTATTCATCATGAGGGAGACATGTACTATTATGTTTCTATTACTCAAGGGTAATAGATCTTTGAAAAAAAAAAAAAAATGGACCTAAATTTCAAGCTCTTGGTAATGTTTTCGAGTAATTAAAAAATTCAGGGCGTGACATGTTACAAGTAGTAAAGGTATGAAGGCCAAACAAATATTCACGTGCCCTAAAGGCTTTCATCTTTCCAAGGTCATGCTTGGTTACAACAAAATGGATACAAATCCAATACATATAAAGCCATTGGCTTGAATCAAAACAATAACATAAAGTAAAAAGTGAAGCCTTCAGCTCCGATTCCTCCCAAGCTATTGCCTTGGCGAAGGCATATCATCAACACCTAAAAATGGTTTTTCCCAAATAGTGCGAGCCAAAGCCCAGTAAAAACAATCTAACACAATATATTGATCTTAACAAAGATATATGTACGCCGTACACAATGCCCATGATTAAATCATTAATACCTCTTTTATAAACTACACTATGCCAAACGTCATATCTTAATCAGTTTTATCACAATTCAAGGTTCATTCTCATGTAATTTCAAACAACCAACCTGAGTATACAACCCAGTTGGGTTATTAACCAACATAGCCATTATTCAAACACTTCTATTTGTCATTTTACATAAATTTCGTCCACGGGAATCGGTACCCATATATATGCACGGTTTTCGGGACTTTCACCCTGGACACACAAGCCAACTTCATTTACCGGAGTCCATTCTCTTTCTCTTCCTAAACATGGAGTACATCCCCTTTCTCCTTCCAAACATCATACATATACAATGTATTTAAACACAGTCATATTCAATGACAACCGATAAGAGATTAATTTCAATTTACCTAATCCTCATGCAATTTCTACAACAATCATAGCTATTCTCCACGGATAGCCCAAAACAGATATTTCTAACTGATATACAATTTCAAAGATAGATAAATTGTCCAAATTTTCATAGGTGAGTGATAATACATATCCAACTCCACCATTTATATCAACATTCATCTAATTTCACATTTCCAATACCAATTCCATTTATTTATACAAATAAATATTCAAAACATATAGGGCAAAACTCCATTTTCTCCCAAATTTCAATCCGAGTGTCATAATCAACTATTTTGTCACCATACGACCACATATTCAATCCCATAACCATTTATAACACATTCATTTACAAACCCCTCTTTTAATTTTAAACCCAAACCCTGAGTTTGTCCAAAATCCTCTCAAAACCCCAAATTGTTTACACAACAACCAATAGTTAAGTCAAAACCCATAAGAGAGTGCAAAAAAATCCCTATCTTAAAGTGAGTAATCGAGCAAAGCAAGGAGGAAACTTCAAATATGCTCAAACACAACTCTATTCGGATCAAAATGGAGATCTTGAGATGCTCACCCTTTTTAACAAAGGAAAATGGGTGGAGAAATCACTAGATTTAGGTGAAAATGTAAAGAGAGGGAAAGTGTGTGTGTGTGTGTGTGTTTTAAATAGAAAAGGTCCTGATCTAGGGTTTTGTGGGAAAAATATATTGAAAAGTGATGTAAAAAGTCACTTTCGCGATTTGATATACACACAGTCTGCTCGAATTCAAGAAGTGACGCTCGAGTGTCAGACACAATAAAACGTCCCGCTCGAGCGTAAGAAGTGACGCTTGAGCGCCAAGAGATAATGAAAAAGACCATCACTGCTTGAGCGCAGGAAGTGACGCTTGAGCGTAGAATACATACATCTAGTAATTTTACAGACAATAGACCAATGCTCGAGTGTAAGAAAGGGCCGCTCGAGCCCAAAAAACACCGCTCGAGTGTAAAATACACTCTCCGAGTAGTTTTGCAGACATGCAAAAGTATTGAGAGTTTACAAAGTCTGCTCAAGCGCAAGAAGTGCTGCTCGAGCGGAGGAGCAAAAATCTGGGCAACAAGAGTTTGGAAACTAGGCAACCAACCTGTCCCAAACGCAATCACAATAACCCAATAACCAAAATTAAGTGAAAACAATGGGAAACAAGATAGAAACAACATTACAAAACCATAAAATCGGAGTCTGGAATACAACAAGGGTCGAGTCAAAACCAGAATCACTATAACTATCCTTCTATCTAAACCACCATTACCATTGGTGTCATTGCCACCACTATCATTGCAACCACCGCCACAATTGTCCCAACCACTACTACCACCACCACCATTACTATTTCCTCAACATAATATAAAAATATAAATTAATAAATTTCAAATTTGATATTGCATATGTCAAACAATTTGTTTTATTTTAGTACTTAAATTTGTATCAAATAACATTTCAGTTTAAAAAATCCAGCATCTAGTTTTTAATATTTAATTTTCAACTTTTAGTTTTAATTTTTTATTTTATCAACAATATCTAAAATATCATTTTTTTCGTCAATTTTATCCAACAAAAAATTATAGATGATTTAAATTGATTTTTTTTAAAAAAATTATGATTTGAATTGACAAAATTAAAAATTCTTACTTTATTTTATAATTTCCTCTTAAAAAATAAATTGAAAGCAATTTTTTATTTTGCTTCAAATTCAAAACAATAAAAAAAAAAATTTTGGGGGGTAATAAAGTGTGGTTTGATAATAAAAAAAAAAAAAAAAAAAAACACAAACAAACAAACAAAAAAGTCTGAGAATTAAGATAGCTCCATGCTCCATAGGGATGTAAAAATGGCCCAAGACTTCGGGCCGCCTGAGATCTGAGGTGGGCCCGGCCAGTTTCGGCCTGGTTAGGCTCCGGCCTGAGCCTAGCCCAGTACCTTGGGCCTGGGCCTTCCATTTGAAGCTTGGCCTGGCCCTCTCTCTACTAATAGTCAAATTTCAAAAAAATAAAATAAAAAACAACTTGCAACAGTTAAATAATTTAAAAAATATAAAATAAATAAATAAAATAAATAAAATATTGATCTTGTAAAAATAAAAACAAAACAAAATAACACAACAATTAATGTCATTTTCTTACCATAAAATGAATTTTTTTTTAAAAAAAAGAATATAATAATTCTAGACCCCTCTCTCTGCCCGCCCAACCTACCCCCTGCATCACCCCGACACCCTTTCACTTTGCTTGCAAATTGCAATTAAATGAATATGAATGGAAAAAAAAAAAATTCAAATGATTCATCATCACACTTGCTGCCTGCCTATAGCCTGCCCTGCTGTCACCTCCTACTAGCCTACCCTATGCTATATGCATGCATCACAATCACTTAACTCACTCTTCATTCATTCAATGGAAGGAAAAAAAAAAAAAAAAAATCGAAACGGTCATATTACTGTTTAATACAACGGTAATATATATATATATTTTATAAATTTACTTCACTCTTTCAAATTACTATAAATATCCTCCATTTTTCAAAATAAATCTCACAAATAATTCTCTCTTTCTCTCTCTCTCTCTCTTAAACTCTTAATCTTTCTCAACTCTCGATTAATTCTGAAGTGTCATCACTAAGTGACAATTGTAATTGTGCAATAAGAAACTTTGATAAAAAAAAACTAATTTCTGTATTGCATTCGTCAATCGATAATATTAATTAGTTTAATTAAATTTATTAGTTACTCATTTTTTTCATTACTTATTTGTACACATATATTAATTATTATTTTTTACTCATTGTATTTACACATTATTTAAATTAATTGTTAATTCTTATATATTGTTTTACTTCCATTACTATGTATCCTAATATTCTTAATGTTTATGTCAATGTTGATACATATACTACACAACATGAATTTATTGATTCTCTTTCTATTATCTCTCTTTCAACAGTTGGATCATCATCTAAGGGCAGGAGTAGTAGTGTTTGGGAACATTTTGAAAAAATATTTCTACATTTGCTTCAGAAACAGCTTTTAGTGTAGGTGGGTGCTGAGCGATTACTGAAGTAGGCTTTCACCCCAAATGGTTGAGACACTAATGATATCCAGAGAACATATGCATGCGCTTACAAGAAGACAAAATTATAGTGAAAATGAGTGTATTTAAAATGATTTGGATGACATATTCTCGGGCAACGCAACTAAAATGTCTATCTCCTCCGATGATTGATCAATAATTTATTTTTTATTATTTCATTTCATTTTTTTTTTTTTGGTATTGGATTATTGAGGTGGAGTATAATGCAAATGATTGGTAGACTAGTAGGTGGTTGGGATGTACTTGATCTATAGTGATGTAATTGCTCTACCATCATCAATAATCTACATCTATTTTATTTAATAATATAAATTTTTGTAATATTTTATTTCATTTTGAAATAAAAATTATTCATTCAATAAATGTTATATAATTAATTTAATATTGTAATATTGAAAGTTTAATTATATATATATAATTATTCATTTCGAAAGAAAAAAAATTACATAATTGCATACTTTTTTAATTATAAGTTCATAATTAAAAAAACATAAGTCATACATAATTAAATTTAAATACCACCATGAAACATAACTAAACAAAACATCTCATTAATATTAACAAAATACTCTAGTAAAATTTTTTTTTATTCCTAATAAATAATCTACATAAATAATGTATCTATTGGTTATTTTTCAAAAAAAACAAAAAAGACCTGACTAGACGCGGCCCGAGCCTAAGCCCTAAAATTGGCCCTAAGCCCTATTATAAGTGGGTTTGGACCTCAATTTTTAGCCCATGACCCGACCCACTAAAAAGAAAGAAATACGTGAGACTAGCTTGGACCGACCCAAGCACGGATCTAGACCTGGATGAGCCGGGCTGGGCGGGGCAATACTACATCCCTTATCTCCCTTTATTTCTCTAGCCGCAGAGGCTTTCCATCGTCATTATCATCAGCAAAGGAGTCAAAGCTCCCAACTTTCTCTCTCTACATCTATATATCTTTCTGTACACGATTCGTACCGTTTTCAATCCTTAGGGGTTGTTTGGGATGTTCTAAATAAGTGTACTTTTTGACTTTTTATGAAATATGGGTTGGGTTTGAAGTGATGTGGTAGAGAGGTGATGTGACTTAAATAAGATGATGTGACTTAAATAGGATAGTAACTTTTTGACTTTTTTTGAAGATGCCAAACTTAGCCTTAATCTCTCCCAGACCCGACACAATTTCTATTCAAATCTCCAACTTTTTTCGTTTTCCCTCAATACTTCAAGCCCCCACTTTTTTTCATTTTTTTAGGGTAAATTACATTGACACCCTCTGAACTTTATGTTTATTACAATTTTCCCCTCACATTTTGAAAATTATATCTCTCTCCATGAGGTTTAAAGTATCATTACAGATTGCTCAGTTAGATTTTGCTGATGTCAGCAATTTAATTTTTTTAAATACCAATTTTACCCTCATTGGGTAAATTATATTGACACCCCTTACATTTTAGAAATTACAATCCATTCCCCAAGGTTTAAAATAACATTACCAATTGCCCTCTCGGTTAGTATTAGTTGAAAAAAAAATTATTTGAAAAAAAAATTTGTTAGTCAAGTTTTTAAATTTCTGTTTAAAAATCAATGTAAACTCATTCTTTGAATTTATTTTTTTCCCTCAAATTTACAAATTGAGACAACTATTTATAAACCAAAAATATCAAACAGGTTTTTATGACAGTTTTTAAAATTTTTGTAATTATAAATTGAAAACTGAAAACGAAATGGTTATGAAATATGTCTCAGATGGTAAAAATATCGTAAAATTAACAAATAATTAAATAAGTTACTAACGTAAGAAATGACTTATCAAAAGATTCTTAGACTATATGATTGGATTTTTAGAATTTTTTTTAAAAATTAAAAATTAATTTGGTTAAGAAAAAAAATAAAAAATAATTATCATTTTTATATAATTTTTATCTTTCGAGTTGTTACAAATAATTTTTTATAAATTAAATATACTTCTTCATATTTATTTTTATTAAATTAGTTTTTTTTTTTAAATGTCAAGGGAGATCCGTATTCAATTGAAACCTCAAGGGATGTCAATGTAATTTACCCTTTAAAATATATGTAAAGATTAAGGATAAATATGTTATTTTAACTTAAAAGTTAATACCGTCAAATAATTACACTAACAAAAAGATCAGTGTAATTTGACAAGGAATTAGTGTAATTTTCCAAATGTGAGGAGAATTGAAATAAACATAAACCCGAGGCTGTCAGTGTAATTTACCCTTTTTTTTTTTTTTTTTTTAATTATTGTTTTCTTTCTTTTCCAAAACCCTAGTTTCAATTTCTGCTATAAAAAAAAAAAAAAAAAAAAATATCTCAGTTCGAGCCATTCGGAGACTCGTAGACTCTTCAAATTATTTGTTTGGCTATCGATTTTTGAGGTATGTGTGTGATTTCACTTATAAAATCGATTGATGCTTCTAATTTCTGATCATACTTGCACGAGATTTGACGATTTGGGTGTGTATGCATATTGTATTGTTACTCGGATTCGGCAATAAAATTCCAAGCTTTATGCAATTTGGGCAAGTGGTGGTGTTGAGGGCGTGTTCAATTGATTCATACTGGTTAGTCAGCTTCCTTGTAAATTTAGTTTTATTTTTTTTTAGTGTTCTTTGATTTTTTTTTATTGCATTTGTTGGTGAGTGAACTAGGTTGGTGAGGTTCGAGTTGGTGTTGAACTAATTTAACTTACGTGCACAGTTTTCTCCAAGGGAATGGTTGAATTATTGAAATTCTGTTATTGGGTTCACAGTAATTTGATTAATTTCTGGTACTGGCTACATCCACTGTGCAAATTTAGAATTTTGTCAGCTTTGGCATCCCCAGTGATATATATTTATTCTTTACTTATCAAAAAAAAAAAAAAAAATTTGTCAGCTTAACTTAAATATTGTAATGTTAATGATGGCGAGTTACAACTGTATTGAACATGCCATTTGATGTCATCCCGAAAGCATCTACTTCAAAATATATGTGTGCAATTGTTTGAATTAAAATGAGGTTTTAGCTTATGTTGAACTGTTTTTAAGTTACTGGATGGCTTGGTTTTGAGGAGAAATCATACCACTTCAAATTTTTTGTTGTTGGGTTTATGTTGCTTCAGTCAATAAACAGTGCTGCATACTCCTGGTGGATTCAATTTCGACTTAAAGTTTAAATTCTACTAGTACATAAGCCACTGCAAACTGTTCGGCCACGCCTATCCAATATATTTCTTTCGTAGTTTGGTTCCTTTTTTTTTGATAAGTACTTCAGTAATACTTTCAATAAAATTCTGAGTTTGGCTCTTATTAAAATAAGTTTGAGAGTTCGGTTGTGTTTGTTTTGGGCTTCAACGTTTAAATTACAACGCCTCTTCCCAACCTGCCCAACCTCCCCAACTCCAAAGAACCTCCACCACCCCTTTCTCCTAAACCTATACCACACCAAAGGTAGAAAAAATCAGCGTCCACAACCGGCAAGCCACCGAACACTAAATTAACAAATGATCCACTAATTCCATATCCACACAACACATACAGCACCAATTCACCAAAATAAGACCACGTCGAACCAAATTATCAACAGTAAGAATCCTGCAACAAGCTGCTATTTGTACAAAAAAAAGGCACCTTAGAAGGAACACCTACAACCCAAACCCGTCGCCAAGGAAACTCCCCTTCCATATCATCACACAAAACTCGATAAAAAGATGATACCGAGAAAACTCCTTTAAAAGCCCCCCCCCTCCCCCTCCCCCTCCCCCTCCCCCTCCTACATGCACCCCATAAAGAAAGGTCATTAAGTCCAATAATTGGCCCACCTCCAATCATGAACTTGCCAGTAGAGTAGCTTTTACTCAAATTTATGCTTTAATATGAGTTTGTCCATTGGAGTGCTTCATGCATTCATATATTACCCTTCCGCAATTCCCAACACAAATTTTGTAGCATCTCTTTTTAACAAGCACACCCATGAGTATACATGATTGAGTAAAATTTGGAGATGGCTTAAGCATGTCCTATCCTTATCCTTTACTCATACCAAATTCAAATTTGAGTGAAAAATTGGTTAAAAACTTGACCGAATCCTTACTCTTTTTATTTTTATTTTTAGAGGAAATTAAAAACAAAACCCATGGTTTGATTGTAACAAAATATATCTTGATTTTTTAATTTTATCAATTTAAACCTTAATATTTTGATTTGTTTTCAATCTAAACCATTCGCTTATTTTCGTTACAATAAAAGGGTAGGTGTACGTAAAATGTCCAAAATATCATTTTTTTCCATTGGTTTTACTTAATGAAAATAGTCATGTGGTTTAGATTGAAAACAAATCAAAATATTAGAGTTTAAATTGACAAAATTAAAAATTCAGGGTTTATTTTGTTACAAGGGTCAAATCATGGGTTTTTTTTTGTCGTAATTTTTCTTTTTTGTTTTAATAATCTTTTTGAAAAATTCCAAACGCATTATAAAAACTTGTTTAACCATTTTTGATGATTTCACTTATTATAAAAACTTGTTTAACCATTTTTGATAAAAGAAAATCATTTTAAATCCCAACTTTTTTGCAATTTCATCAAATTTGAGTAAAATTATGAATGTTGAAAATTTGGCAATAGATTTGGTTCATCCTTTGGAAATTCCTCTCCCTTGATTTGATACAAGCTTGATGAAATGATTGAATTTTTTGCTCTTTATTCATCCAATTTTAATTTGATGAAAGAATTGGGGAATGATTGAAGATGTTCTA
The DNA here is from genome assembly GCA_036172215.1 of Camellia granthamiana. NCBI lineage: Eukaryota > Viridiplantae > Streptophyta > Magnoliopsida > Ericales > Theaceae > Camellia > Camellia granthamiana. The sequence goes on from CM069904.1 coordinate 75,077,952, forward strand.
AGATGGTTAACTAATATTTTTACTTAGATTTGAGTAAAAACTTCATTTGATATAGAGTACTCAAATAGCCAAACTCAAATTCAAGTAGAAGTTTGTTAAGTTGTACAATTGTAAATTTAGAAGTTGTTATGACTACAAATAGCTTGTCGGAATTAGAGTAAAAATAAATTCTCCTTTTGTTCGAGCAAAACTCATTTTGGTATGAGTTTAATGGAGTGGAGAGAGATTTTGAAGATTTTTCCTCAAATTTAAATTTGGTACGAGTAAAGGATAAGGAATGGAGATGCTTAAGCTATCTCCAAACTTTACTCAATCATGTATATTCATGGGTGTGCATGTTAAAAAGAGATGCTATAAAATTTGTGTTTTGAGTTACGGAAGGGTAATATAGGAATGAATGAAGCACTCCGATGGACAAACTCATATTAAAACATAAATTTGAGTAAACGCTTCTCTACTGGCAAGTTCATGATTGGAGTTGGAGGTGGGCCAATTATTGGACTTAATGACCTTTCTTTATGGGGTGCATGTAGGAGGGGGAGGGGGAGGGGATTTTTGGTTTTAGGTGGGGGGTGGGGGTGGGTTCTAAAGGTGTTTTCTCAGTATCATCTGTTTATCGAGTTTTGTGTGATGATATGGAAGGATAGTTTCCTTGGCGACGGGTTTGTGTTGCAGGTCTTCCTTCTAAGGTGTCTTTTTTAGTACAGACAACGGCTTGTTGCAGGATTCTTACTATTGATAATTTAGTTCAACGTGGTCTTGTTTTGGTAAATTGGTGTTGTATGTGTTGTGTGGATGTGGAATTGGTGGATCATTTGTTAATTCAATGTTCGGTGGCTTGCTAGTTGTGGACGCTGATTTTTTCTACCTTTGGTGTGGTATAGGTTTAGGAGATAGGGGTGGTGGAGGTTCTTTGGAGTTAGGGAGGGGGGAGGTTGGGAAGAGGCATCGGAAGGCTTGGATGTGTTGGCTCCTCTGTATTTAATGTGGTTGCTTTAGTTGGAGCGGAATCGTCGCATTTTCCAAGGGGTGGCTCGGTGTTCGTCATGGTTAGAGAATAGGTTTCTTTGAGTTTTGTGTGGTTGGGTATCTAGGCAGGTGGATCTAGATTTGATTACTTTTTTAGACTTTTTAGATGATGTGATTGGCTAGTTCTTTGTATTCTTTTGCATCTCCTTGATGCTCTTTGTTTTATAAAATTTATTTATTTATCAAAAAAATAAAATAATGACAGAGTGGTAGATTTTTTTAAAAGCCACAAAAGAGCCTTCAAAATTTTGAGTAAACATTTTAGTTTGAGTAAAGGAGTGGCAAGGGTTTAGGAAGTTTTTTTACTCATTTGAATTTTATATCGGTAAATGGTAGGGGCTAGAGATGCCCTTACCAATGCTCATGTGCTCTTTGTTTTGTGTTCGTTGTATTTATTTCCTTTATACATGTATGTTTGCATATGCAAGTTAATGTTTTTATATTGTTGAACAAAATAGTGGCATCATCTTGTGCAAACCTGTTTTGATACATGTATGTTTGCATATGCAAGTTAATGTTTTTATATTCTTGAACAAAACAGTGGCATATTGTGCAAACCTGTTTTGAGATACAGAAAACAGATATGACATGTTTGATAGAGTTAACACTTATATAAACACTTATTTATTTATTTATTTTCATGTTGTTTTGCCTTATGATTTTTATTTTTCTTGGTTTGATTATATGTTATGTTAATGTTTAAGCTGGCAAAGAAGTTGAGATGAGCATGGAGGAGTCGGCCAAAAAGACCTGTCACCCTCAACTGGTGAAGTTAGACAAGGCATTGAAATTGGTGACTACTGTTTTTGGTTTACACCTTCAGAATCAAATTATTTCTATTGCTTCTTGTGCATGCACCTGTGTGTGCAGCGTTACCAGAAAATGCTAATACCTTGGAAGGTTGAAACATGTCTCATTACTTTACATATTGTCTAAGATGAGACGATACACTTTCTACTACAGCATAGAAATATTTAGGTGAAGACTATTTTAAATGAGTTATTTTTTAAGTCCGAGTTATTTTGAAAGTTTAGTGGTTCTGAACTTATTTACCAAACCCAAGTTGTTTTGTACACAACTGCATACAACTTTAAGCATTTAAAAACTAAACTCTGATGAGTTTTACGATAAATTAATTGAGGTGGTGTTTTGAAAACACAACTTCGGACTTCAAGTTGGGTTTTTGACTCACGACTTCACAAAACAACTTGCATTTTGTAAATATGTTTATGATGATTTGGGTTTGGTAAATATGTCCCAAAAAAACATGGGTTTGGGGAAAAAACTACAGTTTAAATGTTTGCTTGTTTTTATTTATAATTGGATCCCTGAAGTTTAGACTTTCTTCTTCATACGAAGATAAATTGGCTTCATCATTGGTTCCTTCTTCATGCACTTTATTATTTTGCTCCCAGTTCTTCATAATTGTGTGGCAATTAGTTTGATCGGAGTTATTTTCGAGGTTTGGTAGATACTTTGTTTTGTCATCATCTTCCATTGCTCATGCTGATAAACTTTATATAATGCTTATATGCAGGCTGAAAAATGGGTTAATAATATGACTAAATCCACGGAAGACAAATCAACAGAAGTACAATTAGAGGCTCGACCTGCTAGGTCTGTATGCTTGTTTACATTGTTGTAATTGTGCAAATCAAAGCATTTTTGTTTAATTTGTTCATACATCTGTACAGGCTCGGATTAGGTGCAACAGTTCCACGGCAATCCAAGGTTGTTGGGCCTTTAAATGATCCTGTTGAAAGGAAATTGCATGCTAAATTAGATGTTGGAAAAAGAAAAGCTGCCAAAAGTAGAGAGGAATTTAAACATGATAGTAAAGAAAAAGACAATGATGATGAGGAGAATTTAGAGAGCAGAACGAACCTATTTGCCAAGAAGAGAGTAGTGCCCTTGGCCTCATCTTTACAAGCAAAGAAGAAGCAGAAGAAGCAATCGTAGAAGTCTGATATCTTATTCTGTGTTTATCCTTTTAATTAAAATCCTAACAGGTCTCTCAGCTCCTCCTCCGTAAGAAGTGGGCTGTGACTTTCAATAACTATGCTTCAAAATACCATAGATCTTTATGTCATCAAACATTAGTTATGGGGAATGTACATAATAGCAATGTCATCTTTTTGCTCTAATTACTAGCATTGTTTGAGAGCTTTATGAGCTTTAGACATGTTGCTACTTATGCTTGTGCATTTTCATCTGTTAAAGTGTGCTCTCAAACCCGTTTCATTAGAGTATTTATTACAGAAGTTATGTTTGCAATGTAATCATCTATTCTTCCACCTCAAAACACCAACACTGTTAAATTATGTTTTGAGATGTGATCTAATGCCGATATGTTTTAGAAGAGGAGAATACATCATTGACCCCCATATATTTGTTGCTTAATTTTTTTGGTGCTTTGGTACGGCTAGCACCCTTAAAACACTTAAAATGGTGGAATTGTTTTGAGATTCTTGTGTCTCAAAATTTTCATGTGATTTAATGACGGTATGCTTTAGCATAGATTTTCTTTTCTTCTCCATCTTCTGTCAAGGAAAAGGTCTTTGCAACATCTTTTTAGATGCTTGTGAAAAACTATGAAAGCATCAAGATAATTATCTTGTTTGGTTGTATTTTTGTTTTGTTTTGTTTTTTCAACCGTCTGATATGTAGAGTTGGGTTTGTCTAATGTGTTTATAGTCCTGTTGGAATAAAAATAATGAATTTTTTATAAAAATCTTTTCATTATTTTTCTCTCTAAAAACAAACAATATATGATAATGGTTAGAAGTATGACCATTGGGTAGCCCTTGCTTTCTATCCCTATCCTAATCAATGAAATGGTGCTCATTGTCAATAATATGCCTCCAAAGTCATAGGACTAGCTGGAAATTTGACATGTGGTTTCCAAACAGGGAAGTAATTTCATTTTGGATCATGGATATGAATTTGGATAGAAATTTAGAAAGGAAAAAGAAAAAGAAAAAGAAAAAGAAAAAGATATGCGAAATATAATTACATCTAACCTACATTTCACCCACATTCTCTTTCTAAATTTATAACCAAACCCATGATCTAGCTAACATTTGGATCTTCGATTTATCAAGGGAAAAGAAGAGGGAAGAAAAAAGAGAAATGAAATAAAAATCAATTCAAATGCATGCCAACACCTATAAGATACCATTCTGTAATTTGTTTTTTTAATAACAACTATCTAGTGGTGTAGGCTTGGGATTTAGGAGTTTGCTCCTCTCTAGGTCTCAGGTTCAAAACCTCTTAGGTGTTATCAAACTCCTCTTTAGGTCTCAGGTTCAAAACCTCTTAGGTGCTATCAATCCTTGTGTTGGACTGGGCCAGTCCATATGGAGTTTTGCTTTGACTTTAAATGGGCCCCACTAGTGGACAGTAGGATTGGTAATTAGTCGAGGTGCACGCAAAGAATTAGTCGAGGTGCGCGTAAGATCACCCTGAGTTATCAAAAAAAAAACAACTGGCTAGTAATCACCCACTCAAATTACCCACAAATGTCTAACTGCACAGACAAAGAACCATATAAAATCAAACACAGATAACAAAAACATAAATGAAAAGTATCAAACAACAAAACAGAGAAATTTCTCAAACAAACAGGTACAAGTACAACGCATATTCCACACACCAAACAAACTAGGGTTTTGGAAAAACTCTCAGTTTCGACTTTTGTTGGAAAAACTCAGTTCGAGCAGTTCAGATTTCCAACTTCAAGAGATTCAATTGTTTGTTTGGTTATCGATTCTTGAGGTATGTTTGATTCCACTTGTAAAATCTATTGATGCTTCAAATATCTGATCATATATTTGACGATTTGGGTGTGTATGTATGCACATTGTACTGTTACTTGGGTTCGGCAAAAAAATTTCAAGTTTCATTCAATTCAATTAGTCTCTATTGATTTATACTGGTTAGGCATCTTCTTTGTATTTTTTATTTTTGTTTTTGGTTTTGTTTTCAGTGTTCTTTGATTTTGTATTGCATTCCTTACTGAGTGAACTGGGTTGATGAATGGTTCAATTATTGAATATATGTTATTGGGTTCACAGTAATTTGATCAATTTCTGGTGTAGCTACATCCAAAACCCTAGTTTTTCAAAGCTCATCTTGAGCCTTCCAAGAGACTCATAGACTTGTCCTCCCAAATTCAGAAATAATTAATTTGTTTAGGAGATTCAATTCTTTGTTTGGTTCTTGATTCTTGAGGTGTGTTTGATATCCATGGCATAATTTTCAGTTGGAGTTATACCAGTGACCCTTAATAACATTCTTTTAAATGCAAACACAGTGAGGCACACCCATCCATCTTAAATAACTAGAAAAAAAGAAAAAGAAAAAAACCCCCACAGTTTTGAACCCATTTAAACATGAATATGATTATCTGTGCTTGTATATTCTTTTGAATCAATTCTAAGATTTGCAAGGCAAACAGTTCAATTATTAACCCTGAGGAAGTTGCATTATGAAAACAAAGTATTGAAAAATGCACTGGAATCATGTTTCCAGAGCTGCTCCAAACACAACTATTAATTTTGTTTTATAACTTCCACCACTTTCATACTAAACAAATTTAGAAAAAAAATTATTTTTTCCCATTTCTTTCACCTAACCAAATTGAGCCTTTAGGACAGACTTAGGGTTACTATTGTGCGCAATGCATAGCGGTGATTGTTGTGCAACTCAAGAACTCATTTTAGGTCTTGTTTTGATGATTCGAACCATTCATTTTGTAAGAAATATCGAGTAGAATATACATGCAAAAAATCAAGTTGTTCAGATATTGTTAACCTCTCGATCAAATCACATTTGTATATATAAAAGACTAAATATTTAAGTATCAAATCGAATAAATATGTGATATGATGAAGAAGTTATCGATATCCGATAAACTTTATTTTTCTATAAGTGTGTTATACTCGCTATTACCTAAAAATTGAGCGGTTTAGATCATCAAAATAAAATCTAAAATGAGTTTTTCGAATCACTCAGTGTCACTCTTACCCCTTTCTTTCTTTTTTTTTGAATTATAGGACACCCCTCTCTTATAACTTGCAGAGTATGATTATTATTTTTATTTTTATGTGTAACGATCATGCTATTTGTTTTTTTTTTTCTAAAAAAAAACACTTCGTGTTTTTGCAAACAAAAAATAAGCATTGACATCGTCAACAAATCTAACCTTAGTTTGTTAGAATTAAAATAGGAAAAAATTTCAAACTAAATTCACTTTTTTCTTTCCAAGACCCCTATGTAAAAACCATCTTAGAGCATCTCCAACAACAGATTTTATTTTTTTCCTAAAATTTCACTAAAAAGTTGATGCTGTTAATAAGCATTATGAAATATAATATATTTCATAATAAGCATTGTAACTTTTCAAGAGGATTTAAGAATATTTTAAAAAGTATTACAATAACTTAATTCAAGAGATAGGGGTAGGGAATCAGTTATGGATGTTCTTACACAAGAACTTAATTCAAGAGGATTTAATCATGTGGGGAATGGTTTCAGAATACTCTTTTAATCCAAACAAGCCCTTGTATGATTCTTGAGGTGTCACCTGAAATAGAAGAAAAACTCCAGTTGGTGGTGCTAGAATTAGCACTCTGATAAGCAAGTTAATTTATTTTAGAAAGAAGTTTTTTGTTTCTTAGAGTGCAAGTTTTGTTTAGAGCATACCTCCTCCTTTAGTCTTGGTCCCCTTTTATAGCATCCTTTCACTTGATATTTTCTCCTATAACTTAATCCCTCATCATCACTTTGTCAGGGCCCATCTTCCTATCATACTTCTTCGAAAGGGATAGCCTGGACCACCTAAGGGGGAACATGCTAACTTACCAAATATGCTCGGCTCAGATGCATAACCCAGGTAACCCTTACTCGGCACGCTCTTCAACCCATATGTATGTACTCGGCAATGTCTTTCAATCCAATGGACTTTTAGCTAAATTCGGCTCATCAAAGATGGGCTTGGGTGTGCCCTGTTTTCCATTTAGGAGTTAAATTTACTCGGCTCCCACAATTGCCCCCCAAGCACCTGGTTAACTACCCTGAGTGGCTTGCGTGCTCGGCTTTTATGGGACGGGCTTCATTCAGCTTAATTGCAACAAACTTGGGTTACACCCAGTATGCCTTGATATTTGGGTGCGCGATAGACACGCTATTATACCTCTGACACGATAGATGTGAACTGATGGAGAATATGTAAGGCATTCCACCTCTTCGAACTCTCCTCGCTCATTAAATGCGATTTCAAAAAGGCACTTCTATCACCCCTTCACTTCCGAAAAGACGTCGTTTCCACGATTCTACATTCTTACCCTTTCAATTGTAACAATCCTCAACGTTCGATCAACCTTCATTCTCCTTTATAAGTCTTCTTTCCCTCTTCCTTTGCTTTCATTAATTCACCGTCCTTAACCTCCCCTTTTGTAGTTCATATTTCTGCCACACCGCTGCCTTCTTTTCATCCATAGCAAGCTATCTGAAAGCCTTACTCTTTGAGAGTATATCATGGGAATCGTGGAACTCAACCGCCGATTGGATGTAAACCTAGGCATCCCTGCTATTCGACATTGCTACGCCTTTGCCAAGTCATCTGGTAGACAATGATGATTTTTCTTGAAGGCCAAAGATGTTGACCATCAACTGGTGACCATACTGGCTAGTTTAGGAAAAAGGGTAGACGATGCCACGGTCCTCGTCCGTGGTAACTGAGAATTCGGCACGGGAGAAGACCGCTAAGACCCCATTCCTAGGTAGAAGGGTGAACCAGGTGGCCGAGTAGATGCTAATCAGCTTTTGTACTGTTCAGCTTTATATTTTTGATTGCTAACCATTTGCTTTTGCTCTGTTTTTGCAGGTAGTGATCTTAAAAAGGCAATTACTTCAGTGGACAAGACTATTCTTGCCCAAGTTAAAACCGTCCTCGAATACACAGGCCGAAAAAACTTTCAAGGATAAGGTCGTGCTGCCTATATTCTTCTCAGATAAGATCCGTCTTACACTTCCTTTGCTGCTACCGATTATATTCCTATTCCTGAAAGTGAATGACAGCTCACTACTTTGGTTTTTGAGAGTTACGCTAACTTGAGAGATATTGAAGTGGTTAAAGCGTCAGATAGCAAGAACGGTGAGGGGAACGTCGAATAAGCACAAGGCGCTAAGAATCAAGACGCCAAAAATAGAGGGCTTGACTTGGTGTAACATGCCCGAGAGGTACCCATGCACGTTAAACAGTTCGGATGCTTCATCTTTTTGATCTAGTCTCACGAGTGCAATGTGAAACGTAGATGAGAGTCCAGATTTGACAACTTTATTGAAAATTCATTTTATTACAAAGCCTTTGCTAGAAATGGACTACATCACCAGATCTTAGAGTCATCATCTAATATTTTGGAAAAAATTAGGAAACCAGTGACTCATACAAAGGCCACTGTTCGTCATAACCAAGGATGCTTGGCTCGAAACCTTAGGTATGAGAGCGGAAGGTCATTAATTGAGCACTCCCGCCCACCCAATCAAAGATCGACCTCTAGTAACTACAATATGAATTTTATTAACTTTATATGTCCATATTCTAATTGTTTTATAAATCCTAAAAATTACTATGTGAAGCATATAAGTATAGGCTATGTCATTCATTTTGGAACAACTTGATTTCATATGTTTTGAAAGAGTTTTGAATATGTAAAATCCAAATTCATTGAGTTTACAAACAATGAAATCAATATCATTCCAAATTAAGCGACATAACTTCCATCCACCGGCATTCATACAGTTGTATTAAGTAAGCAAGTAGCCACATGGTAGGATGCTTAAACATTGTAAGAAAAACACACAAATGGGATGCTAAAGCATAAAAACTTACATATTTACTGACGTCCCGCAAACAGCTACAAAACAAAGTTAGAAAAATATACATGATCTTATATACAAAATCCTAATGCAATTCACTCATGAGATGCAAGTAAAAATTCGACTTCTAATAAATGACATGTGAATCATCTCAAGAACATGAGGTAGTGCAATAATCACATAAGAATTTATTAAACCCACAAATGCAAACTTAGCCGAATCAAGATGCATGAAACATGGATGCAAAGAATGGATATGATTACAAAACAAAATATGAGGCATATTTACAAATAAGAAAAGCAAGTAAATAAAGGGGATAGAAAGAAGCAGGGTGGGGAATTATTACAACACTTTGAATAAATAATTGCAAACCAAATGAGAGAGGGAGGAGGAATATAATACAATAAAATAATAAATAAATAAATAAACTCATAAAACAGTCAAATGAAAACAAAATAGAAACTTCATGCGCCTTGGAGACCACCGAAAATTAGTATGCTCAACACTGGAAGACTACTATGTTCCGTCTAAAAGAAGTTAACCGACCGGCCAACTAGACCTAGCAAAACCTGTCTTGTTGCAACACTAAGAAAAGAACAAATAAGGAATATATATGTGGCTCAACTAATTACTACCGGTTAACTTACAACAAAACTAATATGAAATCAAAACAAGAAAACAAATATAAGATATAAAATACGAGAAAATGAAAGAAATTGAAAATTCACCTTCCACAAAAAAGAATGAACTTCTTGATTTCCAAACTTCCTTTTGATTACCCTCAAGGTTGTGAATTATGTTCTCAATCCTCCATTCGAAAATGGGGAAGATGGTGAAGATCCAAATTTCACAATTCACTCTAGTTTTCTCACTTTTGACACAAGCTGAACACTCCTTGATCAAAGCTACACAAGTTGACTATAAAGGAATTTTTGGGATCAAATAACAGTGTATAACAGTGAATGAAATTCTTGGAATCAAATAACAGTGTATAAAGATGATATAACATTGAATGAAATTCACAGTTCAACTTCTCAACTTTGACACCTTTCTTAATCAAAGCTTAGACTCTTTATTATCAATCTAGTCATTCTTCATAAATCTCCACCTCTCTCTTCTTTCAGACCTCTGTATATAGGCAATGTAAGTGGAGTATATTAGTGAAGGCAACCAAAGGTGGAAAAGACAGGGGAGCATTAATGTGTTAATGGATCAAGCACTCTCTTTGCTTTAGCTCTCTTTTTTTTTTAAGGGTCAAGTTCTTTTGGTAATGGAGCCTAAGTGTGTATGCATTTGGCACATGAATATATCAAAAAATGGGATAATAGAATGCCCACACGAACTGACCAAAAAATTCTGGACTAACTGTGTCTACCAGTCAGATGTCTAGGTGGTCGACCGGCCAGAGGAAAGTTTTAGTTTTGCTCCGTTCAACCCAGTTTCGCTCTAGTTTGGCCCAGTTTCGCTCTGGGCATCCAACAAGACCTAAACACTTGACCAAAGTAGGATTAGGGCAGAGAGTGAAGCTCAAATTCCATCTTTTTTTACTAAGGATTTTGTGAGAAACACATTCTGATTGTCATTATCGGGTAATCAAAAGAAAGCGCCCAAGTCTTAAGGCCGGTCAAAATGGGGTGTTTACAGTTGCCCCTCTTTGAAAGAGCTTGAATCATTTTATGATGTGAGTGAATGTCAAAGCCCGAAGACGACCCTTTTGACAAGGCCATAAGACTTGGGCAAACAAACAAGATGTAGATGTAGTTGGTTGAACTCGAAGGTTGTCTATGTATCCCTTTACAAAGAATCAAACCAGCGTAGTTCAAGGGTAGAATGCAAATGATATGCTCAAAATGCCACTTGAAAGTTGGACTTACACGCTTTACGTAGCCGGTTGTTTTGAAAATTCATGATTATGCAATGCAACAAATAATATGCGAGGCAAGCCTCGTGCAAATTATATGAAGCATAACAAGGGATACAATCCAAACACACTTACATAAGATAAGGAAATGTAATCGATGAATAGTTTTAACCTACAACCCAAAATAGGAGAGGTATTAATTGATGGATAGTCTCAACTAACAACCCAAGAAAATGGAGGTACTAACCGAAGGTGGTTTGAACTGACAACTCCAGAAAGGGATAGTATCGTCATCCTGAAAAAAGGCCAGTATTAATCGAGTGGTTTTAACCTTCAACCCAAAAAAGGGGGTCAACATTAATTAATGAAAAAGGTTGTAGCCAAGTGATGCAATAGTGGTAGTTGTGACCATGCAAATGATATGCTAATGCAATTGAAAGTTGAATTCTTTTTTTTCTTTTATTTTTTGAAAATGCATGATTTATGCAATGCAATGCAACATATGGTGAGGCAAGTCTCATACAAATCAAGCAAATAAAGGGTACAATCCAAACACACTCACATGAGAGGAGAAAATAAGGTTTTAACCAAACAATTAGACCTAGATCGTACCTTAATACGAAATTGATTTCAATAGGGTAAAGAGAAAAAGGGTCTTAACCAATATACAAGACCTAAACCGTACCTCAATACGAAATAGGGTGATGGTTTCAACCCAGTAAAAGAGAAAGGGGTCTTAACCAATGTACTAGACCTAGACCGTACCTCAATACGACATAGGGCGATGGTTTCAACTGGATAAAAGAGAAAGGGGTCTTAACTAATATATAAGACCTAGACCATACCTTAATACGAAATAAGGCTATGGTTTTAACCGGGCAAAGGAGAAAAGTTGTAACAAAAAAAAGATTGAAGTGATGTGACTAGATTGTAACCATGCATGACAAATATACTAGATAATGCAAGTGTGATGGTGAATGCAAAAACATGAAGGGGCAATGTAAGACCTACAATATGCAACGATGAATGTAGAACAATAATATAATGGATGCACAACAGGTGAATACACAAATGATTTATTTTTTTTTCAAAATTTTCTTCTTTATTTTTTTTTCTTTTTTCCTGAAAATTTATTTTTGAACATTTATTTATTTATTTATTTTGAAAATTTCTTTTTGAATTTGTTTTTTGTTGTTTTTGATTTTTTGAGTTTTCAGCATTTATATACATATACGGGCACATACATATGGATACAGATACATAAATATATACATACAAAATATATACATATACGGACACAAATGATATACAAAATACGTATTACATACATATACATATGCACACAGACACATGCATACAGATACACACATACATATTATATACATGCGGTATATACATACAAATATATACACATATACAAATACACAATATATACATCTCTCTCTCTCTTTCCTATGTTCTTGTCTCTCTCTCCCTCTTCCGTCTCCTTTGAATGTCGCGTCTGGCGCACGGTTTCAACAATCACGGTGCGCCTGACCGACAGCAGCTGGATCGACCTCGTTTGTCAAAGATTGCCTCAGCAATCTGTAGACACCCCATTTTTGACTGCCCTTAAGATTTGGGGCGCCACAGGTTGATCACTCGGTGACGAAAGTTATGTTATGCAAAGGTTCGATTTCTTCGGAAAGGAGAGCTTCAAATCCCAACCTTACACCCCATTTTGGTCCAAAACTATTTTGACCAAAATGATTTTTAGACCTTTAAACCTTTTCTTTCAAAATATTTTTGAAAAAGTTTCTACGATGTTCCGAGATTCGCATTTCATTAAATGTTGTGCTTTTCGGTAAACTGAGCAAGGACAAAGTGGAAATGAATGAAAGAGAGGTGAACTCTTTGAAAAATCTTTCAAAACACCTTATTTAGGGGTTGAATAAAATAGGAGGGGAGGGAAGAAAACTAGTTGAGGAGAAGTTAGGCATGAATCCGGTTAGGACCAAAACTGAGTAGTCTTCACAAAAATAAGCATATCTTTTTTCACACTTGGAATTTTGATGTGAGGCTGCCACCATTGGAAATAAGACTTCCGGGCCTTCAATTTAGACTCAAGAATGATCTGCAAAGGAGTCTGGATAAAGGAGATATGCCCATTTGAAGTTGGACCTGGAGAGTAGATTTTTCTAGCTGGCCACTGGTAGAGTTTGCTGGCCATAGATGGGCTTTGACGGCCATGTGTCGGTCATGAATGGGCTTTTTCGGCCATGTGTCGTCCAAGGGTGACTTTTGTCGATCATCAGTGGTGGCCGGTCGGCCACTGGTGTCAAAAGGGAGTTTTTGTGCAGATATTTTTCCTCCAGCTGTTCTACACTGCTCCAGCTGTCCTATATTGATATTTTCGACCCGAGCTCACATTTTTCTATATATAGAGGACCTTCTCTATTGTTTTCGAGGTTGGAAAAATTTTGGGAGTCTCTCTCTCTAGATTTCTCTCTCTCTCTTGAACTTTTGTGTATACAAGTGTAGATACACTTCAAGTTTGCCTATGAACCCTAAACCAAAGTTGCTTATCTTTGGGCTGAGGTTACTTGGGACCATCTTTGAGCTCTAGAAGGTGGTTGTGGCTTGGTTTGTTTCCTAATTGGTGCCTTAGCTTCAAGAGGTATGACTGTTGCTTAGTTAGCTTGTTTTACTTACTTGCTTCACCATCTTTTTCTTTTGTTTTTGGACTATTTTCAGTCTGGTTTTGAACTGTAAAAAGCTTTGTTTTTATGATCTAAAAATAGTGGTTTGAGGCCATTTTCAGTTAGGGGTGGTTCATTATTCTTGCTTCTTTGCTTGTATAGCTTTTGTGCTCTTCATTCATCACTTTCAAATCAACTTTTTTTGGGTCTTTTAACCACTGAATTTCAGAGGTTTTTCAGTGGCAAAAAACTTATTTTGAGGTCCAAATTTGGAGGGGTTAGCCTCCCCTTCTTGTGTCTTGTTTGCATGCCTAGTTAGCTTCACATGTTAGCATGTTTTTCTAGCTTAACTTAGCTCAAGTCCAGCATGTTTTTGCTTCTGAAATAACCTATTTTAGCTCTGTTTTGGGCTGGTTAGCTTGTTTGAGTCTTGTTTTGCATAGTTGTAGTGTTAATTTCTTCACTAGTTTAGTGTTTTAAGGCTTTAACTAGCATTGGTGTGAGTCGGTTGCATGTTTTTAGTGCTTTTATCACTCAATTTCAGCATATACATTCTCCGCAACCTCCTTCATTTCTTCACTTTTTTCATTTGTTTTGAGGGTTGTTTCAACCTTAAGGTTGTTTAAGCTTGAGGTTGAGGCTCATGCTTAATGGTTTAATCTCCTTTGAGGGTTCATTACCAATGGCATGAAGCTTCCCTCATGCTTTAAACTACCCCTTAGTTGACACTTCTTTCGCTTTAGAAGACACTCACCTATGGACTAATGGATTAATGAATGATTTGGTAATTAAAATGAGTAAACAAAATTAGCAAGTAAAAGTGTGCAAGATAAGCATTCTTTGTGTTGCATTACATGTGTTCAAATTGGACGTTAATTTGAACACAAGGCAAATGGGACATTTCATACTCAAAGTGATGAAATGTGTCATTTTCCTAGGTCACCATTGCCTTTGATCATTCATGATAGGGTGATGGTCATTTTAGTCTTGTTTGTGAATTTATTGAACTTGTACAAACTTGGTTCTTTGGCCATCATGCGTGGAAATTGCTTGATTGATGGTTTGAGGGCCAAGAGTTTCTCTCCTTTGAGCTTCTGTGATGATAAGGAGGGTAGACAGTACAAACAACCTGTGAGAATACACTATTTTGCTCTCCGTTGCAGCAAGGACATTCAACTCATCAGTGGTCGATAGCCACCACCAGTGACTGACCGGCCACCATTGGTAGCTGACCGGCCCCTTGTCCCTTTTGTCGGCCACCAATGAAATTTGCACAGTGTGTTCCTGAGGTGGAGCAAATGTGTTCTGGAAGTGGACAGTTTCTTTGGTGTTCAAATGTGCTGCAAACAGAGACATGCAGCAGCAAAACGGTGGCTTTTTTGGGTGAAGGATCAAGCATGCATGCTTCCCTCGCTTCCTGGGATTAGGTAATTAGTTTAATTAGCATTAGATCAAATATGTGTTGTAATTAATTAATTGTAGGTAATTAAGAGTTGTAAATAATTAGTTAGTTTAATAAGTTATTTGATTTTAGTTTGTAATAATTAGTTAACTAGAATAGTTAATTAGTTTCGAGTTTTGTATTAGTTAGCTTAATTAGCATAGGTAGTTGGTTAACTTTTATTTATTCGAACCCTCATTCGCGAGGGCGTAATGTTGTAATAAGTGTGCATGCGTGTGTGTACGTGTGTGTATGTCTTCCAACCACACGTCTTTCTCCCTTTTATTTAACCGCTTTTGATGGTTAGTTTAGGAGCATCATGTTTCAATTAGCATATTGCATGCTTGCATCCATTCATTTGTATTGCATGCATCGAGGCTCAGCGCATCATTCAAATTGCATTGCACTTTCAATACTTCTTTGAATACGTGTTTAATTGCATGTTGTTCAAATTGATCCGTATGCCATATTAGTAGCCGAGCCTATTAATTGCATATTGCATGTGTTGCATTAGGCATCTTGTATAGTTAGGATCTTGTATAGTTAGGATCATGCATCTTTCTAATTAGTTTCTGTTTTGGCTCGAAGTACTAGGTGAGTTTTTACGCTTTAGCATAATTGCATAAGTGTGAATGTTGCCATGATTCGCATGCTTGCCATGAGGCTATGTACTTAAATGCTAAACTGCTTGAATGCCTGTAGATGAAGGCTTGTTGTTTGAATTGGAACTGTAGACTGCCCGAACGTCTCGGCTCCGTGCGCGAAATGGCGCGAAATCCGTTTTGTTCATTAGCTACTACAGTTCGGACTCAATGTCACGGTTTTGAATCTAATCTCGCAAAGTGCAATGCAAGACTGATAAATCACCAAAGAGTCCAAATCCGGCAAATCGTTTTGGAAAACTGATTTTTATAAAGAAGTGCCAAACATGGACTGCTTTGCCAGATACAGAGTCGCCACCTAAATGTTTTTGTTTTGGGAAATTTAGGAAACCCTGACTCGTGCCTAAGGCCACGTGTTCATCATCACCAAAGTTGCCTCGGCTCGGGAACTTGGGTACGAGAGGGGAAGGTCATGCAATGAGCACCCCCGCTCGCTCGATCAAATGATTGGCCTTTACTAACATGATATTTTGTTTTTGAAAACACATGTGTTCTTATTCCGATTATTAGCTAGCTTTACTATGTGATGCGCACAATATACAAGTATAGACTAGATCGCCTAAGTTGGAACAAAACATCTCATGTTTGTTTGTTTGAAAATGGTTTGAAGGTGCTACTCGCAAGTAGGCTAAGACATGGATTTGCCACCCTCAAGTGGGCTTAGAAAACATGATTTTGCCACTCTCAAGTGGGCTTAAAACTCACATTTCAATGAATTGTTCCAATTCAAGCAATCCAACCTTCACCCACAGGCATTCAGGCAGTTAAACACTTAAGCAGTTAGCTTCATGGCAAGCATGTTATCATGGCAATACTCACACTCATGTAAGATGCTAAAGCGTAAACACTCACAGTGTACTTCGAGCCAAAACAATAACTAGTTAGAAATCATGCATGATCCTAGTTCATGTTAAGATGGCTAATGCAACACATGCAAAATGCAACTAGAAATAGGCTCAGCTATTCTAAGATGTCATGTCAAATGCAACTTGATAATCATGTATTCAAGTAGGAATTGAAATACAATGCGGTTAGTATGATGTGCTGAGCCCGGTGCATGCAAGACAGATGAATGAATGCAAACATGCAAGCATAAGGATGCTAATCAAAACATGACCTAGAACCAACCATCGTAAGCAGTTAAGTAAAAGGGAGAAAGACGTGGGGTTAGAAGACATTCACACACTCACGCACACTTATTACAAAATTGTGCCCTCTCGATGAAGGGTCCGAATGAATAATACAAGCTAGCTACGCTAAGCTATTCTAACTAATCTAACAATCTAATTAGACTAATTACAACACCAAAACTAATTAACTAACAAGCTAATTAATTATTACAATCCAAATTGAAACAAATAGCTACACTAAGCCAAATGAATATTACAAAACCAATTAAATGATTGAATTATACGAACTAATCATGAATACTGAAATGGCCTCGCAGGCGAGGAAGAGATGCATGCTTGGTCGGCTTCGCTCGGAAATCCGTTGCCATGCCTCATGTTGCCTCTGTTTGCACTGTTCTACACCTCTGAAAATTGTACAAATCTCCAACACACTTCTGATTCACCCCATGGGCATGCTGAAAGGTCATCGGCCAAATAGTATAGCCATCGGCCAAGGGATAAGGGTCATCGACCACTTTTGAGTCCATCGGCCAAAAATTGTTAGCCGATCGGCACACTAGATAGCCGATTGGCCATCTATTCCTGCTAACTACTCCTTTTGCTGCAGCAGAGTACAAACAGAGGCATGTCAATACATTTGCAAGAAAATGTAATGCAACTACACCTCTTATCATGTTTGGAACTCAAAGGAGTGTAGTGCTTGGCTCTCGAGCCATCAATCACGCATTTCGATGCATGATGGCCAAAGAGGCCGAGTCGCACAATTCAATGTGAATGAAATGCACAAAAACACATAAGGGACCTTAACCTCTATCAAGCTTGATCAAGAGGCAAGGCATGCACACACAATGCAATGTGGCAAGCATGCAAACTGCTATGCAATGCAACATGATTGACTTATCAAAACTAATGACATGCCAACTCAATGTAATGCAACCTAAGCATGCAAGCAAAGCTAATGCAACATGAGTATGCCAACAACAATGTCATGCAATGCAGCTAGCATACAACAAAATACAAAGACAAGCATATTAAACCAATGTAATGCACGCATGATTAACTTAACAAAGCAACACAAGCATGCAAATATGAGGTCATATAACAAGCATGCAACAATATGCATGCAACAACATGCAAACCACAAGCATGCAATAACATGCAATCTAACAAGCATGCAATAACATGCAATCTAACAAGCATGCAATAACATGCAAAGATGGACTTAAACCGAAATGGACAGACCTCAGCAATGCCCAAATCAGTGGCCAAAATGCTAGGGAAATGAAGTACAAAAGCACATGCAAGCATGCATACACTTTGGTTCATAAACAAGGCATGAAGATAACAACTCCCGTGCTTGAGCAATGAGTGAAAAGCATGGATTTATGACAATACTATAGGCCCTGAAATCATGCATGGAATGATGCCAAACTACCCCAACAATGCAAGTATAGTATGCAAGAAAACTTAAAGCTTGGAACTAGCAAAGGGACTTACACCAAGGCCATGCAAAGCAAGCCCCAAAGGGCCGAGGGCAACCAAAACAGTCCCAAGACAGGTCAAAACAAGACCAAAAGCATGCTTGAACCTAGCCAACACAAGCTAGAACAAAAGACCAAAAGCATGAAGCATGCAAGGCTACAAAGGGGTATTACACTACACCTATTAAAACCAAACATGGCATGACTTAACCAATAAAAATTAGAGTTGTGGCATGTCAAAATAAGCCCAAAAACCCACTGAGATGGCATCCCAAAAGCCTAAGTATGATGGTATGCACAATGGCCCACTCTTAAGGCATAAAACACAAACCTCCAAATGCATGGAAAATGTGACAAATGTGAGTGCAAGACCACACTATATGGACTGAAATCACATATGAAATGATGCCAAATCATGAAAATAGTCTAAGCAATGCATGCTAGTGACTTGGACACCCAAACCTAACAAGCTAGATTGAACCATGGCTATACAAAGCAACGCATGCATGACCAAGACAATACAAATCAGAGCTAGAGCATAGTAAAACAAGGCTAAAAGCTCCTTTGAGTTGAGCCAAAACATGCAAGAAAGATGGTCCAAACACAAGATACATGTTATCCTAGCATGCAAAATTGCTCTACAAGTGTATGGTGCATGCAAGAGGTCATCAAACCAACCTTAGACAGAGGTATAACATGGCAAAATAACACCAAATACTTGCTAAAATGGAGCCAAAACAAGCTAAGCAATCATGCTACTATTATGAGCCATTTGTACTAGCATACAAGACGCAAGGAGAGGGGATGACCCTCTCCTATTTGGGACCTCAAAACTACATTTCCACCACTGAAAATCCTCTGAATTTCAGTGGTGAGAAGGCCCAAACAAGGTGGTCCCAAAAGCTCAAAAAGGAAGGCACAAAACAAGGCCAAACAATGCCTAAGAGGGGGTAGACTACCCCAAACACCAAAGTGACCTTAAACAAACATCACAAGCATGAAAAATTAGAACTTTTTACAGTAGAAAGTTAAGCTTAAATCAGTATGCAAGTAGGTCTAAAAGCTTAAGCCAAAATAAGGGATTAAAAGGTTAGTTTCTCACCCTTGAAGAACACCTTCAAGAACACAACTCCAGCACCTTTTCTGAGCTTAAACCACTCCAAAAACTCTAAAACCAACTCCTAAGGACCTCAGCAACCAAAGGATGGTGTTTTAGTAGGTGTTTGTGTGTAATAGTGTGAAGATTTTACACTTTTGAGCACAAACAAGAGCAAACGGAGAGAGAGAGGTAAAATATATAGAGAGAGATATATATCTTGTATATCAATTTTTCAGAACCTCTGGAAAGGGAGAGGGGCCTCCCTTCTTATAGAATTTCAATTCTCAAGCTTGTTGAACAAGCTTGAGTCTTGATGCAATCCCTCCATACATGTGTATGGAGGATGATAATTGTGCTCACCAGCTGTCACAGCTGGCACAAAAATATCTACAAAAGCAGGTGGAAAGGTCTCAGCCAGAAAATATGGCCGATCAACCAAAAAGAGTGCCGATCGGCCAACACTTATGGCCGATGGCAAGAAAACATGGCTGATGGCACAAAGCCTTAGCCGATGGGCTGTAGGGATGGCCAACAAGCCATCTTCTTCCCTCAGAAGCAAAAACACAAGTCCTTGGTCCACAACCAAGCACAAAACAGACAAGTTGAGAGATCCTAAGGCAAGGCGCACAGCCAAGACCTTCGGGAACTCAAAACGAACACGAGCATGGATGATCATCGAGTGTTCAAACGATGACGTCCAAGTCTTGAGGACGGTAAAAAATGGGGTGTCTACAGTTGCCCCTTTTCGATAGAACTCGAAAGTCATAAGATGACGGGAGTGAATGTCAAAGCCCAGAGACGACCCCTTTTTGACAAGGCCGAAGACTTAAACAAGCATACAAGATAACAAAGAGATACGCCCGTAGGCAGGGGCAAGATGCAAGTGACATGCACAATGCCGAGCATAACTTATGATCATACAAAGAGAGCTGTAATGAAGCATAACATGCAAAGTAAATGCGACATTTTAAGCAAGCGAATAAGAAATAACAGTCCTATATATTCCAACAGAAAGGATGTAAGAAAATTATGCAATTCTCACTGCGTCTCACGCGGAGAAGATTAAAAGCAACTACCGAGAATACCCAGAGTCTCAAACACAACATCTCTCAGCGTATCACACGCAGGAGAGGAAAGGACTATGCAAGGAAGCGCAGTCATCCAGACGCGTGCCAAACGCGAGATGAGAGAGATACGTCCAAACGCATGCCAAATGCGAGTGGAGAGGGGGTAGCAGTCAAGTTGAACTGGAACTCCTCTTGAATGAACCGTACATACAATATCGTGCCTGCAAAAGAAAGAAATTCAACAGGTACAATATAGTAAAAACACATGTTCAATCGTTAGATAAAGAAATCATTCCAATATGAGATAAACACGAGTATAACAATGCAAGTAGGGCATGCGCGACAACGCAAATGAAGAGTGCATAACGATGTAATTGAAACAAGCATGATAATGCGAGTAAACATGCGCGACAACGCTAGCAATGGGTGCATAAACACATGTAAGTAAAGCATGCATGACAACGCAAGCAATGTGCATAACAATGCGAGAGAGGTATGCGCGACAACGCAAGCCATGGGGTGCATAAACACATGTAAGTAAAGCATGCGTGACAACGCAAGCAATGTGTAAAAATGCGAGAAAAAACATAAACACATGTAAGTAAAGCATGCGCGACAACGCAAGCAATGTGTAAAGCAAGGAAGGCATAAACACATGTAAGTAAAGCATGCGCGACAACGTAAGCAATGTGTAAAGCAAGGAAGGCATGAACACGTGTAAGTAAAGCATGCGCGACAATGCAAGTAATGTGTAAAGTAAGGAAGGCATAAACACGTGTAAGTAAGGCATGCGCGACAACGCAAGCAATGTGTATCAATGCAACAACAAAGAGAGGCATATGTTCAATGGAAGCATGGTAAAGGCATGTTATTCGCGATGTTGAGATGCAACTTTAAAACGAGATGAAGCATGCTCAATACAAGAGCGAAAAGACGTATAGCAAATGCCCGCTTATGACAAAACATTGTAATGCAACATATTCAAAGCAATTCTCGAATTTCGCAATATACAAAAGGATACACCTTGCGTGTATCAAGTGCCGCACACGGAAGACACGGTTCGAGGTCAACACGAAGACCGCTTAAGCTTCAAAAGTGTACTTTCTTGCACTGTCTTGAAAGATGAGGGTACCAATCAACATAACTGACCCAAACAAGGGCATTAGAGGTGCATCGACCACAAGGGGAGGCCATCGGCCATCCATCAGCCACAAAAAGAGACTATCGGCCAAATATTTGGCCAATCGGCTAACAATTTGGCCGATCGGCCAAAAGTGGCAGATTCGGGGGCAGTTTTGACATTTTGCCTCGGGTCTTTAAATATAGGGTTCCAAACCCTATATTCTCACTTCTCCCTTGCCGAAAATCTTTGCTCTCTCTCTCTAGGTCATTTTCTGCCCTTAGATCCGAGCTTTTCCTTTGTTTTCGAGCCTCCCGCAACTTCCGATTCGCGAAAACCTCTTCGTTCCAAACACTTTGAACCGAACGAAACACGATTTCAGTGCCCCATTCTCGATTTCCACCACTTGGGGTTTGTTTCCCCCAAGTTTACCTTGATTCTTGTGCCCTCTTCCGAGCCTTGTCATTTTTCTCTGTTTTTCACCCCTCGGGGTTGACTTTCGATTTACTTTTTGCATTTTCACCCATTTTCCATACCCTTGACCACTTTTGCACCCTTCTCGAGAGAGTGGACGATATTCCGCGGGGTGGGACTCCCCCAGAGATGGATACGGATCCTGATGCCGAGCTCTTGCTGCTGAGTGTTCGACCGTTTGACCCGGCGACATACAGACCCGCGATACACGTACTGCCTCCTAATAGCATCCGCCAGTTTAGGAGCTTTGCGCGAGGCGCTCCAGAGGACCTCCTGCTGCGCGAGCTGGAGTCGCATCTTTCTTACGGCGCCGCTGAGGTATACCCTTCCTCTTTACTTTCTGCAATGTAGATCGTATGCCTTGAATAGCCAACACTGTTCTTTAACTGAATAACCCAAACACACTGATACATCACGTGTCTAGTTCACCCTGAGCATAATCATACACGACATCTGTGTCAACTCGAACACATGCACATACACTGCATTTTTATCAATTCTGAATGTTTTCAAACACTGCATTTCTGACACTGCTACATATTTGTTTATCTTTGAACACAAGGAGATTCCCATGCCTTCCGGGGGTATGGGAACACCATTGCCCGAGGTTGGTATATGGAGTTGCCTGACGAGGTTTGCCATATTGTTGACGAGGCTGACTTCGGCATTTTTTGCATGGGACTCTCGCGTCTTACTGCGAGTAGGCCCCTTCTTAGCGCGCTGGTGGAGAGGTGGTGGGACACCACCGATTCCTTCCGCAGCGGGGGAGATGACGATGACTCCCTTTGACTTCTTCATGCTCACTGGCATCGGAGTAGGGGGTGATCCGATCTCCTTCGATGCTGATATGGACGAGTGGGACGCTGCCCAGATGTTCTTGCTTGGCGCTCGACCAACTCTTTCCCGGCCAGGGTTCGTGAGGTATTCTTGGTTCGAGGACCACTTCAGGGCACAGGCGCCTACGACCCGCGAGGAGGTGGAGCAGTACGCTTGAGGATTCATCATGTTCTTACTGGGGACCACCCTATTCGCTGACCGGGCGAACACTGTTGCCCTATATCTGCTGAGCGCATTGATGGACGTGACTAGGATCCGTCGCTACGACTGGGGTGGCGCAAGCCTGGCCACACTCTACGAATACATGAGCTCTTCGTCCCACCGCAGCAGACATCTGCTCGGAGGCTACTGGCGAGCCTGGGAGGTACACCTTCCCTTTCTGTTTTACAGTTCTGCTTTACACTATCTGTACACCACACACACTATATACACGCAATCTGCTTTACACTGGCTGTACACTGCATACACTGCACAATACACTTCACACACTGCACAATACACTGCAAATTATTCTCTGATTTCTGCTTTATCTGCATACTACCTTATTGATAAGCATACTCATATTTGCCCTGTTACATTCTGTAGTTGTGGGTGTATGCCTACTTCCCGAGGCTTGCTCCGGAGCCAGAGGTGGAGATGCCCCTCGCTGTCCCCTACTCTCCCCGATTCGATGTGAGGTGCGAGCGGAGGCCGCGGGAGTCTTTCCTGTTCTTCCGCAGATACTTCGACACCATCACCGCCGCAGAAGTATTTCAAACATTACAGTTTATTTAAGCTTCGCTTTACATTGTACTTTTAATAGTAGATAACAAACTGTATATCTTGTCATTTGCAGATCACTTGGCAGCCCTGGGCCGCGTTGCCGGAGGCAGTGAGAGAGCAGTATGCGGGTGCTCAGGAGACTGCTCGGTTTAGGGTTTTGCTGGAGGGTTCGGTCTGCCGGGCATGGTATCTGGGAGAGCGCTTCCTGCGTCAAACCCTCGGCTTACCAGAGCAGATAGTCCCGACGCTGCCTCCTTCGCATATGAGGCATACAGCGAGATACACTCCACAGGAGATGATCGATTACACGATCTGTTGGGATTCTGACTTCTTCAGAGAGGAGGGCGACTATACCGACTTTATTTAGACACTTCTCATGCGACCCCTAGCCGGTGCTTGTCGAGTCAAGAGGGAGAGGCTTGCAGTGTCTGTGGGAGGAGCCAGAGTGCCGAGGGCGGCTCAGGCCCGTGACAGGAGTGGGTCCCGGAGGGGATGCGGAGCGGAGTGGCCGGAGCTGCCCACCACCATGACATGTTGAGGACAGGGTGGGGAGACTTACCAGATACCCATCGCTGCTCCTCCGGCTGATCATGAGCTCGTCAGAGTTCATAGCTCGACCCCGGTATGTACTATACTTTGCATTCTGTACAGTCATTTCATTTCATTTGATATCCCGCAGAATACTAAATGCTTTAACACTTTTGCAGGCTTTGATTGAGTACACTGGGCAGGCGCTGGAGCTGACAGCCTCGGTGATGGGGATGCTACAGAGGAGCATCGACCTGTTGACCATCTACGGTATCTCGGTAAGTTCTTTCAACCTCAGTCCCGAAACTTTGCATAATCTGTCCCATATTGATCCGATACATCATATTGTCAATACGGCGCTTGATACACTGCACTCACATACCACTCACATACCACTCACGGCACTGATACACTGTAATCATACACTGCTCACGGCATTCATACACTGCTCACAGCATTGCCCATGGCATTCATACACTGCTCACAGCATTCATACACTGTACTCATACGCTGTATTCAGTATTCATACACTACTCACAGCATTCATACACTGTACTCATACATTGTTCACGGCATTCATACACTGTACTCATACACTGTATTCGGCATTCATACTTGACTTTTCATAACATAACTGATGCATTTGCCAATTGTTCTTTTCAAGCCCCATTCCAGATACCGGCCACAAGGGGGTGCTCCAGCAGGACCATTTGTACCTGCCCGAGGAGCGGGGAGAGTAGGGCGAGGGATCTCAGTACGCCACCGTAGTAGAGCCGGGCATACTCACTCTAGGAGTAGCTCACGGGCGCCTATTCCAGATCACGACGAGTCCGATGCAGAGGCGGAGTCGTCTGAGAATGAGACTGGAGATGACTCGGGCTCAAACTCTGACAGTGGAGCTGGTGACAATGATCCTGGACCTTTGTCTAGGAAGAGGACCAGGACGGACTCCCGCACTTGAGACTACTGGCGCCGATCCAGACACTTTGCTGCTTTTCTTTTTTTTTGCTTTATTTTTCTTTTTACTGGTAGTTTTGCACATTGTATTGCCCCAGGAAGGTTTTATTTTCTTCAAAACTATGTACTTTTGCAAGAGAAAATATGATGAAATGAACCGCTGTTTTGTTTGAAAAAGTGTTGCATTTGTACATTCTAAGCATCGCATCGCATCACATTACATAACAATGTAAATGAGATTGAACTTTTATTTTGAAAACTAAACACTCGAATTGCATTAATCAGGTAGTGAACCAACTGACAACAAAACAATTCGATAAGCAAAACAAGGAACTTGACATGCTAACCAAATGTAAATACAACTCGATAAGCAAGACAAGGACTAAAGAACACAAAATACAACTCGATAAACAAAAGTACAACAACTCGATAAACAAATTGAAGTAACACAGGCGCGACTTCGCAAAATTATCACCGGAAGGCATTTGAAGTGGAACCAGTCACAAGTTCTCAACATTTCCAACACATAGGCAGCTCAGAGAACAAAAGAAAGGGCCATCGGCCAAAGTGAGAGGCCATCAGCCACAAGAAATGGCCATCGGCCATCATTACTAGCCGATCGGCCAAAAAGGATGGTCGGTCGGCACTCTTTTTGGCCGATCAACCAAAAATGGCCAGCACCTCCAGAATGTTGACACCTGTCTTCCACTCAACACCTTATCTTCTACAAAAACCCCAGCTTCGTAGTTTTCTCCATTTCAGCTCAATTTTTGCACCAAATGGAAGCATTTCTTGTCCAAAATCTCACAAATTGGATTGCCAACTTGGATGGCTCGGAAAAGCTGAATTTTCGAGGTTTTGACATAAATGCACTATTCACGTTGAGTCGCACCCCGCTGCGTTTTCCGTTCCTTCATGCCGCGGCAAGGTTTTGGAATCCAGTAACACACGTCTTTAGCTTTGGTGGACAAGAGATGTGTCCTACTTTCGAGGATTTCCAAGCTTTAATGGAATCCGAGCACGATGAAGAAATCTTGCCTCAATTCTGCTTCGGCTATGTCCAAGCCTTGGGACGGATGTGTGGGCTTACTTTGCATGACGCTCGGTCATTCATTCACGACGGAGAACTAGACATTCCGAGCTTGATTCGTCGGTTTTCTAATGCCCGTGACCGCGGCGATCATCATTGGCAGGGTTATCGACGACATGCGCTTTGCTTGTGCATGTTGTCTCATTTCTTGCTTGCCCTAGGCTCCGGTGGGTTTAGCGCTCGTTTGGTTGAGGTCACCGAGGGCTTAAAAGAGGGCAAAAGCTGCATCGCCATGACACTGGCCGAGACATTGATGGGTTTAGATGCTTTTCATTGCCGGGAGACGAATAGATTCGTGAGGAGTCCACTACTATTGTAGGTAATGTTTCCCACCCCATCTCCCATATATTTCTCACATCACTCGGCCCTCAGGCTCGGTTTTTTTCTCTCAAAACCCTTTTCTCACTTTTTCTCTCAACGTACATCTCTCTATTCTTTAATCTCTCATTTTTCATCCCTCCCCAGGTATGGTTGATGGACAAGTTGAGAGTGGTGGACTCATGCCCGGCATATTCAGCTTGCAGCTATTTCTTCTAACGATGTCTAGTCGATGCCCCTGATGAGGGATGGTGGTGCGACTGGATGCGCAGTTTGTCTGCTCTCGACATTGCTTGGCGCTGCCCTTGGCTCAATCTGCCGGCGATGAGCTATAGTATGACTCGCCAGCCTGGGATTCAGTTGATCGGCCTGACACACTGTGTCTTTTACTTTCCGTTCCAATTCCGGCACCAACTCGGACATGATCAGACTTGCCCGGAAGATGGGATAGAGTACCCTGCTGCATTTTCGGTCCGAGGCGCACAGCTAGGCCGGTATGCCACAACATGGAGGACGAGAGAGCTTCTAGTCCCCGCTCCCACTTTCAGTTGCACCCTCTCTAATGAGTGCATAGCTTGGTTTGATGAGGAGGCGCAGATCGGGCCGACTTCGGCATCAGAGGCTTCCACAAGCTCTGGGAGGGGACGCAGGAACACCTGACTATGCCCCGAATTTATTTGCTTTAATCAGTACTTTCAAGTTTTCTTTATGAATGTAATAAAAAACAACTTCAATTTGTATTCAAGAGCAGGAGAACTCTGTATTGAAATCAATGAAATTGAAGGTTGTGGGTACTGAAAATTTTCCGTTTGGTCCAAAAATGGTCTAAGTTGTAAAAAGATTAATTTGAGCAAAATCAACTTTCATTAAAACTTTTCAAAACTATTTTCGATATGGATCACAACTGGACATACCCGAGATCTATCACTAAGATGTACAACCTCGGATCCACAACAACTGGAAAGTTGCCCCTAGTCTGAATAGCACTACACTGGAGATTACAACCGACCTCTTGAATGTAGAATAGACGAAGATGACCAACATGATCACACGGACAAAGTTGATCGGGGAAGTGTTTATGGCTGGACTTCAGAATGAAGTTGCCTACATATCCCAAAGGTGGGAATCAAGCCTTACTGTAGACGCACCCGAACGTCCCGAGAAAATCCCGTTTTGTTCATTGGGCTCACCATAGTTCGGACTCAATGCCACGGTTCTGAATCTAATATTGCAAAGTGCAATGCGAGATTGATAAATCACCAAAGAGTCCAAATTCTGCAAATCGTTTTGAAAAACTGATTTTTAGAAAGAAGTGCCAAACATGGACTGCTTTGCCAGATACAGAGTCGCCACCTAAATATTTTATTTTGGGGGAATTTAGGAAACCCTGACTCGTGCCTAAGGCCACGTGTTCGTCATCACCAAAGTTGTCTCGGCTCGGGAACTTGGGTACGAGAGGGGAAGGTCATGCAATGAGCACCCCCGCTCGCCCGATCAAAGATCGGCCTTTACTAACATGATATCTTGTTTTTTAAAACACATGTGCTCTTATTCCGGTTATTAACCTAGAATTACTATGTGATGCGCATAGCATACAAGTATAGACTAGATTACCTAAGTTGGAACAAAGCATTGCATATTCGTTTTGAAAAAGGTTTGCTACTCGCAAGTAGGCTAAAATACGGATTTTGCCACCCTAAAGTAGGCTTAGAAAACATGGTGATTTGCCACCCTCAAGTGGGCTTAAAAAAACTCGCAATCAATGAATTGTCCCAATTCAAGTAACCCAACATTCACCCACAGGCATTCAGGCAGTTATATCACATAAGCAGTTAGCCTTATGGCAAGCATGCTATCATGGCAACACTCACACATATGCAAGGATGCTAAAGCATAAACACTCACCGAGTACTCCAAGCCAAAACAGAAACTAATTAGTAATCAATGCATGATCCTAGTTCATGTTAAGATGGCTAATGCAACACATGCAAAATGCAACTAAGATAGGCTCGGTTATTCTAAGATGACATATGAGATGCTACAGGTAACATTTATTCAACTCAGAATTGAAATACAATGCAGTTAGTATGATGCGCCGAGCCCGGTGCATGCAAGACAGATGAATGGATGCAATCATGCGAGCATAAGGATGCTAATTGAAACATGCCCTAAAACTAACCATCATAAGCCGGTAAATAAAAGGGAGAAAGACGTGGGGTTGAAAGACATGCATCACACACACGCACACTTATTACAACAGTTGGCCCTCTCGACGGAGGGTCCGAATAAATAATACAACACCAACTAGCTAATCTAAGCTAATCTAATTAAGCTAGTTATTACACAACCAAAATGAATAATAAATTACAGCTAATTATTACACAACTCTAATTAATTAACAAACTAACTAAGTAAGCAATTAAACTAGCATGCGAACTACATGAATGTGGACTACCTTAGCTCTGCCTTGAATGATAAAGGATGCATGCATGCTCGAGTCGCCTTGTCGGGAAATCCGTCGCGATGCCCCGGCTTGCCTTTGTTTGCAATTGATTTTAGAAATTTGCACAAAGCTCCAGAGAGATGAAACTCCACCCCGGGGGATTGTGGGAAGGCTGCCGACCAGCTTATAGGCATGGGAGACCAACTACCGACCACCTTTTGTGGTGGAAACCAAAGAAGGTGGTCGGCCTGCTAGAAAACCTAGTCGGCCGACCAGTTTCTTCTCCTAGATTCTGTTTTTCTGCAACAAAGGGAAAGAGAGAGGCACGACAAGGTATTTGCAACACATGTGTGCATGACCACTCTCCTCGTCATTTCATTAGCTCTAGCGAGTGTAGTCCTCGACCCTCGGGCCACCGGTCGTGCATCTCGATGCATGATGGCCGAGGAGTCGAATTGCACGACTCAATGTGAAATGAATGCACATACAAGCACCTAAAGCCAACAACTCCGTCATGGGTAGTCAAGAGCGTCGGCGACCGGGAATTGAGGCACGTTTTATCACTTCGAGTATGAAACGTCCCTCGTTTCCCGTGTTTGGACTAATGCCTATTCCAAACACAATGCAACAAACATGGCATGCACAATGCGACTCAATCATGCAACTTGATGCAATACAACTTAGACATGCAAACATGCAACTAGCATACACAATACTATGAACTATATGGCATACACAATGCTCATGACACTAGCATACACAATGCACATGGTAACTAGCATACGCAATGCAATGAACATGGCATGCACCAATGCAATGATCGATCCTGTAACAACATGGCATGCTAAATGCTATGAACCACATGGCATACTCAATGCACAATGGACTTAAACCAAAATGGATAGGCCTCAGCCATGTCCAAATCAGTGCCATACATGCTAAGATAGAAACTCAAAATGCTATACAAACATGCATGCATATTGGCCCAAGCCTAAGGCACAAAACACAACTCCCCAAAAGCATTGAAAGGATGAAACATGGGGTACAATGGCATATGTTCCAGCATTGAAATGTCATGCTAAATGACTTCAAATCATGCAAACAACTCACGTGATGCATGTTGCAAGGCTTAAGCATCAAAGCTAGTGAAGTGTATTACACTAGAGGCATGCAAGACAATGCTCAAATGGCCAAACCAAACCCAAACAGACCTTATACAGGCCAAATAGTAGCCAAAATGGACTAAGATGATGGCTTGAAAGGCAAGAAAATGAGGCCATGCAATGGCTCACAAACAAGGCATAAAGGGGCAACTTTCAAACACATTGAAGGAGTGATAAACATGAGAGTATGGCAAAGATATAAGCTCTGAAATATCATTTAAAATGATGCCAAGGCATGCAAACATCACAAGTATAGCATGGTAGAGGCCTCAAAACTCAAGACTAGTCAAGGCATTTGCACTATAGCTATGCAATGCATGAAGTATATGGCCAATACAACCCAAAACAGTCCTAGAGCATGACAAAACAATGACAAAACATGCATGGAGCAAAGCCAAAACAAGCTAGCATGAAGGGTCAAAACATAGAGTATGTAAGGCCAATAAGGAGGTTTACACTACACCTACCAAAGCCAAGTGTGTGATGACTTAACCAACAAAAATCAGAGTTATGACATGTCAAATGATGGCCAAAAACCTACTGAAATGGAGCCAATACATGCTAGAAAGACATGCTACTTTGCAAGGCTACAAGTAGGTTTACACTACAAGTATAAGAAGCATGCAAGAGGTGACCAAGACAGACCAAAATAGAGTTATGGCAGGTCTGGAAAGTCACAAAAACATGCTTGAAAAGAGCTAACATAAGCCACAAAAAGATGCTACTTTATAGTGCTAACAAGGCATGGCATGGAGAGACAAGGAGGGGAGGCTATCCCCTCCCATTTGGGACCTCAAAACAAGCTTTTTATCACTGAAAATTCTCTGGATTTCAGTGGTTCTAAGGCCACGAAAAGTTGTTTTGAAAGGCCTTAGAAGATGGCTCAAAAGCTATACAAGTCAAGGAGCAAAAGGGAGGAAGCACCTCCTAGCCAAACAAAGCACAAACCAACACTTTGAGGACTGAACAACAGAGTTTTCTTCAGTTCAAAACCAAACCAAAAATAGTTTAAAAGGGTGGCAAAACAAGCATGCAAGAATGGCCAAGATAGTGTACAAAAATGAACTTAAAAGAGGGAGATGCTTACCCTTGAAGCACAGTTGCAAAACAACCACTTTTCTGAGCCAAACAACCTTCAATTAGCCCAAAAACCAGTTCCAAGAGACCTCAGCCCATGGATATGCAACTTTGATGAAGGATGCCTAGGCCAACTAGTTATATTTCTCTACTTCTATGCCCATTTATGCACAAAAGGGGAAGAGAGAGTGAACTATAGAGAGAGAGGCAGAGATTTAGGTCTGAAAATTCTAGAGAGAGAGGAGTTTTTAGAGAGAGAGGCTCCCAAACTTGCTCAAGAAGTTCTCCCCTTTGCAAAATGGGAGATATGGCTCATATATAGCAAAAAGCAAGAGTTGGTTCGAAATATCTATTTATGGAATAGCTGGAGGTTGTGGAAGACAGCTGGAGGAAAAATATCTTCAAAAAATCTGAGTTTGGGACCTGCCAGCCACTTTTTTGGTCAGCCGACCACTTTTCTGGTTGGCCAGCTACTTTTCCTGGTCGGCCAGCTACTTTTTCTGGTCGGCTGACCACGTTTCTGCTTTCCAGGTCTAACTTTAAATGGGCATAACTCCTTTATCTGGACCCCTTTTCAGGTCACTCTTATGTCCAAATTGAAGCCCCGAAAGTAAGCTTTCCAATGGTATCAGCCTTGCATTAAAATTCCAACTGTGAAAAATGTTATCCCTATTTTGGTGAAGCCGCGTAATTTCGGTCCAACCGGATTGATGTCCTACTTCAACCAACCATATCTCTCCCGTCCGGACTTAGCTTTAGGAGATTCTTGAGTGGAAAATGAAGCCCCGGAAGTAAGTTTTCCAACGGTGGTGGCCTCATAGCTGAAATCCAAGTATACAAATGAATAGGCTCGATTCAACGAGGGCTGCTCGACTCTCTCTTAACGGTTCATGCCCATTTTCTCCCCCAACTGGGTTTCTTCCCTCTTCTCTTCTTTTCTTCAACTCCAAACCCCTAACCAAGGTGTTTTGAAAGATTTTTCAAAGATTTCATCTCTCTTTCATTCATTTCCACTTTGTTCTTGCTCGATTTTTCGAAAAATGCAACATTTGACAAAATGCGAGCCTCAGAGCATCATAGAAACTTTATTTCAAAAATATTTTGAAAGAGAGGGCTTTAAGGTCTAAAAACCATCCAAAATATCTTTGGTCCAAAATGGGGAGTGAGGTTGGGATTTGACTCTCCTCTTACCGAAGAAATCAAACCTTTGGCTTGCATATCTTTCATCACCAAGTGAACCATCAGTAGCGCCCAAGTCTTAAGGGCGGTCAAAAATGGGGTGTCTACACTTACGTAGTTCGACTCAGGTTCACTCGTGTATTAACACTCTCTTTTTGCGCTCTAACTTTTGCCAAGGCCACCTTTTCTAGGTTTTCAACCTTGCGAGCTCTGTTTTTATAATTTCAAATTTTCTATGCTCTAACTTTTGCCTAGGTCGCCCTTTCGGGTTTTCGGCCTAGCCAGCCACTCAGGGATAGTATTTCTTCAACTTGTCCATATTGATCGGCTGGGAGAACTCTAGGCCATCTAGGTCCATCAGAACGACAGCTCCACCCGATCAGATAGACTTGATGATGTAAGGGCCAGTCCAATTAGGTCTGAATTTGCCCCTAGGGTCGTGGATGGGAGCTCGGTTGTCTTTGAGCACCAAATCTCCTTCTTTCAAATTCCTGGACTTAACCTTCTTGTTGAAAGCCCTGGTAATTCTTTGTTCATAACCCTGAACATGGTACAGTGCTTTCAGCCTTCTCTCGTCAAACAGCATGAGTTCTTCGAACCTGCTTTGCTGCCAATCTGCCTCAGCTATCTGACACTCAACTAATACTCGCAATGACGGAACCTCAACTTCGATAGGCAGAACAGTCTCCATCCCATAAACCAAGGAATACGTAGTTGCTCCAGTAAAATTTCGAATTAAAGTCCGGTAGCCCCACAGAGCAAAAGACAGCTTATCTGGCCAGTCTCGGTAGGTTTCCACCATCTTCTACAGAATATGCTTGATGTTCTTGTTGGCGGCCTCAACTGCTCCATTGGTTTGCGGCCGATATGTAAACGACTTATGAAAAGCCACGTTGTACTTGTCCAACAAGTCGATCATTTCCTTCTTGAAGTGAGAACCATTATCTGAAATAATCTCATTCGGGACCCCGTAGCGACAGATGATGTTGTTCCTGATGAACTTAGCAACATGCGATGCCTTCAACACCGCATAAGATTAGGCATCAACCCACTTCGTAAAATAGTCTATCACGAACAGGATGAACTCATGCCCATTGGACCCCTTCGGAGTGACAGCCTCGATTACATCAATCCCCCAGACTGAAAATGGCCATGGTGAAGTCATGTTGTACAGCTTCGACGGCAGAATGTTCATGTAGTTTGCATGGATCTGACATTTGTGGCATCGCCGAACAAAGCCGATACAATCCTCCTCCATGGTGGACTAGTAATAATCCTGTCTAAGGATCTTCTGGGCTAGCATCACCCCGTTCATGTACGCTCCGCACTCTCCTCCATGGATGGCCTCCATCAGGCGCTTCGATTCTTCAGCATCAACACACAGCTTATGCATCCCGAGATGACCTCTCTTGTACAGTTTACCCCCACAAACGATGAACTGAGCAACCATTCTTCGAATTGCCCTCTTATCTTTAGCATTTGCCCCTGGTGGATACGCCTCTTTTTCCAAGAAGTTCCAGACATTGTAATACCAAGGGTTCTCATCTTGTACCTCATCTATGGCGGCAATCAGCTCATAGGCCGGCACAAATTTCTGTTCGATGATGATCGGGTACATTTGGACTCCAAAAGGGATGTCTATAATAGAAGATAGAGTTGCTAGTGAATCAGCGAACCTGTTGTTCTCTCTTAACAAATGAGCGAAGTTCAGTTTCTCAAGCTGAGGAATCAGCACGTCCAAGGTTTGGTGATAGATTCTCATCTTTTCTTCTTTGACTTTCCAATCTCCTTTAGCTTGAGATACAACAAGGTTCGAATCCCCGATGACGTCCAATCTTTTTGCCCCTAGTTCTAGGGTGGCTTCTAAACCGGCAATGCATGCCTCATACTCTGCCTCATTGTTCGAGACCTTAAATCGGAGTTTGAATGCTAAAGGTATGAGAGAATTGTCGGGTGCTATCAGCAACACCCCTATCCCATACCCGTATTGGTTTGACGCTCCGTCAAAGTACATCGTCCAAGTTTCTTCTTCGACATGCAAAACGGCCTCGTCTGGGAATAGGTACTCAACTACTTCATCTCCTTCCACTGGATGATCGGCTAGGAATTCTGCTACCGCTCTCCCCTTTATTGACTTGCGCATCATATACTTTAGATCGAATTCGGAAAGCAGAAGCAACCAACGGGCTAGCCTACCCGTAAGTGCCGGTTTCTCGAAGAGATATTTGATGGGATCTAATCTCGAAACCAGTATTACAGAGTGAGCTAACAGGTAGTGCCGCCGCTTCCTGGTAGCCCATACCAAGGCCAAACAAGCCTTCTCCAGCAGAGTGTAGCGGGTCTCGTAATCCAGCATTTTCTTGCTCAGGCAGTAGATTGCTCTCTCCACTTTGTCCTCAGACTCCTGTGCAAGCATGCAGCCCATTGTAGTTTCAGTCACCGAAAGATACAGAATCAACGGTTTCCCCGGTTCAGGCGGTGACAACACAGGTGGGTTCTGTAAATATTGTTTGATCTATTCGAAAACAGCTTGGCATCGGCCATCCCATTGGAATTTCTTTCCTTTCTTCAGGAGACCAAAGAGTGGTTCACAAGTCAAGGTTAATTTTGTAATAAACCGTCTTATGAATTACACTTTACCTAGAAAGCCTCGCACCTCCTTTTCAGTCCTCGGTGGTGGCATTTCTAAGATGGCCTTCATTTTGGAAGGGTCGACTTCGATACCTCTCTGTGTAATCAAAAACCCCAGCATTTTCCTTGCTGTAACACCAAACGTGCACTTCTGAGGATTCAGCCGCAACCGAAACTCTCTGATCCGTTGAAAGAATTTCTGCAAGGCGGTGTAGTGGCCCTCTCTTTCCTTGGACTTGACAATCATGTCGTCCACATACACTTCAACCTCCTTATGGATCATATCATGCAAAATTGTGGTCACGGCCCATTGATACATAGCTCCAGCATTCTTCAGCCCAAACGGCATCACCCTATAACAATAGGTTCCCCACGGGATGGTAAAAGCAGTCTTCTCCCGGTCTTCAGGTGCCATCACAATTTGATTGTAGCTTGAAAACCCATCTATGAATGAGAGCAATGCATGCCCAGCAGTAAAATCCACTAATTCGTCGATATGCGGTAGAGGAAAATCGTCCTTCGGACTGGCTTTGTTCAAATCCCTGAAGTCCACACATACCTGAATTCTGCCGTCCTTCTTCGGCACCGGAACTATGTTGGCCAACCAAGTTGGGTATTCAGATACCAACAGGAACCCTGCGTCAATTTGCTTGGTGACCTCTTCCTTGATCTTGAGAGCCCAGTCCGGGCGGATCCTTCTGAGCTTCTGCTTAACAGGTCGGGCCTCTAGGTCAAGAGGGATCCGGTGCTGCACAATCTCAGGATCGATTCCAGGCATGTCTTTGTAGGACCACACGAAAACATCTTTGAAATCTTTTAATAAAGCAACTAAGCGCTCGCGCTCCTCCGAAGACAACGTGGACCCGATCTGGACCAGCCGCGGGTCCTTCTCAGTACCAACATTAATTTGGGTGATTTCATCAACCCGCGGTTTTACAAACCTCTCCTGCTCTTGATCTAGCATATATTTTAAAACCGGAGGAATTTCTTCCTCATCGTTTTCATCGAAATTTTGAAAGTCTGAATTAATGCAATAAATCAAGGGCACAGTAAAATACTCAAAGGCCACAGCCATTCCATTCTCATTAATCACTTCCAAGTCGCCTGATTCCTCTATTACAACAGACTCAAGGAAAAAGAAAAAGACGACCTAGATAGGACTGTGTCATCCGGGTTATCAACCCCAGGAATATCGGACTTAGACTCAGACGAGCTGGAACCTGATTTCGACTCCACAGACTCGGTGGAATCAGATTCCGACTCATTACCTGACCCGATGCTACTGGATAAGAATCCCTCATCGTACTGCCAGACGAGAGAGGGTGCGATGGACGCATCCAGAATGTTTGAAGATGGGCTCGCAGCCGCATCATTCCTGATCATGGACACCGAGAAGTTATCCCCCAAGCACTCATGTACGATCGGAGGATCTGAAAGTAGACAAGCCAGCGCTACCCCCATTTCAATCTCAATGCTTTCGGAATCTTCTTCTTTGATCTGCTTAGCCTCAGCTGGTGGGTCTGCCTGCTCTTCGGCAACATCATCCCCGGTCAATTGCAAGTCAAAGAAAATCTCAAACCCCGGCAAGCGCCACCTCTCTGCATTTAGCCATGGCTCTGGGAAGCCGCAGAATGGAAAGTCTTCCCCCTCCCAGACGAAGCGTCCGTTCAGGGTGCCCTGGATAGGCCAGTGTACCAACTCGTAAGGCTTCCCGGTCTACTTGGATCTGGCTCTTCTGGCCATCTCTTTGCCTTTCCTCACCCAATCCTCTTTGGTAGGCAGATAGCCTAAGCCAAAGGTATGCGGGTTGTGTGGCACTTCGGCCGATACAGTAATGCCCTTCCGGCCACTTTTTCCTAGTCCCATCCCAGGGATGTGCTGAAGCTTGTTCATGAGGTACACAAACTGTGCGCTGACATACAACCCCTCATCAACAGCCAAAATGTTCTGTACGACCCGGGCCTCAGCTAGGGTAAATCCTGACAGGAACACATTCTCCGTGCCATGCTCGATTTCCAGAATCGGTGTAGACACTTCTGGCAGCGGATGGATTGAAGAATTCCCAAAAACTACAGCCACCCCCTTCCCGTGGGGGTATTTCAACATTTGATGCAGGGTGGAAGAGACCGCATTCACCTGGTGCAGCCACGGCCGCCCTAGGAGTAGATTGAAGGTTGTGGGAATGTCCAAGACATGAAAGTCAATATCCTGCTGTCCTGGACCAACCTGAGTCCGAATCTGCACGGTCCCCATCACCTTTCTGCTAGTATTGTCATACGCCCTTATCACCTGGGCAGTTGGCACAAAATCCGCGGGCTTCAACCCGATTGCATATGCCGTCATTGACGGGCATACGTTAATAGTGGATCCCGTGTCGACAAGAACCACCGGTATCCATTTGTCTCTACACTCCACAGAGATGTAGAGTGGTTTGTTATGGTTTGCGCCCTCAGGCGGCAGCTTCTTGTCAGTGAAGGTCAACGTCGGGGAAGCTCCTCCCGAAAAGACCAGTCCTACCAGCTGCTCAGGCGTGGTATCTATTGAAAGTTTGGCCTTGTCCATTGCAGAAAGGACAGCTGGTCTATGAACTCTTGAGGCCATAAGCAGTACCCAGATGGAGATGTTTGCTTGAATCTTCTTCAGCTGTTTCAGCACAGCCTCCTCCTCGAGCAGCTTTTCTTTCTGCTTGTCTACCTCTTTGTCCTTTCCGGACGCCTCTGGTTGATCTAAGTGCGGGGGCTTGAAATACTGCCCACTCCTAGTCATGTGGTCAACCTACCCCACATACCAGGTATCATCCGGTTGGCTTTGTCCCCAATATTCATCTGTGTGGGCAAGACATAGGTCGTCATCTTCCCACCACATGCCGTCGGCAGCCGACAGACACCTTCCGACTCCGTTACAACTATTCCTGTGCCTGCTTCCGTTCTTATGCACACAGCATGTTCTGTCCCCGCAGGGGCTTTGGCCTTTCTGGCCCTCTCAGAATCTTCGATCCTTTCTCGCTCAAACTGCTTCAGTGCAGCCTACTGTTCAGTATCTTCCGTACCCAAACTGCCCGTATTCTGAGCAAAATTCTTAACACCGGTGCTCTCCGGCGGTACATCCTGATTCTCGGCCCTTCCGGTCACTATTGAAGTCCCTGTCCCTGACAGACCCTGTTTTGGCTGAGGTTGCTCAACAACATCCGGCTCATCGCTGAGCCACCCAGTAGCTTCCGCTGATCCTTCCAGATTAAACCAGTTGACAGTCACATCCCTTGAGTCTTGTTCTTTGAAAAACTGAAGGTTTGCAATGTCTTCTCCCAGATCTGCTAGGTCATCTAGCCCCTGATTAGGTCCATTCTCCCGGACTACACAAATCTCTGCCCCTACTGGCAATTCCACATTCGGCCTAGCCTGGCCTGCTAATGTAATGTAACCACTCGGGTTATACATGAAGCTCGCAGACCCCTCCGGCTCTGACTGATCATTCCCATCTGCCCCCACAATCGTCCTAATTCTATCTTCGATAGCCACCACCACCGTTCCTGGTTGGGTTTGGGAGATGTCCAACATGCACAAGTCAGTGCTGTCAGGAATGAACACCTCCGACTTGGGTAGGTGAGAAGGGGTGATATATATGCTAGGGTCATATGACACAACCCCAGTTTGGATCAGGTTGATGCGTTTGGGAGGTAGAGCTTGGTTATGTGGTGGGAGAGGGTTGGTTGTGACATTCGGTTTCTCCGGAGGTACGATCACCCTGTTGTCAACGAGATCCTGAATCTCGTGACGCAATCTAAAGCACTGGTCAGTGTCGTGACCATGCTGTTGGTGAAATGCACAGTATTTAGCTGGGTTATGGGAGAGGGGAAGTTTTTCTGGCAACAGCTGCAGCTCTAGGGGCTTCAAGTGCCCTTTCCTGATCAAAACCCCCAAAGCCTTGGACAAAGACATGTATAGTGGGGTGAAGGTTCTTTGGCCTCAGGATGGGAATTTGGTGGTTTGTGAGCTACTTCCAGACGCGCCAGTGAATGGTGTGGCTGTAAGGGTTCTTGGGGTGGTGGTGGTGACCATACCCACATCTGAAGATTTGGCAGCTGCAGCACTGCTTGTGCCTGCATTCGTACTGCGGTTGAATGCCCTCTTGGGCTGCTCTCTTTCATGATCAATGAGGCCCTGTTTCATGGCGTCCTCGATTTGCACCCCTATCTCATGTAGATTTGCAAAGGTGGGGAAGGGGAGGACGATCATCTTCTGTATGAGCTTGGGCTGGAGGTTGCGCACAACTATCCGAATCTAATCTTTGTCAACCGGCCTGATGGTCATCATCGAGGCCTTAGCCCTCCAGCGCGTCACAAAATCGGAGAAACTCTCCTTCAGCTCCTGTCTAGTTGTCTCGAGATCACGAGTTGTGACCTCGATCTGCGTATTATAGGAGTATTGAGCTACAAAGGCCTTAGCCATCTCCTTCCAGTTCCTCTTGACAGAGTCCTCCAGTTTTGCATACCAAATAGCCGCTACACCCGACAGGTTCCGGCCAAACAGGGAAAGCTTTTGCAATCTGGAGAGGCCCATCGGCCTTAGTATATCCGAAAACAGCCGCAAATGCACCATAGGATCCCCAGACCCGTCGAAACGGTCTATGCACGGCATTTTAAACCGGTCTGGCAAAGTCACGGCCGAGTCGGTGTACCCATCCTCAATATCCGGAATGGACGTCACGCCTTGAGACTTCTTGAATAGCTTTTCTAGCTTGCTCACTTTTAGTGCCGTCGGATCCACCTTGAACTCAAACGGTGTATCCCCCAGGTTGGTCTATGCTTTGGATAGCTGGGGTAGGATCGGAGGCGGAACTGGCCCTATTGGAACGTCCGTATTTTCCTGGACGTTGGCGATCTCCCCAAGTATTGGAATTCTTGGTGGGAGAGGACGTTGGTGCGAAGCAGATGCTCCGGCTTGCTGTAATGGTTATTGTTGCTGAAGTCTAGCAATCAACTCTGCTTGTTGGGCCATAACCTCGGCCTGGCGTGCGGCAAACTCTGCTTGACGGGCAACATCCTGCTGCATGGCTTTCATACTCTCCTGGAGCTGACGCATCATCTCCTCTATTCTTGCCATATTATGCTGATTTATCTGAACAACCGGTATATCTATCCCTGTAGTAGAAACTAAGACCGCAGCCTGACTGTTCACTGGTGGGGTAGACCACTGATCTGGCGACCGCTGTACCGATACACTGCGCCTTTTTGATCTTCGTCTGGTAACCGAGGGTAAAGAAAGGAACACTGTTTGTCCGTCTATCAGATCCCTGGATCGATTAAGTCTACGACCTCTAACCTAGAGTGCTCGGGGAATATCTGCCTGGTCGGATGCAATGGTGCTAAACTACCTTGCAAAAATATAAATAAAGCATAATAAGGAAACAGATAACTAGAAAAACGGACAGCATAACAGCTTAAGTAAAGACAACACACAGTTGGCAAACACAAGCTGAAAGAACTGTTCTTAACCACTGATCACCGTTCCCAAATCACTGCCCCAAATATGAATCTGATACCTGCAGATAAAACTGATTCCCCAAATACTGATACTGATGCCCGCAGGCCTGATACCCAGACTTGCAAACTGATACATGCATTCCTGTAGAGGCCAACTCTAAAAGCACATAACAAGCAAGTAAGAGCCAAAACACCCCTATGGAGGGGTAGGGTTTCCCTGTCCTATTTTGTCAGGAGCTAGGGTTTCACTACGCACGCAGCGGTTTCAAACAACCTATAATCGGGTAAGCAACCTGTCCTAGCTTGGAATGGTCACTACAGTTCCGATATGCACTAGGTCGAATGGTCAAAGAGGGTGCCTCGGTAAAAACCGAGATTTGTGTTCCTGTCATGGCAGAGCCCGCAACCGGTCAGCCTTATGGCACGCTTCTCAAAGTGGGCCTTCGGCAAACCGTTCAGGAATAGCATACGGCAAACATGGTGTCCTAGGCGCACCAATGCAAATGCAATGCAAAGAGACACATACGTGTAATCAAAACAAGATATCATGAGTTCGAGTCAAGTTCTCTAAATCGCCAACAGAGTCGCCAGAAACTGTAGACCACCCGAACGTCCCGGCTCCCCGCACGAAATGGCGTGAAATTCGTTTTGTTCATTAGCTACTACAGTTTGGACTCAATGTCACGGTTCTGAATCTAATCTCGCAAAGTGCAATGCAAGACTGATAAATCACCAAAGAGTCCAAATCTGGAAAATTGTTTTGGAAAACTAATTTTTATAAAGAAGTGCCAAACATGGACTGCTTTGCCAGATACAGAGTCGCCACCTAAATGCTTTTGTTTTGGGAAATTTAGGAAACCCTGACTCGTGCCTAAGGCCACATGTCCGTCATCACCAAAGTTGCCTCGGCTCGGGAACTTGGGTACGAGAGGGGAAGGTCATGCAATGAGCACCCCCGCTCGCTTGATCAAAGGATCGGCCTTTACTAACATGATATTTTGTTTTTGAAAACACATGTGTTCTTATTCCGGTTATTAGCTAGCTTTACTATGTGATGCGCACAACACACAAGCATAGACTAGATCGCCTAAGTTGGAACAAAACATCTCATGTTTGTTTGTTTGAAAATGGTTTGAAGGTGCTACTCGCAAGTAGGCTAAAACGTGGATTTGCCACCCTCAAGTGGGCTTAGAAAACATAATTTTGCCACTCTCAAGTGGGCTTAAAACTCGCATTTCAATGAATTGTTCTAATTCAAGCAATCCAACCTTCACCCACAGGCATTCAGGCAGTTAAACACTTAAGCAGTTAGCCTCATGGCAAGCATGCTATCATGGCAATACTCACACTCATTTAAGATGCTAAAGCGTAAACACTCACAGTGTACTCCGAGCCAAAACAATAACTAGTTAGAAATCATGCATGATCCTAGTTCATGTTAAGATGGCTAATGCAACACATGCAAAATGCAACTAGAAATAGGCTCGGCTATTCTAAGATGTCATGTCAAATGCAACTTGATAATCATGTATTCAAGTAGGAATTGAAATACAATGCGGTTAGTATGATGCGCCGAGCCCAGTGCATGCAAGACAGATGAATGAATGCAAACATGCAAGCATAAGGATGCTAATCAAAACATGACCTAGAACTAACCATCGTAAGCGGTTAAGTAAAAGGGAGAAAGACGTGGGGTTGGAAGACATTCACACACTCACACACACTTATTACAAAATTGTGCCCTCTCGACGAAGGGTCCGAATGAATAATACAAGCTAGCTACGCTAAGCTATTCTAACTAATCTAACAATCTAATTAGACTAATTACAACACCAAAACTAATTAACTAACAAGCTGTAGACGTCCCCGAACGTCCCGGGAGAAATTCCGTTTTGTTCATTGGGCTTACTACAGTTCGGACTCAATGTCACGATTCTTAATCTGATCTCGCAAAGTGCAATGCAAGACCGATAAATCACCAAAGAGTCCAAATCCGGCAAATCGTTTTGGAAAACTGATTTTTAAGAAAGAAGTGCCAAACATGAACTGCTTTGCCAGATACAGAGTCACCACCTAAATATTTATTTTGGGGGGAATATAGGAAACCCTGACTCGTTGCCTAAGGCCATGTGTCCGTCATCACCAAAGTTGCCTCGGCTCGGGAACTTGGGTACGATTGGGGAAGGTCAGCTATGAGCACCCCCGCTCGCCCGATCAAAGATCGGCCACTACTAAACATGATATTGAGTTTTTGAAAACACATGTGCTCTTATTCCGGTTTATTAGCCTAGAATTAATATGTGATGCGCACAACATACAAGTATAGATTAGATCGCCTGAGTTGGAACAAAACATTTCATGTTGGTTTATTTGAAAATGGTTTGATGGTGCTACTCGCAAGTAGGCTAAGACGTGGATTTTGCCACCCTTAAGTGGGCTTAGAAAACAGGGTGATTTGCCACTCTCAAGTGGACTTAAAACTTGTAATCAATGCATTGTCCTAATTCAAGTAACCCAACCTTCACCCACAGGCATTCAGGCAGTTATATCACATAAGCACATAGCCTCATGGTAAGCATGCTATCATGGTAATAACTCACACGCATGCAAGGATGTTAAAGCATAAACACTTACTGAGTACTCCGAGCCAAAGAAAGAAGCTAATTAGAAAACATGCATGAATCCTAACTATGCTAAGATGCCTAATGCAACACATGCAAGAATGCAACTAAGATAGGCTCGGCTATTCTAAGATGACATATGAGATGCTACAGGTAATATGTATTCAACTTGGAATTGAAATACGATGCAGTTAGTATGATGCGCCGAGCCCGGTGCATGCAATACAGATGAATGAATGCAAGCATGCGAACATATAGATGCTAATTGAAACATGCCCTAAAACTAACCATCATAAGCTAGTAAATAAAAGGGAGAAAGATGTGGGGTTGGAAGACATGCATCACACACACGCACACTTATTACAAAGTTCGCCCTCTCGCGGAGGGTCCGAATAAATAATACAAAACCAACTAGCTAATCTAAGCTAATTAAACTAGTTATTACACAACATTAATTAATTAACGAATTAACTAAGTAAGTAAGGAAACTATCATGCAAATTAAACAAAATGGACTGCCTCAGCTCTGTTCCGAATGATAGGGATGCATGCATGCTCAAGTCGCCTTGTCGGGAAATCTATCGCGATGCCCCGATTTGCCTCTATTTGCAACTGGTCCCAGAACACTGTACAAAGCTCCAGAAGGCTGCTGACCAATTTTTGCTGCTGATTTCTGGTTTGCTGCAATAGAGAGCGAGAAAGGGGCATGGCAAAGTATTTTCAACATATGTGTGCATGACCACTCTCCCCATCATTGCACAAGCTCCAGGGAGTGTAGTCCTCGATCCTCGTGCCACCAATCACGCATCTCGATGCATGATGGCCGAGGAGTCAGATTGCACGACTCGATGTAAAATGAATGCACATATAAACACAACAAGGCCTAAACTCTATCATGGGTAATCCGGAGTGTCGGCGACCTAGAATCGAGGCGCATTTCGTCACTTGGAGTACGAAACGTCCCTCATTTCCCGTGTTTGGACTAAACCCTATTCCAAACACAATGCAATATACATGGCATACACAATACGATTAGCATGCAACCCTAAACGCAATGCAACCTAATCATGCTAGCATGCGAGGGATGA
The DNA here is from genome assembly GCA_036172215.1 of Camellia granthamiana. Classification (NCBI taxonomy): domain Eukaryota; kingdom Viridiplantae; phylum Streptophyta; class Magnoliopsida; order Ericales; family Theaceae; genus Camellia; species Camellia granthamiana. The sequence goes on from CM069904.1 coordinate 75,122,050, forward strand.
TATGCAAACATGCAACTAGCATACACAATGCTATGAACTAAGAATGGCATACTCAATGCACATGAACTATATGGCATACGCAATGCACATACGAAGATGGACATGCAGGAAGACATGAACAAAGCATACACAATGCGACGATCAAGCATGCAACAACATGGATATGGCATACATAATGCAAGATGGACTTAAACTAAAATGAATGGGCCTCAGCCACACTCAAATCAATGGCCATACATGATGAAAATGAAGCAACAACACACATACAAACATGTACAAATGCAAGGGACCAAACCTAAGGCACAAAGTGCAACTCCACCAAAGCATGGTAAGCATGAAATATGGCGTACAATCACATATTTTCCAGCTCTGAAATGACATGCAAGATGGTCCCGAATCACGCAAACACTTCACACAATGCATGCTAGATGGCCCAAATACCGAAACTAGTGAAGTGGATTACACTATAGGCATGCAAAGCCATACTCAAATGGCCAAACCAGCCCCAAACAGTCCCTATGCAGGCCAAAAAAGTAGCAAATATGGACTAAAATGATGGCTCGCAAAGCATGGAAATGAAGTTCATGCAATGGTCCAAAAATGAGGCATTCATGCATAACTCTCAAACACATTCAAAGAGTGGAAAACATGAGAATATGGCATACATATAAGCTCTAAAATATGATTCATGACGATGCCAAAACATGGAAACACCTCAAAATACGCATGCAATAGGCTTCAAAACTCAAAGCTAGGCAACGGTATTGAACTACAACCATGCATAGCAAACATCATTCGACCATGAGACCCAAAAACAGAGCTAAGGCAATCCAAAACATGCACAAAATCAGTTTAAGGCATGGCCAAAAAGTGCTAGAATCAAAGGCCAAAATAGCATGCAATGTAAGCTAGTAAAGAGGATTTGCACTATAAGCATGTGAGGCAATCAAGAGGCCACTAAACCAGAAAAATTTAGAGGTATTCCATGCCAAATGAAGCCCAAAAACCCACTGAAACATGGTTAATGCATGCAAGAATGAGATGCTCTTTTGATATGCTATGAAGAGGGTTATTCTACACATGCAAGATGGACATCCAATATGGCAAAACAAGCTCTGGACAGAGCCTATGCAGGCCCTAAAACTCATCAAAAATGGCCTGATACATGGCTTGGAAGCATGCAAATAAGTGCTCCTTTGTAAGGCCAAAAATGCTAGAAAACAAAACAAGGAGAGAGAGGGTCATCCCTCTCTGATTTTGGCACTCAAAACAGCATGCTAGCCACTAAAAATTCACTAGATTTTAGTGGCTAAAAGGCCAAACAAAGGCCAACATAAATGCTCTAAGGCATGGCTCAAGACAAGGTAAAATGAAGCATGCAAGGGGGTAGATGACCCCCAATAGAAAAATGATCTTAAACAAACATGTTAAGGGCCTCAAAATAAGACTTTTTTTCAGTTTGCACCAAAGCTCAAATATTCTTGCAAGTATAGCTAAAAGATGAAGCAAAATAAAACCTTAAAAGGGAGAAAGTGTGTTACCCTTATAGCACAAAAGGACCAGCAACCTCTGGACCACAAAGACAGCCTCTCAACCTTTGAAAATGGCCTCCAAGATGCTTAGAGTGATGGTGGAGGGGTTAGGTTGGGAGATGGTATGCAAAGGTGCAAGAACCATGCACCTTTTGAGCTTGGATGTAGAGATATAGAGGGAGAAGTCTTGTATGCCTTAAACAAAATTTTGAACCCTCTACAAGGAAGGGGAGCCCTTCCTTTATAGACAAGAGGGACTAAAGCTTCTCCTAGAAGCTTAAAACCAAGGGCAAACATCCTCCATACACGTGTATGGAGGATGTAGTCTGTGCTTCCCAGCTGACACAGTTGGAATCAACTCACTGAGACAAAACTGATGGGAGCTGGCCGACCAGTTCAAGTGGTCAGCCGACCACTTTCCCTGGTCGGCCGACCAGGGTCAAAAAGTTTAAGTGGTTGGCAGCCTCCTAGGGTGGTCTCCACAGGAAATGCAAGCAAGTGGTATGGTGGGAGACCAGTAAATGTGGCCCAAAAACCAAGGAGACCAGCTTCCTGTCAAGAAAACCGGCCGACGAAGAGAAAGGTGGTCTCCAAGGAGAAAAGGTGATCTCCCACCCTTGTACCACCTTCCAAATAATGAAAATGGGGTCCAAGCCAAAAATGAACCAAGACGGATGCAAAACGAGGGTTCGGGGGCCAAAACGCACAGCCGGGTGCCCCGAAAATTGACTGTTAAGCATCGAAAGTGGCGTGCGACCATGAAGGTGGTCTCCCAGGCCACAGTGTCCCCCTAGAGAGAGGAAACAAGGTGTGTGCCAAGAACCAGAGCAAACGGAGAAAGTTAAGCGGTCCCAAATCGAGGCACACAGCCGACGGCTTCGAAAATCAGAAACTGGTCTCAAAACAGGAACAGTGGTCTACGACCATGAAAAGTAGCCTACGGCCACTAAGAGATGGTTTACGAGACGTCTCACTCCCTTTGGGAAGAGAAAATAGAACCTGGTTCGCAAACCGAGGCAAAGCACAAAAGAGTCCCGAAATCCGGAGGCAAAGCTCTCAGCCGAGACTCCGTAACCTCAAAATAAGCATAACATGCGCAATCACCGAGCGCTCAATCGATGATGTCTGAATCTTAAGGTCGGTCAAAAATGGGGTGTCTACACAAGCTAATTAATTATTACAATCCAAATTGAAACAAATAGCTACACTAAGCTAAATGAATATTACAAAACCAATTAAATGATTAAATTATACGAACTAATCATGAATACTGAAATGGCCTCGCACGCGAGGAAGAGATGCATGCTCGGTCGGCTTCGCTCAGAAATCCGTTGCCATGCCTCATGTTGCCTCTGTTTGCACTGTTCTGCACCTCTGAAAATTGTACAAATCTCCAACACACTTCTGATTCACCCCATGGGCATGCTGAGAGGTCATCGGCCAAATGGTATAGCCATCGGCCAAGGGATAAGGGTCATCGACCACTTTCGAGTCCATCGGCCAAAAATTGTTAGCCGATCAGCACACTAGATAGCCGATCGGCCATCTATTCCTGCTAACTGCTCCTTTTGCTGTAGCAGAGTATAAACAGAGGCATGGCAATACATTTGCAAGAAAATGTTGTGCAACTACACCCCTTATCATGTTTGGAACTCAAAGGAGTGTAGTGCTCGGCTCTCGAGCCATCAATCATGCATTTCGATGCATGATGGCCAAAGAGGCCGAGTCGTACAATTCAATGTGAATGAAATGCACAAAAACACATAAGGGACCTTAACCTCTATCATGCTTGATCAAGAGGCAAGGCATGCACACACAATGCAACGCGGCAAGCATGCAAACTGCTATGCAATGCAACATGATTGACTTATCAAAACTAATGACATGCCAACTCAATGCAATGCAACCTAAGCATGCAAGCAAAGCTAATGCAACATGAGTATGCCAACAACAATGTCATGCAATGCAACTAGCATACAACAAAATGCAAAGACAAGCATATTAAACCAATGTAATGCACGCACGATTAACTTAACAAAGCAACACAAGCATGCAAATATGAGGTCATATAGCAAGCATGCAACAACATGCAATGCAATATGCATGCAACAACATGCAAACCACAAGCATGCAATAATATGCAATCTAACAAGCATGCAACAACATGCAAAGATGGACTTAAACCAAAATGGACAGACCTCAGCCATGCCCAAATCAGTGGCCAAAATGCTATGGAAATGAAGTACAAAAGCACATGCAAGCATGCATACACTTTGGTTCATAAACAAGGCATGAAGATAACAACTCCCGCGCATGAGCAATGAGTGAAAAGCATGGATGTATGACAATACTATAGGCCCTGAAATCATGCATGGAATGATGCCAAACTACCCCAACAATGCAAGCATAGCATGCAAGAAAGCTTAAAGCTTGAAACTAGCAAAGGGACTTACACCATGGCCATGCAAAGCAAGCCCCAAAGGGCTGAGGGCAACCAAAATAGTCCCAAGGCAGGTCAATACAAGACCAAAAGCATGCTTGAACCTAGCCAACACAAACTAGAACAAAAGACCAAAAGTATGAAGCATGCAAGGCTACAAAGGGGTATTACACTACACCTATTAAAACCAAACATGGCATGACTTAACCAATAAAAATCAGAGTTATGGCATGTCAAAATAAGCCCAAAAACCCACTGAGATGGCATCCCAAAAGCCTAAGTATGATGGTATGCACAATGGCCCACTCTTAAGGCATAAAACACAAACCTCCCAATGCATGGAAAAGGTGACAAATGTGAGTGCAAGACCACACTATATGGACTTAAATCACATATGAAATGATGCCAAATCATGAGAATAGTCTAAGCAATGCATGCTAATGACTTGAACACCCAAAGCTAACAAGCTAGATTGAACCATGGCTATACAAAGTAACACATCCATGACCAAGACAATATAAATAAGAACTAGAGCATGGTAAAACAAGGCTAAAAGCTCCTTTGAGTTGAGCCAAAACATGCAAGAAAGATGGTCCAAACACAAGATGCATGTTATCCTAGCATGCAAAATTGCTCTACAAGTGTATGGTGCATGCAAGAGGTCATCAAACCAACCTTAGACAGAGGTATAACATGGAAAAATAACACCAAATACTTGTTGAAATGGAGCCAAAACAAGCTAAGCAATCATGCTACTATTATGAGCCATTTGTACTAGCATACAAGACGTAAGGAGAGGGGATGACCCTCTCCTATTTGGGACCTCAAAACTACCTTTCCACCACTGAACATCCTCTGGATTTCAGTGGTGAGAAGGCCCAAACAAGGTGGTCCCAAAAGCTCAAAATGGAAGGCACAAAACAAGGCCAAACAAGGCCTAAGAGGGGGTAGACTACCCCAAACACCAAAGTGACCTTAAACAAACATCACAAGCATGAAAAATTAGAACTTTTTACAGTAGAAAGTTAAGCTTAAATCAGCATGCAAGTAGGTCTAAAAGCTTAAGCCACAATAAGGGATTAAAATGTTAGTTTCTCACCCTTCAAGAACACCTTCAAGAACACAACTCCAGCACCTTTTCTGAGCTTAAACCAATCCAAAAACTCTAAAACCAACTCCTAAGGACCTCAGCAACCAAAGGATGGTGTTCTAGTAGGTGTTTGTGTGCAATAGTGTGAAGATTTTACACTTTTGAGCACAAACAAGAGCAAATGGAGAGAGAGAGGTAAAATATAGAGAGAGAGATATATATCTTGTATATCAATTTTTTAGAACCTCTGGAAAGGGAGAGGGCCTCCCTTCTTATAGAATTTCAATTCTCAAGCTTGTTGAACAAGCTTGAGTCTTGATGTAATCCCCCCATACAGAGGATGAGAATTGTGCTTACCAGCTGTCGCAGCTAGCACAAAAATATCTGCAAAAGCAGATGGAAACGTCTCAGCCAGAAAATATGGCCGATCGACCAAAAAGAGTGTCGATCGACCAATCTGAGTGCCGATCGGCCAACACTTATGGCCGATGGCAAGAAAACATGGCCGATGACACAAAGCCTTAGCCGATGGGCTGTAGCGATGGCCAAAAGGCCATCCTCTTCCCTCAGAAGTAAAAACACAAGTCCTTGGTCCACAACCAAGCACAAAACAGACAAGTTAAGAGATCCTAAGGTAAGGCACGCAGCCGAGACCTTCAAGAACTCAAAACGAACACGAGCATGGATGATCATCGAGTGTTCAAACGATGACGTCCAAGTCTTGAGGACAGTAAAAAATGGGGTGTCTACAGGAACAATTCAACAAATGTGCGTTTTAAGCCCACTTTGTTGAGTGGCAAATCATGTTTTAAGCCCACTATGTTTGGTGGCAAATCCGCAAACTTTAAGCCCACTTGAGGTGGCAAATTCAAACATTTTCGCAAACAAGCATGAGTTGAATTGTTCCAAATTGAGCAAACTAATCTATACGTGCTTGTGCATGCCACATAGTAAAGCTAGTTTAATAATCAATGAGAACACATAATGTTTATAAAAACTCATATCATGATTAGTAAAGGCCGATCTTTGATCAGGCGAGTAGGGGTGCTTAATTCATGACCTTCCCCTTTCGTACCTAAGTTCTCGAGCCAAGGCAACTTTGGTGATGACGGACACATGGCCTTCGACACGAGTCAGGGTTTCCTAAATTTCCCCAAAACAAAATATTTAGGTGGCGACTCTGTATCTAGTAAAGCAGTCCAATTTTGGCACTTTTTGATTCAAAATCAATTTTCCAAACCAATTTGCCGGATTTGAACTCTTTGGTGATTATCAGTTTCACATTGCACTTGTGAGATTAGATTCAGAACTGCTGGAGTCGGAACTGTGAGGCCTTTCTTTTCAAACCTTTCCGAAAGGTAGGGCGCGGAAAAAAGCGAGTCCACACAATCTCTCTTCTCTTGGCCTCTTCTTCTTCTCCATTTTTCTCTTAAACCAAGGCTTGCGAGAGAGACAGAGCAAAAAGCTGCAAACTTTCTCTGCCATTACTCTGCCAATTCTCTCTTTAGCGACATTACTCTTTTCTGTCATGGCCTCATCCCGCTATACTCTTTCCCTTTTCCCAGACCTTAATGAATCCCCAAACGATATTACCAGCTCCTCTAAGCCTCGACATAGTGCCCCTGCCCATGCCCATGCCCATGTTCTCAGCTTTTCTGTGCTGTCAGTCGAGCAAACAATGGCAGCGCAGTCTGACATTGATGCCAACCATTACACATTGAAGTTTTGCGTGCAGACCGTAACCGTGGTCTCTAATTTGTCCCACCAGCTGTAGGGTAAGACGAGTGAAGTGCATCGACTAAACGCCTAACTCTCCTTGCTCCAGTGTATGTACAAGGATGCTCAAGCAGAGATTAACGTATTGAAAAAGCAGAACAAAGAGCTAAAACGACAGGCCACCTTGGTGGCTCGATTTAGAGTTCTTTCGTACTCCGCATTTGACGGCTGGCAGGGAGTACTTTCTTTTGGAGGCTCTGCCAATGCTGAGGCAGAGTCTCTAAAGGTTTCCTAAGAGTGAAGATGTAGTAAGGCAATTGACGGTAGGGTCGATAGACGAAGTTGTTTGCCAATGAAGTCAGTTATCTTTGCTGCCGGGTTGCTATCGGAATCTGGGAAAAGTCCCTATGTTTTTTGTATTTTCAATTTTTTTTTTCTTTTTGTTCTTTTTTTCCTTTTTCTTATTTTTTGTTTTTGCTTAGCAAGGAGCACCAATGCTTTTTTTTTTTTTTTGTATTGCTGATCTGGGCTTCACCCTGAAGTTTAATAAAATGAGTTTTGTTGTTTGCACATCATGGCATGAATGACATAGCACTTAAGTATGAAAACATTTTTCTAGAACTCGAATCTGAGAATGATTAAATTTCAATGAGTTCTGAATTGAACATTGAGCCCTCAACTGATTAGAAATCAAAAAAATGACTCAATGAAAGAAAAACCAAGCAAAATAACCTAAACAAACCGATTGACACTTGCCGGAATAGAAAAGACACAGAACTTCATCACGGACACGATTATAAACACCGTGGGGGTGACAATCGCCGGCGCCGTACCGTAAAACAAGATTCAAAACACAAACCACCACTAGTCAACTGCCCGACTAAAGGGTTCTATTACTTTGTCGGAGACAATGATTACGCACTTTCTGGTGAGTAATTTACAATGTAAATGGATACTTTCGAGAGTGTGGGGAAAAGACAGAAAACTTGACTCGATTGTGCCCTTAGTACATCACTTTGATTTGTTTTTTGGTTTTCTGCTAAAAAGATTTTGATCAACATGAGAGTTAAATTAGCATGCTTGTTCCACTCTCTGTTTTGAAATCATGTAGGTCAAGCTGTGAGCACTGAAATTTTTCCCTTTTTGGATCCAAAGAATGGTCTGGGTTTGAAAAAAATGGAATAATTTTTGAGAAAGTTAGTCAACTTCACTAAAAATTCTCAAAATCTATTTTTGCAAATAGTCATTACCCAACCAACATGAAATCAACCCTTGAGATGTACAACCTCAAAATCAGATAACTCGAGTATGATGCACCACTTAATCTATCTTGCAACCGAGTCTTCCATGAAGAAGAGATAGGACAATCGAATTGAATGAAGATAACCCAATTGAACATAGATAGGATAACTGAGTTGAATAAGGATAAACCAGTCAAACATAGATGAGACAAGCAAATTGAAAATGGTTGCGGTCGAACTTCAGGATGAAGCTGCCTACGTATCCCAAAGATAAGAAGCAGGCCTTAGGTAGTTCTCGCTAAGGTTCACTCTGGTATTAACACTTTCTTTTTGTGCTCTAACTTTTGCCAAAGCCGTCATTTCGAGTTTTCGACCTTACAAACTCTTTTTCAATTTTTCATTTTTCTTTTTTCTATTTTTTTCATTTTTCATTTTTCTTCATTTGGTTTTTTGTTTTTCTGCTCTAACTTATGTCTGGCTCGCCCTTCTAGGTTTTTGGCCCAACGAGCCTCTCAAGGGTAGTACTTTGTTTTAGCTTGTCCATGTTGATTGGTTATGAGAACTCTAGGCCATCTAAATCCACGAAAATGGCTACCACACTTGACTAGATAGACTTGATGATGTAAGGACCCGACTAATTGGGTTTGAATTTGCCCCTAGGGTTGTGGATAGGAGTTCGATTGTCCTTTAACACTAAATCTTCTTCCCTCAAAATCAGGGATTTGATTTTCTTTTTTTGGTCTCTACTAGCTTAAGAAATGACCTCGTTGGAATCTCTGATCACATCTAACCTTATTGCCCCTAGTTCAAGGGCTACTTCCAATTCGGCTATGAAAGCCTCATACTCTAGCTGATTTTTCTATGAACACTCTGAATCAAGGTTTGAAAGCTAGAGGGGTCGGGCCTCAGGTTGAGAGGGATCCTACGCTGTACAATCTTAGGATTAATTCCAAGCATGTCTTTATAGGACCACACTAAAATATTTTTTGAAATCTTTTAATAAAATGACTAATCATTCGTGCTCTTCTAAAGACAATGTAGAACTAATCTCGATCAAGCCAAGATCCTTATCAGTACCCATATTAACAAAAATGATCGCATTCATCAAGGGCCCTCTTTTTCTTTCAGTCGATCAAATTTTGCAAACCCCGAGAAATTCCTTCTTCTTCTTTTTTATCAAAGTTTTGGAAAGAGTTTTTGAAATTTTAAGTCAATGCAATGAACTAAAGGCACAGAGAAATAGGCAAAATTTATGGCACTTTTATTCACAAGAAACTACGACTTAGTGATGACAACAGACTCAAAAGAAAATAACAAAGAATACATAGACAGGACAGAGATGTCTAGGTTAGCACTTCTGAAATCAACAGATTTAGACTCTCATCAAAGTCAAACTCAACATTCACTTCAGAACTCAGAATAAAAACTATTCTTAATAGTTAAAGTACAGGCCATCAACCGTATCTAGAATGAAATTTGTGTAATTCACAAGTGGTCCATCTCCTATCCCACAAATGATCACAATATCCCCCTGAGTTTATTAGTCCCGTGCTAGTCTCAAGATCTATCACAGATTCAACCAGTATCAGACCTAGAATTTCTCTCGTGCTTCTTTGCTGCATGATCATTCCATGGCTCAAGAAAACCATAAAGAGGGAAGCGCATGCCTGTGAGAATATCTGCCATAACATCAAATTCTGGCTCCAAAGCATCTGCCAGCACAGGGTTTTGGGGTTTTGGTTGGGATTGAGGTATATATATCATGAATAAATCAGTGCTTTCTGGAATAAACACCTCGGGTTTGGGCAAATGGGAATGTGTGATGTATAGGCTGGGGTTGAAAGTAGGTGTTAGTGTATGGATGAGGTTGAGTTGGGAAGGCGGTGGGGTTTGGTCATGGGGTGGCAATGGGTTGGAGGTGGCCTTGGCTCTTTGGGGTTGAGGCAGAGCTATGGTTTTACGCACGATAAAGTTGGATGCAACGATCGATATCATGACCGTTTTGTTGATGAAAGGCACAATACTTTGTGGGATCATGGCTATGTGGAAGTGGACTAGGAAGGGGTTGGGAATCAAGGAGCTTAAGGTGCCCTTTTTCTACTAAAATTTCCATGGCATGGGTGAAACCTTCGGGTTCAAAGTTAGGTTGACATGGTCGGTTGTGGGTTAACATCAGCAAAACGGTTGGCTATTTTGGTAAAAGTGGTGACAATATTGATCTCTGAGGGTATGGAATTGGCAACTGTGCTACTATTGATAGTAGCAATAGAATTGCAAGTAAATGTCTTTCTCACGAGCTCATTTCCTTTTGTAATGATTTCCTGTTTGATAGCATCCTCAATTTAAACCCCAATCTCATAGAGGTCCTTGAAGTTGAAGAATGGGAGAAATATCATCTTCTGCAATAATATTCCTTATAGATTCTTGACAACCATACGGACTTGATCTTTCTCTAGAGGCCTGTGTGCCATCATGGCTACCTTGGCCCTCCACCCGGTGATAAATGCCATGAAGCTCTCGTTGGGCTCTTGTCGGTTCACCTCCAATTCCCAAGTGGTTACTTCGATTTGTGTATTATAGGAGTATTGTGTGACAAATGTTTCAGCTAACTCCTCCCAGTTTTTCTTGACCGAATCATCTAACTCGGCGTACCAAGTAGCAGCCACTCCTGACATGGTTCTTCCGAATAAGGAAAGGTTTTGAGCGCAAGTTAAGCCCGTGGGCTTCAGAATGTCTGAGAAGTGGCAGATATGAACTATAGGGTCACCAACCCCATCAAATCTATCCATATGTGGCATTTGGATCCGCTCGGGTAACCTCACAATTGTTTTCGTAAACCCATGCTCGATGTCTGGAACAAAGTTGATCCCTTGTGATGTTTTGAACATTTTCTCTAATTTGGATATTATCAGCATAGTTGGGTCAACTTCATCAATACCCGTGGGAAGAAGACCTCTCATTGGCTATATATGGACTCTAAGATCTTCTTGCATCTTAGGTTCATGGAGTTCCTCAACTAGTGGAACTACTGGAGGTGGATAAGATGTAGATGGCCCAGATAGGCATTGCAATTTGGCAAGAGCCTCACTGTTGGCAAAAACTTCGGTGGTAAGAGCATCCATGCTTTGTTGAAGGGACAAAAATAGGTTTGCAATATCTATCATAGGTTGGTCATCTATCACCACTAGAGTTGGATCTATCACAAATTCTAGGACTTCCGGTTGGAGAGGCACTGACAATGAGAAACTAACACTGGTTGTCCTTGAACCAAATCTGTCTACCAATGCGAGCCCACAAAACTTGGGGGATATTAGACCGTTCTGAAGCTATAGTGCTATGACTTCCTAGCAAAAACAAAAAAATTGGACCTTAAATCAGAATTCCGGCAGCACTTCGGCCTACTTCGCACAACTGACCACTGTATACACCATCGAAACACTGAACTCAACCTCATAAACTGAAATTCTTGAACCATTCATTCGAACACATAACATATAGCAGGAAAGAGAACAAACACCCCTATGAGGGGCTAGGGTTACCTTGTCCTAGCTTTGAAATGATCTAGGGCTTCACTATTCAAACAAGCAGTATCATACATCCTAGAAATGGGAGCACATCATGTCCTAATTTTGGAAAGTACTATAGCTCACTATATGTACAAGGTTGGCCGTACTATAGGGGTTGAAGTCAAGGTGACGTTACCAAAGAGTCCTTTGGGTAATAACCAATGAAGATCCTAGGAAATCAGAAGAGTCAATATGGCCTCTCTTCAAAGTTTGAGAACCTTAGATAGCAAAGCTACTTTTTTGACAGATCTCAAGAAGGTTATAACACAGGACCTCAAAAGTAACGTAGGGATAGATAGGTATAGTGATCTTAAAAGGGAAATTACTTCAGTGGCAAAGACTATTCTTGCCCAAGTTAAAATTGTCCTCGAATACACAGGCCGAAGGAACCGTCAAGGACAAGCTCGTGCCACCCATATTATTCTCAAATACGATTCGTCCTACACTTCCTCTGCTACTGCCGATTATATTTCGATTCTTGAGAGTGAATGGCAGCTTACTACTTTGGCTTTTGAGAGGTATGCTAACTTGAGGAATATTGGAGTGGTTAAAGCATCAGATAATGAGAACGGTGAGGAGAATGTTGAACAAGCACAAGGCATAGAAATCAAGACGCCGAAAATAGAGGGCTTAACTTGGTGTAACATGCTCGGGAGGTACCTATGCGCGTTAAACAGTTCAGACACTCGATCTCTTTGATCTAGTCTCACAAGTGCAATGTGAATCGTAGATGAGAGTCCAGATTTGACAACTTTATTGAAAATCCATTTTATTACAAAACCTTTGCCATAAATGGACTACATCACCAGATTTTAGAGTCGTCACCTAATATTTTAGAAAAATTAGGAAACTCGTGACTCGTACCAAGGCCACTATTCGTCGTAACTAAGGATGCTTGGCTCAGAATCTTAGGTATGAGAGAGGAAGGTTATTAATTGAGCACCCCCGCCCACCCAATCAAAAATCGGCCTCTACTAACCATAATATGAATTTTATTAACTTCATATGTCCATATTCCAATTATTTAATAAATCCTAAAAATTACTATGTGAAGCATACAAGTGTAGACTATGTCATTCATTTTAGAACAACTTGATTTAATGGGTTTTGAATGAGTTTTGAAGATGTGCAACCCAAATAAATGGAGTTTACAAACAATGAAAATCAACATCATTTCAAATTAAGCGACACAATCTCCATCCACCAGCATTCATACAATTATATCAAGTAAACAAGTAGCCATATGGTAGGATGCTTAAACATAGTAAGAAAAACACACACAAGCGGGATGCTAAAGCATAAAAATTTACATATTTACTGACGTCCCGCGAACAGCTACAAAACAAAGTTAGCAAAATATGCATGATCTTATATACAAAATCCTAATGCAATTCACTCATGAGATGCAAGTAAAGATTCGGCTTCTAATATATGACATGTTAATCATCTCAAGAACATGAGGTAGCGCAATAATCACATAAGAATTTATTAAACCCACAAATGCAAACTTAGTCGAATCAAGATGCATGAAACATGGATACAAAGCATGGATATGATTACAAAACAAAATATGATGTATATTTACAAATAATAAAAGCAAGTAAAAGAATGGGATAGAAAAAAGTGAGGCAAAGAATTATTACAACACTTTGAATAAATAATTACAAGCCGAATTGGAGAGAAATAAGGAAAATAATACAATAAAATAAAAAAACTCACAAAACACTCAAATGCAAACAAAATAGAAGCTTTAGGCGCCTTGGAGACCATCTGAAATTAGTATGCTCAACACCAGAAGACTACTCCGTTCCGTCCAAAAGAAGTTAACTGGCCGGCCAAATAGACCGACCGACCGGCCAACTAGGCCTAACAAAACTTGTCTTATTGCAACACCAAGAGAAGAACAAACAAGGAATATGTAGGTGGCTCAACTAATCACTACCGGTTAGCTTACAACAAAACTAATATGAAATCAAAATAAGAAAATAAATATAAGATAGAAAATACAAGAAATTGAAAGAAATTGAAAATTCACATTCCAAAGAAAAAATGAATTTCTTGATTTCCAAACTTCTTTTTGATTACCCTCAAGGCTGTGAATTATGTTCTCAATCCTCCATTCGAAAATTTGGAATTTTAGCTAGAATGACAATTTTGGGTTGTTTAACAGTGTGTGGGGAAGATGGTGAAGATCCAAATTTCACAATTCACACTAGTTTTCTCACTTTTGACACAAGCTGAACACTCTTTGATCAAAGCTACACAAGTTGACTATAAAGGAATTTTTGGGATCAAATAATAGTGTATAATAGTGAATGAAATTCTTGGAATCAAATAACAGTGTATAAGGATGATATAACATTGAATGAGATTCACAGTTCAATTTCTCAACTCTGACACCTTTCTTGGTCAAAGCTTAGACTCTCTCTTATCAATCTAGTCATTCTTCATCAATCTCTACCTCTCTCTCATTTTAGACCTCCATATATAGGCAACGTAAGTGGAGTATATCAGTTGAGGCAACTAAAGGTGGAAAAGATAATGGGGCATTAATGTGTTAATGGATCAAGCACTCTCTTTGCTTTAGCTCTCTCTTTTTTGAAGGGTCAAGTTCTTTTGGAAATGGAGCCTAAGTGTATATGCATTTGGTGCATGAATATATTAGAAAATGGGATACTAGAATGCCCACACGAACTGACCAACAAACTCTGGACTAACTGTTTTGGAGCGGTCGACCAACCAGAGGATAGTTTTGGTTTTGCTCTGTTTAGGCTAGTTTCGCTCTGGTTTGAGCGTCCAACAAGACCTAAACACTTGGCCAAAGTGGGCTTAGGGTAAAGAGTGAAGCTCAAATTTCATATATTTTTATTGAGGATTTTGTGAGAAACACATTCTGATTGTCATCATCGGGTAATCAAAAGAAAGTGCCCAAGTCTTAGGGTCGGTCAAAATGGAGTGTCTACACTCGACAATCGAAATTACCTAACTGAAGGGACTAGCCCCAACCAAGAGCTAGGGTTCGTGTCGTCTCCCATTCGAGTGGATTTGGAGGGCACTCAAGAAGAGGTTGACATCTTTTTGGACTTGGACGATCTGCCTAGTTCTAGAGCCAAAGAAATGGCTAGGGAATCGCTATCATTGGCTCAATTTTCCAAGAAAAGGAACGCCGAGAGGGTAGCTACAAAAATGAAAAGAGCTAGAGCTACCAGTGCTAGCTAAGAGGCCCCCTACTAGTAGTGACCTAGTTAGAAATCGCTGCTCACTCTGTTTCTATTGAATCGGCACAACAAACACATGTGCCTTTAACTGAAAAAATTGGAGCCAATCAAAAGGGGTCCAAGCGTCCTGTTGAGTCCACCCAATCGATCTAGCAGCCGATTGAGAAAAAACCAAGGGCTTCACCTACTCTTGACCTAGCGGCGCCATTTCCCATTGAACCTAAGATCAAGGGATCGCTCATCCCAACGGGTGCTTCAGTAGTGAAAGAGCCTGGGGTGGCATTGAGTATGGCTACCACCATCACTCTTCTACTAGACAAGGCAATGTTTCGTGTCGAGCCGGATGTTGTCTTAATTGCCATGGCCACTCAATCGGCCGTTCTGGTGAGTTAAATTCAACAAATGTATTTGGTATAACCTAGATTTTTAGCATTCTCAAATTTTTTCATTATTTTTGTAAGCTGCTAAATGAATTGCTGAGATCATTTGCCGTCATCACTATACAATCGAGTTAATCAATCAGGTCAAAGTAGAAGTGGTAACTGAACAGCGTAAGGCCAAGTCGGCCGTTGCTGAACTGGCCATGGCATCGTAAAAGGCTGAGGCCAAAGCGAAGAGGGCCAATAAGGAATGTCAAAGGGCCATCGTCGAGGAAGAACAAACAAAACACGTTGACCTGCTTCGACATGCTGTCGAAGAAAAGGCAAACCTTGTCGATGCTACTTTGAAGATGGCAAAGGAAGACCTTGAGAAACTCAGGGCCGAGCTGATGAAGGTGAAGAAGGCAGAGGAAGAGGTTCAGTCGACAGCGTCTAGGGCCTTTGTAGAGGGGCAAACATCGACAATGGAAAAGTATGCCGATCAAGCCCTGAAATTTGAGAACCGGGGCTTCAAGCACGGCTGGCTCAAGGCACTAGCTACTGCACAAGTTACGTTCAACGAGCCGATTCCATTTGAGCAGGAATACACTGAGCCTTTAGAATTGGACCCAAAATAATTCTGCAACCGACTAGCTGGATGTAATGGTCTTGCTTTGTGCAACTTGTGTATTTATTTTTTTATTTTATTTTTTTGTTTGTGTTTATTTTAGATGGTGTTAGGGTTGTTTCATAAGTAAAGTGACCAACCCATGTAACAAGTCAGTTTATGAATGAAAACACTCCATTACACACCAAAATTTTCTGAAGGGTACTATCATGCTAATCTAATCTTGATGTTTGCATAATCGGCATAATGCAATTATTGATAAGAACTGAACAATGTTAAATCGACACCTTTCTGCGGTTTCACAAACAAGGTGGGTTGAAACGCTGAATAGAGTTAAATAGCTATCCCTATCCTGAGTAGGAAACCAAGGGTAAAAACCAAGGCAAACTGGAAGCCGATTAATTGTGTTACTATTTCTCAAACATGGTATATCACATGCCGGATAGATTCATATATCTGTCCCTACCCTGGTTAGGAATAAATGCACTAAGATAGGAAAAATGAATGTTGCTGAGTTACAAGCGAGGCAATGTGTACACTAAGTAGATTCGTATATCTGCCCCTGCCCTGGTTGAAATGAAAGTATGAAGATTGGCAAACATGAGCCGACTACGTAGGATGCGATCAGTGGCATGTTCTCTACGTCAATGGGGTAGCGGACACGTGGAATCATTAGGTGGCATTGAAAGTGGCGCCTTCGTGATAGTTAAAACTGTTCGCACGGTCCACTTATAAAAAGTGTAATTGCTCCAAGTTGGTCGCCATTGCAAAGATACGTCTGGTTTAACAGTCTATTGTGTCTCAAATCCCGTCACCGCGAAGCACAGAACGTAGTGGAGAAATTCACCTCCGGCGAAGCTCAAAAAATCGTGTATGTCAAGTAGACTGTTTTTCAACAGTAGAGGATAAGGGAAAGAGTATAGCAAAATTAGAAGCAAAAATGAATCAACAAGTGCCCAGCGATTCTATTCACAAAAACACCGTGGAATCGGAGAAGCAGAATAGGTGTCGATCGCCCTGGTAACATGAGACGGAAAAGAGGGACGAGCAAAGAAGATCCCCCAGAAGTGGGATTCAAAAGAAATGAAGCACTAGAACTGCTGGTGCCCAGGCCCCAGTTCGAGGCAAGTCAAGTAGCCTGTCACATTTGTTAAGCTTCTCATTCTTATTGGGAGCAAACCCATAACCAAAGCCGATTCAATTGTCCACAACCCGAATGAGGTAGCTAAATTTACACGACAAATCTTCTCTCCGGAAGTGCACCAATCTCTGACTAATTAGAGTGACTATGAGCTTTTCAGAGAAGAAGTTCATGGGGCTATCAAAGCACTGTACAGCTTATATGAAGTCGACATGCACCTTTGCACCACCCAAAAGGAAATAGATCACAAAGATGAGCGGATTCAAAATTTGGAATGCTAACTTGAAGAGGCCAACGACAAGGCGGAGAATGAGGCTCGGAAAGCCAGAGTGGCTGAGTTCAAGGCAAGAGGGGTAGTAGATTCAGTAACATCAAAAGATAAAATAACGCAACACTTGATGGATCGGGCGATAGCCGATCGAGACATTGCTAGCATTTTTATAAAAGAAGCCATAGAGAGCTGAGCCTACAACAAAGGGTTCGTCGAAGAAAGAAAGATTGGTATAAATAACATGAGGGAGATGTTGGCCGATGACGTATGCCAATGTGAAAATTATGGCTTCATGCATGGATGGACAAAGGCACTTCAAGCGGTGGGTATTGATTCTGCTTTGCCGTTGTACCAGAGCTATGTAATGGCATTTGAAGCCTACGATACCAAGAAAATGGATGATGAGGAGGAGGCCACGAACCCTGAGAAAATTTAATCAGCGGAATAAACTTCAGTTTGATTCTTGGGTTCAACTCCTGTAACTAGGACGCTAATCGACCTTAGAATAAATGTACCCGTAATGTAATTTGAATTTGTCATTATGTTTTCTCAATAAAAATTTAGTTACATTTGTATGCATTCGTCAGACTAATTATGTCTCTACATTACATAATTGTAATTAAGAATGATGCTTTGTAGAGTGCTCCGAATTCTGAGAATTTTATTGATTGTGCTTCGTGCCGGGCACAAAGAGTGCTCCAAATTCAGAGGCTTATTGATGGCCCTTCGTGCCAAGCACGAATAACACTCCGAATTTGGAGGCTTTTATTGATGTAGAGTGCTCCAAATTCAGAGGCTTATTGATGGCACTTCGTGCCGAGCATGAAGAGTGCTCCAAATTTGGAGGCTTTATTGCTAATCTGAATTAAAGCAAAATAATCAATATATAACGAACAAGGTATAAAGGTAACATCCTGTATCATTGATTGTACATATGCCAAATGATACACATTGGAAATTTAAAAAGCGAAGAATCGACGCTAATGATAAAATTTATGAAGATGGGTCAAATTCCAAGGTCGGGATAACCGTTTGCCGTTCATGTCCAAAACGCGATATGCCCTTGCCCCGGCGATGGAATCAATTTGATAAGGGTATTGGGGCCGAGCCTTTCGTCAGCCGAATTTTTGCTGGTAGGAAGTCCTTTCTTAAGGACCAACTCACTGGGAATTTATTGGCGGAGTTGCACCCATTGGTTATAGGACTTCACCAATTGCTACTAGTATCATGCCATTTTTACAAGGGCTTGATCTCAGAATTCCTTGATTAAATCCATGTCAAGGGCAAGCATCATGTTGTTTCGGCTAGTATCGAACGCCCTTGAGCGAAGAGTTGGCAAACCGATTTCTAGTGGTATGATTGCCTCATTACTGAAGCATAAGGCGAATGGAGTTTCTTCGGTGGATCGTCTCGGCGTAGTTCGATGCGCCCATAATACACTTTGGTAGTTTGATGAGCCATTTCTTAATGTCGTCTAGGACCACTTTATTAGAAGCTTCCGCTTGTTTGTTGCTCTATGGATAAGCTAGGGAGAAAAAGTAAGGTCAAATTCCATACATGTCACACAATTCTCGATAAAGACCACAATCGAACTAAGTGTCGTTATCCAAGATGAGCACTCTGGGGATGCCGAATCGAGTTATGATGTTTTCCAAACAAAGCATTTGATATCGGCATCCCGTATATGCACCAATGGCTCTACATCAACCCACTTGGTAAAGTAATCCATAGCGACAATTAAAAAGCGCTTATTGCCTTGGGCTCTTGGCAGTGGTCCGACAATATCCAGACCCCACTGAGCAAAAGGCCAAGGACTAGTCAAGGAGTTCAATTCTTCAACTGGAAGATATGTTAATGGTGAAAATCTCTGGTACCACTCACACTTCTTAACATAGTCTTCAGCATCTGTGCACATAGTCGGCCACCAATAGCCTTGAGTGACGGCTAGGTGAGCTAATGATTGTCTCCTCGAATGAGCTCCACAACTTCCCTCATGTATTTTGGCTAGGAAGTCTTCAACCTTGTTAGGATGGACACATTCTAGGTATGGCCCTGAAAGAGACTTTTTATATAGTTTCTCCTCAGAGGCCAACTAATACCTCAAGGCCTTGTTGCAAAGTTTATAGGCTTCCTTCTTATCCTTCGGTAATTGTTCTGAACTCAAGAATGCAGCGACAGGATCCATCCAACTCGATTCTCTATGAATCATATGCACAATGGGGAACACTTCAGGGATACTGATACTCGGCTCAAGAATAAAACCCATTTCAATGGTTTGTTTGAATTCTGAACTAATGGCCAAGGCTAAACAAGATAGGGCATCAGCGTGAGTGTTTTGATCATAAGCGATTTGATTAAGTTCATGGCTATCAAGTTTTTCCAACAAAGACTTAGTTACACTCACATAAGCTGCCATGCGATCATTCTTAGCATCTGTAGACACCCTATTTTGACTGGTCCTAAAACTTGGACGCTTTCTTTTGATTACCCGATGATAAAAACAAGAATGTATTTCTCACAAAATTCTAGGTAAGAAAGATGAAATTTGTGCTTTATCTCCAAACCTAAGCCTATTTTGGCCAAATGTTCAGATCCCGTTTAAAACTCTCTTTTGAAACTTTCTTTCCGCACTTTGTTCTGAATATTTTCGTAGTGTTCGGAGGCTCACTTTTAAACTTCAAAATGAAATATTTTCACAGGAAATTGCGCAAAGAATAGTGTGAAAATAGGAGAAAATGATGAGAATTCTGTTGAAAAATCCTATTTCATGCAAAATAATCAGCCACGACCAATATTTTGGCTGGCCAGCCAACTTAATTGGTCGGATGGCTAAGTAATTGGCCGACTAGCCAATTAATTGGCCAGCTAGCCGAGAAATTGGACGGCCAAGCCAAGTTTTTGGCCGGCCTGCTAATTTGCCTAGGAACATGGCAGTTTCGACAGAATTCTTGTTGAATGCATGTGGGTCATGCCATTTTAGATCTTTTCTTGTTATATTACACGAGGTGCACACTCACCCACTCCATTATCTTCCTTTGGCCTTCCATGGTCAAAAAGGAGATTGTCTTCTACCCCAAAAAGAGCATCCAAGGCAGCCACCCTTATCACTCCATCATCCTTGCCTCCCACCTCATTGACTTTGCATTCCATTCATTATCTATTTAGAGGATCAGAGTGACGGGAATTGAAGAGAATGGAATTGAATTGAGAGAGTGAATCAAGATTTAGAGAGAGAAAAAGAAAAGTCTTGAACATTGAGCTATTAGCTTAGAGATACACTGATATACCATCTTTCAATATATCAAACCAAGCCCATAAATTCTGTTATAGCCATATTCTTGAGCCTTGATCAAAAGAGAGTGAATGTTATTGAAATTGAGAGAAAGATAGAGAGTTGGAACAACTCTCTCCCACACACACTATTAAACCACCAAAAAATACCATTCCAAGAAGAATTTTGAATTTTCAACCGGATAATTAAGAACACACTTTCTAAGCTTGAGGGTGATCAAAAGGAAGTTTAGAAAACAAATCCTTCTTTGAAAGGTGAATTTTGCACTATTATTTTTGTTGCTTCAATTTCATGTTATAAACATGTTGTAAGCTAACTGAAAATGGTTAGTTGAGCCATTTGCATATTTTCCATTTGTTTTTCTAGTATTTGAACAAAACAGAGTTTTCGGCCTAGCCTAATTGGCCGGCCAGCCAGCTCATCTTTTGGCCAGCCAGCCAGTTTCTACTAGATAGAACCTAGCACTCTTCTGGATGCCGAGCAGAACAGTCTCCGAGGCCCCTTGCAGCTTCTGTTTTTTATTATTTTTCTTTTAATTAGAGATTGTTTGTGAGGATTTAATTTTATTGTAATATTTTTCCTCTTATCTTTTATTTGTATATGTAATATTCAAGTGATATAATAATTTCCTGCCCCGCTTCTTTCTATCCCATTCTTTTACTTGCTTTCCTTATCTGTAAATATGCATTATATATTGTCTTGTCATCATATCCATGCCTTGCATCCATATTTTATGCCTTAAGATTTGGCTAAATTTGCATTTATGAGTTTAATCGATTATTATGTGATATTGTGCGCTACCTCATGTCTTGAGATGATTCACATGTTATATTAGGTAGAAACTCTGAGAGCTGATGATGCAGTCCATTTCTAGCAAATGTTTTTGCAATAAAACTGGATTTTCTATAAAAGTTGTCAAATCTAAACTCTCATCTATGTTTTACATTGCACTCATGAGACTAGATCGAAGAAATCGAGAATCCGAACTGTTAACACACGCGGGTACCTCTCGGGCAGTGTTACAGTTTCTAGTGACTCTACTAGGGATATTAAGAAAACTTGACTCGAACTCTATGATATGATTTTTATTTTCAATTATATGTTCATTGCATTTCATGCATTGGTGTGCCTAAGTCCCGTGCTCATCACCTGTTATCTTGGACAACTATTTGGCTTCGGGCGGATAGACGGTCATGGGCTCTAATATGATGGGAGCACAAGCCTTAGAATTGGGATCACCACGTACCGATTAATTTGCCAGATTGGGCAAGCATATTAGTATTTTACTGAGGTACTCTTTTGACCAAAGACTGACCTAGTGCATATAGTACACTTTAGCAAACTTCCAAATTAGGACAGGATGCTACCCCATGCTAGGATGTGTGATGCCACTTGTGTGAATAGTGAAACCCTAGACCATTTCAAAGTTAGGACAGGGTAACCCTGCCCTTCATAGGGGTGTTTGTTCTCTTTCTTACTATGTGCAATGTATAGGATTTGAGGTTCTCAAATCTGATTAGTGGATCAAGAATATCATTTTGAGAGGTTGAGTTCAATGTGCATAACGATCAATTAAGCTGAAATACTGCTGAATTTCTGATTGGGAGTTTCGTTTTGCTTTTGCTAGGTAGTCATAGCACTATAGCTTCAGAACGGTCTAATATCCCCCAAGTTTTGTGGACTCGCGCTGGTAGACTTAGCAGAACCACAGATTTGGTTCAAGGACAGCCAGTGTTAGTTTCTCTGCTGCCAGTTACAAGGAGGAAGGTTAAAACCTCATTTAGAATTTTGCTAGCCAGAATTTCTAGGATCTGTGTTAGATCCACCTTCAGTGGTGATGGACCAACCTTTAGTAGTCACGGACCCACCTCCAGTAGTAACAGACCAACCTCTAATAGTAACGGACCAGCCTCTGGCAGTTATAGGAAACATGTTTTTAGCCCTTTACCGAAGCATGGATGCTATTACCAACAAGGTTGCCGCCAACAGGGAGGCTCTCGCTAAATTGCAATGCCTATTTAGGGCATCCACATCTCATCCACCTCTAGTGGTTCATCTAGATCTGGACCCACCTCCACCAGTTGAGGAGCTTCATGAACCTAATCTATAAATAGAAAGACTTTTCCCTGCATATAATGATGAAGTTGAGCCGGCTATTCTGAAAATATCCAAATTAGAGAAAATGCTCAACAAATCACAAGGGATAAACTATGTTCCAAACATTGAGGATGAGTTTACGGAAACTACTGTGAAGTTGCCCGAGTGGTTCAAAATGCCGCACATGGATAGATTTGACGGGCTGGTAACTCTATGGTCCACATTCGCCTTTTCTCGAATGTTCTGAAACCTATGGGCCTGACTCGGCCTAAAAAACTTTCCTTGTTTGGGAGAATTTTATCTGGTGTAAATGTCATCTAGTATGCTAAATTAGAAGACTTAGTAAAACAGAGTTCGGAGGAGTTAGCCGAAGCTTTCATCGCCCAATATTCTTACAACACCCAGATTAAAGTAACTATCCTGGACGTAGAGGCGACCCGATAAGAGCCCAACAAGAGCTTCATGGAATTTCTCACTAGGTAGAGGGCAAAGGCAGCCATGATGAAAAGCCAACCCTTGGAAAAAGATAAAGTTCGCATGGTTGTCAAAAATCTGCATTGACCCTTGGAAAGAAGCTTGACCACCTGGAATTCTACCTCTAGTGTCCGAGTGCCAGCTCGTACTAGTAGTACGATATTCTCCAAGGGGTACTCTGGATTGTCTTTAAAGCCAAAAAGAGGGTATTCGGCTGCCATAAGATCTTCATCTTTGAGGCCGAGCTTAAGAAACGTCTTGTAGTACATACTTTCAAATATACTACCCTGGTCAACCAAGATACGTTCAACAGTGAACTTATTCACCTGCAGCTCAATAACCAGAGCATCTTCATGGGGTAGGGTCAAACCCTCTAGATCGGCATCAGAAAAACTGATCTCATTGGTCGACGCTAGCTGTTGCCACTTTGGCTACCCGATGGATTATGAACTGGACTAGAACGATTCCGGAACTAGTTGTAGTTAAACCGTATTTCCCCTATTCAGAGGTGGGAGGCTGTAAATCATTGGATCAAGCCAAGTGGAGGAGACTGGGGCCGTATCGTTAATGCATTGGTTAGGCAGCCTTCTTTGGAAGATAGTCGTTCAAGTGTCCTTCAAGCACCAATTCTTCCAAATGATTCCTTAACGTGTAGCACTTATCAGTTGTATAGCCATGGTCTTTATGGTATTCACATCTCTGGTCCCTTCTCCTCATGTCCGGTGGTCCAGATATCTTAGTCGACCATTTAAAGAATGTCTGGTGCTGAACTTTTGACAAAATCTGGCCAATCAGCTCAATTAGCTTTGTATATTTCTTGTCTAACCTCCGTGGATGTTTGATGTCCACTTGGTACTGCTCGCGATGCTGGTGTAAATCTTGGCGACTATCTCTCCTAGGCCTTTCTCACAGCTCCAGGCTTCTTCTCAGAGGTGTTATTTCACTTGGAGACACATCAACTAGCGTTGCCGAGTCAATGATTTGAAGCCCGCCTTGAACTCGGAGTCCATCATCCTCCACCTTGCAATATTCTTCCACTTTCTTCATCAAAGCCCTGACCGTTTTGGTGGTTTGCGAGTCAAAGTGCTTCGAAGTGGGCTGTCCAGCTTTAATCCCATTTTGAAGGACGTGACTGCCATTAAATCATTACAATCATCATCTACTAGGTTGAAACATTCCCAATACCTCACCGAATACTCACATAAAGTCTCTTTTGGTCCAATCTTCATTGACCATAAAGAATCGGCATGTTTGGGTTGTACCTCATTGGTAATAAATTTGGCCCTGAAAGACTTTTGGAGTTTATGGAAACTTTTAATGGAAGATGGCTCAAGCTTATAATACCACCTAACGGCTAGAGGTCCCAAGCTGCTGGCAAAGATTCAGGCACATGATAGCCTCATTATCTACATGCAAAGTCATAGCTTGCTTGTAATAACGAACATGATCGATGGGATCCGATTTGCCGTCATAAAGGGTAAATGATGGTGCTTTAAACTTCTTAAGCAAAATGACCTTGACTATGCATCGTATGAAAGGATCGTGCTTGTCTTCTGAATCTAAATCACCATCTCCCTTTTTACATGCACGTCATGTTTGTGGAGAACTTCCTCCATCTGATAAACTAGATTGATCAACTCCGCCTCTCATTCTAGGCTCCTCCCATGATGAGTATGATGTACTGCTACTATAATTATGCCTCTGAGGTTGACGTTGCTGCTTTGCTTTCCTCTTCGGTGATCGGCCTCATTCTTGCCGTAGTGGCATTTGCTGGGATTTCGCCAACTCTTGGCGCAAGCGCTCATTATCAGCAGCTATATCCTCCAAACACTACTCGTTTCGCTTTGCTTAGTCTATCAAGGTTTGCATGACATCTTCTACTGATGTTGAAAGCAAAGAATGAGTGGTAAGATCAAAGTTTAAAGACCTTCGTACGAGAGGATTTTTTGGACCGAAAATCGCTCCAAGTAGAACATTGTCGTTGTCAACGATTGAAGGATCTTGAACTGGTTCTATTATAGATGAGTTTGAATATTCTCACAAACGGCGCCATTTGTGGGGAATGTTTTTGGAATACTCCTTTAATCCAAACAAGCCCTTGTATGATCATTAAGGTGTCACCTGAAACAGAAGAAAAACTCCAGTCGGTGGTGCCAGAATTTACACTCCAATAAGCAAGTTAGTTTCTTTCAGAAAGAAGTCTTTTGTTTCTTAGAGTGTAAGTTTTGTTTAAAGCATACCTCCTCCTTTAGCTTGGTCCCCTTTTATAGCATCCTTTCACTGGATATTTTCTCTTGCAACTTAATCCCTCATCATTACTCTGTCAAGGCCCATCTTCCTATCATATTTCTTCAAAAGGGACAGCGTGGACCACCTAAAGGGGGACATGCCGACTTACCCGATATGCTCAGCTCAGATGCACAACCCAATAACTCTTAGTCGGCATGCTCTTCAACCCATCTATATGTACTCGGCAATGTCTTTGAATCCAATGGGCTTTTAGCTAAATCTGGCCCATCAAACATGGGCTTGGGTGTGCCCTATTTGTCATTTAGGAGTTAAATTTGCTTGGCTCTCACAAAGAATATTTTAAAACATCCGTTCAAAGAATAGTAGAAGGTTTTATTTTTTAAAATAAATTACACTGACCTCTCATGAGGTTTAGAGAAATTATAATATGTTTCATAACTTTGACAAAATTACATTGACTTTCCTTTCAGTAAGATTATACAGACCAGCATTAATGTAGATAGTGTCAAGACATTGTTTTGGAAAGTAGGTTAAAAGCTAGTTTTTTTGATTTTTTTTTACAAAAACATGTAAAAAAAGTAAAGAGGTGATGTGATTCAAAAGAGGTTAAAAGTCAAAAAAGCTACTTTTAACCTCTTGCCAAAAGAGGCCATAAAGATAAATAAGCTAAAATCTATATTTTAATGTCAAATTCATGATAATATCATTTTTTTCAAGACATAACTAGCAAATTATTGATAAAAAAGGGCTATATATTGTGTAAATTAAAACTTTAAGGAAATCTAATATAATTATGTTAAAATTATGAAACTTATTGTATTTTCATTAAAATTAAAGGGAGGTCAGTGTAATTTACCTTATTTTATTTTGGAAAAAATAATTGGGTAAATTACATTGACACCCTCTGAGGTTTCTATTTAATACAGATCTCCTCTCATCACATTTGAAAAATTACATTCCTCTCCCTAAGGTTTGTAATCTTTTTACAAATTACCCCTAGATTGCTGATGTCATGCCCTAAAATTTTCTAAATGACCATCTCGCCTTTTTTTCTACCATTTCTTCTTCCTATCATCATGACTACATTCTACAACTTTCCATCATTAAATTCTACCTAAACATATTCTTATTAAGTGGTGATATACATAAATTTTGTATGGTAGAATTTTCAAACACAATGATGTAGTTTAATGGTGGCCTTTCACTTTAAAACAAAACACCCATAAACATGATTTATATTTACAACAAATATCACTATCACAACATTTTTGTAATATTTTTTGTACAAATTTTTATATATGACTATAATTTTTCATTTTTATTTCCACCATCATTTTTCTTTTTTGTCTATTCACCCACATTTATTACGGTATTACCAAATACCGTCATTCACATAAAATCTAACCAACCACTCAATCAAACATGAAAGCACAAAAATACAATGTGTATATATATATATACATGTTTATACAAAAATAACATCAACAAAAATGTACTCCACACCCTCATGGAGTTTTAAGAAATAATGTTTTGAGTTTTTAATTTATATTTTGTATTTTTAATAATTTTTAAAATATTTTAATCAATTTGTTTTTACTTTTTAGATCAATTTAATCTAGATATATTTAAAAAGTATAAAATTTATACAAAAAACTTTAAAAAAATCATTGAATACAACAAAATAAGATAATGTATAGAATTTTTGTATTTGGTGAATTTAAAAAAAAAATACAAAATATTATACTTCTTAAATATATCTAGATTATGTGATGTCCCGAGTCTTTTCCAAACAATTTGAGTATATTAATCCATAATTTCTATCTCCTTTAGTTGTCTTCGCCATTGTTGAGTCTTTTGAGTCTCGTATTGTTATCTATTCTTCCTTGTGATTGTTCATGTATATGTATTTTAGTGTGTTCCGAGATGTCATTTTGTACTTTGGATGTTGGAGTGAATCCGAGATGGTGGGAATGTTTTGAGGTAGTTCTGTCTCATTTTCAAGTTGAGATTGCTTGAGCGGTCCTTTCGTTGCTCGAGCAGTAACATCGACCTTCCAAAATCTAGTTTTACAGTTTTAACTTTTAGGAGTTTGTATTCTTCGCTCGAGCGAAGTCTTTTGCGGGGAGGAGATAGATTCAGAGAGTTTAAATTGTTCGCTCGAGTATAGGTTTGGTCGCTCAAGTGGTCTGTCCACAGTCTGCTCCGAAAAATGTATCCAATCACTTAAAAGTTGAACCCTCACAACCTTTTCTTTCACTTTTCACTTCACACTTTCTCTCTACATTTACTCTCTCTCTCTCTCTCTCTCTCTCTCTCTCTCTCTCTCTCTTTTCTCACATCCCTCTCTAGAAAACCCATCCACCCACCTCATTTAATTCTTGATCTACCCAAATCCATTAGGTTTTTAACCCTAGTGCCTTCTTTAATTCTGGAGATGTCATCAAGAGCAACATTGTGTGCGGTGGTGATCAAGTTTTGATGCTGTTGATTTTGGAGTTTTTCTCTTCATTTCAAATCTTGAGGTAGGGAGTTCTTTGAGTTATATATATGATTTTAGCATATCTAATATGTCCTTTTATGATTTTGGAAGTATGGTGTGGATTTTGTAGTGTGGGTTTGAAAGTGTTGAAGAAAATGACTTTTCTTATCAGGATGTTCAAATTAGAAATGTTTTATGAACTTAGGAAACTCTTGAAAGCATCTTGTGAGAAGAATCTATGAAAAATGAAGGAAAAACCTTTTGGGTCAAACCCTAGTTTTGAAGAAATTTGGGGAAAAGTAGATTTTATGAAATATCTATGAAATTGTAGTTAAATTTCTCAAGAAATCGATAGAACATTCTTTATATTGATTGTGTAATTGAGATATCCATGGGATAAATAATTGTTGTTGGAAAATGTTATTGACCTTGAAACTGTACAAGTTAGGCTATGAAAAGAATATTTATTGTGAACATAGAACGGTACAAATATCACATAGATTTATATTTTGTCATGGTTTTGAGAATCATTGAACAATGTAAGTTTACTTTGAATAAGTGTTGAGACTTATGGAGATATTGTACAAATGAGATACCTATATGTAATCACCTCTCATTTCATTCATTTGCATCATTTTGAATATTGTTCAATTGTGGCTATGCCTTGAAAATTAATTCATTATTTTAAGAAAACAACTATTGTTATTGAAACGTTTTGGGATAAATACGTTTAGTAAGTCCGAATAGGGGGTGTAATTGGTATTGTTTAAGTTGGCCTAAGTATCTAAGGTGAAAACCCGAAAACACGTATGGATGAAGTACTACGTGCCTTCCGGTTAAGAGCCAGTAAAGTGGGGGAATTGGTAGCGTTTGTTATGCCTATTTGCAGACACCAGCCTAGAGATTACCTAAGTCGTATTTACCACCCCATTGTCATTATTTGAATATCATGGAGAAAATGAACTTCTGAAAGAAACATTGCATGAATTTCAAAAGAAATTGAGATTTTTTTATATTTGAACATTGCATGGCATTGCATTCATGTATATGAGTGTGATACCCTTGTTCCGTAATATATTAATTGGTCCTTAATATGAATGTGATTATGTGTTTTGATATGATTTTGTGTACCATTACGTGAGAATATGTGGTTTTGAATTTCTATCTGTTCACCGTAGGAATATCTGTTCGATTATTTGCTTCAGAAATTAAATTGAGGGCCTTATCGGCCACAGAACCCGAAATTGATTACGCCATTGTGATTGGCATAATTTTTAGAACCTACGGTGAAATTTAATTGAAAATTGATTCGGGTCGGATTAAATTGATTAAATTAGTGAATTAGTGCTCTATTCTTTGATATTATAATAATATTGTAAAAGAGAGGCTTTTAATATGAGCACTACTCAATCAAACTCCCTCTTTAATTCTCACTTGGCTGATATACACTCTAAGGAGAGGAGAGGGCCGGCCATTAGAGAGAGAGAAGAGAGAAAAATCTGTGTTTGATCTTGAAGGCTTGGAATTTTGAAGTCCAACTCTAATTGGACCATAGATTGAAGAATTGGACTTCTAGGGTCAAGCTCCGGGGCAAATCCACAAGCCGATCACTGTGAGTAATATCGATATTCGAATGCTTGTGAATGTCCAATTGTTTATTCCCTTATAAGCTTTATGAGTTGCTAATTGGGATTGCGGACAAAAGTCCGACGTGAATAAATGAACGGACCGAAGGTCGTTTTGATAAACATAATTGGACCAAAGGTCGTTTTGATAAACATAAATGGACCAAAGGTCATTTTGATAGAATTGAATGGACCGAAGGTCGTTTTGATAGAATTGAATAGACCGAAGGTCGTTTTGATAGAAATGAACGGACCGAAGGTCTTTTTGATATATATGAATGGGCCGAAGGCCGTTTTGACATGAATGAGTGGGCCGAAGGCCGTTTTGACATGAATGAGTGGGCCGAAGGCCGTTTGACAAGAATGAATAGGCCGAAGGCCGTTTTGACATAAATGATTGGGCCGAAGGCCGTTTTGACATAAATAAGTGGGCCGAAGGCCGTTTTGACATGAATGGAAATCCGAATGGGCCAAAGGCCAGAATGTTGGAACTACAAGTCACTTAATTTGAAATTCGTATAGTTATATATATCTGTTAAATAAAAATATGGATTGGGCCCAAGGCCGTTTGGAACCTGTTGTTCTATATTGTTATGTAACTTCTGTATTTGATAATATTCACTGGGCTATCGCTCACGCTCATTCATGTGTTTGTAGGTGAGCCAAGAGAAGTCCAAACCCAGCCCCAGTGAAGCCTGCCATGAACAACACGAGTTTTTGGAGAGTCAGCCTTGTGTCTCACGCACGAGACCCATCCTTGCCATTTTGTTATGCATTTACATTTTGTCTTGTTGGCAAGGATTTTGTGTACATTTGTATATAGTCTGTTATGGGTTGGCTCAGTGTAAATGATTCTGTCTGTAAAAAAGTTTATGCTACTGTACTTTTGATGTGGGTTATTAACGCATGAATGAGTATGGTTTGTTTGATGTGGATATAAGCACAACTCTACGGACAAAGTTTCAAATTTTTGCTTCCGTTTGGCCCCTTTACTCTGACGAGTTATGTCTGTTTTGGTCTTAGGCCGTAGGTAATCACAGGATTACTGGCCGGTTATGTCCTTAACCCATAGGGGCGGGTTCGGATCATGACAATGAGACTGCTCAAACATATATACTTTGTTAAAATATCTCTACTGGGTTTTGTGCTCACCCCTGGTGGATTTGTGCAGGAAATGATGTAGTGATCCCGCCTAGTTGAAGGTGTAAAGTGTAGTCAGGGCAAGAGGCTCTCCTTTTTTTCTTTTTTCTTTTTTGTGATTTTTTGCAAGCCAAGGGCCTAATGTGTTTAGGGTTTGACAAACCTTTTGTGTAACCGGGTTTAAGCCTTAGAACTTGCAGCATTTGGGCATTTATCTTGTTATTTCTTTTACTTTCATGTTATTACACATGCTACGGATTCATCCTTTTAGAAGATTGAATATGTATTGCATATGAACACTTTTGTATATCTCTCTTATGAAATGAAATACAAATTGAGGAAATCGATCAGTCAAGGTTGGATCGTTTATTGGATGGAATTATTACATCTATTATTTGGGAGCGTTACAGATTAGGTGTATCTAAAAAATAAAAATTACTAATTACTTCAACAACTAAAAAAATTCAGTAAAAATAAAAGAAAAAAAAAACACACCAAAATTTCAAAAATAAAAAAACTCAATTTTTTGTGTGAGTTAAACCAAAGAAGATGATTGTTATTTCCCTTGAAATGACATGAACAAAATATCTGCATTATTTTATTATTTGATATGTATAAAGGCGAAGGGGGAAATTAAAGAAGTTTTTAATTTATATTTTTATATTTTTAATAATTTCTAAAATATTTTAATATTTGTTTTTACTTTTTAGATCAATTTAATCTAGATATATTTAAAAAGTATAAAATTTGTACAAAAAATTTTAAAAAAATCATTGAATACAACAAAATAAGATAATGTACTGAATTTTTGTATTTATATATATATATATATATTGTATTTGATGAATTTAAATAAAATAAAAACACAAAATATTATACTTTTTGAGTATATCTAGATTAGGTGTATCTAAAAAATAAAAATAAAAATACTTAAAATATTAAAAATATTCAGTAAAAAAAAACACAAAATTAATAAATAAAAAAACTTAATTTTTTGTGTGAGTTAAACTAAAGAAGATAATTGTTATTTCTCGTGAAATGATATGAACAAAATATCTGTATTATTTTATTATTTGATATGTATAAAGGCTAAGAGGCAAATGTTTAATTTTAATCAGATGGGGGGTAAGTGTAATTTTTTAAATGTAAGGGGGATCTGTATTAAATAAAAATCTCAAGGGGTGTCAGTGTAATTTACTCAAAATAATTCATTCATACAATTTCCCCCAACCCCCTCCCCTCTCCCCAAATGGCGTGATAATCAAAATTTGAAAAGTTGACCCATACTCTAATATTCTCTCAAAACTCTCTTTATATGCATTCTGTTTTGCCACTTCATTCGAGAGATTTTGGAAGAAAAAAATTATGTGTATGTAACAAAACTTGAATATTATTATACTCTTGTTAAAAATTATCAACAAAATCTATATTACAATATCAAATTCAATATTAACTTGCACAATTTACCCATTTTTTAAAAAAAGGGAACACTACATGTGAGTTAAGGGAAAAAATTACAAATATATAGAGGTGTAAGTGTGTCTGTAGTGGGGTGCAAATAAAAGACTGTGGGGGTGCAATTGTTACTTGCATCCCTCCATGTGTTGATTATTTTTTTTCTCAACTCTCACCTACATGTAATTCTCCGTTAAAAAAAACTAAAATGGATTAAGACCTCTTAAATTATAAATTGGTTAGGCTTGGGATTAGTAGGCTTGATTATTGATTTTTGTTAAGTAGGAGAAATTGTTTAGTAGGTCCGTTGCACCACATCATCATATTGATGTGATGTGCCTAACTAACGAAATTTTACAGAAAATGATAGTTATTGGAAAAGTTTCTAAAATGCCGTCATGTAATGTGGTTTTTTTCCGGCATGTATTGTTCCCATTGGTGGGGCACATTGCTAATGTGTTATGGCAAACCCTTGGAATTTACTCATTAAATAAGTTTTTGTTGACTTTTTAATTATTATTAATAATATAATATTTTTCATATTTGTAATTACTCTTTTGATCAATTGATAAAAACGAAAAAAACAAAAATTGTCATCAGGCAGTCAAATTTTTTAGAAATATTAAGCACATAATTTAAATAAAAATTGTATTAATGCCTACAAAAATATTTAATCAGAATGAAAAAACTTCTGCTACAATAACAGTGTATCAAAAGTGAATTAAAAATTTGTTGCAATTTATTTCAAGTCTATAGGTAGAATTTAAAAGCAATCCCCTCATTAGGGTGGGCAAGAACCTACCCAATCAGTTAAACTCAAATGGTCTAAATTAATTCATCACTGAATGAACAGTTTCAATGGTCTAAGCAAACAATGCGAATATATTTTTATCAATCCATCTAAGTTTAGACAGATGACGGATGAGAGGTCACTCGATCAACCTAACTCAATCCGTCAATACTCTCAAGCAAATGAAATTATGTTTTATATTTTGTGTGTTAAAAAAGGAACCTTTTATTTAGTTATTTATGAAATATGAAAAATGACGAATTGGGCCTTTATTTTTATTATAAAAAATGAACAAAAAATTTTGAGCACAAAATAGTAAAGAATTATTGAAAAATAATTTTTAAAAAATATCCAAAATAGTAAAGCCCAAACCGCCAAATCAATTTGCAGCTACCCACCAACCTACACGGCCCGCTCAATCCGTGTCTGGTAACTAAGTGGACAAATACAGATTGATTTTTCCTAATCTAAGTTCGGACAGATAGTAAATGAGAGGTCACCCCGATCCAATCTGATTCGCGAGCACCTCTACCCCTCATGTTGATTCATACTAATCAATTTATTTTTTGTATTTTTTTAAGTTATTTTATTACATAATTAATTAACAAAAACTACAACAAAAAGTACGGCACAACATTTCAAAAAAAATAATAAAACAACAAATACACGGAAATTAGTTGGGGCGAAACCACACACAAGTTCATGAAAAAAAAAAAAAAAAAAAAAAAGCAAGGAAAAAGAAAAACTTACTGTTGGGAATAAGTTTCATTGAATAGAGTGACACAAAGTAGCTAGAAGATTAGAGGTTCATTAGACTTTTAATTCTATTCTTTGATCGGAAGTTTTATTTTGGTCTTTATTGTTTTAAATTGAATAGATTGATATTTATCTTTTAAGTTTGTTTTAGTTTTGACCATTTCGTCCAAATTAAAGGTTAATTAATGATTTTGAGATCTTTGCCGGTCTCTTAAGGCATACATGTATGAAATATTAACGAAAGTTTGGACAAAATAATCAAATTAAAACTAAACTTATAATGTAGGAACTAAATTATTCAAATTCAAATCACAAAAATTAAAGTAAAATTTGAGTCAAACTACTCAAGATTAGAAGCTACTCTTATTGGGGAGAAGTTATTCCATCAGTCCAACATACCAAGTAAGCAATATACCCAATTAATGGGAACAATACATAAACAAAAAGAGCAGCAATATATGGAAAAAATTTAAGAACTTTGCCAATGTATTACTAATTCAAAAAAATTACTACTACTTTCTTTAAAATTTTATTAATTTAGCGTATTATAACAACATAATAACGTGATATACCGGACCTGCTGAATAATTTCTCCTCACGGGGATAGCAAGAAAGGGAAGTAACAATGTCCTAGTAAACTTCTTGTTTGCACAAACTACAACCTAAACCGGAAGTGCAATTTATTCTATTATATAAAACCTATATTTGAGTTGGTTTATTATTTTCACGCTATTTAAATTTTTTTCAAAATATCTCTGATAACTGCACTTATCAAATTCTGTAATTTTTTGTGTCATGTAACTGCCCAAATCAAACTCACATTCAATTTTATGACTTCTTGCAATTGTAACAGCACACCATCACACACAGCTAGCTGTAAATACAATAAAACCCAACCACGACAAAAGCATACATAAGATGATTTACAAAAAGAATAGAGAAAGATGAGATGAGAAAATTGTGAAATTCATATATCTATCTCTAATCATGAATCTTGAACACAATACATATATGATTATAAATATAGTTTACCTCTTTTGAGTCCTACAAACCACTAAATCCCTTGGTTGATGCAATTTTCTGAAGCCTAATCTGCTCTCTAAACTTGGCTATGAATTCACTAGCCTTCTTATCAACTTCCGAATCAAGATCAAGTTCTGCTTCATTGACATTGCTCAATCGATCAAGTTCTGCATCAAGTTCTTCTTCTTTTTCTTCTTCTTCTTCTTCTTTTTCTTCTTCTTCTCCTTCGTCTGAGCTCACTTGAAAGCTCTCAAAGTCACTGTCCGGATCCTTTTCAGACTCGACTACATTAGTCTCAGCACAATTGGAGAGTTTTGAGGAGCTTGAGCTTGAGCTTGAGCTTTTGCTTTGCTTTAGAGAAAGATCATCAAGATTTTGCCTTCTGGGTTGCTCAAGTCTCGCTCTCCTTCCGCTATTCTCCATTGACATTGCTTCAAACTTGTCATCCGCATGATCTGAATAAATTTCTGCCATTTTCCTAGTCTCCAAACAATGTTCACTTGCTCTAATTGTTCTCACTGATTTTCCCCTTTGTAAAGGTTTGACAAACTTCCCTTTCAAAGAATCCACTTCAAACTTTCTTTTGCCTAATGAGTCCTCTCTCATACTCTTACTAAAACCCTTCAACTTATCTTCACAATTTCTCTCCACATTCATCTCTGACAAAGAGCCAATGCTAAATCTCCGAGCATTCGTAGCAAGCGACAATGCTTCTCCATTTCTTAGTGAATCTGGAAGCGAAGACAAACAACAAGAACTCTTTTCTCTCTCCAAATCTTCCATTTTTGAGTATCGCACATCTGGTGATACTTTCTTGGGTGGAGAAGGCATGGAATTGGTTTGGGAAAATATTGGGGACCAAAAAGACTGTGATTTGAGATGATCAAATTCAAATCCCCCAACTGATAGAGGCCTTGAATGTGAAGGAGGTTTTACACTACTCATATGGTCTTCTCTCACTTCAACAGTTTCCTTAAACTTTTCATCCAAATTTATAGGAGCTAGACCTCTAAATTCAGTACCATTTCCGAAATTTTCAGAATTTTCACAACCGCCCTTTGAATCATCTCTAATTTTATCATAATTTTTACAAGAACCCTTTGAATCTGAGATAGACCCATTTTCCTTAATAGATTCAAGAGTGTCATGGTCTACAATTCTTGATCTCAGGCTCCGAACCGGCAAGTTCAAGGGTTTATTGTCATTGAACGATTTGGGTTTTCCCCATTCATCAAGTAAACAGTTTTCTCGAAAAACAAACGGCATGGATTCACCTTGAAAGTAGTACTGAGAGTTCCATGTTTGGCTCACCCTTTTCTCATCAGACCCAAATGGGTTTTCTAAACCGTTTTGGAAAATATTCGATCTTGGATTGTTCAATTCATCAAGAACAGAGCTTCCAATTCCATTATTCCAAGCTTGGATCGTTCTTTTCTCATCATACCTTTCATACCCATCTTCAAAGATAGAAGGAACATACAAAATCCCAGACAAATATGCTTTTGAATCATCAAAATTTAACTGATTTTCATTGTTTGGTTGGGTGTTTTTTCGACCAAACAAGCCATAAGACACAACAATGCCAATGAAGAGAAGGTGAAGGAGTTCCCAGAACTTAGTGAGAATGGATTGGTTGATGAATTCAGGGGCTTTGGAAGGGAAAAGAGGAAGAAGAACAAGAAGCAATGCAACAAAGAGAGATTTGCAGAGACAGAGTGAGTAGGACTTACTTGGATTTGGGTGGATTGGAGTTGTTGGATCTGGAATTAGAAGATGGGGTTTGTTGAATGAGTCTGGTTCCTCCATTGATGAACAGAGATGGGCTTGTTGTCAGATTCGGTGTGTGAAGTGGAATAAGGGTAAGACTTGAGAGCAAAGGAAGAAAAAGAAGAGAGAGAAAGAGAGGGACAGAGAGGTAGTGAAGCCGTGAATGGGGGAGCAGGAATTCAAAAAAGGTACATTATTTTACCGTTTGTTTCAAATGACGGAATTACCCTCACTTGATAATACTGTTTAAATTTGAACGAAAAGACTATTATGCCCCTTATAATTAAACAAAAAAAAAAGATATGATTCTATACTTTTTGAGTCATAATTTAAAAAAAAATAAGTCATAATCAAACACCACATGAAACATAACTAAAGTACTATTATAATTAAAGAAGAAAATAACACAATTAGAATTGCAAATAATACACCCTTTTCAAGAGGGGTGTATAGTAAAATTTCTCAGTTTTGAAATAATATCATATAAATAAAATTCTATTATAAAATTTTTATCAAGAATAGGTTTACGTAATTTTTTTACATCATATTTATATATTCACATTGGTGAAGAAAAAAAAAATTAGGTACATATGTCATTTCTCCAATTTTATTGAATGATATTTTGACAATGGGGATCGAAAATTGTTTTTACATGTGCTTTTGTTTGTCTTTAGCGGAAGCTTCATTTTCTCCAACGTAGACTCTAGGTGGGTGGACATGACTGCAAATTTCATTTGATTGTAGATGACAAGGGTCACATTGATTTTAATTCAAATAGTTGAAATGTTAAATTCCACAAGAGTCTTAACTAATTTTTGAGAAATAAGTAAACGGCATACAATGAGATTTTCTCTTCTAATGTTGTTCTAAAAAAAAAAAAATTTCTTGTATAGAGGAGCCTTGGGCCAAAAATTCCAAGTTCATAATCTGCTAGTTTTCTTACTTGCTTATTTTCCATTCGAATGCGGTGATTAAGATTTTTAGATTTTTTTGTTGCCCTATGTTTAAAACTAAGATTTGGTGAAAAAAAAATAAAAAGATAAAATTACCCAGTTTAATTTTTTTTCCTTGTATGTATAATCAACAAAAAAAAAAATATTAATTTTGCCCTCTCATTCTGTTTGTCTTAGGGACTGATGGCTATTGCCCTAACTTACACTTTTTGGATTGGGTGTATTAACCAGAAATAATGAGAAAGAGAATTATTTTTTATATTTTGTTTATAAGAGTCAGAAATAGTAAGACATAAAACTTTCTTGTTAAGCTTATTTCATTTCCCACCAAAAGTAGTGAAATTTAATTATTTTTTTAAAAAAAGAATTCATTAATTGTAAAATATTTATAATACAAAAATTGCCACTTATAATATAAATGAAAAAAATCTCACTCATATAATCTCACTCATATCTCCTCTCGTGCTTTGCTTTCTTATTCATCTAAACATGATAATGAGCAAATATAATCATTTTTTTTTCTTTTCTCAAACTATTGCAACAGAGTGTTAGTGAAACATTTGTTTGGGTCAAAATAGTTTTTACAATTTTTGACACTTGGTACAACAGAAAATGGAAGTAAAAAAATATATATATATATATCATAATCAATGGAAACAAAGCCTATTTAGACCCCCAAAAAACTATTTAAATTAAAAATATATGTATCAAAAGGAAAAAAAAAAAAAAAAAAAACTTTTTTCAAACTAAAATCTTACAAATGACATCACAAATAGAGCTGCAAATGAACAAAATCATTCATGAATAGACTCAAGTCTCGCTTAGTAATGACTCGTTCGAACTTGATTTGTTAAATTTTTATTGCGTTTGAACTCGAACTGATTAAAATCTTAATAAACAAGTCCAAAAATATTAAAACTCAATTCGTTAGTTCAACTCGTTAACTGACTTGTTTAACATTTATTTAAATAATAGAATAAATATATTATTTATACATTAAATAATGTAAAAATATATACAAAAAATAAGATAAATATATCATTTATATAATTAAATAATATAAATGTAAATAATAACTAAATTTATTTATATGTAAACAATAACTAACTATGGATAATACATTTATATAATATTAATGGTAGATGTTATTATTTTGATAAAATATTGACTTTTTTTATTTTTTTTTGTATGTATATATATTGTATATATAATTATATAATCAAAGTTTCAATTGTAATTTTAATCTCATCCACAAGTATGAATTTATAATTTCTGGAACTCATTAAGGCTCGTGAACAGGCTCAAGCTCGAATCAAATCTAAGCCAACTCGACTTGAGCTCGATTCGTTAAATTTTATTGAGCTCGGACTCGAGGTTATTAAAATCCTAATAAACAAGTCCAAATATTTTCTTAAAGCTCGGCTTGGCTCATTTGCTGCCCTGATCACAATACCACCACCACTATCACCTTCCCACCACCGTTGTTGCCACCACTGTCGCCCCACCAGCACTAATACAACCATTAGTAGTAGTACATTAAATTCAATGACAACCAAATGTAAGAAAAACATTTTGAGAATATTTGAGAATATTTTCAGCCAAAACTGAGCCTACAAAGAAAAAACAGTGGAAATCTAGAATGCAAACCCCATCCACAAGACTCGTTAAATTGATATCCAATTTCATCAGCAATCATGATATAATTATTACTTAATGGTTGGTATCATTCTTGCTCTTCTAGGACTCAACATAGGTCATCCAAAACCGAACCAAACTCGGTTTCCACTTTCAGAGAACTTCAATTTCCCTCAAATTATTCAGACTCCCAAATGGAAAGTACACCAAGTGCATTCCTTCCTTCTCTCCAAACACATTCCTCAATATTTGAGCAACAAAAGCATTTCTTCTTCCAACCAAGGAAAAACAAACGATGAAAAAAAAGAACAAAAAGCACTTCTAAATAATTATTAAAAAAAAAATTAAAACCTGTTTTGGTGCCAATCAGCAATATACAGCATTGCTCTGTATGCATATATATATATATTTTTCCAAACACCGATCGTCCACAATTTGTACATTAGAGGTGTGTTGGCAAACATAGGCCCCATAAAAATGGTAATTTTCAAACCCTATAATTGTGGAGTGCGGAACGACGGCATACCAGGATAAGCAGGAACTTGATCCGTAGCACTGGATGTGAAGAAAGGAGCAAGGGCGGTCATCATTCCAGCTGTGGGATCACTGCAAGAACAGGCAATCTGATCTTTAGCTTTGAGCATGAGCATGAGCAAAGAGCATAGGATATATAAATTAAAACAAATACTGATCAGAAATTGAGTCATGCAAAGCAATCAGCGTTCAATAAGGTATAATTTGGGCTAGTCCACAATTGTAAATACTCTGCCAATACCTCCCTTTTTTCAGAAAAAGACAAAGCCAACACATTTGGACACTCCTCAATGCATAAGTAACAAAACTTGAATGTTTGAATGCTACTCTCTTTTTCAGGTACAAAATTTTGTGCAAAAATATTTTTGATCCAAATTATAGAGAAGAGCAGGGAAAAAGAAAAGAAAAAGAAAAAGCAATCTCCAAATCCAGTCTCGGAGAATAGATTTTCACAACCAGGAGGATATTATGTTAGGCATGAAACATACATTGCCTGTTGAGCACCAGCTGCTTGAATCAACTGGGAATACACGTATTCATCAACTCTCTGCTTTGCTAATGCTACCTGTTAAGCATCCAGAGGAATCTCACAATCAGGCCGTTGAGAAATAAACAGTGTTAAACTATACTGTTGAAATGGCCACAATTATTGGTTTCCGTGGCTTAAACATATTCATTCATATTTTACTCCAGCCATATCTGTCATTTTCTTCCTTCGTGGGCAAAAACAGAGATGACATACTAGAATTCCCCATAGAAAACAATCCTAGATATTTTAAACCCAAAAGCATCTTTCCACCACGCGCACAGGATGTATTTGCCACCATAACTAAGCTGCATAATAAGAAACTACCCCCTCTGTCCCAAATTGTTGGTCCATTTTCACTATTACACACATCCCAAAAAATAGTTTATATTTTTAAATTTCTTCTTTTTCCAATGATTTTGAAGACTTTATATACAAGAACTAATTGACATCTTTTAATTTGTGAAAATAAATTTGAATTTTTTTACAAAATTAATTATTAGGGGTTGTTAGTTAATGTTCTCAGTTTCCTGTTTTCAAAATACAGAAAACTTGTTTGGCATACAAAAATGTTTTAAAAACAAAAATAAAGAAACATGTTTGGTGAGTTGACAATGGCGGTGGCCGATGGTGGACAGTTGTGATGATCATTGATGGGGGGTGGCCGCAGGAGTTGGTCGCCAAAGGTCACAAGGTGGCCAGAGGGCCGTCAAAAGGTTGCTGACGGCCACAGGGTCAACAAAGGGCCAGCAAAACAACATACCAAACAAGTTTATATTTCCAGTTTCCAGAAAAAATGAGTACAAAAACAGGAAATGAAAACGTTAACAATCGAGCCCGGGGAGGGGGCTCACCTGTTGAGCACTACCACCAATATGGATTTGCCTATGTTTCTCCACACCTTTCCCACCATAAACCTACAACGAAACAGCATGAAGAGTGAAACAATGGGAATGTAGTTTGCAGGCAAAACTGCAATGATGACACCATAACCTGAGTATCACAAACGATTTTTTAATGCAATTCAAAGTTTCCAAAACTAACAATAAGATTAATGATATGTAATAAAAGTACATCCGCTGAGCCAGATAGCTGGCTTGATACTTCTTAAAGTTTAACCACCATTTATAATTTAAATTGCAATACAGAGGGGAAGTTCTTAGTTTCTAATCTATAAACTTTGCTACGAAACACTGCTGCTCTGCGTCCATGAAATAAAATAGTGCAAGAGTTAGAAAGTTTGAAATTTCAATTCAAAGCTCTTGTTTAAATTTGATGCAGATAATCATGATGTACCATTATTTATGATTTAATGATGATTATATCCTTTTTAGGACAAAGAAACAGTCCTTTTTTTCTAAACTATTTTTCAAACATATAAATTCATAAAATCATGAGTTAAAATTGATAAAATAGTAAATCAACTGGCATATTTCAGCAAGATAAAAGCACAATTCTGCATGTACCATACAATTGCACACAGCTATGGCATTTTATACATCATGAAAAGATGGTTGAGATGACGATACTCAATGGGCACACAAAAATTATAAAAATTCCGAAGTATTATCTTGGACAATGGCAAAAGTCATATGCAGAATTACTCCTTTCTGGTTACCATGTGAACGAAGGAATTTATATACCAGAAAAAGGAGAGGGAAGCAACACTCATTTCTCTTGTTATGACTACTACCACCTGCAAAGTCACAGCTAAAAGTTAAAGACCCACATACCTTGATTGCAGCTCCAGACTCACTTCTGATCCTCGAAATGTTGGAACCACATCTCCCAATCAAGCCACCAACAATAGTTTCCGAGACCATCATCTCCAGAGTTACATAATCAGCTGCAAGATTGGTTGTCCTAAAGATGATGTCGTTGTAAGGAAAAAAAATTAAATTTTGATACAGCTGCAGAATGCGGCAGATCAATAATACCAATATTTTAATCAAAAAGCATTGAATAACCTGAAGTTGGGTCCACATATTGCTGAGGTGGACGGTTGAAGGCAAGATTATACGTTGGATTTAGCTGAACTACTTGTTTAGGTGGATTTTCCCTATACAAATAGAATTATTAGATATTATAAAGAAAACTAAAATAGATAGTTAAAAGACAATCATATGTAGTCAATTAAAATTTTAATATCACACCTTAGATGCGTTCCAATCTCCTCCAAAGCTTTCATTACTGCAGAAACATCTCCTGATAACTGAATTTTACACAATTGATTATCATTTCTCAGCAGCAAAATTAACAGAAGGCATAATAATCGAGCATAATGTTGAGCCCAAGAAAATTCACTATATGTTAATGAATATAATTTCATGAAAAATGATCAACATTCTAAAAATATTCAGCAATTGCAGCAGAACCTAATCCAGTGCACAATCAAGTTCCACCAATGGTGTGGGAACAAAGGGACGGTTCTCTGTTTCTTCGTTCTATTGGAGTTTGGTGGGGGAGGTGACGAGGGATTGCCCTTGGAGGAGTATTTGGGTTCCGGGAGTTCCATCTAAGATGGGTTTCTTCATGTGGACGGCAGCCTTAGGTTGGAATCTGACGATTGATAATTTGATACGACATGGTCATATTTTAGTGAATCGGTGTTATGTGTGTTGCGCTGCTGCGGAGTTAGTGGATCATCCGTTTCTGCATTGTTCTGTGGCTTCTCGTTGGTGGGGTCTCCTTTGTTCTCGGGTTGGGCACCGTCGACGTCGTGTTTGGTCTTTGGCGCCACTTTGCTTAATGTGGTTAGTTTGGTTGGAGCAGAATAGCTGAACTTTTCAAGAGGTTCAACACTGTGTATCTTGGTTAGAGAGTCATCTTTTAGTTGTTTTGTATAGTTGACTAGAGAGGAAGGTAGATCCGGATATGTTTGCTTTGTTAGATTTCTTGGATGATGTAATTGGTTAAGGGCTGGTGTTTTCCCCAAATTGATGGTGTTTTGTATTCCTTGCATCATCTTGATGCTTTCTTAATAAAGTTTGTTTATTTATCCCACAAAAAAAAAAAAAAAGTTCCACCATTTTGCAATAAAAGGAGTCCATTAGTTCAATCCTATCATTATTAAAGAAGTGTTATCTTAGATCCCACTTAAATATTCTAACACAAGAAAAAGCAACGGTTGTTTTCTTCTCTCCTTTTTTGCCCCTTCATTAACATCAAATTCAATGGTAGGGCAACAAAAAATTCCAGGACTATTAAAAGATCAAATAACATATCCACATGATTGCATTCAATAAAGAAATCATGATCAATGGGATCATCATACTCTAAGATTAGATTACAACTGTTTGTACTGAAACAAATGATAATGTGAGAGAATTTCAGGAATTGTACAATTCAAGGATGAGGTAATCAAAAGGGTACAAGATACAATTTTTTTAACTATAAAAAAAAAAAAAAAAAATTTAAAAAAGTTATTTACGATGATTTTCAAAACCAATCTTTGAACACATTCAAAATATTGTCAATTTCATTAACTCTTCTTTTTCTCCCACAAGCCTGTTGACTTGTTCTACTATTTACCAAGCCAATAACCTAGCTTTGTTGAGTAGTTGGGTTTCTTAGCGTAATAATGGTTTATCAACAAGGTTGGAGTCCTTAAAAACTACTTCCATTTCAGCTGGGAGAAGAAATATAATTTTTTTTGGAAGAATATCAGATATAAGCAAAAATATGTGACACATCCACATACGATATTTTTCATCACAATAAATGTTATGTCAAAGTAAAAGGCCATTATCAATGTTTCCCCAAGTTTTGGTGCTTTTAAATTTGGT
Organism: Camellia granthamiana; assembly: GCA_036172215.1. Lineage (NCBI taxonomy): Eukaryota > Viridiplantae > Streptophyta > Magnoliopsida > Ericales > Theaceae > Camellia > Camellia granthamiana. The sequence continues at coordinate 75,165,833 of CM069904.1, forward strand.
TTATAATAGATTCAATCAATCATGTTTTAACTAGTATATTTCACACAATTAGGATTTTTATGTATATGTAGAAGATGGATCCATCAAGAGGTCCCATCCTTGAAGCCTTAGCATCGGTGCCCATCAACCAGGATAGCAGAGGACAGATGCATGTCATATTCTGTGTTTCCAGAAAATACCAGGTTTAAATAATAGTACTTGTGACACTAGTCCAAAGCATATACTTCCTTTCGTATCTAATTTAAACCACATTTCAAGATACTTGCATATTCAGGTCAGTCAACCATTACTTTGTTTATGCAGAAGCATCAATATCTTTACCTTTTTTCAGCTTAAATATTGTGGTTTGTGATAAAAAAAAAAAAAAAAAACAGCAGATAAGTTCTCATTCCTTGCTTCCTCAATTAAAATACCATCAAATCATTCATCCACTAATAAGTGACAGAGCCAGAACAAGCATAATATAAAGACTAATTATTAAAATATAAAATTTTGAAAACCTGTACTCCTGAATCTTGCTTTAAGTTCATAACTGGAAAAAAATAAACAAATAAAAAATCCTCACCTGCACCACTCGATCAGATTCATGTGCAGATGCACATAAAGGCAATTGACTTTGAGCAAGCACTGTTATTGTGGCACCAGAGGATATCCTTAGTTTCTCAATGTTTTGACCAGATATTCCAATCAAACCACCTGCTTGGGAACCAGCAATCAGAAGCCTTATTGTATTTGCAGCTACATGACCAGCACCAACTTTCAGTGCCTCTAGATTTCCATCATCGTCCTATATGAGAGCAGAGACAATATGTTTTTCCATCAATCAACCATGACAAGGTAAGCAACTTAACTTCCAATCAGCTATATATGGACTCACAAAATAGATAAATAAAACCGATCCATAGGTAACATTTTTTAGAATCACCAGAATCAAGCAAACAAGAGTTGAGTTATGACAAGAAATATAGGCTAGCAACAATTTGATAAATGCAAAGAGTGCATGTCAATATATAAAAATTGAGAAGCAATGTGGTGGGGATTAAAACATCACAGAGTTTGAAACACTTTAATGCACTCTGTTGGGATACTTTATGTTACAAATGCATGCCCATTTTTTCACGATTACTCATTCCCCTATAAATTGACTTCTAAACCTTCCGTAAAACCCTTCATTGTTTAATCCCCCATCTTCTTACTGTTCCCTCAGTACTGTTTTAAAGATATAGGGCAGTTTATAGCCAAAGTATCAGGCATCTTTACATAGGTATCTTCCAAAAAAATTTAAGTTCTTCTTGGACCCAGAATAATAACTGCCAGCTATAGATGCATTGTCCTTACACTATAATTGGAGTCAATTAAGGCCTCGTTTGGGAACATGATATTTTAGTAACTTTTCGGTTTTTTGACTAAAATATGAGGTAAAAAAATTAGTATGTTTGGAATGACTTTTTGATTTTTTACAAAAAGATGTGCAAAAAGCAGAGAGAATGGAATCTGACTTTTTGGTATAGGTTATAGGCCTTTTAGTTTTTTTAGGAACTTTTTGGCTTTTAGGCTAAAAGTGTTGCATGCCAAACGAGACCTAAGTGGTAGACAACATTTAAAAGGCCAAAAGCACAGAGATGGCAAAAATTTTCAAAAAGCCCCACATTATAAGGTATATTTCAATTAAAAACGCATGAAATATTAAATTATATTCCACAAACACAATGTAAGAAATCTGGCTCTGACCCTACAAGTGCACAAAAAATTAATTTAGGGTTGACAGCTTGGCTATTCAATTTCAACCAAAACAACTGACTAGCCATTAAGGGTAGTAAATTGTAAGAAGAAAAAATTAACTAATATATATAAATATATAACCTCTTGTTTCACAGAACAGAAAAAAAATATATATATATATGGAGAGGTTTCAAATTTGAATAGATTAGAAACATTATAAATTTAAATTCAGAAAGAAAAAGAAAAAGAAAAAAGAAGAAATCAAGGAGCATATCACATGCATTAGTTCATTGTGATGCTACAATGGATGGACCATGAGGCACATATATTGTAAAATTACCAAATACATGAAAACTCATAGCTTAGACATTCGACAACTTTGACTGGGGGCCTTTACAGATTGCATGATAAAATATATGCATTTTCTTTCATATGCATGATGTGTTAAACTCACACCATTAATGAACATGGGTATGATTATGATAACTGTGCATAACAATTTTTAAAAAATGATAACCATCACATCATTGTAATTGAACACATCAAATGCATCACAGCTTTATTACATATTGAGAAATTACATCACCTTGAGAATCAAACTGGCTATTTGACGGAGTGCGTTTTCCGCATCAGAAATTGTGTTGTCGCTATCTTTAGAGCTTATAATAATTACACGGTCTTCATGTCGCTGCAAACATCAAAAGGCAGTGATAAATGTTGCCACTTTCAGTAAGCAAATTATGCATAAAGTAGCTAAACAAATAGAAAATATAGGTATTCCAAATGTTCAGAACAGGCTTCAATTTAGTGCTTAAAATATCAATTCATTGACTTCTTTAGCTAATAGTGGGGAGCTGCAACACATCCAAAGCTATTTTAAGATACACTATTTAAATAAATAAAAAAAATAAAAAATAAAAATTGAAGGTTACATTAATGTGTTATTGGTTGAGAAAACAAAACTTAATTGCTTTTGACATCAAATAAAGTCATATCCGATACACAAGGCTCCCCCTTACAGTAGAGTCTAGGAGAGGTAATAGATGGGCAGCTTTAGTGTAGGACAAATATAGGAAAAAGTAAGCCTAATTTGGAAGTATCGCAGCAGAAAAGTAAGCATTCTTGTTTTTTTATTTTAACTGGTTTTTGCAGTTAAACAAGGGTATGTGGGTGTGGAGGGTTAGAGGTGGTCGTGGATTTATGAGAAGATGACAAGCACTTCAATAGTTCGAGATTACCCGAGGTGGTGGAAAAGAAAGAAAACCAAGGCAACCTCAAAGTTAAAGAGGGGGTGGCAGTGACAGGCCTTGAACAATTAGGTTATAGGGCAGTTGTGTGCAAGATAGGCGAGAGCCCTTATCTTGCTATGTGCTATGATTGCCTTGTTATTGTTATGTGTTGTGGCTGCATTTATGAAACCGTTACATAGACTTCAGGAGTATTGGAGCCGAAGCTACTTATAGATAGGTGGCAAGCTCTCCTCAACTCAACAAGATAGTGATATCAGCCCTATTGTTGCCCTATGATTCAAGCCCTTGGGAAGGCCACGTCATAGGAGCTGCAAAGGTAGGTATCGTATCTGAAGAAGTGTATCATGCATGCAGTAGGTGTCAGTGTAAGGTCAACATTCCCTCCCCTCTCTCTAAGACTAGTTAAGGTGGAGTTTGTCATCCCAAGGAAACAATCAAACAGACTTGACGAACTTATGATCTTAGCCTCCAATCCACAATCCTCCAATGATTCCAAACGAGGGATGCCTAAGCCCTGCTCATAGGTTAGGTAGCCAAGTGTATAGAGTGATCTTCGCTTAGGAGTGAGCACATAAGGGAGACATAAGTGAGTCAAGGAACCGACTATGCTACAGCTAAGAAAGAGTGCCTTGTAGTCACCCTGTGTGTTCCCTATGAGAATGAGGTATGAAGGACCACGGCAAGCGAAGGCACCAGGTGAGTCATGGTGCTGCAGAGTGAAATATGGCTAAGCAAGCAAGCTTGGCTCCACTATGCAAGCTACATCAGAATTTCCATACTTTGACTCATTCAACTTGGAGCTCCTGCCTACCAAGGCAACAGTCACGCTAGTAAGAAGTATCCATAAATATAAAAGCTTTAGGGTTTATATGTAGCAACATAAGGGTAAGGTTTTAAGAATGAAAATACAAGGCGTTCAGGGTTATTTTTGGTACTGTGAACAATAACACTACATATTTGGGAACCTTTTACGTGTTATTGTTGTATAATTGGATGAGTGATGGTTTAGGCTCAACTAATTGAAGGTTTAAGAAGAAAGTAGTACAAATCTGGTTGTCAGTTTTTAAAGGCTTAAAATCACATAAATTTGTATACAAGAAAAAGAAAAATATATGCACCACACCTAAATTCTATAGGCATCACAAAGAGAACTCTCTCTCTCTCTCTCTCTCTCATTTTTTTACCAATGGATACATATTGGTGACAAGAAATGGGTGAAATGGGCCGGTATAGACTACAAAATTCTCTAGACTGAAAGAGAGTGCCTATTGCCCCGGTTATTCCTTAAAACGGCATGTACTAGTAACAAGTACAAACCAGTAGGATATTCAATAACAAGTATTAAGTAAAAATAACATAGTGAAACAACTAATTTCACTGAAAGAATATGAAAAGTTGATAATGTCACCTATCTTCTAGATTAGCAAAATATATGATATACATACATGCTTGAGAACCAACTGACTACTGACTGGAATCAAACAATATTTGTTAGTCACACACTAATCTTAGCTCCCTCGTAAATGTCTTCAACCGCGTCAATATGTCTAATTAATACTCCTTTTTATTATAGAATAGAACTCCTCACATTAACTCTCTAGAGCCCTATACTTAAACAATATCAATATCATTTAATACCCAATATAAAAATAAATAAGAAAAAAACTACTTCACCAACTAAGTAATTATGTAAACTCGTTCATTCTGAAAACAAATAAAACAAGAAAGTATTTTATACCTTTTTATCTTTAATGGTGTCATTTTATATGCACTAAAAAGAGGAATTAAGAATCAAAAGTTCAATTTTTTTCCTCTAATTTTGTTTTCCTCTCACCACACTATGTCCACAACTAATAGAAGGATGTCAAATCTGAGCTAAATTCATATTCATGAGATAATTGTGTTGTTTTCTTTAACCTAATACCACCAATCCCTTCTTCTTTGAGTTTCCCCTTTCCTACATTTTCTCAGCAAACAAACACGCAGAACTAAGTAACAGAAAAAACAAAACAAAAACAAAACAAAAAAAAAGAAGAAGAAGAAGATTTAATTAAATGACTCACGGAGATGGCGTCGGCGATCTTGATGGTGGCTTTGGTCTCTTCTCGAATCTTCTGTATACGAGACCCTACTTTTCCGATCACCTTGCCGATCTGCTTGGAAGGGACGATAATCCGGAAAATAATATCCATGGCTGACTTGACTCGCCGCTTGGGCGACGGAGCATCGCCGCCGCGAAATTCACCGTACAAGGCATCGCCGCCGTCTTCGCGAGGACGCTTTCCGGTCACCGATCTGTAAGGATCTGCCGGTGCAGGTGGCTTGGGGAATGTTAGGGTTTCACCTGGTTGAGTCATCGTTGTCACAGAGAGAGAGAGAGAGATTGATTGGGTGTGACGTATCTCAAGGATTTCGTTTTCGCAGCAACTCGAGCAGGTATGGAATGGGCCGTTGTCTTTCATGGAACAAAAGCCCAGCCTGGCCCAATATTTGGGAGTTTCCATGTTATTATGCCCTACAAAAATCATCCTTAGCGTCAAATTTAAATTGGGAGAAAAGACACCATTTTGATACTCTGACACTGTTACCAAATCAGTATTAAATTAAGAATATATTTAACTTCTCATTAAATTAGGAATGGGTGGGCCTTTTTATCAAACTACTATACATAACCGTTGTAGATGCAGAGTAGTAGCAGCACTGGACAACTAGTTGGATATTCGGCTAATTGTCCCCTGGCAATTTATAGTAAAAATTTACGCTAACTAGTCGACCAGTTGGATCTCCTCTTGGTCGATCGGTGATTATATGAAACTCCGTTGAAACACTCGATATCAGATCAAGCTTTTACTTAAATTTGATGAAGAAAAAAAAAAAAAGAGTAAACGTTAGAGATGTTCTTATGCCCGTTATTTTTAGGGCTAGTTTGGCATGTACTAAATAAGTCAAAAAGTCAAAAAGTCACTATCTTATTTAAGTCACATCATCTTATTTAAATCACATCACCTCTCTAACACGTCACATCAAACCTAACCCAAACCCAAGACAAACCCACCAATAAGTCAAAAAGTACACTTTTTTAGGACATCCCAAACCAACCATTAATTTTTTGAATTAATCTTAACTCTATTTAAAATTATCAAATAATGTTAAAACTATTACACTCATTCCTTCGTTATCACCTCTCCTGATCGACCATTGTACTTCCCCCACCAATAACTTCCTTCTTAGCCCATTTCCTTCACTAAAGAACCTTTTCCCACTGTAACCCACTTCCAACCATTTTTCCTTACAACTCCTACAACCCAACCCTTACAATTTTAGGGTTTCAGATACAGTAGTAGAAGAAGAAGAAACTATTTAATGGATGGTTTTCGAAAGAATACTAATCAATTTTGCATAAATAAGTCAAACAAAAGTCATTGGTTCGGTTTCGATCGTCTAAATCTAAACATCACGTATTGAATCAATACCATGAAGCCGAACAAAAGCCATTGGTTCAACTTTGTTTGTTTAAACTTCTCTTTTCTACTTTTTCATCAAATCGTAACCCTAGATTTGAAGACCCATAGTCGCAAAGGGAAGGAGTTGTGAGAGGTAGGGAATGGCTACGAGGAAAGGACGTTTCGTGTTTGGGGTTATGGGCTATGAATGGACAACTATTGAATAGGGGTTAATAAGGGTTCCAACCATTTTGGAGAGGGGTAGTAAAAAGGACTAAGAGAAGTAAGAAGGGTTGTTGGAGATGATGGATGGGTACCACGGGGATTGGCAAAGTTGGGATAGAGGGTTGCAATGGAAAAGAGGGTCGCCGGTGGGGCAGTGATTGGATGTGATGGTTGGAAGTGAGGCAAAATTAAGGTTTGAAAATTGAGGTGTAATGAAAAGTTAAGAAGTTGGGAATGAGGGTATGGAAGGAATTATGAGGTGTATAATGAGATAAAAAAAAAATTTGAATTTTAGAAAGGGTTATGGTAGGATGTTTTGCACACCAAAAATAAAAACAATAAACTATACTTTAATTCTGTAAAATAGTGACAAATTTAAGTATCAATCCACATGGACCACAACGCTAAGTTGTTTAAATCTTGAAAATTAACTCTTGATTAATTTGAATGAAAAAAATATTTGATTTTAACCTAAAATTAATTAAAAACAATTAAGTTTATAAAATAAAATTAATTGGAGATCAAGTATAGAAAAGCCTAGGGTTCCAAATTTATTACTAATTGCATAACTAGAAATTGTCATATTAATTTTTAAAAAATCATTGATTTGGATTGCGGTGAAGTATTGTGGCTACAATCCCAGATAAAATCATCAAGAGAATCGGTGTATTCAAACCTGAAAGCATGAATCATCTTTGGTCAATACAAATCGTCTGCATAAATTAGGGTTGTGGTATGCTTTGTCTCCCTTTAGCATGACTCGTTTCACAACTTCAATACACATACATGATTGCATAACAATACATTCTCAATCACATAAATCGAATACATAAATTGGATAAAAACCTTTCTTCAATATCTTAAAGGGTGTGTTTTATTGGACAGATTGGATAAAGGGGATTAGAATCCATCGGACTTGAATCATGGGAGTGTGAATCCCCCGAACTATTTAGTTGGATTGCATGTGTATCCCGTATTTGTTTTCTCATGGGATTTGATGTTTGGAAAGGACTATTTTTAATCAATTCATTGTTTGGTTGGACGGACTGGATAAGGATAAATGAACAAAGACTATTTTACCCTTTTTCAATTGTTTACTTAGTAATAGCAATATTAAACATAGCTTTAATATTTTAATTATTTTTAGCTAGATTAAATAAAAATTTATTTTATTTTATTTTTTACACAATTAAATAAATTTATTTTTAAAAAATTAAATAAATAAAATATCAATAAAAATATATGTTATTTTTTTAATTAAAATTTTAAATAAATTTATTTTAAAAAATAATAATAATTAAATAATGAAATTAAATAAAACATCTATTAAAATTTAACTAATGAAATTAAATAAAATATAAACAAAATTTTAAAATAAAATATCAATAAAATATCTATAAAAAATTATTTTAAAAAATTAAATAAATAAAACATCAATAAAAAGTTAAATAAAATTATTTTATTTTTAAATTGAAACATTTAAATTTTATTGAATTTTACTAAACATAATACATAGTTAAATAGTAGAGGGTCAAAATGGTCATTTCACCACCTAATCCCAACAGTAAATAATCCTATGAAAATTGTCCCACACCCCCTCCCCAAGGATAGTGTAATCCTACATATGGGGGATAAGGAGTCCGACGGGGTTTTGAGCAAGAAATGAGTTACATACATAATTATGGAAAATTATGTTTAGTTTTATCATTTTAATTTAAATTTTGGAAATTGCATGCATAAGAAACTCATCAATCAAGAACTCTAGATGAGAAATCAAAGCCCAAATCTTGTAGATAAATTATTTAGAAGTTGAAATTAAGAAGTAAGTAGATTCAATTCCATGCAATTAAAAAGAAGTTAGTAAGGTGATGAAGAAATAGAGTTAAGTTCAAATTTATGGAAGTTAAATTTGGAATTAATTGTTTTGGGTTTGATTTTGGAATAACTTGCATGAGTTTGAGTCTAATTCCTACATGCATGGACAAATTTTACAAGTTCTAAGACTCTAATTGTACATGCATCATGGATTTAAAATAATTGATTTCATGTTTTGATGTAATGAGAATTAAGCTTTGGAAAATTATGGGTTTATGAACAAAGAACTTAATTTGTAAATTAAAGGAGTTTTGATGTAATTGATTTAAAATTGATCATGTTTGATGTAGATGAACATCAGTTGTGTTATTTAAGTTGAAAATGAAGCCTATCGCACATGCATGTGAAATTCAAAGTGATATGGAAATTAATTTGCATGAGTTTTAAGATATGAAGTTGGTATGGGTTGTCAAGAAAAATGTGAAATAATTTGGGAATTGAGTTATGATTTTGGACAAATTAGACTCAATTTTCTTATGCCCTCATATTGTATAAAGACTTCCATAATTTTGTATCAAGAACATGAGTTTTAGACCCTTTGAATGCTAAGTTTAAGCTTCAAATGTAATTCTGGAAATTCCAGAATTCGGCATGTCCGCTCGAGCGGAGAAAGCGCCGCTCGAGCGTGAAATATTGGCTTCCAGAACTTTTACAGACATTGATGTCCGCTTGAGCGGAAAGAGTCACGCTCGAGCGTGGAAATGTAGTAACCAGTACTTTTGCAGACCAAAGGGGTCCGCTCGAGCAACCAAATCCGCGCTTGAGCGGAGAGCCCTGTTCATGAAATTATGAAAAATGGTTTTGTGTTTTGTTTTCCGTTCTCTTTCATTTATAAGCACTCTTAGGAATACATTGAGCTTTGTAAATGACCTAAAGGGTAAAGAAAGAAGCCTAAGAGAAATAAATAGATTAAAGAACGGATTGAATTGTTTGTGACCCAATATGTGTTATGAATTGTGTAGGGTTGAGCATAAGGACGAATCCACCGACAGAACACTGTGAGTAATATCTTAGTAAAGATATGTTCAAGTATGTTGTTTTCCCAAACATTACTTCTATACCTGCCTTATGGATTTGTATGCTTGAATTAAGAATGAGTATTCTAAATGTCAGTCTTTTGCCTAAGGCTAAGTGAATACAAATACGATCATGATCATGAGCATGAAACACACATAAATACGTTTGACATGAATGATAGTTTGACATGAATGATTGGGCCAAAGGCCGTTTGACATGACTGACAATTGACATGAATGATTGGGGCAAAGGCCGTTTGACATGACTGACAATTGACATGAATGATTGGGCCAAAGGCCGTTTGACATGACTGACAGTTTGACATGAATGATTGGGCCAAAGGCCGTTTGACATGAATGATAGTTTGACATGAATGATTGGGCCGAAGGCCGTTTGACATGAATGATTGAACTGAAAGTTGTTTGGCACAAACAAATTGGGCCTGAGGCTATTTGATAAGAGCGAATTGTGCCTGAGGCCGTTTGATGTATTAGATAAAAACGTGAATGGGCCTAAGGCCGTTAGATATGTCTATTACGCATTTTATTCATGTAACTTCTTTATTTTGATATTATTCACTATGCTATCGCTCACTCTCATTTATATGTGTGTAGGTGAGCAAAGAGTTGACCAAACCCAACCTCAGTGAAAGATACGAGAGGAAGTCAAGTTTTGTGGAGTCAGCCCGCACGTCTCACGCATGAGACTTTATTGTTATTCTTGTGTTCACACTTTTCTTGGACGGTGAATACGTTGAATCATCCATGTATATAAATTTGTTTTGTTTGGCTAACTGCATGTTTTGGAGTTCCTAGATGTATAAGTTATTACTTCTGTTTTTATGTTGAGTTATTATGGACTATTTTTTAATTGTTTCGACATATCATGTAAGCACAGCTCATTGGACAAAATTTTTAAGTCTGCTTCCGTTTTTAGCCCCATATGATTATTTTAAAATCTGTTTTCTATCTGAGGCCGTAGGTAATCTAATGATTACTGGCCAGTTATGATCCTAACCTATAGGGGCGGGTTCGGGTCATGACAGAATACATATAGGTTGTGGACAAATTAATTTAAAAAACAAAAAAACAAAAAATTATGTTTTTGGCTACTAAACAATTGGTAGCCAAAAATGGAATAAATATTTTTAGCAACTAAATAGGTAGCAGCTAAAAAAAGAATTAAATGGAAACAAATCTTTTGGCGACTAAATATGTAGTAGCCATAAACAAAAGACTTTAGGTGAGTAATGATTTAATAGCCAAAAAAAAAAAAAACAAAAGAAAGAAATTTAATTGGCGACTAAAACTTTAGTAGCTAAACAAAAACTAGACTTTAGGCTACTAAACCATTTAGTAGCTAAAAGAAATCAGATGAATAAAAAAGAAAATTAGCGACTAAAAGTTTGGTCGCCCTAAATGGTTAAGTTTTTGGCGACAAAAAATTTTAGTCGCTAAAAATATAATGTTAAATTTATTATGAACTTTTGGCGACTAAAAAATTAGCCGCCAATTGAATACTTTTAGTGACTAAATAATTCTTAGTCGCCAATTGAAAACTTTTGGCAACTAAAAAATTAGTCGCCAATTGAGGACTTTCAGCGACTAAATAATTTTTAGTCACCAATACCTTTCCCGACAATAATCTAGCGACAAAGCTAGCGACTAAAAAGCTTAGTCGGCAAAACGTTTTGGTGACTAAAATATGACTTCTGGCGACTAAAAATTTAGTCGTCATAAATGTAATTTGTTGTAGTGAAGGCAGACAGAGTTACTTCTGAAACCGCTACGTGCATGCCATCCTTATGCTTCCATTGTAAATTGTAAATTAATGATCTCAAAATGGTTATAGTTATTAGCATTGTAATTAATATTGTTGTAGCAATGATTCGTTAGATAGTTAGTTTATTTTGTTGTAATAGATTAGCTAGTTTAGTTAATTATAGCTTAGCTAGTTAGTTACTTATTCATTCATTCAATTTTGTAATAATTAGTTTAATTCGGACTCTCGGATATTGATTCGCACCTTCTTGCACGAGGGCAAATATGTAATAACGAATATGTCTCCTAACCCTACGTCATTCTCCCTTTTACTTATTCGCTTACGATGGTAGTGTAAAGCACCATTTTTCAAATTAGCATTATTTTACTTTCCATCTATTGTCTTGCATGCATCCAAGGTTCAGCTCATCATACTAACCAAATGTTTAAATTCATTGCTTGAATACGTGATTCATCACATGTTTTGAATGGAATCATATGCCATGTTCATAGCCGAGCCTATTAAAATTACATAACGTGTGCGTTGCATTTAGTCATATTGCATTAGTTGATCATTTATTTTTTTTTTTGTTTGGCTTGCCTTGGAGTACTAAGTGAGAATTTATTGTTTTAGCATCTTGCATCGAATGTTTGTGTTGCCATGTCGAGCATGTTTTTCATGAGGCTAATTGCTTAAATGATATACTTGTTTGAATGCCGGTAGATGAAGGCTAATTGCTTAAATTGGGATAAGTTGATTAATATACATACAAACTCACCTTTTCAAGTGACGAGTATCAAAAATAATTTTCAAAATGAACATAAAATCAAATGTTCCAATCTTTGCAAATTAGTCTATACTTATGTGCATCACATAGTAATGTTAGTCTAATAATCGGAACAGGAGCATATAATGTAAATAAAAATCACATCATGATTAGTAGAGGACAATATTTGATCAGGCGAGTGGGATGCTCAATTCATGACCTTCCCCTCTCGTACCTAAGTTCCCGAGCCGAGACACTTTGGTGATAATGGATAAGTGGCCTTCGGCACGAGTCTTGGGTTTCCTAAATTTCTCAAAAATATTTAGGTGGCGACTCTGAAATCTGCAAAGTAATCCATTTTTGGCATTTGATTCAAACATCGATTTTCCAAAAGAATTGCCGGAGTTGGACTCTTTTTGTGTTTTCACTGTTTCACATTGCACTTTGTAAAATCAGATTCAGAACTACGGGAATCTGAACTATAGGGCCAGTCGTATCCAAAAGGAGCACGAAAAGCAAGCTAGAGTCGAACTATTTAGTTCCAATGGATTACAATCCGAATAATAAATAATCCCCCATTCCCCCCTAATCCCCCCAGTCAAAAGCACCCAAAGAGTTATATACAACTGTATCCAAACCAAATCAAAATTAAAAATAAATACAATAATTCTAATTACTCCCTCCGTCCCAAAATAATGGTCCCTTTTGGGGAATCCAACTTTTTTTGGTAGTACAATTATTGCATTTGAAAAAAATTGATTTTCCAAAATTATCCTTTTGATAGTACATTTTTTAGGAATTTCAATGTCATAATTGTACTTTTTATATTGTTTATTAATTTAAAAGAAGGGCAAAATAGGAAGTTTATATTATTTTTGTACTTGATTTTTGAAGAGGGACTAATATTTTGGGATAATGAAAAATGGAATAAGGGACTAATATTTTGGGACGGAGGGAGTACTTGATTAGGTTTCATCTCAATCTTAAGACGGATGATTAGTCACCCATGGTTGAGATAGAATATGTCATTATTGATGAGAACGCCATGAATTGGCCTTGGAAGCCTCTTTTCTTCGCTCATTGAGCCACTCTAAAACCTTTTTATTTCGAGTTTGGAAGTTTTATTTATAAGGTTCAGGTCAATCCCAACCAAAATAAGTCACAAAATACACCTTTCGAGATTATAACATGTGTGGCCTAATTTCTCGACACGTCTGGATTTAAAGAGTAACCAACAGTAAATTATGGATGATGGTTGCATGTTTGGCCCATTTCCTATGCACGTTCGGATTTGGTAGCATTATGTTTTTGTGAACCAATGTCGACCTAGTAAACATTTGAATTAGGAAATTCATATTTCACACAAAGTCGTAACCTTTTAAATCTTTTTTTCTACGACACTTGATTTACCACTTGAGAATTTAAGTTTTGTGGTTTCCTTCTATTATCCTAGGTAGGCAACCCAAGAGGGGGTAAATTGGTAAATAAAAATAATTACACAATATTAATTATAATAATCAAAAATTTGAATTTCAACAAGTAAAAAACATAGCAATAATAATCAATATAAAAGACATAGGGAGAGGAGCAAACACAGAGAGTTATAGTGGTTCGACACGTCGAGCTTACGTCCATTCCTCAAGAATCCCCCTCGAAATTTTGTTCACTATCAATCAAATCAATACATCACCAAAGCTTCACCAAGCTTGTGAATTTTACACAGGTCTTACTTTATCTGTTGAGCATCACTCAACAATAAATGTCTCACCTTTACAAAGTTCTTTCACAAAACAATCAATAAAGATTAGAGGTACTTTAGCCTTCTTTTGCAATGGTTTTCTCCCAAAGAGTAGATATGAAAGTATAAAAACAAAGAGAATAAATGATAACACTTAGAGAATATCATATCTAAAAGTGAAATAACTAAATGAAAATGCAGTCGAAGAATAAAGCTTGAATACTCAGATTTTTTATCTTCAAAATTGTTATTTTTCTCCAAGCAAAATGTTTCTTTTATAGCTGAATATATCCGTTGGAGAAGAGAGACGTTCCACATACACTTAATATAGTCGTTGCAAAAGGGAGATGCTCATCTTCTGACAACTCAATCACATGGAGAAGCTTCACGCGAAGAAGATAGTTTTTGCAGCTTGGGCACGCCACTATAACTTTTTCTCTTTCAAATTTGCAGGCAGAAATTTGAAATTATAGGCCAAAGGTTGCTTTTGATAAATAGTAAGATTTGAAATTATAGGCCAAAGGTCGCTTTCGATAAATAGTGAAATACTATTTGCACAGTAATTTTTCTATTAAAAAATATATGATGCACAGAAAATTCTATTTAAATAATATTTATATTTGACTGCATCATAAATATACAAGCATGTAGCAAAGCAGATAATATTTCGTGTCAAATGATATAAAGTACGTATCATATAACATTATAATATATCTAATATATTTTAGACATTATCAAAATCAAACAATATGATTAACAATCTCTCACTTTTTTATGATGGCAATACATGTATGAATTTGACACAAAATTTCACATGAATAAATGCAACATGAAAATATTCAACAATCATAAAACAAACATTTATTTGCATTATATTTTCTCCTCATTTGTGACAAATTCTTTGTCAAAAAATTCATATATAAATCATATTTCTTCTCATCCTTTGACATCATCAAAATAAAAGATTGATATACGGATTATTTATAGAGAATGAGAATTTCCAGTGCCAAAAACGAAAATTATATAAACACATTTGATCAATTTTTCAAATAATTTGATTTGACAAAAAAAATCTAATATTTTTTCTTATTTCTCCCTTGTGATCATTGTCGAGATATGTTATCGTTGGTGGAAAAAAAAAATGATGCAATAGCACCGAAAATGTTGACTAACAAAAGATTTGAGCGGATATGCATCGATTATTGTATCAGTGGTGTGTACAAAAAGTGCCAAAGATGATATACAAAGATACTAATCCTTCAAGTGTTCTTAGCAAAAAAAAATCAATTTGTTCACAATCATGTCATTCCTTACCTTGTCACATTGGTTCTGGCTTAAATGAGATGCTTGAGATTCAGGCAAATAAAGAGTTACCTATAGTGCATTCACATACAGTTCCAGTAACTGAGAAACCTAGTGTATTTGGCAATTGTAATAATACTAAGGCTATTAATAACATTATGACTCTTAGTACTCAGGCAATGACTATGGTTTCCAATATGGCTCGTCGATTTCAAGCAAGAATCTAAGAGAATCAATGATTAAAAGAACAGGTTATTTATTTTAAACAATAACTTGCTGAAAACTCGTCAGGCGAAGATAAGTCTAGGCAGAAAAAATTCACAGGTGGAGCATGCGATGCAATGTTATGCAACCATTATAATGTCAAGACTTACAGAGATCGAAAATAAGGAGGTTCAAGTTCGGGATGCTCATGAAAAGCTATTGAGAGAAGTTAAGCGCAAAAAAAATCTATGAAACCCACTTAGGACTCACATGTAATCTAGAAATATTTTCTCCATCTGAAATAAAAATGCAATATTTATTTTTTTTCCTCTTTGTTAAAAAATTTTCCTCCTTTGACATAAAAATAATTTTTGGTGCAGATAAAAAGTAAGATAAAAAATTTCCTTTGATAATATTATAAACTCCCCTTGAAGTTATACATATAATTAGAATATTAAAACTCCCCCCTAAGAGTGTGCTTTCTTGTCTGTTTCAATCTAAAAATATCACATAATTGGAGTATCTCCTAAAGTAATGCACAAATATATATATATATACATATGATATAAATTTAAGGAAATAGATTATCAATTTATAATACCACGGGCCATGAAGATCCGACCTAACATAACTACAGCGAGTGCATTAGCAAAAAAAGAGAAAAGGCAAATGAAACCAAGTACTCCACATCACGTAGAAGCAGTTGGTATAAGAGAAGAAAAAAAGTTTGTAGCAAAAACAACCATAAAAGAAAAGAAATATTACACATTGCAAAAAAAAAAAAAATTAATTAGCATGTTGATAGGGAAATGATGCTACTAGATGTGAGGATCGATGACAAGATGAAGATCGGCGATGATGGTGAAGATTTGTGATGGATTTGTGTGGATCAGAAATGATGGTGAATATCGATGCTGGATTTTGTATGGATCGAAGACGGATTTAGATGAATGATGGTAGTAATGGAGGTGGTATCGGAGAATGGGAGGGAGCGAGAGCTAGCAAGAGAAAAAAATAGAGAGAGAGAGAGAGAGAGATGAAGAGTGGATGAAAGAGAAAGAGAAAGAATTTATAAAGAAAATGATCACATAAAAATGTTGGGGCTTATTTTTACTTTAAGATTACTACTACTCCGTTTCTATTGTGACTTAAAAAAATATCAATCATAATACAAGTCATTCGTATACATGCATTTTATAAGATGTAATCATATCAAGTCATGCATTTGAAAAGAAGTGCACAATAAAATTTTTATAATTTTCAAAATATTTCAAATAGCATAACATATATATGAGACTTAATAGCCAAAATCAACAAGATAGTAAGTGGAAATGGCCTAAAGAAGAGAGAGAGAGAGAGAGAGAGTTAAGGCTTTGGTGTTGACCCTAAATGTCTGTAAAGCTACAGAAAGTGTTTTTCAAGCAATATTTTTAACGACAAAAACACAGTATAAACATCACATAGGAGTATTCATCATACCAAGTTCAGATGATATAATAAAATTATTTTTCATTAAGAGACTTGGTAAATATGTTAGCTAATTGACGATGTGTAGGCACAAATTTGAGTTCATTATCACATTTGAGTACATGATCTTTTAGAAAACGATGTCTTGTTTCAATGTGTTTAGTGCATGAGTGTTAAATAGGATTTTTAGAAAAGTTAATGGCACTTGTGTTGTCACATTTTATAGGAATATGATCATAGTAAAGTCCACAATCTTGAAATTGTTGCTTCATCCAAAGCAATTGTGCAAAACAACTAGCAGCGACAATATATTATGCTTCAATGGTTGACAGAACCACTGAGTTTTATTTCTTGCAAAACCAAGAAGTGAATAAGTGTCCAAGAAAATGACAAATGCCACTAGTGCTTTTACGTCTGAGTAACTGAAAAATTCAAAAGTAGTTCCCTTAAGATACCTGTAGACACCCCATTTTTGACCGTCCTCAAAACTTGAACGTCACCGTTGGAACACTCGGTGATCATCCTTGTTTGTGTTTGTTTAGAGTTCCCGGAGGTCTCGGCTACGCGCCCTGCCTCAGGATCTCCGAACTCGACCGTTTTGTGTCTGGTTTTGCACCAAACACTTGTGTTTTGCCTTGGAGGGACAGGGAATGCCTTGTGAGGCATCCTCACACACCACCGGCAGTGGCTAGAGGCCACCGGCTGGTCTTTGTTGCCACCGGCAATTTATATTGCCGGTCGGCACTCTATTTTGTCAAAATGACAATTTTGCCCGGCCGACTACTGTTCAGCTGCTTTTTAAGATATTTTAAAACAGCTGTAATGCATTGGCTTCCCCTCCATACACGTGTATGGAGGGATGCCCCTATTGTTTGCTTATTTGCTAAGCATTACAAGGCTGCCTCCTCTATAAGAGGAGGCCTTCTCTCCCTTGTTCTAGGGTTAGACAAGTTGGAGAGGAGAGAGAAAGAGCTCTGATTTTAGGGTTTAGCTTAGTATATCTATCCTCTATCCATATCTTCCCTTCTTGGTAACCTTGTGTGTTTTTTGTCTCATTATTGCAAACAAACACATAGTAGCACACCTTGCCTTGGTTTCTTAAAGGACCAGAGGTGATTCTTGAGGTTCTTAGGTGGTTTTGAGCTTGAAGAACCAGCTGGAGCTTCATTTTTGAAAAAGTCTACAAGGGTAACCACTTTACTCCCTTTTTACCCCTTTCTTGCATCTTATTTTTGCCTATCTTAGAACTATTTTTGTGCTTAGTGTTTAATACAAAAAAGTTCTGTTTTTAGGCCCTCTTGATAGTTTATTAAGAGTGTTTTGTGGTTTGGAAGGGTTTGAACCCTCTTAGGCCTTGTAAGGCCCTTGTTTTGTGCATTTTTTGTTGAGATCCGGGATTTTGGTGTTTGGGTCTCTTCACCACTGAAATCTTGAGGGATTTCAGTGGTAAAGATGATGCCTTGAAGTCCCAATAAGGAGAGAGCCACCCCCTCTCCTTAATGTCCTTGAAAAGGACTCATTTTGGCCTCTTGAGGGAGCCTTTGTTTAAGTGTGTGTTGATCATGTCTAGGCTGTTTTCCATGCTTATTATGCCATGATTTAACTTTGTTTTAAGTTGGTTTTGGTACTCCATGCATGCTTAGCATAGTTGCCATGTAATGCCTCCTTGATCCTTTAACATGCCTTAGGTTGTGTGCCTTTGTTCTAACATGTTTTAGGCTTAGACTTGTGAAGGTTTTATGCTTATTTTTCCATGTATGAGGTCTGTCCATAGTTGTTTTGGTCGACCCTAACTTGCATTGTATAGCCCCTTTGCATATTTTGTTGGCCTTAAGTGCATGATTGTATAGCATGCATCACTTGCATTATTTTCAATGGTTTGGCACCATTAGTGGCATCATTTCAGACCTTAAGACATGCTTGTTTACTTGCCTCGCATGCCTCTTTAATGCTTTAAAAGCTTGCATTGAATGCTCCATGTTTTGGTCATTGTGTATGCCTTTGATTTTGAGCCACTTAGATGCCATCTAGGAAGCTTCCTTTGCATGGTCTAGGGCTGCCTTAGACCTGTTTTAAGCCTTCTTGGCCTTGTGAGGCTTGGTTAGCTTGGCCATGGTTTAGGTCCCCTTTGACTTGCTTCAAGTACTTGGACCATTTGCATGCTTTGTTTGGCATATTTTAAGTTGGTTTGGCACCATGTCATAGCATGATTTCAGAGCTTTACAATACATGCTAATTGGCCATGTTTAGTCTCTTTAAGTGTGCTTAAAGGTTGCTTGTTTATGCTTAAGGTGTTGGACCATGATTGCATGCATGTGTGTGTGCATTTTGGCCTTCATTTCCTTGGTTTTGGCCACTGATTTTAGGCCTAATTAGAGTTGCCTAGATCATGTTTAAGTCCACCTTTTCACTAGTTTGCATTGCCTCATGTTTGCTTGTATGCTTGCATAAGTGCCTTGCCATGCCATGTTGCATCCTTAGCTTGCATGTCTAGGTTGCATTGCATCTTGCATGCATGCCTTGTTCCTTGATTTGGTGATAGGAATTGGGCCTTGGTTTGTTTGTTTGGTTTGCATTTCATTTGACATGAAAGTGCACACTTGATTCTTTAGGCCATCATGCATGAAAATGCGTGATTGGTGGTCCAAGAACCAAGAGCTATGTTCCTTTGAGTCATAAACATAATAAGGGACTTGGTTGGTGCATAAATGGTTTGAATTGTATCGCCATGCAAGTTTTGCCCTCTGCTGCTGTGAGTTGCAGGTTCTGCAGGCATTCTTTGCCGACCGGCAGTATACATTGCCGACCGGCAGTAAATCAACAGCCGATGGATGAATTTTGTGCCGATGGCCACATATAGCAGCCGGTGGCTATTCTGTTCAGCCGGTGGTGATCTCCAACGTCCAGAGAGGCATCCCTTAGGCTTTGGCAGTCTTCAGAAGGGCAGAGCAGGGAAAACAGAGGCAGACTATGCATGGCAGTGCGATTCCGAGCAAGCCCCGAGCACGCGCTGCATCTGGCCCTCTTCCCGAGGCGATTTACTATTTTAATTAGATTAATTAATTTGTTTAATTAATTTAATGGGTCTGTAATATTTAATTAGCTTGCGTAGTTAATTAATCTGTATATTCTTTTGGTCCCTCCGAGCGAGGGCATATGTGTAATAAGTGTGTGTGGGTGGGTGTGTGTATGTCTTCCAACCCCCATTTCTTTCTTCCCTTTTATTTACCTGCTTATGATGGTAGATTAGGGCATTTTTAAAATTAGCATACCTTATGCAATGCATGCGTGCATCCATACATTTGTCTTACATGCACCGGGCTCGGTACATCATGCTAACTGCATTGTATTTCAATTTCCAAATTGAATACTTGTTACTTGTACCATTTCACATGCCATGCTTAGGATAGCCGAGCCTGTCTAGATTACACCCTTGCTTGCGTTGCATTAGCCACTTAACATGAACTAGGGACATGCATGTTTGCTAACTAGTTTATTGTTTTGGCACGGAGTACAATGTAAGTATTTATGCTTTAGCATCTCGCATGCGTGTGGATGTTAACATGACAGTATGCTTGCCATGCGGCTAAGTGCTTATGTGAGATAAACTGTTTGAATGCCTGTGGGTGAAGGTTGGATTGTTTGAGTTGGAAAAACTCATTGAAATCCGTGTTTTAGCCTACTTGCGAGTAGCAAATTCCAAAGCGCTTTTCAAAACAAACGGATATGCAATGCTTGTTTCCAAATTAGGCAATCTAGTCTATACTTGTTTGCTGTGCGCATAACATAGTAATTCTAGACTAATAACCGGAATAAGAACACATAACGTTTTCAAAATCGGATATCATGGTTAGTAGAGGCCGGTCTTCGGACCGGGCGAAAGGGGGTGCTCATAGCTGACCTTTCCCGATCGTACCCAAGCTCCCGAGCCAAGACAACTTTGGTGATGACGGACATGTGGCCTTCGGCACCGAGTCAGGGTTTCCTAAATTTCCCATTTTAAAAAATATTTAGGTGGCGACTCTGCATCTGGCAAAGCAGTCCATGTTTGGCACTTCTTTTCAAAATCTGTTTTTCTCAAAACGATTTGCCAGAGTTGGACTCTTTGGTTCAGATTACGAACCGCAACAAACGAAAAGGGAGTCCGAACTGTAGCGAGGTCCCCCGCGGACGTGTTACAGTTTCTGGCGACTCTGCTGGGGAGTTTAGAGAGCTTGACTCGAACTCGTGATATCCTGTTTTGATTTCATTTATGTGTCTCTTTGCATTGCATGTGCATTGGTGCGCCTAGGACACCGTGTTGGCCATCTGCTATTCCTGAGCGGTTTGCCGGAGGCTTGTCTTGTCAAGGCATGACCATAAGGCTGACCGGTTGCGGGCTCTGCCAGTATGGGAACACAAACCCCGGTTTTACCGGGGCACCCTTTTTGACCATTCGACCTAGTGCATATTCGGATCCATAGTGACCATTCCAAACTAGGACAGGTTACTTACCTGATATAGGTTGTTTGAAACCGCTGTGTAAACCCTAGCTCCTGACAAAATAGGACAGGGAAACCCTACCCCAACATAGGGGTGTATTGGCTCTCTTTTACCTGCTATGTGCTTTTAGAGTGTATCTCTACAGGGAACACACATGTCAGTTTGCAAGATTGGGTATCCGGCCCGAGGGCACCAGTATCAGTGTTGTTGAGAATCAGTTATGTCTGCGGGTATTAGTTCAGTTTTGAACAGTGATTCTGGGGAACAGTGATCAGTAGTAGAGTGCAGTTGTTCGGCTACACCTGTGTTTGATCTGTTTGGGGCTGAAATACTGCTTGTTTTCCGTTTCAGTTCAGAGATTCAGAGAGTTAATCCAGAACAGCTAGTGTCTTCTCCTTGCTGAGGCAGGACTGAGCATGGCGCAGAATTCAGAAGAGATCGCAGTCATGACGGCCGCATTGGATCAGGGAATCACCCTACGCAGTGAGACTACTGTTGATATGCTGCATCCGCCCAGGTCGCCCGTTGCACACCCAGTTTGGACCCCCCAGCTATATCAGGCTCGCGAGCCCACCACATTCGCGCTGATGGGGATGATAGGTGATCTCCAAAGATCCGTGGCGGATCTCGCCTATGGAATGTCTGCTTCGCCACCAGCCGCACCATATGCCAGAGGCTTTGTATCCCAGGAGCCCCCGTTATTGGGACGGATTGTAATTGAACTCAGCCAACCGGAGATGACCTCCAACTATGGCAACGACGCATCAAACCAAATTTTAGATTAGGCTGAGGCCAGAGACAAAGGCAAGATGAAGGCAGATGCCGATCCTATCGAACAACTGCTGTGGGCAGTAGAGGCTTTGAAAGCCAGGGGAATGAACAAGCAACAGATATCCGCAGTTGTGACAAAAGCTGTGGAAGACGCTTTCCCCACTTCGCCTAAGGGCAGTTCCAGCCAATCAGAGAACCGGGATAGGCCCCGTCATGCCAAAACAGTTCTTCCCACTCCCAACCTTGCATCCGGAAAGGATCAGAAATCTAAGGCCGCACCCGCCGATCCGTTCGCGAGTGCATCTAGCAAGAGTGCTCAGGCTCCAAAGTACCTGCCCCGAGGGCGCAGGGTCTTTCATGCTCTCTACATGCCATTGTCCAAGGCACTTCAGATCCTTGCCGAGAGGGGACACCTTAAACCCCTGGAGCCTCGGCCTCTCCCGAAGAACCTCCCTGCTACTCATGACCCTGCTCAGTACTGTGCGTACCACCAGCAGACAAGCCATGCTACTGATAATTGCTTCCGCCTCTGTCATGAGGTGCAAGATTTGATTGACAACGAGGTTATCCTCCCGCCCACCTCAGCCAAGTCCGTTACTACCCAGCTATTTGATTTTGAGGATGCGGATACTGTGAGTATGTGATCAGGGTGGGACCACTTACGAGCGGCGCCCAGTGTTTTTGATGTGGCGTCTGGCACGCATTTTGAGCATCTGCGAATGCTAGTTTTGTAAAATCTAGCTTGGGTATCGAGTTGGTCTTTGTTTTGTTTTGCTTTGAGTCTGTCTCATTGTCTTGAGTCAGTCCTTTTGGCTTATGGGTCTGTCTTGTTGTAATGAGTCAGTCCCTCTTGTATAGAATACCAGGTGATTCCGGGGTTGTTGCCTCGAACACCGTTTTGCCTTGTAATTACCCTTTTGTTTTCTTTTTGAGTCTGTCTCTACCGTGGAGCCAGTTGCATCCGAGAAACCTGAATGAAACAGCTGCGGCTATCATGTTTCTGTGCTTATTGATTGTTTTGGGCTAGTTGCGCCAGAGAATTTGAATGGGGTGGCAGCACGTTCCACCTGCTCTTCTATACCCCGAAAATTATTGCTTTGACCTAAGCTTTTCATAAAAACCCTTTTTGAACACTGCGGTGATAAAAACGAAGAGGGAGTAATTCCTCGAGCTTTGCAAAATTTTGATCATTTTGAGGGAAAGAGAGGTATGCTAAGCTTTTAATGAATGAAACCATGCTTGTTGGCGTGAGTACTGAGAAGGATCCTGGTTTGGTCCAGACTGGTTCCACACTATCTTCTGCGCGAGCGATTTGTCGCTTTCTTAAAAACTTTCAAAAACGAAGTGTTTCGCGCAGTCTTGCGAAGACCTGTGTGGAATCACTCTTGAGATTGTACAGCCCAGGATCGCTCTCAGCCTCAAGATTCAATTTATCTATTGCAAACTGGAATCCGTTCAAAACGTCCAACAGTGCCATGTAATGCCTGTGTGGCCCAACTTGAGGCAGCCCTCGAGCAAGAGGTATCAAAGTCAGATCAAGGAGATCAGATCCCACCAGGCAAGGCTCGTGAAGCAACCGTGATAGACTTTTTTTGCAAATCAACACAACAGTCATTCTCCTGGACACAGAGAGGCTTCAATCTCAAAACCATTTGGCATGGGCTTGCTACACTTTTACCCTTTGAGAGGCTCGCTGGGCCGAAAACCCGGAAGGGCAACCCAGGCAAAAGTTAGAGCAAAGAAAAAAGAAATAAAAAGAGAAAAAGAAAAAAAAATGAAAAAATGCAAAAAATTGAAGAAAAAGAAAAAGAAGGAAGAAAAAAATAAATAAATAATAAATAATAAAAATTGAAAAAAAAAAGAAGATGAAAAGAAGCTCGCAAGGTCGAAAACCCGCATTGGGCGCCTTGGCAAAAGTTAGAGCCTGAAAAGTGAAGGTTAAAATACCCGAGTGTACCTTAATCGGAACTACGTAAGGCTTGATTCCCATGTTTGGGATACGTAGGCAACTTCATCCTGAAGTCCAGCCCCCAACGCTTCCATAGCGTCTCAGTCCATGTCATGGTTTTGATCACTTTTGCCTCTTCCGCATCCGATGTCTCGATTGCAACAACCTGGAACTACGTGATTAACTTCCTCTTGAAATCCAATCACCAACACCTTCCAGGTGACTGTGTCCATATATTGATTCAAACCGTCTTCGTCTCCTCCACGTCCGAGGGTCTGATCGTCATCAACGAGGATTGGCTTACAGCATGCCGCGGCATCATCCAAACAAGGGGCAACTTTCCGTTGCCATGCCTTGCCATAAGTTGTCCTGAGATGCCGTCCAAACCAGGGGCAACTTTCCGTTGCCTTATTCCCCCCATTTTTTAAGCCAAGGGCAATTTTTCATCGTCCCCGATCCGAGTTTGCACATCTCGAGGGTAAGTTCCGTGCTCGTCGAGCATTAATTGTTTGCAAAAATAGTTTTTGAAAATTTTTACTGAAGTTGACTATTTTCTCGAAAACTATTTCATTTTTCAAAATGGGACCATGTTTGGACCCAAAAAAGGAGAATCTTCAGTGCTCACAGCCTGACTTGCATGATTTTCAAATCAAAAATCGAACAAGTATGTTAATCCAACTCTCATTTTGATCAAAACTTTTTTGGAAAACCAAAGAATGGTCAAAATGACGAACTAGGGGCACAATTGAGTCAGGTCTTCTGTATTTCCCCCATCAACATACTCGCCAGAAAGGCACCCTATCTACCAGAAGAAGTGGCTGCAAGCTAGCTGTATTAGGCGTGAGCCCACAACCTCTCGTTTACCCATTAACCATCCTGGGGAGGGATGAAAAATGAGAGAATAAAGAATAGAAAGGTGTAAGTTGAGAGGAAAAGTGAGAAAAGGGTTTTTGAGAGAAAAACCGAGCTCGAGGGCCGAGTGACGTGAGTATCACAAATCAGAAAAGGTGGGAAATAATACCCGGAGGAATTGGCTCCTCGAGATTTGAGGTCTTTTTGTAAGCATGTCCGTGTGTCGTGTCTTTTGATTTGTCGGCCTCGATTTTGGCTTTGAGTCTTTTCCGAGTGTGTCTCGTTGTGTTCAGGACGTGTGCCTTTTGTTTCTTTGTTTGAGTCCCTCCGCTGTGTTCTGTGGTAGGCTCGATACCCCGGTCGAAAACCCTTCTTTATTTCAAAAAATCGTTTGTGCTCAGAATGCTGTGCCATTCTCTACATTCGTGCGAAGCAAGAGAAGGAAAGGGAAAATTTGGGACATCCGAGTGTGTTTCAACTGCAACCATGTCAGCTTTTGTGGTCCGTCTTGTCAGATTGGGGCTGTTTGTTCAGGGTTTGCTGTGTGCGAAATAAACCGAGAGCTGTGTTATGGGCTATATACAGATCAATCCCCAGCAGATTAATCCCCAGCGGAGTATAGGCTGTGTGTTCAGTTTAAGCAGTGGTTTGCTTGGTTTGTTTTGTTATTGGCTGGTTGGGTATCTGATTATTACAGTGCAAGTGTTCAATTTTCAGACAACAGATCAAAATCATTTACATTAAGGTGTAATATGATGCAATGCGGTGCAAAGTATGAAATACACAGATATAACATTCTTTTGGACAAAAAGTTTGTTTCATTTCATATCATCTTTTTTTAAGTACATAGTTTTGGGAACAAAAATCTGCCTACGGCAGTACAAGGTAATCCAACTACCAAAAAGAGAAAAAGTACGAAAAGAAAAAAGTAGCAAAAATCTGAAGCAGCATCAGTGGTCTCACGCCTAGGGATCCGTCCTCGCCCTCTTCCTGGGCAGAAGCCCAGGAGCATCATCAGGAGCATCGCCGTCTGAGCCTGAGTTCGAGCTGTCCCCGGTCTCCTCCTCCGATGACTCCGCCTCCGCCTCTGTCTCTGCCTCAGACTCGTCATCTGGAACTGGAGCCCGCGAGCTGCTCCCGACATGAGTGCGCCCCCCTCTGGTACGGGGGTATGCTCTACCATCCCGGGTAGACACAGAAGGGCCAGCTGGAGCGCCACTCACCGGAGGAATCTGGAAGGGAGGCTGAAAAAGCATGAAAGGAGAATACATCAGAATACTGTGAGCAGTGAATCAGTACAGAATGTAGTGTATCAGCACAGTGTATGTATGCCGTGAGCAGTATATCAGTGCAGAATGCAGTGTATGAGTACAGTGTATGGATGCCGTGAGCAGTTTATCAGGTGTTGTGTTGTGCATCAGATTATGCGAAACAGTTTGTGTATGGTTTGAGGCTGCGGTCAAAAACATACCGGAAGACCGTAGAGGGCCAAGACGTCGAAGGTCCGCTGTAGCATCCCCATCATGGAGGCGTTCAACTCCAGGGACTGCCGAGTATACTCATATGAAGCCTGCAAAATATGAGATACATCAGTATTCTGCGGAATATCAAATAGACTGAAATGAAATGACAATGCAAGATGCAGAATGCAATAATACATACCGGAGGTAAATCGGGGATACCGACTAACTCGTGATCAGCCGGTGGTGGAGCAAAGGGGACCTGATAGGTCGCCCCACCCTGCCCCCTGTGTGTCAGTAAAGTGGGCAGAGCAGGCCAACCGGTCCCTCGTCCTCTCTGAACTCCGCCTCTGTCGCGGACTCGAGCCCTCCTCGGCGCTCCTGCTCCAGCCCCGCTCCCACTCCAGCCACTGGCGCCGATGGTCCCTCTCTCTCCACTCGGCGGCCGCCGCTCAGAGGTTGCATGATAAAGGTCCGGACGTACTCCAAGTAATCGCCCTCGCCTCTAAAATGGTCTGTGTCACGCCCCGAACCCGCCCCTAGAAGTTCGGTGACGAGACTGGCCAGTAATCCTAGATTACCACAGGCCTTTCTATACATAACATAAATAAGCGGGGCTCACGGAAGCGAAAACAAAATACAAATAGTCCAAAGAGCTGTGCATATATATGATCATACATTTACATAACAAGATGATAATAATTACCCACAATCTTTACATTACATGTCATGCAGTTACAACTATACGGCATAAAACAAGACTCACAACAGCCTAGCCCCAACCCGGAGGCACCCACAACTCTGGTTAGGCTTGATGCAAATCTCAGCTTAGGCTTGACTCCCAGCAGGCTCCCCTATAATACATAAATACAAATAATGAGCTAAGGCTCAGCAAGTAACATTAAAGTAAAAGGGAATTCAACATTTCATTAAACCATAAATCCATATCTATATATATATTTATCATAATCAATAAACAATAATCATATAAGAAATACCCATCGACATACGCCGTAGGACCTTTTTATAACATTTTCATAACCGTTTCATATACCTTTCCATAACCTTGTCATAACTGTCCATTTCATAACCATTTCGTAATCCTTTCATAACCTTTTCGTAAACTTTCATACCTTTCGTAACGTCGACTTAACGACTAGATTAACCGGTCCGTACACCGATTAAACACCTTTTCATAACGTCGAATTAACGACTAGTTTAACCGGTCCGTACACCGATTAAACACCTTTTCATAACGTCGAATTAACGACTAGTTTAACCGGTCCGTACACTGATTAAACACCTTTTCATAACGTCGAATTAACGACTAGTCATGGACCCGCATTTTCATGCCGTCCCCCATGACTTGGGACTAGTCATGGACCATGCATTTTCATGTCGTCCCCCATGACTTGGGACTATCCGTAAATGCCATACTAGATTTACAAATAAAACATTCGTTCACAGAATCAAATTACATTTCAACTTAATGTACCTTCTCATAGCCTTTGCATCACATTTTCATAACATTCTAATAGAGTACATTCGTTTACAGAAACAAATATCATATCAGAAACCATATCATAATAATCATTCATTCACAGTTAAATTTACATTTTAAAACATATCATATCAACTCATAACACTTTTGGAATATAATTCATAATGACATATTTTTACAGTAATGTTACTTACAGTGGGTTTCTGAAACTGGTGGCACGGTCTTCGAGATTTGACCTATAACATCAACAGTATAACACATTTCTTATTATATATCATCATCAAATTACATAATTCATGCCATGTCCTTTCTTCTTTCACATTCATTTCATGCTCATTTCAATCTTTCTTTACTTTAATTCATGCTCATAAGATGCTAAAAGATGTAATTATCATGTCAAAATGCATACAGAACAACTTTCTCAAAATTCCTGCAAATGGCCTTCCCGCTCGAGCGTCCACTTGTCCGCTCGAGCGGACTGAACAATCTTTCAAAACTGCTGGAAGGTCGATTTCTCCGCTCGAGCGTGCTTCTCTCCGCTCGAGCGGACAGAGCAAAATCCAAATTCTGGGTTTTTCTTCCCTCGTTCAAACTTCCATTTACAAAATCCATTTTAGCATTCATGAAATCCAAGTCCCAAAAACACTTGATCAACATCATAATTTAACTAAACATCTTTAATCAAACCCATTTGCATCATATATAAGATCAACCCATAAATTGAGATGAAAATCCTAAACTTAAACATAGAAGCTTCATTTCTAAACATCCATGGAGGTTTCTCTCAAAACATGCCAAATAAACTTGAATCATGCCATTTAAAGCCATACTCTTGAGATCAACAAGCTAGATATCAAAAATCAACAATCAATTTCATGAAATCTTACCTTGATCACTTCTATTTGGAGACTCTAAGCTTGAATTCCCCTTTCTCCTTTTCTTTCTCTCTTCTTCCCCGAATTCTCTCTCTCTCTCTCTCTCTCTCTCTCTCTCTCTCTCTCTCTCTCCTTTCTTCCAGATTTTTTTTTCTTTCTTTTCATTTGGTCTTTTTGAGTCAATAAGTCCACTATCCTTATCTCATAACACATATATATCATATAAACCAATTTGAACCAAAAACGGGTACCAAACAAGACTTAGCGATTCAGATAAATTTCAGTTTTCAATTTATCGATTCAGATGGTTCTAAAAATTCCCGATATCACATAGACATTTTTTATTTTATTTTCTGAATCCATTACGGTCATCAATTTCAGTCCCGAAGTCATAATTCCAACAAATATTTTTCTATTCAAACAGATATTCATCAATTTAATCATGCTAAAACGTAATTAATTACTGATAATTATGATGTACGATTCCGGGTCATTACAGTCTGCCTCCCAGCCAAGGGTGTAGTCTGCCATCTAATCGGCGGTGAATCTCTCGGTATCCCGCATGTGCTCAAGAGGGTGCACCGGGACTATCTGCTCAGGTAAGCCTAGGGTCTGGCGCAAGAAACGCTCGCCCAGGTACCAAGCCTGACAGACCGGGCCCTTGAGCAGAATCCGGTAACGCGATGTCTCATCGGCACCGGCAAACCGATCCCGCATCATGGCTGGCAAAGAAGCCCAAGGCTGCCAGGTGATCTGAAATTGAGATATAGTCTGTTATCTACTGTTATTGAAACATGCAGTGGAAAGACGAAGTTTAAATGAATTGTAAGTAAAACATACCTCTGCGGGGGTGATAGTGTCGAAGTAGCGCCGGAAGAAGCTAAATGTCTCTCGCGGCCTCCGGGTGCATCTCCCGTCAAAGCGACGCGAAAAAGGGACGACCAGAGGGGTCTCTGCATCGGGTACAGGAGCAAGCCTGGGAAAGTAGGCGTAAACCCACAACTGCAAGATGAATACCAGTGCATTTATCAGATAAAGCAAAATACTGAATAAAAGCAGAAATAAAGGAGCCGTGTGTTGTGCAGTGTATTGTGCAGAGTGTACAGTGTGAGCAGTGTACAGTCAGTGTAAAGCAGAGTATGTGTGTGCCGTGTGTACAGTATACAGCAAGTGTAAAGCAGACTACAGTGTGTGCAGTGTGTAGAGTATAGAAAATATAGAACTGAAATATAAAGCAGAGAAGAAATGTACCTCCTAAGCACGCCAGTAACCCCCGAGCAACTGTCCGCTGCCACGGGAGGCTGAGCTCATATATCCATAAAGGGTGGCCAGAGCGGCGCCACCCCAGTCATAATGTAAGATGTCCCTGACGTCCACCAGTGCGCTGAGCAGGCAGAGAGGCACTGTGTTCGCCCGGTCGGCGAAGATGGTCGTCCCAAACAGGAACATAAGGAAGCCGCGTGCGTATCTCTCCGCGGCCTCTGGGGTCATCGGGGCCGCATCAACAAGGAGGGGCTGGACCCTGAACTGCACCTCGAACCATGAGTATCGAACAAAGCCGGGACGCGCAAGAGGCGGTGCCGCGCCAAGCAAGTAGACCTGAACCGCGGTCCACTCGTCCATATCAATGTCAAAAGAGATCGGATCACCCCCTACCCCGATGCCTGTGAGCATCGAGAAATCGTAAGGGGTCATCGTCATGTCCCCGGTCGCCGAGAAGTGAAATGAATCGGTGGTGTCCCACCATCTCTCCACTAGGACGGCAAGGAGAGGTCTGCATGTCGTAAGCCTGGAGAGCCCCCTACAGAATGCGCCAAAGCCGGCCTGGTCCACAATATGGCGAACTGCGTCGGGAAGCTCGGCGTACCACTCACGAGCGACGGTATTCCCATACCCGCGGATGGTATGGGAATCTCCCTGTTTTCAAACAAGTAGTTGCGAAGCAATATAAAATATACAGTCTTGAAGAAATGGTGGTTCAGTGCAAATCTAGCATGCGTGCAAGTTTATCAGATTCAAACAGATATCGGGTGCCGGTGTGCTTACAGTGAACTACAACGTGTGATGCGTCAGCGTGTTTGAGTGGTTCAGTGCAAATCTAGCATGCGTGCAAGTTTATCAGATTCAAATAGATACCGGGTGCCGATATGCTTACAGTGAACTACAACGTGTGATGCGTCAACGTGTTTGAGTGGATCAGTGCAAATTCGGCATGCGTGCAAGTTTATTAGATTCAGACAGATACCGGGTGCCGGTGTGCTTCTGGTGAACTACAACGTATGATGCGTCAGCGTGTTTGAGTGGTTCAATGCAAATGTAGCATGCGTGCATGTTTTCAGATTCAAACAGGTATCGGGCAATGGTGTTTGCAGTGAAATACGGTGTGTGCCGTGGTTTGAGTGGTTCAAGGCTAGTGCAGTGTGTGCGCGTGTGAGTCTTAAAGAGATAATCAGTTGCAAGTGCATTTGTAATCGACTACAATGTACAGTAATATCAGTGTATCTGAGCTAAGCAGTTAAAGACTGTAATCAGTTATGGCAATTGACAGTTTAAAGCATCCTACATTGCAGAAAATAAAGCAGAGAAAGAAGGTTACCTCGGAAGCGTCGGAGGATAGGTGGGAGACAGGCTCACGTAGCAGGAGCTCGGGATCCAATGCCATGTCGAAACTCCTGAACTGGCGCAGTCCGTCGGGTGGAAGAACATGAATCGCCGGCCGGTAGGTCGCCGGGTCAAACGGGCGCTCGCTCAACGGGAGGAGCTCGACCCCGGGATCCATCTCGTGATCCGAGGGAGTCCCACCGCGTGGAATGTCGTCGGCCATGTCGAGAATGATGAGAAAGTGGTCAAGAAAAGAAAATCGGGTCGGAATACGAAGTCAACTGAAAAGTCAACCCCCGGGAGGGTGGAAAATGGCCGGAAAGGTCGGGATGTGAAAAGGCACGGAAATGAAGAGCGAATCGAGGGGAACAAGTTCCAAAAAGGTGTAAATAGCAAAAGAAGCGTCGAAACGAAGTTTCAATCGGTCCAAAATGTTCGAAATGCGATAAACTTCGCGAATCAAACGATAGAACGGGTGTAAAACGCGAGAAAACGGAGGGATCAAGGAAAGAAAAGAACTCTAGAGAGAGAGTGTGTGATTTTCGGCTAGAGGGAAAGTGAAAGAATAGGGTTTGAAACCCTATTTTAAAACACCCATGGTGAAATGCCAAATCTGCCCCGACTCAGCAACGTTTTGCCAGTAGGCAACATTTTGTGCCGGCCAGCACAATATTGTGCCGATGGAACTTTTCTGCAGCCGATGGCCTCCTATCCCAGCCGGTGGTGTTCCCACAACCTTGTTTAGGTCATATGAGTTGTTTTGGGTCTTCATAGCTCGAGAAAGTGCAAGAGAGTGTATCTCCGATGCTTAACCGGCCTCCGTTTTGACCTCAGACCGCGTTTTCTGTGCGTAGCACTCAAATTCATGCAAGGATTGTATCCTTTTGTATCCTTTTGCCTTTTACAAGATTCAAAAGTTGCCCCGTGTGCGTTGCATGCATTCATCATGTTGTCTGGTGCGTTGCGTCGCGCCGTCATGCACATCCCTCATGCCTTGTCATGCATTTTATTACAAGCATTCTCATACATTGTCATGCACCTCAATACATACGTCGCCTCGCACATCATTTGTGTTGTTGTGCATCTCCTTATTTTGCATTATCGTGCATTTCAAAAAAAAAAACGTGCGTTGTCGCGCACTCGAGTTCATTTCGTGTGGCATGCGTGTCACACTTACATTGTTTTACATTTCGTGTGGCATGCGTGTCACACTTGCATTGTTTTACATTTCGTGTGGCATGCGTGTCACACTTGCATTGTTTTACATTTCGTGTGGCATGCTTGTCACACTTGCATTGTTTTACATTTCGTGTGGCATGCGTGTCACACTTGGCGTCATTTTGCATCATTCGAGGCACGCGTACCTCATTGGCATCATTTTTTTACATCCCGTGTGTCATGTGTGTCACACTTGCATCATTTTGCATCGGCACGTGTGCCTCCCCATTTTCATTGGCACGTGTGCCTCCCCGTTTTCATTGGCACGTGTGCCTCCTCATTTGCATTGGCACGTGTACCTCCCTATTTTCATTGGCACGTGTGCCCTATTTTCATTGGCACGTGTGCCTCCCCATTCTCATCGGCACGTGTGCCTCCCCATTCGCATCGGCATGCGTGTCTCGTTCTCATTGGCATGTGTGCCCCATCTTCATCGGCATGCGTGTCTCATTCTCATCGCCACGTGTGCCTCTCCATTCGCATCGGTATGCGTGTCTCATTCTCATCGGCACATGTGCCTCCCCATTCGCATCAGCATGCGTGCCCCATCTTCATCGGCATGCGTGTCTCATTCTCATCGGCACATGTGCCTCCCCATTCGCATCAGCATGCGTGTCTCGTTCTCATTGGCATGTGTGCCCCATCTTCATCGGCATGCATGTCTCATTCTCATCGGCACGTGTGCCTCCCCATTCGCATCGGCATGCGTGTCTCGTTCTCATTGGCATGTGTGCCCCATCTTCATCGGCACATGTGCCTCTCCATTTGCATCGGCATGTGTGCCTCCCCATTTGCATCGGCATGTGTGCCTCCCCATTTGCGTCGGCACGTGTGCCTCCTCATTTGCATCGGCACGTGTGCCTCCCCATTTTCATTGGCACGTGCGCCCCATTTTCATTGGCACGTGTGCCTCCCCATTTTCATTGGCATGTGTACCCCATCCTCATCGGCACGTGTGCCTCCCCATTCGCATTGGCACGTGTGCCCCATTTTCATCGGCATGCGTGTCTCATTCTGTAACAACCCTCATACTGATTACTGATTAATTACTGATTTATCACTGATTTGTTGCCGATTGCTGTTAAATGAAGACTAATTATGACTGATATTGGGATCAACTGAAATACTGAACAGACTGATTGAAAACTGGAACTGAATTGACTGAGTATGTCTATTGTATTGCATTTCTACCTGTTCGATTGATTAATTATCTGTTCGTGTGTTTACGTTTAAACTGCTAATTGAAGGCCTTATCGGCGGCCGAACTGGAAATTGTTTAGTGTTTCATGATCACCATAATTTTTGTGATTTAATGGTATATTTACCTAAAATGTGATTAGGTATGATTAAATTAGATTAAAATGAGCTAATTAAAGAGTTTGACGTAATTACCGTTTTGCCATTGTTAGTGGGCCTTTTATTATA
Source organism: Camellia granthamiana (assembly GCA_036172215.1). NCBI lineage: Eukaryota > Viridiplantae > Streptophyta > Magnoliopsida > Ericales > Theaceae > Camellia > Camellia granthamiana. The sequence goes on from CM069904.1 coordinate 75,199,736, forward strand.
TCATATTTGAGCATTGATATACCTTAGGCAAACACTTTTCCTCAGCCTTTTCATGTCTCTAAACCGACCAAGAAGAGAATTAGAGAGAGAGAGTTGAGTTTGGCTTGTTCTTGAGTTTTGGCTAGGAAGCTTGAAGATTTGAAGTGTAGATTTCGTAATTTAGCTTCCACACCTTGAAATTTAAACTCTAGGTAAGAAATCCATCTTCTTATTGTTGACCTTGAGCCAAGTCTTGCATGTTTCATGCTCCATTGTAGAATTAAGTCATGTTTTGGTTGAAAGGAATTGAATTATAGCTTAATTGTTGCATGCATGTTAATATTGTTAAGTTTGGGGTCATAGCTCATGGTTTCATTACATGCATGCCCATATTTTGAAGGTAGACCATGAAATCATCTTGTTTCTGAGGTTTTGAGCTCATTAGAGCATAAATTGAAGCTTTAATTTAGCTTAGAGTGCATGCATGACATGTGTGAAGATTGTTCTTGAAAATGGGTTTGAAAATGGTTTTAATCGACTCACCTTTGGGGCTTGAATTCATAAATTAAGTTTTAAAACTTGTTATACATTGAATTTGGATGTGTTTCCCAGCATTTGAGCCCAAGAGGTCGAGTTTTGAGTGGTGGAATGCTTGGTTTGAGCTTGGAAGGCAAATCTGGAAATTCCAGATTTGGCTTCTTCGCTCGAGCGAAGGATTCCTCGCTCGAGCGACCAACGTGTACTCTGAGCCACGCTCGAGCAAGGGATTGGTGGCTCGAGCGTAAAATTCAAGCATCCAGTACTTTTACTGTTTCATCAGACCGCTCGAGCGAAGGATTTCTCGCTCGAGCGAAGCCTTTGATTTTGGAATCTCGCTCGAGCGAAGGAAGGCTCGCTCGAGCGAAGCGCCTATTTTCAGTACATTTTGCAAAATGTTTTCTAAGTGCATCTTTACATCCTCATTCCATCCTAGGCATTCTTAGGCCTAGTTTAAGACATCTTAATGAGGATATAGATGTAGAACACACCGAGGCAAATTAGGGATTAAGTTATTGATCTTTCCCAACTGTATAGCTTAGTGTGTGTTCATCCTGTATACTGTATAGGGTTGGCTTTCGAGGAGACGCTCTAGCTTACTGTAGCCCAGAACTCTGTGAGTAACAATGTTGTAAAGATATGTTCAAAAATGATCATCTTCAGTACTATTTACTGAACTGTTTACTGAACTGAACTGAACTGTTTTCTGAACCAATACTGTTAACTGAATGAATGTATGTCCTATCTTCTGAACTGTACTGTGGCATCCTTAGCACTTACCGTTTACTGTTACTGTTACAGAGCTCTGTAGGTTCCCTTGTGGAACCATACCGTTTACTGATTGATGGCCATCACTAATGTTGGGTCTGTTAAGACTCGGTCCTCTTGGACCTACTGTTTATAGGCTATTGGATGTACCACATATGACTGATTGACTGAAATACTGAAAGATTGAAATACTGTTGAATGAACTGTTTTCATTACTGTAAGGACATTCATTCATAACCTCTTTACGCATTATGTTATTCACTGGGCTTTAGCTCACTGTTTATATATATGTAGGTTCTCAGCAGCCAGACTGGAGCTAGGAGCGTGGGTTGGTCCCCAGTTTTGTCAAGCCAGCCTATGTGCCTCACTGCGAGGTTCCGAGTTGCCATGCTATGGCTTGGGGTGTTTTTGTGTCCCCCACCTATCTCCCTACTGTTTTGTACTACTGTATAGATTGTCTACTGTTTTTCTGTACTGTTATCGAGGGATTGGGTCCCTGTACCGAATGTTTGTATGTGATTGTATAGACTGTACTGTTCTAAACTGTTTGAATGCATGAAAAAAATGTTTTTGGCATACAGATTGTCACAGCTCAATGGACACTAGTTATTTACTGTATTGGCTTCCGCCAGGCCCTGTACTCTGTTTTAACTGTATTACTGTTCAGCAGGCCTTCGGTAATCTCGGATTACTGGCCAGTTACGGTGCTAAACCCATAGGGCCGGGTTTGGGTCGTGACACATTCCCATTAGCATGCGTGCCCCATCTTCATCGGCACGTGTGCCTCATTCCCATAGGCACGTGTGCCTCCTCATTTCCATTGGCATGCGTGTCACATTTTCGTTGGCATGCGTGTCGTCATTTGCATTAGCATGCGTACCCCATTTGTATTGTTTCAAGTTCCTTTTTATACACATTGCGTGCATGCGTGCATTGCTTTACTTATATGTGTTCAAGTTCCTTTTTATACACATTGCGTGCATGCGTGCATTGCTTTACTTATATGTGCTCAAGTTCCTTTTTATACACATTGCATGCATGCGTGCATGCGTGCATTGCTTTACTTATATGTGTTCAAGTTCCTTTATATACACATTGCGTGCATGCGTGCATTGCTTTACTTATATGTGCTCAAGTTCCTTTTTATACACATTGCGTGCATGCGTGCATTGCTTTACTTATATGTGTTCAAGTTCCTTTATATACACATTGCATTGCATGCGTGCATTGCTTTACTTATATGTGTTCAAGTTCCTTTTTATACACATTGCGTGCATGCGTGCATTGCTTTACTTATATGTGTTCAAGTTCCTTTTTATACACATTGCATGCATGCGTGCATTACTTTACTTATATGTGTTCAAGTTCCTTTTTATACACATTGCGTGCATGCGTGCATTGCTTTACTTATATGTGTTCAAGTTCCTTTTTATACACATTGCGTGCATGCGTGCATTGCTTTACTTATATGTGTTCAAGTTCCTTTATATACACATTGCATTGCATTCGTGCCTTGCTTTACTTATATGTGTTCAAGTTCCTTTTTATACACATTGCGTGCATGCGTGCATTGCTTTACTTATATGTGTTCAAGTTCCTTTTTATACACATTGCGTGCATGCGTGCATTGCTTTACTTATATGTGTTCAAGTTCCTTTTTATACACATTGCGTGCATGCGTGCATTGCTTTACTTATATGTGTTCAAGTTCCTTTTTATACACATTGCATTGCATGCGTGCCTTGCTTTACTTATATGTGTTCAAGTTCCATTATATACACATTGCGTGCATGCGTGCATTGCTTTACTTATATGTGTTCAAGTTCCTTTTTATACACATTGCGTGCATGCGTGCATTGCTTTACTTATATGTGTTCAAGTTCCTTTTTATACACATTGCGTGCATGCGTGCATTGCTTTACTTATATGTGTTCAAGTTCCTTTATATACACATTGCGTGCATGCGTGCATTGTTTTACTCACATGTGTTCAAATTCTCCTTCCATACACATTGCTTGCATGCGTGCACTGCTTTACTCACATGTGTTCAATCCCACTATCTTGCTATACACATTGCATGCGTTGTCGCGCACTTTCGATTGCATTGTCACGCATGTTGCTAACGACATTGTACCTGTTAAGTTTGTTTTCTTTTCAGGCACGATATTGTATGTACGGTTCATTTGAGGCCGGTGCAGCCGGACGAACCGGACAGGTATTGTATCCTCCGTGTGAGACGTATTGAGAATTACATAATTCTCTTACATCCTTTCTGCATTGTAGTGTAGTCGGGTGTATGCTAGTTTATAACTGTCGCATGCGTGCTTCATTACAGCTTTCTTTGCATGATCATAAGTTATGCTTGGCTTCTTGCATTTTCAGTTGCATTTTGCCCCTGCCTTCGGGCGCATACCTTGTTTGTCTTGCATGTTTGTCTAAGTCTTCGGCCTTGTCAAAAATGGGTCGTCTCTGGGCTTTGACATTCACTCCCGTCATTGTTATGACTTTCGAGTTCTGTCAAAGAGGGGCAACTGTAGACACCCCATTTTTGACCGTCCTCAAGACTTGGACGTCACCGTTGGAACACTCGGTGATCATCCTTGTTTGTGTTCGTTTGGAGTTCCCGAAGGTCTCGGCTACGCGCCCTGCCTCAGGATCTCCGAACTCGACCGTTTTGTGTCTGGTTTTGCACCAAACACTTGTGTTTTGCCTTGGAGGGGCAGGGAATGCCTTGTGAGGCATCCCCACACACCACCGGCAGTGGCTAGAGGCCACCGGCTGGTCTTTGTTGCCACCGGCAATTTATATTGCCGGTCGGCACTCTTTGTTGCCGGTCGGCACTCTATTTTGTCAAAATGACAATTTTGCCCTGCCGACTACTGTTCAGCTGCTTTTTAAGATATTTTAAAACAGCTGTAATACATTGGCTTCCCCTCCATACACGTGTATGGAGGGATGCCCCTCTTGTTTGCTTACTTGCTAAGCATTACAAGGTTGCCTCCTCTATAAGAGGAGGCCTTCTCTCCCTTGTTCTAGGGTTAGACAAGTTGGAGAGGAGAGGGAAAGAGCTCTGATTTTAGGGTTTAGCTTAGTATATCTATCCTCTATCCATATCTTCCCTTCTTGGTAACCTTGTGTGTTTTTTGTCTCATTATTGCAAACAAACACATAGTAGTACACCTTGCCTTGGTTTCTTGAAGGACCAGAGGTGATTCTTGAGGTTCTTAGGTGGTTTTGAGCTTGAAGAACCAGCTGGAGCTTCATTTTTGAAGAGGTCTACAAGGGTAACCACTTTACTCCCTTTTTACCCCTTTCTTGCATCTTATTTTTGCCTATCTTAGAACTATTTTTGTGCTTAGTGTTTAATACAAAAAAGTTCTGTTTTTAGGCCCTCTTGATAGTTTATTAAGAGTGTTTTGTGGTTTGGAAGGCTTTGACCCCTCTTAGGCCTTGTAAGGCCCTTGTTTTGTGCACTTTTTGTTGAGATCCGGGATTTTGGTGTTTGGGTCTCTTCACCACTGAAATCTTGAGGGATTTCAGTGGTAAAGATGATGCCTTGAAGTCCCAAGAAGGAGAGGGCCACCCCCTCTCCTTAATGTCCTTGAAAAGGACTTATTTTGGCCTCTTGAGGGAGCCTTTGTTTAAGTGTGTGTTGATCATGTCTAGGCTGTTTTCCATGCTTATTATGCCATGATTTAACTTTGTTTTAAGTTGGTTTTGGTACTCCATGCATGCTTAGCATAGTTGCCATGTAATGCCTCATTGATCCTTTAACATGCCTTAGGTTGTGTGCCTTTGTTCTAACATGTTTTAGGCTTAGACTTGTGAAGGTTTTATGCTTATTTTGCCATGTATGAGGTCTGTCCATAGTTGTTTTGGTCGACCCTAACTTGCATTGTATAGCCCCTTTGCATATTTTGTTGGCCTTAAGTGCATGATTGTATAGCATGCATCACTTGCATTATTTTCAATGGTTTGGCACCATTAGTGGCATCATTTCAGACCTTAAGACATGCTTGTTTACTTGCCTCGCATGCCTCTTTAATGCTTTGAAAGCTTGCATTGAATGCTCCATGTTTTGGTCATTGTGTATGCCTTTGATTTTGAGCCACTTAGATGCCATCTAGGAAGCTTCCTTTGCATGGTCTAGGGCTGCCTTAGACCTGTTTTAAGCCTTCTTGGCCTTGTGAGGCTTGGTTGGCTTGGCCATGGTTTAGGTCCCCTTTGACTTGCTTCAAGTACTTGGACCATTTGCATGCTTTGTTTGGCATATTTTAAGTTGGTTTGGCACCATGTCATAGCATGATTTCAGAGCTTTACAATGCATGCTAATTGGCCATGTTTAGTCTCTTTAAGTGTGCTTAAAGGTTGCTTGTTTATGCTTAAGGTGTTGGACCATGATTGCATGCATGTGTGTGTGCATTTTGGCCTTCATTTCCTTGGTTTTGGCCACTGATTTTAGGCCTAATTAGAGTTGCCTAGATCATGTTTAAGTCCACCTTTTCACTAGTTTGCATTGCCTCATGTTTGCTTGTATGCTTGCATAAGTGCCTTGCCATGCTATGTTGCATCCTTAGCTTACATGTCTAGGTTGCATTGCATCTTGCATGCATGCCTTGTTCCTTGATTCGGTGATAGGAATTGGGCCTTGGTTTGTTTGTTTGGTTTGCATTTCATTTGACATGAAAGTGCACACTTGATTCTTTAGGCCATCATGCATGAAAATGCGTGATTGGTGGTCCAAGAACCAAGAGCTATGTTCCTTTGAGTCATAAACATGATAAGGGACTTGGTTGGTGCATAAATGGTTTGAATTGTATCGCCATGCAAGTTTTGCCCTCTGCTGCTGTGAGTTGCAGGTTCTGCAGGCATTCTTTGCCGACCGGCAGTATACATTGCCGACCGGCAGTAAATCAACAGCCGATGGATGAATTTTGTGCCGATGGCCACATATAGCAGCCGGTGGCTATTCTGTTCAGCCGGTGGTGATCTCCAACGTCCAGAGAGGCATCCCTTAGGCTTTGGCAGTCTTCAGAAGGGCAGAGCAGGGAAAACAGAGGCAGACTATGCATGGCAGTGCGATTCCGAGCAAGCCCCGAGCACGCGCTGCATCTGGCCCTCTTCCCGAGGCGATTTACTATTTTAATTAGATTAATTAATTTGTTTAATTAATTTAATGGGTCTGTAATATTTAATTAGCTTGCGTAGTTAATTAATCTGTATATTCTTTTGGTCCCTCCGAGCGAGGGCATATGTGTAATAAGTGTGTGTGGGTGGGTGTGTGTATGTCTTCCAACCCCCATTTCTTTCTTCCCTTTTATTTACCTGCTTATGATGGTAGATTAGGGCATTTTTAAAATTAGCATACCTTATGCAATGCATGCGTGCATCCATACATTTGTCTTACATGCACCGGGCTCGGTACATCATGCTAACTGCATTGTATTTCAATTTCCAAATTGAATACTTGTTACTTGTACCATTTCACATGCCATGCTTAGGATAGCCGAGCCTGTCTAGATTACACCCTTGCTTGCGTTGCATTAGCCACTTAACATGAACTAGGGACATGCATGTTTGCTAACTAGTTTATTGTTTTGGCACGGAGTACAATGTAAGTATTTATGCTTTAGCATCTCGCATGCGTGTGGATGTTAACATGACAGTATGCTTGCCATGCGGCTAAGTGCTTATGTGAGATAAACTGTTTGAATGCCTGTGGGTGAAGGTTGGATTGTTTGAGTTGGAAAAACTCATTGAAATCCGTGTTTTAGCCTACTTGCGAGTAGCAAATTCCAAAGCGCTTTTCAAAACAAACGGATATGCAATGCTTGTTTCCAAATTAGGCAATCTAGTATATACTTGTTTGCTGTGCGCATAACATAGTAATTCTAGACTAATAACCGGAATAAGAACACATAACGTTTTCAAAATCGGATATCATGGTTAGTAGAGGTCGGTCTTCGGACCGGGCGAAAGGGGGTGCTCATAGCTGACCTTCCCCGATCGTACCCAAGCTCCCGAGCCAAGACAACTTTGGTGATGACGGACACGTGGCCTTCGGCACCGAGTCAGGGTTTCCTAAATTTCCCATTTTAAAAAATATTTAGGTGGCGACTCTGTATCTGGCAAAGCAGTCCATGTTTGGCACTTCTTTTCAAAATCTGTTTTTCTCAAAACGATTTGCCAGAGTTGGACTCTTTGGTTCAGATTACGAACCGCAACAAACAAAAAGGGAGTCCGAACTGTAGCGAGGTCCCCCGCGGACGTGTTACAATACCATAAACCAAAATTTGGAGTGCCAACAAGATATCTGAAAATAGGTTTGACTTCGGTGATGTGTGACTTTTTATGTGCGGATTAAAAACGTGCACATATATATATGCTAAACATTATGTCAGATTTACTTGCAGTAAGATAAAGTAAAGAACCGATCATACGTCGATATTTCTTTTCGTCTACCGGTTTACCTTGCTCATCTTTGTCGATTTTGATTGATGTACTCATTGGAGTTGCTACAGGCTTTGATGATTTCATTTCAAACCTTTGGAGTAAATCATTGATGTATCTTGCTTGATTTACATGTATCCTAGCCTTCGTTTATTTAATTTGTAGTCTAAGGAAGTAATTTAACTGCTCTATCATACTCATTTCGAATTCACCCTGCATATCCTTAGCAAACTCTTTGCACAAATTTTTATTAGTAGCACCGAAAATAATATCATCAACATAAATTTTAAAAATTAGCATATCCTTTTTTTTGGTTTTTATAAAAAGAGTCATATCTATTTTTCCTCGAGAAAAACCTTTATCAAGCAGAAAATTACTCAACCTTTCATACCATACTATAGGAACTTGTTTTAAACCATATAAACCTTTTGAAAATTTGAAAACATAATCGGGGTGTTTATGATTTTCGAAACCGAGAGGTTGTTCAACATAAAATTCCTCCGAAATGTACCCATTTAAGAAAGCATTTTTAACATCTATTTGATAAAATTTAAAAATTTTAAAGCAAGCAAAAGCAAGTAACATTCTAATAGTTTCAAGTCTAGCAACCGGTACAAAAGTTTCAACAAAATCAATGTCCACCTTTTGATTATAGCCTCGGGTTACCAATCTAGCTTTGTTTCTAGTAACAGCTCTGAATTTCGAAAAACTTATTTTATACCAATATCGAGATGATCTATAGGCCGAGGGGTCAAAAGCAAACTTCATTTCTTTCAAATTGATTTAATTCTTTTTGCATTGCTAAAATCCAATTTTTATCATTTTCAGTTTTTAAAAACGATTTTGGTTCAATTTGTGAAACAAAGGCTAAGTTACTACAAGTATTTCTGATAGAGAAACAAGTTTTTATACCTTCCGTTGCATCACCTAAGATAAAGTCATTAGGGTGGCTGTGAGTATACTTCATTCCTTTGATAGATTTGATTCGTTTTTGGAGGAGCATGTTCTTCTTGAAGATTCTCCATTGTGATTTCTTTTTTGTGTTTTGGAGATGGATTTTCTTCGTTTTCTGTTATGTACACGTTCTCCGTTCTTAGATTAGTTTCTGCAGTAACATTACTGACAGGATTCTCGGAAACATGGTTGTTAGATTCATCAAAAGTAACATGTACAGGTTCTTCAACAAGTAAAGTTCTTTTATTGAATAATCTATAAGTTTTATTAGAATTTGAATAACCAATAAATACAGCTTCATCCAATTTAGCGTCAAATTTTTCTAAGTTATCTTTATTGTTATTCAACACAAAAAAATTTACTCCCAAAAGCACGCAAATGACTCACTTTATGCTTTATTCTTTTCCAAAATTCATAAGGGATTTTCTTAAAAATATGTCTAATCATGGCATGATTTACAACATAGCATGTAGTGTTAATAGCTTCAACCCAAAATTTCCAGGTAAATCATTCTCACAAAGCATAGTGTAGGCCATTTTTCAAGAGTTCTATTTTTTCCTTCAACCACACCATTTTGTTGAGGAGTCATAGGGGCTAAGAAATTATGATCTATTCCTAGGTCATCACAAAACATAATAAAATCATCATTATTAAATTCTCTACCATGATCACTTTTAACATTACAAATATTAATTTTTTTTTCATTTTGAATTCTTTTACACAGTTTTGATAAAGCAGAAAAAGCTTTATTTTTGTGCTCTAAAAATAACACCTATGTATATATACTATAATCATCAACACAAACAAGAACATATGATTTACCTCCTAAACTTAATGTTCTAGATAGTCGAAAAAGATCAATATGCAAAAGTTGTAAAGGTCTAGTAGTTGAAACTACTTTTTTGGATTTGAACGAAATTCTTGTTTGTTTTCCGAGTTGGCAAGCATCACAAAATTTATCTTTTTCAAAATTAATTTAGGCAAACCAATAACTAACTTAGTTTTCGAAAGTTTTGATATTAAATCCAAATGAGCATGTTCTAATTTTCTATGCTATAACTAACTAATTTCATTTATAGCAGATAAACATTTAACATTAAAATGAGAAGACAAGTTATGCAAATCAAACACATATACATTTTCATGTCTATGTCCTACAAATAAAGTTTTATTATCTTTGGTATTTTCAATTGCGCAATGGGTTTTCTAAAAAATAACTCTATTACCTTTATCACATAATTGACTAATGCTAAGAAAGTTATGTTTTAAACCTTCAACAAGTAAAATATTTTCTATAATAGGAGAATGATTTTTACTGATACTACTTACATCAATGATTTTTCCTTTACTATTGTCACCAAAAGTTCCATAACCACTATCCTTTGATTGAAGTATGGCAAACATGATTTTATTTCTTGTTATGTGCCTCGAACATGCACTATTCAGATACCATTTATCGTTGCTGGATTTTGTCTTGAAGCATACCTCATTGTCATCTCCAAATGCCATCAAACATAGATCAGCAATTTCATTGTTGTTGTTATCATTTTCGAAGTCGCTGGCATCACTATCTCCCCATGTAGCAATCATGGCTCTTCTTTTGTCTTTCTTGAATTGTTTATTGATTTCGGGACAATCAACCTTGATGTGTTCGGACTTGTTGCATTCATAGCAAGTAATTTTAGACTTTTTGTTGTTTTCTCTTTTTGTAAAGTATTTTTTTCTATACTCTCCTTTGCTGAAATCTTTCATGAAGAATTTTCTTCCTCCTTATTTCTTTTTCATAAATTTCTTGAACCTTCTTGTGATGAAGGCCATTTCTTCATCATCGTCATCCAAATCATCTTCATCCTCTTGTTCATGGATGGTAGTGGATTTGAAAGCTATTCCTTTATTTTTCTTGTATCTTCTTCTTCATCACTAGCTTGCATGGCAATCTCATGTGTTAGGAGAGATCCCAACAGCTCATCTAGATAAGTACTTTGCTTCTGTGATAACGATGACTTTTGTCTCCTAGCTTTTAAGCAATGACTTGAACACTTTTCTTACAACTTCAGCATTAGTATATGTCTTACCAAGAGACTTTAAACCATTTATAATATCGGTAAAAACGAATAAACATTTGAGTAATAGTTTCATTGGGTTTCATTATGAAAAGTTCATAATTATGGACTACCAAGCTTATTTTAGACTCTTTAACTTGCTTTATTCCCTCACGAGTCACTTTAAGTTTTTTCCAAATTTCTTTTGTTGTCTCACGGGTGGAAATTTTATTAAACTCGTTAGTATCTAATACACAATACAATACATTTATGGCTTAGCATTGGCTTAAATACTCTTCGTACCGACTTCAGTCCAATCACTTTTAGGCTTCGGGACCTTTTGGCCATCTATGGTTTTAGTAGGGATTTTGGGACCATTGCAAATTATTTTTCAACTTTTATGATCAGTAGATTGAACATGAATGGTCATTCTGGTTTTCCAATAATTCAAATTTCTACCACTAAATAAAGGTAGTCAGTTAGAAGTTTGTCCCTCAGGAAGTGTAAAACTACGAGTTGCATAATCTACTCTAAAATGGTTAAGTCACGTGTTAATCATGCTGTTTACTTTTGATGATGTTTAAAATATGAATTGATAAATTACGATTTTTTTAATATACATATTTTATATTATTTGACACAAAATTTTATCTGTTTTCAGCTGATCACTATTCATCTTTTGACAAATTTGATATTGATTGGTTGTATTACTTTGAAAATTTTAATATTAATTGGTTGTATTATTTGATATTGATTGGTTATATTATTTTGACAAATTTGATGAGTTGTCTTCTTTTAACAAATTTGATATATCCACATGAAATAGTTGGTTATTTTTATTAAAGTATATTTAAAATGTCTACAACCATTACAAAAATCATGAAAGGGGTATATATTTTTATGTCTGATATAAATATTTTTTAAAAGAGATTTTACTATACATCTAAATATTTTATTAGAAATATTTTTATTAAAGTATATTTAAAATGTCTACAACCATTACAAAAATCATGAAAGGGGTATATATTTTTATGTCTGATATAAATATTTTTTAAAAGAGATTTTACTATACATCTAAATATTTTATAAGAAATATCAATGTACATTCAAATATTTTAATATAAAAATTACTATGCAATCACTGTGCACTTTTTTGTTTCTTACGTGAAATGTTTTAAAATGAGTTGTTACTATTTATTGATAGTAACCCATAGCCTTTCATTCAAACCTACCTGTGTTTGATTTGTTTTTTGGAAAAGGGAAAAGCACCAACAACCAACTGCTATTTTTTATTTTTTATTTTTGAAAAGATGAAGCCGCATATTGAGCATGCCCCAGCTACAAACCCACGTGAAGGGACTCCAAAGTTAGAAGAGGAGCGTCCCCTCCTCCAACGGGTATATATGTTTCAATATAAATAGAAGTGTTTTGTGTGAAGAAAAATTAAGAACTAGAAGAGAAAAAAAAAATCAGTGTGCTCCAAAATTTTGAATGTATTTTGTATTCTGATATTTCATTTTCAGATCTAAGTGTTGTCTTTGTTCTAACATTTTCATATCTACTCTTTGTGAAAAAATTATTATAGAAAAGGGCTAAGTTCTCTTATTTTTATTCATTATTTTTTGAGAAAATCTTGTAAGGGTGAGACATTTATTGTTGAGTGAGGCTTAATAGATAAAAGTAATACTTGTGTAAAATCCACAAGCTTGGTAAAGCCTTGGTGGTGTATTAATTCATTTTGATCATGAAGAAATTCTCAAGGAGGTTCCTTGGAGAGTGGACGTAGGCCCGGCATGCCGAACCATTATAAATCTCAGTGTTTGATTTTCTCTCCCTATCTCTCTTACTTTTATATTGATGATTATTGCTATGTTTTTTATTTGTTAAAATTTGAATATTGTGTTTATTTTTTTTTAATATTGCAAAAATTATTTTTTAACCCAATTTACTCCCTCTTGGGTTGCCTACCTGGGATAACATCACGAAAACTAGAATACATGCTCTGATACCAATTGTTATCCTAGGTAGGCAACCTGAGAGGGGGGAAAATTGGATAAATAAAAATAATTACACAATATTAATTATAATAATCAAAATATTCAAATTTTGACAAGTAAAAAATAGAGCAATAATAATCAATATAAAAGAGATAGGGAGCGAAGAGCAAACACAGAAATTTATAGTGGTTCGACATGTTTAGCTTACGTCTACTTCTAAAGGATCTCCCTCGAAAATTTCTTCACTATCAATCAATTAAATACACCACCAAAGTTTCATCAAGCTTGTGGATTTTACACAAGTCTTACTTTATCTGTTGAGCCTCACTCAACAATACATGCCTCACCTTTACAAAGTTCTTTCACAAAACAATCAATAAAGATTAGAGGTACTTCAGCCTCTTTTACAATGATTCTCTCTCAAATAGTAGATATGAAAGTGTAAGAACAAATAGAATAAATGAGAACACTTAGAAAATATCATATCTGAAAGTGAAAGAACAAAATAAAAATGCAGTCGAAAAAAAAAAACTTGAATACTCATATTTTTTCTCTTCAAAATCGATATTTTTCTCTAAGCAAAATGTTTCTTTTATAGCCGAAAAATATATCTATTAGAGGAGGGAAATGCTCCACGTATGCTTGATATACCGTTGGAGAAGGGAGGTGCTCCTCTTCTGACAACTTAATCATGTGAAGAAGCTTCACACGGAGAAGACAGTTTTTTGCAGCTTAGGCATGCCACTACAGCTTTTTCTCTTTCAAATTTGTAGATAGAAGTTTGAAATTATAGGCCAAAAGTCGCTTTTGATGAATAATAAAATTTGAAATAATAGGCCAAAGGTTTTTTTCGATGGATAGTGAAATACAATTTGCTCAGTAACTTTTCTATTAAAAAATATATGATGCACTGAAAATTCTATTTAAATATTATTTGTCTTTGAATCCATCATATATATACAAGCATGTAGCAAAGCAAATAATATTTTTTGTCAAATGATATAAAGTATGTATCATATAAAATTATAACATATCTAATGTATTTTAGATATCATCAAAATCAAACAGTATGATTAACACCTTCCCTAATATTGATCCTAGTTTTGACTTAAACATCGTAGGGGCTTTTTTGGCACACCACTCGCTCGGGAAGCTTACCATTGTTGTTTACAAAAGCAAAACATCGTTGAAGGCTTAGAAGGAGGTTTCAATCACATGTTGTTCACGTGTAGAGAAATCTATGTTTCGTACAAGTAGCGTGCTAAAGGTTGGATGGCTTTATATTTTTCAAGACTAGTTACAGAATTTTTGCAATCTCTTACTTTGAAACAGAGTTTCGAGAAAAATCACTTAACATATTCATGTATGCGACTAACCTTTTCATGTCAAAAAATACCCCAACGCTTAAGGGTCACCAATTCACAATCATAGATTAGTGCTCTTCATATAACTAAAATTTGCACAACATTGTGCAATTGATTGAGGCATGAAATAAAACTTTAGAAACTAAGTATTCAGGCCCGACCCTGGCCATAGGCCCACAAGGCCATGGCTTAGGGCCCCTCAAAACAGGCCCAAAATGAGGGCCCCCTCCTATTATAAGTTAGTATAATATGTTAGGTGTGTTTTGAGTCCAAAAAAAAATAAAAAAAAAAAGCCCAAACCAATTTAATTTTTTTGACCTATTAAAAAACCAAAAGTTTAAGGCCCAAACCAACTTAAAAGGCCAATTTTTTAATTGTATTCCTAACCCTATCAACCCAAACCAAATTAAAAGGCCCATTTTTTTTATTGTATTCCTAACCCTATCAACCTTCCCTTTGATAGCCACACCACACCAGCAAGGGAGACGGATCTGTGCAGCCAAACGAAGCAATTCTCCAGCAGCACAGGTAATTTTCTTTTTATTTTTTTTATTTTTATTCAATTAATTAAATATTTATCTTGTCTTTTGCACAATTAATTACTATTATAATATTGGTATTTACATCATCAAGAAAAATTTATTTAAGTATAATAGTTCACATCACATAATTTAAAAGTTTTGTGTTTTGTTAAGTGGTGGTGCTTTTGTTTGGAATTTTGATTTAAAAAAATATTTTGATCTCAACACAGTAAGCACAGGTAAATATTTTTTTTTCTATTCAATTAATTAAATATTTATCTTGCCTTTTGCCCAATTAATTGCTATTATAATATTGATATTTACATCATCAAGAAGAATTCATTTAAGTATAATAGTTCACATCACATAATTTAAAAATTTTATATTTTGTTAAGTGGTGGTGCTCTTGTTTTGAATTTTGATCTAAAAAAATATTTAGATTATGCAAGTATGATTGATTTATTTGCTTTTAAAAATGCAAGAAGAGCGAGGATCAAGTGATACATATTAGTTGTTATAATGTAATGCTAAGTATTTTTTGTGATTTTAATGCAAATCTTTTGTCCTTTACCTTAATTTTTTTTTCCATTCAATAAAAAAAAATGTGAAGGGCCCCAGAAATTTAGTAGTTGATTATTGGTTTTGGGTCCCGAAAATCTCAAGACCGGGCCTGTAAGTATTCCTAGTCAAATGTTGGGAACTTCTATTTACACACCACCATTTTTTTATGTTTCACACAATTTTATCTTTTAAAATATCAACTACCGAATAACAATTAATTATTTGGATATCAACAATTGACCTAAAATTAATTGTTCAGATATCAACTTATCAATTGAGTTTTTGTTTAATAGTTGTTATTTAAACAGTTTATTATGCTCAGTTATTAATATCCAAACGGCAAAAAAAATTGTGTAAACTAAAATTTTTATTACGTACACCAAAATATATATATAAATAATAATAATATAAAATGCTCTACAAATTCTTGTAACAAACTTAATTTCCTTCTACCCCCCTTTTTTTTTTTTTTTTTTGGTATATATGTATTGCATGACGGTTACAAATAACTTTAAAAAAAGAGAGAGAGAAAAGAAATACTAAAATTAAATGATAGTTAGGTGAAATTTGTATTTACTTGAAAAAAAGAAAAATTATAAAAATTAATTACAACATTTAAGGTAGACCTACCACACGTATGCATATGATAATATTTCACGTGATGGACACATGTTTTTAATTCTTTTGACTGAAGGGTTAGTTAATAAAAAATGTTTTATAAGTATTCACAGATTTTGAAAATTTACCCTTCAAAGATGTTCAAAAATATAATGGAAAAATTAGGGAGAGATCCTTTTACAGGTTTATGTAAGAGTTTTAGGACATCGAAAGTTTGTTTACTAGTTAAGTTCTTAGGATTTCAAATTTTAATAGAATAAGGAAAGGATTTAACATAAATAGTAAAGAATGACCTTATAACCCCCCTCTCTCTCTCTCTCTCTCTCTCTCTCTCTACGTTTATGTATACATGTATATATATACAAACCAATTCCATATATTTGTTTCATTTTGATATAATCTGACTTTAGGTTTGCGATTTATAGGATCATAAGACTTTCCTCGCTCGATGAATTGATCTTGAGTCTGATGGGCAACGCATCATCTGTTTCCTGTGACGCCACCTGTGAAAAGTGATGCCATTGGTCTTTCGCTACATATGCTACTGAACTTTGGCCATTTCTTACCACTTCCATTTCGTTATCGCCCCTTCCATTGTTGGTGGAAAAAAAAGAAGAAGTCATTTTTGATGATTTAGTGATTGGTTCCATAGTCTAGTGCTTAAGGTACTGGAGCCCAAATCCAATAACTTGAGTTCAAATCTCAAAGGAAACTCCATTTTTGTTGCTACACTTTTGACAAATCTTTCTCTCCATCTCCCTCTTCTCTCACTATTTTTCTCTTTTGGACGAAGAAAAAGTAATCACAAATCGCAAACTCCAAATATGAGGACTTGGAAAAAACGACTACGTACAATATCTGAATATCTCTTACTATTTTTTTTTTCTTCTCAAATTTCTCTCTATTTCTCTTGTTGTTTTCTCTCATTTTTCTTTCTTCATCTATCAACGAATTTTCTGTAACCTTTATTTAATTTTGTGGGTTTTGATTAGTGAAATTTCATTGACTTTCTCTAACCAAAGCCAACAATATTTCGCTATCCATGTGCAATTTCAATGGCTTTAGTTTAGGTTAGAGGTGTTGTGATATTTTAACAAAAATAAATTATATTTAATATATCGGTTATGGAGTTTTATTTTAAAATCAATAAAAATCTTAATTTATCATTCATGGAGGTTTATTACTTATTCATTATATGTATTAATATATATATATGTGTAACTATTTTATTCTTAACGAGGATTAATACCATACCATTAGTTATATTTCTCCTATATATAGTACTACATCTCTATCCAATTTTTATATATACTAAATAGATGGAAAAGATGATTTGAGAGATGGAAGGTTTTATGAGAGTTCTCTATATTTTATATTTATGTTTTGGGTAACTCTGGTTCGTGACTTAGTTCAAACCTTCTGGTGGTTGTGAACATTAGATGAAGAACACTGTGAGCAACTTAGATTTTATCTTAGTATTGTTTTACTTTGGTTGTACCTTCTCGAGGGGAGGAGAAACAGTTTTAGGACAATGACAACGTGACTCCCAAAGTCTCACAGCAATGTTTCTCTACTTTTGCTTTTTTTTCAATATATGTTATTGTAATATTCATGTTTAATATATTGTTAATTGTATTGCTAGACTAACAATAGGTTAGTGAAATTTCACTGTGCGAATACACAAGAAATTAACGTCAAAAGAGAGTTACTAGATATGAAATTTTACTATAATAAATCAGTGAAATTTCACTTCGCTGGAGAGTCGCTAGAAAATAGTTACCGGAAAGTGGTTATTGACAACTAACGGTGGTCACCAAAAAGTTCTATCCAAAAGTCGAAGGTGTTAGTCGTGTGAGTAAAATTTCTATTAAGGCCTAATTGACATGGGCTTAACAACAAATTCACTAAATAATCAAAAGAAATCAAGCAATCGTATGTTGGTTCAATGCCCTGAGAGATTCAAGAAAGAATTGAGATTACACTGAAATAACTACTCTTAAGATAAAATAAAAAAAAATCTACTCATATCCATGTTATGCTAAACTGGTTTGATATGTGTTGTTGTTGATCATTTTTTCTCTCAAATCTCTGAGCTTTTATATCACTTCCCATTTTCTTTGGCTATGTTTCCTTAATCTTCTCCTAAAGCCTATGCTCCTCCAAACTTGTAGGCCACTCTTTCCTTAACTGCTTGTGTAACGCCCCGAAATAAATACAATGTACCCATCTCATAATAACCGATAAGTGGCAACATATATGAATTGATAAGTTTCATTAATCAGAGTTTGATATACAAAAGGTGACAAATGCGATATACATTCATAAACAGTATATCCTAAATCTATAGTATGTGTTACAAGATTGAGAAAAGAAATGAAAGCTAAACAGATTATCGTATGCCCTAAAGGCTTACACTTTTCCAAGTCAATGCTTGGGTATATCAAAAGTGAGTCTTAAGCTCAATACATATAAAGCCCTAGGCATGTACAAAATTAAATAAAAAAAAAAATACAACACTAAGCCTTCAGCTCCACAGTCCTCCCTAGTTAAGTCCTTGGTGGAGGCATATCACTAGCACCTAAAAATGGTCTTTCCATATAAGGTTAGTCAAAACCCAGTAGAAATAATCCAACACAATATATAAATCTTAACAAAGATATAAGGGTGAAATGTATATACAATGCTTAAGACCAAAACGTTTTACATTTCTTTCTCAAAAACCATGCCATGCTTAGTTTATATCACGATTCTCAAATCATGTCCTTTACAACAGAAAACAATGGGGAAATCTCAAACCGGTACAACCTTTCATGGATATTTTGTCTGCGGAAGGCCGTCAAACGACACCTATGTAAACGTAGTTTGCGCAAGCACTACTATTGCCATTTTACAGATATTTCGTCTGCGGGAATCGACACCCATGTATACTTGCGTTTTTCGGGACTTTTACCCTGGACACACAGGGCAACTTGATTTGGTGATATACACCTCTTTCCCATGTTCACCTATTTTTTTCAAAATTATATATATTTGCAATGTATTAAATGAGCAACAATGTTCAATGCACGTGGATGAGAAATTAGTTTCAATTCACCTAATCCTCATGCAATTTCTATAACAATCATAGCTATCCTCCACCAATAGCTCAAAACATATATTTCTGAACAGATATAAAATCTCCAATATAGATAAACTTTTCAAATTTTAAGGTGAGTGATAATAGATATCAAACTCCACCATCTATATAAATATCCATCCAATTTCACATTTTCAACATCAACTCCATTTATTTATACAAAATAAATATTTAAACCATTTAGGGTAAAACCCATTTTTCTTCCAAAATCCATTCCAAGTATCAAATCAATAGTTTTATCACAACTCAACCTCATTTCCAACCCCACAACCATTTTCAATACATCCATTTGAAAACCCCTCTTTTGATTTTAAACCAAAACCCTAAGTTTGTTTAAAATCCTCCAAAATCACAAGATTATTTTATAAAAACAAATAGCTAAGTTAAAAATCATAAAAGAGTGTAGAGAATCCCTACCTCGAAGCTAGAAGACGAGATAAACACGGGTGAAACTCGGATGAAGCCGAAACCCAACTCTGTTCAGATAAAAACGAAACTCTAGGTGGGCTCTACCTTATTAACAAAGGGAGTATGGTGAAGAAATGGGTAGATCTTGGTGTATTTGTAGAGAGAATGTGAGCTTTAGAGAGAGAGAGAGAGTCTCAACTTAGGGTTTTTAGAAATTTTAAAGAAATATATGAAAAAGTGATGTAAAAAGTGATTTTTATAAACTAATATATGCACAATCCGCTAGAGCGCAAGAAGTGACGCTCGAGTGTCCAGACACAAAAATAGTTACCGCTTGAGCGCAAGAAGTGATGCTCAAGTGTAGAATACACGCTCCCAGTAGTTTTACAAACAGATGCCTACTGCTTGAGCTCAAGAAAAGTAGCTCGAGCGCATGACCACTCGAGTGTAGGAATCACCGCTTGAGCATAGAATATACTCTCCCAGTAGTTTTACAGACCTGCAAAAGTACTGAGAGTTCACAAAGGCTGCTTGAGCGCAAAAAGTGACACTCGAACGTAGAGACAAAATTCTGGGCAACAAGGTTTTTGAAAATCAAGGTACCAACCTGTTCCATATACAACCAACATAACCCAATAGCCAAACTCAAAGAAGGAAAAGAGGAATAAGACATGAACAATAATACAAAACCATGAAACTTGAATCTAGAATATCAAATTGGTCGGGTCTAAACCAGAATCGCTATAGTTAGGGTTGGTTTGATAAATATATATTAAAAAAATTAACTTTTAGTTCTTACTAGAGTGGAAAATTCAAAAAATAAAAAATAAAAATAGAAAAAAAAAAATAGTCTATTAAAGGCCAATTTTTTTTGTTTACTTTATTGGAAATTTGGTCAAAAGCCCTTTGTAATAAATTTGTTATAAGAACAGGATAGGCGCAAGAATTTTGCTGCATTAAGGACATGAGCACACAATTTATATTTCAGTGAAGAAAATGCCCTTTTTTATTTTTTAAACTTTAAAATGATATAACTTTTGATCTAAATGTTATTTTTTAATAAAATTAGTATTTTTAGAATTCTCCCATGAAGATCTATCAAACAAGATCCAAGTTAACTATAAAATTATTTATAAAAAATAGTAATTTTTTTACAAAATTAACGTAAACAGTAAAATTTTACTTTGTTTCACAGCAAAATTTTACTCTGATTCATAGTAAAGTTTGTATAACAGAATAAATAACTCAAGAACACACTACCAGAGTAAAACTTTACTGTCATTATTGAACAGGATATCAGCCCAAAAAAAAAAATAGAGTACATATTAAAATAACAAGCACAACAACAAGAGATGAAATTTTACTTTCATATTTACAAATTATTAACCGAACACTATTACAATAATCAAACAACAATCAAATAGTGAATGAAACAAACTCCAACTTTAACATGAACAAAACTCCAATTCTAACTCGAATAGAGATTAAATGAGAATTTGCAACTCAAAGAGGCTCTCTTGCTATGCAATTCGATGAAGTTCTCTTGCCCTATAACTTGATAAGTCTCTTTGACTCTGCAATTCGATAAATCTCTTGGGAATACAAATTGAAAAACAATTGATGAAGGAGAAGAACGATAGAGAAGAAACGACAATGACACTCACATATTTGATTTAGATCTCTCACATATATATGGATGGGCAAGATTGTCCAAAAGGAAATAGAAACAAGTTTTTGTGTCCTCCATCAAATATGCGCCTCTAGGTGAGGTATAAAGGAAAAAAAATATGGACTATCCTTTTCATAAAAAAAGGGGCCCTAATTGAGGGATTTTGACCAAATTTTTTGATTTTTTTTTTTTAAATTTTTTTTTTTTAAATCCTTTAGACTAGAAGTATATGAAAGGAAGAAGAGAAAAAAAAACTTTTGACATAAATTTAAATTTTATTTTACTATAAATGAAATAGTTCGAAGAAAAATGTGTTTTTCATATCCTTTTCCAAACATTGCATTAATCTCTTAAAAGTTTAACATGATCAAATTATTTCTAAAAACAATCAAAAAGTGCAATTGGCCTCTAAAAGGATTTATTTTTTAGCAAAATGTTCATGAAAACATATTTAAAAGGACATTGACTGTTTGAAAATTATTCAAAAGTGCATTTATTTCCTAAAATATCAATTAGTTTGATGTGGACATTGATACAATTTAATTAAATTCAGGAAGAATTTAATCTAATGATCTTTTTGAGGTTGATATGTTTTTTTTAAGGTCAAATTACACTAACACTCCCTATAGTTTGGGGCTCGTATCACTTTGGTTCCTGACTTTTCAATTGTGACACATTTTACCCTGAATTTTGAATCTTATTCTAAATAAAGACAATTGAATATACCATTACTCAATTTTAAGGGCAAAGTCATCAATTTGATAAAATATAAACTAATTTGATAAAAATAAATGTCAAAAAAATACTTTTGAATTTTTAAAAATTATTTCTATCCACCAAAGATAAAATTATGTAAAATTGATAAATCCTTTATACATTTATTTATTTATTTATTTATTTAATTTACCAAATTAATTTTTATTGTGTATTTGGATGATGATCATGTAATGTGTAATTGTTAGGATTTTAATGTGTAATCAATATATTTAATATATTAAATGTTTTTAGTTTTAGATATTTTGATTTAATGGATTGGTTAATAATGATATCAAACTTGTCGCCATATTTGAATTTTGGAAAAATATAAACTAATTTAATGAAAATAAAAACAATCATCCATTACACGATCATTATCCAAACACATAATAAAAATTAATTTGGTAAAAATAAATAAATAAATAAATGTGTAAAAGATTTATTAATTTTACATAATTTTATATTTGATGGGTAGAAATAATTTTTTTAAAATTCAAAAATATTTTTTTGACATTTATTTTTGTCAAATTAATTTATATTTTATCAAATTAACGACTTTGCCCTTGAAATTGAGTAATGGTATCTTCAATTGTCTTTATTTGGAACAAGATTCAAAATTCATGGTCAAATGTGTCACAATTGAAAAGTCAGGGACTAAAGTAATACAAGCCCCAAATTAAAAGACCGTTAATGTAATTTGCCCTTTTTCTAAACATAATTCAAGAGGCAATTTGCCAAAATTAAGAGTGCTGTTATTAGCACCCCATCAATTATTTTGGACTTGTGACGCCCCAAATTTTGGAAACATCGATAATATAATACAACGATACACCAGGGTTTAACTAGCAGATATACAACATTTTTAAGCACAAAATACAAATAATTAAACTAAAAGAAAATATTAAAAATAGTTACAGATAAAATTCTTCAAGTCTTTAAATACAAATAAGTTTCTTGATACAAAAAGATTATCCAAAATACAGGAAATATAAAATATAATCTCTAAGGTAGCCATGGTTCCTCAAAGTTTTTAGGGATTCTGTTCTCGGTGTAAAACTCACCTTCACCTGGCATAAAATACCATGAGCTTGGAATGCCCAGTAATAACACACACCCCGTCCATTTTCTCATTCCAAATACACAAGTAAAATAACGGCATGACCATAACATACAACAAAAACAATAATTAAGCAAAACTTATAATAAATTTCAATTCTCATAAATAACAGTCAATTTCAGTTCTCATGAATAACAGCCAATTAAGTTAGTTCTAGGAAACTCTCTGCGGAATGTCGTTCTTATCTAACCACTAACACTGGCCACAGGCAATTCTGACTCCCCTTTGGTTAATACAATACCAACACGTCGCTTACCACATAATCACTAGTGTGTTGCTTACCGCACAATTACTCAAGATGCCCATGCACCTAGGTTACATACCCGAGTGGTGACATCACGGTCTGCCTTAAGGGAACGGGCTTCTAGGGATACTCTCCCTGTGTGAGACCTTCACAGCCACCCTTACACCTCCCAATTCCGTTAAGCAGCCAGAACACCTCACGTGCCATGTTAGGGTTTGAAAACATGCTTGCGCAAGACTTCACCAAAATGGAATACATTCCACTATATTGTACTTTTGAATCCATCATTCATTATCCCATAAAATTTAGTACAATGATCGCAACCCATTTACCACCCCATTTGATTTCCCCTTTACTAAGTGCATTATGTTCTCGATTATAGCCAAGCATGGTCAAGATAATTACAAAGCCAAGCTAAACATAAAATAATTTATGCATGGTAAAACAAATTCACAATTTATCATAGTTTACATATCAAGACTTAAACATTCAAGAAACATAGCATGTAAGAGTTGCAAGCAAATTAAGAGCATATTAACACAAATTTTTAGATTTTCATATTTCAACTAGTTGGGAAATAATTGTGGAAAAATACTTTCATTGGCCCTAAGTACCTGGCCTCATGTGAGTTTGTAGAAAAATGAGTCTAGTTTCAAACTCAATTTACAAAAGTAGGATAGGTATTTTAGATTTTAGGATAATGCAAAATTAAAAAGATCTATCTAAATTCGTTGACTGTTACACAAATCGATTTGTCTCTCAAACCTCTCACTCTCTTGAGTTCAAACAAATTTTAATTGTAATATAACACCAAGATTAAGATTTTGACATAAAAGTGGACTGAAGATTATTTTTCTGGAATTTTCTAAAAATGGAGAAAGTTGATTGTTTTTCTGGTTTTGTGAGTAACAAACTTAGAAAAATTATTTAGGTTATAAAAAACTTATAAAAATACATCCTTATGTCAGACCAAAATTATCACATACTCTAGATATACCAAATATTACCCCATAAAAAAATATTTTGAGTTTATGAAGTTTTGATGGGAAAATAAATTCAAGAGAGGGAAAAGAATTGCTGCTGGAAATTTAAGAAAGAAAGAGAAGCACACCATTTCTTAAATAATATACATTTATACAAGAGTTTAGGCCTAGACCACAACATATATATACAAATAGCATGTATTAGGAGGGGAAAAACAAGTGGTACAAGAACTTGAGAGAAGAGGTGATGTAGGTTTACCTTTGTTGTAAAAGACTTAACACAATTCTTCTTTTTCTTCTTTCTCTTCTCTCTCTCTCTCTCTCTTCCAAGATCACTCTCTCTCACTCCTCTAGTGCAAGGCTGAAAATGTGTAAAATGAGGGGGGAGAAGTGTGCAAATATATAGAGAAAGGATTGGGAGGTTTCTTAAGGACTAAGTTCCATAAGTGTAATTTGTCAAAGTTGTCTATCAATGCCATTAAGGCCCTTTCATCCATCACATGGCCAATTACTTGGGCTCCAAGAAATATATATATTTATATATAGGAGATATTTATATTTATAAACATAAAATAATAGGCAGAAGCACATTAATTAATAAAATATTATAATTAAGGTTTGGAATGAAATAAAATAGAAGTATATAGGGACCAAGTCTAAATTTATGAAACCTTGATATTTATTATTAATATAATAACATTAGAAAATAGTTAAAATAATAAATTCAGGTCTCGTTAAATTAAAGAGCAAAGAAAGGCTAGAAACCGAGCGAAAATGGCGTTATTGGGAATTAAGATTTTAAAGTAATTAATCTATAATTATAGGGTCTAATAATTAATGCCAGGGTTTTAAAGGTGATTATTAATCTACCGAGATCAATTAGGTTTTACTCGAATTAATCAACGATGCTTCCCGATTCTAGGGTTTAAAACGCAATTAAGCGAAAATTCAAGAGCTTTATTGAAATAAGCTCAAGGTTAGAGATTTAATAGTAATTACAAAAATTAGGGTCCCTACAACCTATCCGCCTTAAACAAATTTCGTCCTCAAAATTTTAAGCCGTCGAAAAGTTGTGGATAATTTGCTTGCATTCATCATTGTGCTTCCAGGTAGATTCCATCAACGTATTCTGATCATCTAGATCGCTTTTTTTTTTTTTTTTTCTTTTGCGTCCTTCTCCCTTCTATCCAGAGCCACCTTTATTCTCATTTTACTAGTAACGTTGTAAATCGAATTTCTTCCCAATTACTGACGTGAGAGAATGCAATTTTTTTTTCTTTCTAAAATTCTGAACTGCTCGTTGTATAGGTAAGGATGTCGTTGCTTCATCGTGAAAACCCCTATTGCCAATTTCTATTGTGGTAGTCCACGTACTCACTATAAATGTATCCTGATGATTGTTCTCTAAGTTTTTGGTGTCATTACGTTTGTTGATTTGTGGTAATCAGGGAAGTTGGTCTATCCCCCTTAAACAATAAAAGCGTCCCAATGAATGCGTAAGTCATCTCATTCTTCTAGTTGCCATCAATCATGACTAGGTGTACAGATGACCAATCTGTGTCCAAGATGATTTGGGAGTTGGACCTATTCATGCCTTGGGGATTGACAATCAAACGCACTGACAATTCTTAAAGGTTTGCATCCACACAGCAGATACGAAAGAATACGATGAATAAAGCATGTACTCAAGAGTTCTAAAACTATATTAACAAAAGGAAATTTTCATCGTCTATATTCATATTACAAAAAGTCATCCAAAAGAGTAATAACTAATATCCTAGTTACATTTTTCCTAAGTTAGCCATGGCTCGTACTGCGGTTCCTTGGGTTCATATGTGGTGTACTACTCTTCCTCAAGATACTACTTAGTGAGATGTTCATTTTCTTCTCCTTACAGTGAAAATATTCTGCCAATTGGCCTTTGATTGTTAACTGGTCCAGATTTCTGATTGTTCTCCATCTTGAAATTTTGTTGCCTAGTAATTCCCAACTTAGTTACCCATGGTTGCTGCCCACCGATAATAAGCGTATTTGCTCCCGAGCGCTCTCCTCAATTTTTGACCAATTGGGGGCATTCAAACCTCCTGTGTCCCATTTGTTGACAATTGTAGCACTAGATCAACCCAGTTGGTCTTGCTTGAAAACTCTCATTCAGATTTTGTTGCTGCAATTATTGGGGTTGTTGGGTTTCCCTATAATATGGTTTCTGTGCTGCATGCCTTCGACTATTTCTTTGCGGTCCCACATTAGATTGATTGTTTTCTTTCCTCAAACTCCAAATCCTTTTGGAATCTACCACCTCCTGTTCTGAATCAAGTATTGTGTCAACCACATCTGCAAAAGTGGGAAATCGCATGGGCAAAATTCTTTCTCAAATTGTAGAGTCTAGACCCCATTCAAATTTTCGTGCTTTGTCTTCATCGTTTGCTACGTATCGAGTTACATAACTTGCCAACTCCTCGAACTTTGCCACATATTGGGTCACTATTATCGTTCCTTGTTTTAGGTTTTAAAATTCACGAATTTTTTCTTGTTTGATTGTGTTTGGGAAGTACTTCCTAAAAAATAACTCCTTATACTGCGCCCATGTCATTGTGATGACGTCCCTAGATTCCCAAATCATGGCCCACCAATGATCTACTTCCCCTTCAAGTTGGTAAACTGCTAGAGCAATCCTATCAATGTGTTCAGTTATTCCCATCGTATTAAACATCTTTTCAATTTGTCGGATCCAATTTTTAGCAATTTTAGGATCGGGTTCGCCAGTAAAGATCGGCGGTCTTTGTTTGCGAAACTCGAAGAATAGATGTGTCCTCTCATTCTAACGTGTTCTCATCAGCCTTCCTAATTCTTCCAAAATTTGATTTTCGTCATTCCCAAGTAAGTCGACAGCGGGTGCAAGGGCATGATCATAATTCTTGACCCCAGGTGCCCCATTCCTATTTGTATTAGCGTCATCATTGTGGTTGGTGGCATTGTTGTTGCCTACGTATTTGTTTGCTCTTGCATGGTTCACTATCTACCAAATGCACAGTTAAGTGTAGGTTAGGGTTTTGCTAATGCGGTTAGTCAAGGAAATTACTAAGGTGAAATGCTCTACTCGAAACACAATCCAAGTAACACCTAATAAGCACCTAAGGTAGTCTTACTCAACCATCGACTCCATCACCACTCTTGGTCGCTCTGGGGCAACTGCATGTTTTAGTTCGCTGATTGAACCTAACCTTTCTTTATTATGAAATTCTAGTTCTGTTGCCCGTATCTAAAAGGCTTTCTTCAGCACCTGGTACTAATACTAGAATCGTCGACGCCCGACTATATACTTTCACGATTCGACATTGCCATGCTCGAAATTTGAAGAAATGTCCTAGGGTTGGTCAAGAAAATTTTAATTTTTGAGGTCTTCTAGTTTCTAAACTAAGTAGTTTTATCATAATGTAATATAGTTGGTGGCAGGGTTGTTTCTAATCGCAAGTTGAAACGCATGGGTAAGGGTTGAACCTAAGCTCTAATATCAAGTTGTGACGCCCCAAATTTTGGGAACATCGATAATACAATACAACGATACACGAGGATTTAACTAGCGGATACACAACATTTTTAAGCACAAAATACAAATAATTACACTAAAAGAAAATATTAATAATAGTGATAAAATTATTCTAGTCTTTAAATACAGATTAGTTTCTTGATACAAAAAGATTATCCAAAATACAGGAAATATAAAATATAATCTCTAAGGCAGCCATGGTTCCTCAAAGCTTTTAGGGATTATGTTCTCGGTGTAAAACTCGCTTTCACCTAGCATAAAATGCCATGAGCTTGGAATGCCCACTAAACACACACACCCATCCATTTTCCCATTCCAAATACACAAGTAAAATAACAGCATGATCATAACATATAACAAAAACAATAATTAAGTAAAGCTTATAATAAATTTCAATTCTCATGAATAACAGTCAATTTCAGTTCTCATGAATAACAACCAATTAAGTTAGTTCTAGGCAACTCCCCTGTGGAATGCCGTTCCTATCTAACCACTAACACTGGCCACGGGCAATTTTGACTCCCCCTTGGTTAATACAATACCAATGCACCACTTACTGCATGATCACCAGTGCGTCACTTACCACACAATTACCCATGATGCCCACGCATCTAGGTTACATACCTGAGTGGTGACATCACGGTCTGCCCAAAGGTAATGGGCTTCCAGGGATACTCTTCCCGTGTGAGACCCTCACTGCCACCCTTATACCTTCCAATTTCGTTAAGCAGCCAGAATACCTCTTGTGCCATGTTAGGGTTCGAAAACACGCTTGCGCAAGACTTCACCAAAATGGAATACATTCCATTATATTGTACTTTTGAATCCATCATTCATTATCCCATAAAATTTAGTATAATGATCGCAACCCATTTACCACCCCATTTGATTTCCCCTTTATTATGTGCATTATGTTCTCAGTTATAGCCAAGCATAGTCAATATAATTACAAAGCCAAACTAAACATAAAGTAATTTATGCATGGTAAAACAAATTCACAATTTATCATAGTTTACATATCAAGACTTAAACATTCAAGAAACATAGCATATAAGAGTTGCAAGCCAATTAAGAGCATATTAACACAAATTTCCAGATTTTCAGATTTCAACTAGTTGGGAAATAATTATGGAAAAATAGTTTAATTGGCTCTAAGTACCTGGCCTCATGTGAGTTTGTAGAAAAATGAGTATAGTTTCCAATCAATTTACAAAAGTATGATAGGTATTTTAGATTTTAAGATAATGCAGAATTAAAAAGATCTATCCAGATTCGTTGACTGTTACACAAACCGATTTGTCTCTCAAACCTCTCACTCTCTTGAGTTCAAACAAATTTTAATTGGAATATAACACCAATATTAAGATTTTGACATAAAAGTGGACTCAAGATTATATTTTTGGAATTTTCTAAAAATAGAGAAAGTTAACTGTTTTTCTAGTTCTGTGAGTAACAAACATAGAAAAATTGTGTAGGTTATAAAAATGCATCCTTAGGTCCTACCAAAATTATCACATACTCTAGACATACCAAATATTATCCCATAAAAATAGATTTTGAGTTTATGGAGTTTTTATGAGAAAATAAATTCAAGAGAGGGAAAAGAATTGCTATTGGAAATTTAAGAAAGAAAGATAAGCACACCATTTCTTGATTAATACACATTTATACAAGAGTGTAGGCCTAGACTACAAAATATATATACAAATAGCAAGTATTAGGAGGGGAAAAACAAGTGGTAAAAGAACTTGAGTGAAGAGGTGAGGCAGGTTTACCTTTGTTGTAAAAAACTCAACACAATTCTTCTTTTTCTTCTTTCTCCTCTCTCTCTCTCTCTCTCTCTCTCTCTCTCTCTCTCTCTCTCACTCCTCTAGTGCAAGGCTGAAAATGTGTAAAATGAGGGGGAGAAGTGTGCATATATCTAGAGGAAGGATTGGGAGGTTTCTTAGGGACTAAGTTCCATAAGTATAATTTGTCAAAGTTGTCCATCAATGCCATCAAGGCCCTTTCATCCATCACATGGCCAACTACTTGGGCTCCAAGAAATATATATATATATATATAGGAGATATTTGTATTTATAAACATAAAATAATAGGCACAAATACATTAATTAATAAAATATTACAATTAAGGTTTAGAATGAAATAAAATAGAAGTATATAGGGAACAAGTCTAAATTTATGAAACCTTGATATTTATTATTAATATAATAACATTAGAAAATAGTTGAAATAATAAATTCAGGTACCCGTTAAATTAAAGAGCAAAGAAAGGCGAGAAACCGAGTGAAAATGGTGTTATCGGGAATTAAGATTTTAAAGTAATTAATTTATAATTATAGGGTCTAATATTAATCTACCGAGATCAATTAGGTTTTACTCGAATTAATCCGCAATGCTTCCCGATTTTAGGGTTTAAAACGCAATTAAGCGAAAATTCAAAGGCTTTATTAAAATAAGCTCAATGTTAGGGATTTAATGGTAGTTACAAAAATTAGGGTCTCTACAGAACTCCCCATTTTTTAACTTTTTTTTATTACAATAATAATGTCCAATGAAATTAATAAAAAAGAAATCAAAAATTTTGGGGGCATCCCCTCTCACACTTAAACTCATATACATACCACATCATGAGTTAAGATTTATGAGACCACCCACCTCCATCACCACCTATCCATTGTTCCCAATTCCCACCTTTAAAACTTAGTTACCCTCAAAACCTTAAAAACCCTTTAGCAGCAATACTCCAGCGGCAATGATAGCAACTATTTAATTATATACACTTCTCTGGCTATAACAATGAGTGAAAGTTTTTTCGGCAACCATAACTCCATGAGATGAGAGGAGTACGACAATAAAAGCTCAGAAGAAGTTCAAAACTTTGATAGTGTTCTTAGCTCAGATGAGATTGACCTTGTAAGGGTAAGTTTCTTTAAAAAATGGCAAAAATAATAAAAACTGTTCATCATTTTTTCAGGACTAAAGTCGCGAGCATATGACCGAAATTCGAGAACACAGGTTTGAACATTGTTTATTTGTTTAGGAACAGGTAACCAAATATTTCTTATTTGTTTAGGAACAAATAATCGAAATAGCAGCAGAAATAAGTAAACAAATGAGGTCAGACCACCCTTGGGTAGTTGACCAGAGGGTGAAATCCTGCTTAGTTTTGCTCACACAGAGAGCATACAAGTACAGTGAAACCATGGATGAATCACAGAAAACTAACTACAGAAACGTGAAAGTGGATTGTGTTGTGTCTATGAACAGAGGTAATAAATAAAATAAAAAAAAAATCAAACAGATTGACAAACCTCGTAATGAAGTAGTGAACAAACTTCTTAATAACCACAAATTTTTTGCACTGGTTTTGGGAGGTTCTACTGTTGTGAATTTTGTTAGGGTTTTGGGAGAGAGGGTTTTTGGGGTATGAGAGTGCATTTGAATGGGTGGAATGCTTTTACCAAGATAATTTTAGTATTATTTGGGAGGAGAAAAGAAATTTTAAGGGTTTTAGAATTTATAAGTAGGGAGGCAACAAAATGGGAGGTCCAAAATAATTAATGAGGTGCTAATAGCAGCACTCTAAATTAATCCTTTAAGTTTTACAACAACGTACATACCTAGAAAAAAAATGACAAAAGTATCCAAAATCTAAAATATATAAAATTAATTTTGGACATGACCCACACCACATCTAGTTTATTGTACAGACAAATTTTGAACACATTTCTAAATATTTTTTTTTCTAAGTACATAAAATTTCCATTATTTATCTATTTTATAGAAATAAAATTCAAGTAAATTCAATAAATCGTGAAGGGTAACATTGGAAAACAAAATAATGACATTTCATACTTTTATTGATCTCATTTTTATCGCATTACATCTATTTATAGGTTTAATTTTTTTTTTTTTTTCTTTTCCCACATTCTGTATGCATTTACCATTAGGGGTGAGCATGGTCCGGATTGGACCGGATTTGGGTAAAACCAGGACCAATCCATTATCTATGGTTCCTGAAAAATTAGAACCAATCCAATCTGTTTAAGTCATGGAACCAATCCGAACCAATCCATTTAAATACGGATTGGATCGATTGAGGACCACGGATTCACATAATTAAATAACCAAAAAAAATAAATAAATATATATATAACACTTTAATTTCATAAAAACATAAACATAACGCTATATTAGTTTCACAATAGCAACATGTCTTTCTATAATAGCGACATACTGTTCTAGAATTTAAACAACCATAAGGAAACTGGTTTCACCATAAGTATTTAGACCATTATAAATTAAAACTAAAAACTAACAAACAAAAGTAATAAAAGAAGATATTATGTGGGTTTAGGTTTGAGTTTAGGTTTTATATGGAATAAGAGAAGATATTATGGGGATGATGTATAATAAAAATATAGACTATTTGTATACGGTCCGGATCGGTTCCAATCCGGAACCGATAGGTTTAATCCAAAACCAATTTGTGGACTACGGATTTTTAATTCTTCAATCTGGAACCGAACCATGGATTCAAAAAATCAATCCAAACCTACCGAAATGTACTGGACTGGGTCGGATTACGGATTTCACGGATTCCTTACTCAGCCCTATTCACCATCATCTTCTCTAATTTTTTCCTCCTTATCCTTTCAAATTTAGAATTTTAACGATAGGGATGATAGAGTTTTGAAAGGGACATTTTCAAGGATTTCGTGAGATGGCAAAGGGAGATGAAATATATTAGGAAATAATAGTGAGGAATAGGGAGATGTGGTGATGGGGAGATTTCAAGAGTGGTAGAGGAATGACGGCGAGTGGTGGAAAGTGAAGAAAGAGGGTAGCGATAATGTTATTAAAAAGGTTTACCAAAAACCAAAAAAAAAATACAAATTGAGAATTTAAAAATTATTTTTAAAAACTCTAAAATCAAATAAAGTTGATTTAAAAAAATTGTTTTTGAAATTTAAAAATTGTAACACCCCAAATGTTTAATTTAACACCATACATAAATGAATATAATAATAATAATAATAAATAAATAAATAAAATACTAAGAATAATAAATATAGACATAATAATATATTCAAATGACATGTGCTAAAATATAATCTAATTCAGAGACATTAGTTTTACCAAAAGATAAAATGTAATCTAAACAAGATAATTTAAATATGTTAAAATTTTGATCCAAGGATAAATCAATATCTAAACTTATCCATTTGAGGGATAAGTTTCACAACTAGAGCATCATGATGGCTATCACATAGAGAGACTACGTGTGTGGGCTACGTGTCCCCCAAACCGTGCTAAGCAAGTATGATATTGAGTATATAAAAAGGGGAGGGGTGCTGTGAATAGGAGAACAAGGAAACAAAAACAAAAACAAAAAAAACAAAAGGGAGTCAGCTCACGGTGAATGGGAGTACAATTAAGAGTCGCTATTTGGGTGAGTAATATTATATCTTGAGTCACTATAATATATTTTACTAAAGTTTTGAGTTACCACAAATTATTTTATATAATTTATGTTTTATGGTTATGTTAATGTTTCAATTGCGTGGATTATTTTCTGAACTCTTTTTGCTTAAATTGAAATCTATGGATATGTTTGTTTAAATTTTAAAAAATATTTGACAATAATTTTATAAACATTAGTTTTGAATAAGTACCACCACGGAGGTCCCATGCCTTGGGGACTTAAATAATCATTAGCCCTTTGAATTGTCACTTTAGTGACCCTCTGACAGTCCCATGCCTTGGGGGACTTAAATAACCTTTGGCCCTCTGATTAGTCACTTCATGACCCTCTGTCTGTCATGAATTCATTGACTCTCTGTTCTGTTCTGTACCGTGATTATAATTATTCTGTTATATGATTTTTGTGTTATATATCTGTTATTAAAAATAATTTATTCGAACCAAACTATCATTGTTTAGCCTAAATAATTATCCATGGTAATTTTTATACCCGTATACTCTTAGTATAATATTCCTCACTTTGCAATGTGCTTATAGCTGTTAAAACCCCTTTCAGGTGAATAAATGTAAAGAATGATAGTTTTACCCATGGATCAAAACCAAAATTTGATATGAATATCATGTGTTTTTTTTCCTCTTCTAATCATTATCCGACTAATGTTATATCATTATATAAATAATAATTTCTATGTACGCTTCGGATATTTATTTACCTCTTTTATCTTATTCCGTTGCACTATTTAATTACTTTGAATTACTCTGAGGGATTTTAGAATTAGCTAGTTGCGATCCAGCCTTGGTCACCGGGATGGGTCGTGACAAAAATAAGCATAAAAATTATATTTTTAAATTAATTTTTTTCTCACTCAAAAGAATAAAATTATATGAAAATAATAAATACTTTTTCTTTTTCTTTTTTTTTTTAGTAAAAAAAAATTTACTTATAAATCCCATATTGTGGAAAGTTGATCCATTTAGTCCTAGAAGTTTTCTTATAGGCCAATTAGTCTTGTTTTTTTGGAAAGTTACATTTGAGTGATTTTAGTGCCATTTGAGTTGACATAAATACCCTTTTATGATCAATTTTGTGATTCAGTATTCCTTTTTTTTTTTTTGAATTGGGTTGGGATGGATATGGAACATTGACATGTTTCGCAGTTATTGGGTCAAATAACATTGGATGTTTTGTGGACAGGGAGTGGTGAGGTATTGTTCTTGAGTGGTGTGATCAATTCTATCCGGTGGGGTGATTTGTTTGGAGTGTTGTTCCGATCAATTCTGTAACAAGTGCGTCATACATTGTTTGGTTGTTGTCCGTTACATTTGTCTGAGTTTGTTTGTGTAGGTTTGTTTTTGTTGCAAATGTTATAGGTCATGGTAACTGGGTTGTTTGAGGTGCTGTGTTGTTGGTGTCTATTTTGTGTGTGGTTGTAATGCCACCGCCGATTTATCATGATATGGTGAGATGACCATTATATATAGAATGCTAGTATCAAACTGGTGGTCCGTTCAATTTTTTTAAGATTATATGATACATGTACGGGAAAGAGATTCACCTTCACGTATAATCCTGTTGATCAAGCCCGTGTTCTTCTGCACGTCGTCGTTCTGCCACCTGAAAACTCAAACTTAAGCTGGCCGGCGGGTGTGTGCCGGAAAACCCCTCCGATGCCTAAGTCAGTAAGCAAGACAAATAGGCTAAAGCTTAATGTAGTCAGGGAGCCAAAATTGCATTACCTTCTCATAGGTGATATTGGTGAGCTTATATAGGTTTCGAGTGGCACAATCCTAGTAGGACTCTAACTCCTCCATGTAGAGTCCTCCTAGGTTTCAAATTCCTAGAAGATAATGCTTATCCTCCAACACCCCCCTCACTGCTTAAACCAAGTGAGATGGTCCTTCTATGGCCGAACTCCAAACGACCGGAGTACCTGTTAGTTCGGCCCTTACTATACTCTCCCTTACCTCGGCTTTCCCATGCTAAGACCGAGCTATCCATAAGGGAGTTAAGGCGAACTACTTTCAGAACCATGGTTTACCTCGGTTTTACACATGCTCTGACTGAAGTAACCGCTTAAGACCGAGCTACCCATCATACATTCTCAACCGGAGTATACCAACCAGACCTTACTTCGGCCGGACTAACCACCATGGCTACGACCGGACTAACATCAAGGCATCTT
Organism: Camellia granthamiana; assembly: GCA_036172215.1. Classification (NCBI taxonomy): domain Eukaryota; kingdom Viridiplantae; phylum Streptophyta; class Magnoliopsida; order Ericales; family Theaceae; genus Camellia; species Camellia granthamiana. The sequence continues at coordinate 75,235,062 of CM069904.1, forward strand.
ATTAAGACCGGTCTACCCCACTTCGGACCAGAGTAATATACTTCCCTCTGGGACCGGAGTCATCCCTACTTCTTTTTCGGACCGGAGTAATTCTACTTCTCTTTCGAATTGGGCTTATCTCGGCCCAACACCTAGCTCGGCCCAATTTATTAATATAAATTACCCTCTCAATACATAACATTAGAAACGAAATATGGGTACTATTATTTTATTTTTCAATTGGGATCCGGATATGCTGTTGTTATCGCAATGGGTTGGGTAGGATAGTTTTAGCCTTTTTTTTAAAGGGTGATGTAACATATCGCTGGTGTGTTCTAATTTTAGCCTTCAAGTTTATCTCGATTATATTTTCATGTAACATCGAAATCGAACAATGGGTGTTGCTATGTTATTTTGAATTGATCCCGGATATGACAGTGTTGTCGTATTGCATTTGGCAGTGATGTTATTATACTTTCAATTGGGATCCGGATATGGGTGCCGCTATCATAATGGGTTGGGTTGTAACATGTCGATAGTCTGTTGTAATTTCGGCCTTCAATTTTATCCCGATTATATTCTTCGTCATGTTTGTTGCTGCCTTGCAACGCTTCCTCCATTAGTTCTTTTATTTTCTTGCAAGAAATTTGGCCAACGATACTGCAGCGTCGTTGAATGAAATCAGAAGGGGTCTCGACCCATGCACCAAATCCAGTTGGTCCGTGCCACATTGACGTATATCGCTATTTCTAAGTGGCACACTTGCCCCACCAATGTAGAACTTCTCGTCCGAACGGTTGTGTGTTTGTATAATGCGGGACACCGTGTCATCGCACTTTTTGAATGAGTTTGGCTCTAAATTGTTTTTATGAACCACGTCAATCATCATCTAAAAAGGTGTTCTCTTCAAGTGCCGTACATGTCCTTCACCCAATTCAACCTCACTAACAGTTTTAATGATCCCGGTTATGTTCGAGCGATACATCAGTCTTCTTGCCTCAACCACCGATTTTTTAACCATCGGAACAATACCCCTTTTTGTTCTTGAATGGTATTTTTCGCTTGTCTCTTAACTACCAATTTTGTAGACAAAAAATCAGCAACCATCACACCACATTCTACGCTGGCGGCTTTCTTCTATGGTGATTGCCTCCACTTGCTACCTGCAATAACAGCCGCAAAACGTCAAACACACTGTCCATAAAAATTAACGATCCAGATATAATGTCACAAAAACACAATAATCGAACCCCCCCAAAAGCAAACATCATCAACTCACACAATAACACCTGGACAGACACATGCTTCTAATTTGTAAATGTCACATATGCCACACTTCAAACATGTAATTCAAACACCCACAGAACAAAACATACTCTTCAACATTGTCGAACTCTACCAATCCCGTGTTGGGTTCTCATGTTCACGATCAAAATATGTTATGCTTCCATATCATAAACTATTAATATGGAATAACCAAATCACACATGCATCATTACATTGACTAAACATTTGTAAACACCACATTATTAAGTGCTTCAACGCCTACGTTAGGTGTCATTGACACCCCATTCAGTATATACCATGAACACAATAGATGATGTGCCCCAAAAACAAAAAGCCCATGCCAACAACATCATCCCAAACACATCCCATTAACATACACATTACCAACAACAACAGAGCAATGTACACACACATAACTAAAACCAACAACTCCCAGCTTCATGTTAACATTAACCCAAACATGACATTACATTGACACCATTCCCAAACTACCAAACTGACAACCATAATCTACACCACTGTTAGCCCACAAAAATCCCCCATTACGGTCTCTAAACATTGACAAAACCTACACCAAAAAACCCATACTTCACACTTCAACATATGACCCACAAACATCGTGTGATGTACACATCGCCAACATAGACATAACAGACCCACACATAGAGTCCCGATACAAACACCAACAAAAAACATAAAAAACAAGCACAAATTACACACCAAACATCACCAATGATCACAAACCCCAAATTACATTTCAATGTATACGCAACCACGGTAATACATACCTTCATTTCTCATTGTCATTCGTCCTCAACACCAACTTCACGATTGCCTGACCTTTTCACGGCTGAATCCGATGTTAATAGACTCAGTTTTTGACGTCGCAGATAGTTGTTCGTCCCAATTTGTGCGTCAATGTGAATTAGTGTTACGTCTGACAAATGTTCGTAGGGTTTGGTCAGTGTAGGGTTTTTGATTCACAAATGTGTGTAATATGGAGTTGCCAAATCAAATCCGAATAATCTATGATTCCCATTTACATTGCACCTAAACCCAAGCCGGTGTTAATCAATCTTACACCAATCTACAAAATCTTCCCATGTATGAAACCTGAAATTCAAATCACTACACATAAAAGAAGTCCCAAATTTGTAATTTCCCCATGCGCGAATTACCATATTTACCCTTTAACACTGCACCTCCCCATACTTATTAGTGTCCTTTTCTGTCAATTACACTACAATAGGACTTCTTGGTCTAAAAAAAAAACACAAGACTAAGTGCTTGTTTGGCATGTGCTAAAATAGCATAAAATAGCACATGCTATTTTAACACATTATTCTATTTGGGTTACAATGATCTTATTTGGGTCTTATCATCTCTCTGCCACATAACTTCAAATTTAACCAATATTTCACTTTTTTTTTTGTAAAAAATCAAAAAATATATTAATTTAGCACTTCTTAAACAACCCCTAAATAGTTCATAAGTTATCATCTTAAAATTTATTAGTGAACCACCTTTTCTTTTTCTTTTTCTTTTTTTTTTTTTTTTCCACACCATATTAATTTTTAATTTTTTAAAAAACATTTTAAAAACATATTTGAAAAAGTAAACCAAACAGACGTTTCTGAACCACGCTTCTTCTTCCTCCTCGCCCTCGTCTGTCAGCTCTTCCCTCACCCGTCACTCTCAGTCTGAAGCTCAACAAAATATACTTACTCTCACTCTTGCATTTCTCTCTTTCCGCCACACTCAACTCTCAGGTAATTTTTGTTTTTTTTTTCTCTCTGTTTTTCTTCCATTTTTATTTTCTCTTGTAAATCTTTCCTTTTTCATCACTCTCAGTCAAATTTTATCTTTAGCAACTGTTTCGGGTTTGGGGAGTAGGGTTGTGCTGGCTCGTTTTGGAGTGGGGAAAATAAAAAATGCATGAATGAGATGTGTTTGAAAAAATGCATGAATGAAAGGTGCTTGAAAGGTGTTTGAATAAATGCATGAATGAGAAGTGGGGGTGTGCAGGTGGGCTGGGAGTGAGCTGGGAGGTGAGGGTGTACTAGGTTTGTAGCAGGAGATGTCCTGGGCTATGATGGGTTTGGGGGAGGAGGGGGACGGTCTGGGGTAGGAGAAGGAGGGGTTGGGGCTGGGAATGAGGATGTGGTTTGACCCAATCATAAGCATATATTCAGCTATCACAATTTCTGCTGGATTGATGGGTAGCCTCTCTAATTGACATTAACCTATATTCAACTACCTGAGTATCTCCAATGTCTACTTTTTTTTTTTTTTTTTTTCCCCCACCCCCCATCAAATTTAAGTAAAAGTTTTATTTGATATCAAGCATTTGAATGGACAATTTGCACCAGTCGACCGGGAGGACAACCGGGTGGATGTCCGGCTGGTCAACTGGTTTGTGTAAATTGACCAACACCTTTATGGGCAATTTTGCAAGGAAGAAGTTGTCCGGAAAGATGTTCGGGAGGACATCTGGTCCAACGGTCACCTACAAATTTGATGAAAGGATAAAGCTCCCTTGATTTGATGAAAAAAGTAGCTCTCCCTCTATTTTATATCAGTTTGATGAAAGGGTTGGAGCTCACGTTTTACGCATTTTTCATCAAATTTGAATTTGATGACAAATTTGATGAACCGTTGGAGACGCTCTAAGCATCTCCAACCTTAATATTTTCTTTCATCAAATTTACATTTGATGAAAAAGTGTTCAAAAATCATCTCCAATCATTTCATCAAGTCAAGGGAGTCATTTTTTTCATCAAATTGAGAGCCCATCTATGAAGCACGGGTACTCCAAAAATGGTGCCGTACACGCACCGGGTACTTACCGGGTGCAGGTACGCGTACCGGTACGGCTGTACGCGTACCGGGTACGGCAAAAACCACTCCGGTACGTCTGCCTCAGTTGGGTACGGCATGGGTACGGCTCGGGTACGGCATGGGTACTCCTTCGGTACGTTTTGGGTACGTCGGGGGTAGAAATCAAATTTTCTGAAAATTTGAGGGGTACCGGAGCAATATTAAGAAGAAGAAGTAGAAAAAAAAAGAAAAAAAAAAAAAAAGAAAAAAAAAAAAGAAAAAAAAAGAGTGTATAACCGTATATAGAATGCCCTAATCTCGTCATGTTTTGCCCTAACCTCATCGAAGCAAACAGAGAGGCGACTTGGACCATCGTCTTCGACCATCGTCTTCGACTTGGACCAACGTCTTCGACCATCGTCTTCGACATCGACCATCGTCTGCGACTTCGCAACAGATCGACTTCGAAACAGATTCGACCCAGATCGACTTCGAACAGTGATCGACTTCGAAACAGATCTTCATATTTATACTTCGAAACAGATTTATACTGTTTTGGGCCTAATCTCCTCTTCGACGCAGAGGTATATACACTCTTCATATTTATTTATTTATTTTTTCTTGTTTCGTCTCTTTAGTTATTATTATTAACACTGAAAATGCTTCATCTTTATTTATTATTATTAATATTAATATTTTTAGTTATTATTTTTAGTTATTATTATTAATATTATTATTATTAATACTGAAAATGCTAATAATCATAAATGGTAATAATCATAAATATTATTATTAGTTATTAATAATAATCATAGATGATCAATATTTAATAATAAAAAATTTGGTATTATGAAAAAAATCTTTTGCAAGTGTTTGAGATGACAATATTAATATGTTTGAGATGAAAAATTTGGTATTAATATGATTCACTGATTATATTTTTGACATCTATAATAGAAATGTAGGTTGGATCTTTTAACCATAATTATAAAAAATAAAAAAATAAAAAAAATATCGGCGTACCGCAGCCGCAGCCGTACCCGTACCCTACTTTTTTGGGATTTTGCCGTATCGGCGTACCCGTACTCGTACCCGCACCGGTGCTTCTTAGGAGCCCATCAATTCCTTCATCAAATTTGAATTTGATGAAAATTTAGAAAGATAAAACATTGGAGATGATTTTTTTTTTCCATCAAAATTGATGAAAAGGAAAATTTGGGATAAGAGAGGATTGGAGTAGTTCATATAAAATTAAGCTTTTTGCTCATATTTGGAATCAAATTTGATGAAAAAATTGGTGAAGGGTTGGATCTTTTTTTTTGTCAATGATGCTATTGGATAACGTCTATGGTGTAATAAGTGCCTTTCAGGTTCGTGCTATCTTCCATTCTCATACTGCCTAAAGAAAGATGAGTAATATTTTTTTGCCACAATGTTGTCTGCATCTAGGTGTCCAAAAAATGTGATACCCTAGTGGTTTGCAATGTGGATGCACATTCCAATATGTGCTAGGTTTTTGGGCTGGAAACCTAACTTTACCGACCAATATGCTTACCTCTGGCACTACTTAATTTTATTGTTTATGTGAGGAGAAACATGAGAAAAGAAAATAGAAAGGCAAAATATGATTTGAGATCTGACAAGAATTTGATTATTTAAATTAGTCAGCCATTGCTCATCAGTAGCTCAAGTAATGAAAAGTGCATTGAGTTTTTGTTTTACATGATTGATTTTGGTGTAACAAATTCTCAAATTAAATAGACAATTCATGCATTTCAGGATATAAAGTGACATTAATCATCCATTACTTAGAAACAATTAACTAGTGTGTTTAGAATTATCTTAACAACTTACTCCTTTAAAATGTCATGTGATTTTTGAGCAAGTTATGTGGCTGCTTAGGGGAAGGTTTATTTGTCTTTTATTTTTCTGGATGGAATAGTACCCTTAGATTAGATTTAAAAAAAGGGCTGATATCTTATTTTTGTTAGGGCAACCCTAGACTATTATAAAAGTTGTTCCATCATGTATTGTATTCAACAGTGTTTGCGTCATTGTTTATAAGATTATAGACTACTATAGAATTTTTGTTTTTTATGCGAGGATCTCTACTATTTCATTGTTGAATGTGCAAATTGTGATCAGGTTTCAGTCCGATGGTAATATAAAACTTTTTTTTTTTTTAGTCCAATTGCTTGAAAACGGTGTGACAATGTTTGATGATATAGACTACCAAAATTTGAAGGCATTTCTTCTTCATCGTTTCTGCCATTCCCCTATCTGTCTCGCTGCTGTTTGTAGTTAAAATAAGCATGAGGATTAAGGGCTGATGTATGTGCTGATTTGAAATTCGAACTTCTGATTAGAGCATGATTTTGTATAGAATTTTGAAAGAAACGTTTCATGTAGCAATTGGCTTTGTCGTGACTTGGTTTGTTGGTTTTTCAGTGAAGCTTATATTCATCTGTTCATCCCTATCAATAACATCATTGTCGCTTCCACATAGGTAATGCTTAAAGACATGGAACTCCTTCCGTTATTGTTATTTTGTTTGTGAAATTGGCAATTAACAAGTAGCTTTTTTTTGTCATAGCATAATGTACTGCATAAAATAATGTGGAGTAGCATATTTTATTGTCTTATTCCCTTGATTTATCTGGAGGGAGCTATGAATTCACTGACCTATGGGTTTTGTTTTGACCTCTCTCAAGTTGCATCGTCTTTGTCATACTATTACTTCTTGCTGGTGTATCTATATGGTGCTGGATTTTTGTCCTGTGTGGCTGGTCACATGCGTTTCTTATTCATCTACAATCCTTTGTTTTTTGCTATCCAGTTTTATTCATCAACCTCATGATCACTGCATTAGCAAATTATCAACCATTACAAAGGAAGGTAAAATACTTTTATTTATTCTGTGAAGCATTGGTTAAAAGAAATACTTTTATTTGATTTCAAATATCTGCTCTACTGTACCTGATGGTTAGTACTTTTGGACTAGAAGTTTTTTAATTAAATTAAAGACACTGGTATTTCTTTTTTAGCTCTTTCTACAGCCACAACATTTTAAATAGAATACAGAGTTATTGAAGAGATATAAATTAATGATATTAGAATGTGATGAGTTTATTTGTATTCTCTCATGTGAGGTTTGCACAGTGATATTCAGATGGTGTACAACAATTATGGATTTATTGGCATCACATAAATAGATTTCTTCAATCTAGATAACACATCGATCATGATTTGAATTAGCGTTACTTTTTTTATTATTTTTCCTAGGATTGTTTGTTTGAATTAATTTGGTAGTTATTTAATAAAACAGTGGCACCTTAGTGTTAGCATATTATATTATCATATTACTATCTGAGTTATTAGTGTGTAATTATTCTATGCCTCAGGGCTCTCTTGTAATTTTTACAAACTTTAATCTTCATTAATATAAATAGGGGATGATATCCTAATCAAACCCTAAGCTTGCTACTCTCTACAATCATCATGGTATCAGAGCTAAACCCTAATACCTAACCCTAGCTACCTATACTGTTCCTATTACAAATCGGCGCCACCAGCCACCATCGGAGCCACCAGTCACCACCGGAGGGGCTTCGGCTCACGCTGACTCCACCCTAAGGGGCTTCGGCTCACGCTGACAAAGACCACATAGTTTCGGGTGGGTTGATGTCTGTCTAGGGTTTCGGCTCACCCTTGTTGGTCGAAATTAGCACCAACGATCACTCTAGGGTTTGAAACTTACCTGGGTTGGTCCTCTGCCTCAGTCGACTCCTTCGATGCCATCGTCTCTTTTCGCAACTTCAGTCGTCGCTCATCGTCAGTCGATCTCCTCTGCTTGGTCAGTTCGTCGATCTCCTCTGTCTTCGTTGATCTCCTCTATCAACACAGTTTGTCCTCTTCAGTCGATCTCCTCAATTCGTCACTTCGGTCTTCATCAATCTCCTCAGTTCGTTGATCTTCTTCGTCAATCTCCTCTGTCGCCTCCTCTTCTCTGGTATAACCTATGTTTGGTCTTACCTCTACTATGTTGTGTATAGGCTCTGTTTGATCTTCAACACAGTTTGCCCAAAAAAAAAAAAAAAAAAAAAAAAAACACTTTATGGTTTCTTAATTTTGTTACGCCTTTATAGTGGTCATTGTGCCTGTTCTTTCACCACTACCTTCCGGGTTTGTGATTGCCACTAGTTTTATTGCAGGTTCGGTAGTATAGTATCTGTGGCAGATTCCACCAGTGTGTCCCCTACTTCTCAAACACCTAGGAGTGAGAGTCCCATTATACCTATTACCATGCTTGAGAACCCCAACCCTAGTTTGAAAATCACCACCTCTCTATTTAATGGTCAGAACTATCTAGCATGATCTCAGAGTTTGACTATATTTTTGAAGAGCAGAGGGAAGATGGGGTATGTTGATGGCAGGATATAGACACCTAGTACCACTGACCCGGGTTATGACCAATGGGAGATTACCAACTCTTTGATTATGGGTTGGCTTATTCATTCGATGGTTCCAGAAATTGGTCAGGGCTACTTGTTTATGGAAATTGCCTAGGATGTTTGGGATGCTGTGGCTGCCTCCTATTCCCGCAAAAGGAATTTCTCACAGGCATTTGAGTTGCGCTGCTCTATTGAGAGCTCACTTCGGGGGGAGCAGACTGTTCTTCAGTATTTCACCTTCCTCACCAACGGCTGAAAACGCCTTGATCACCTGCAAGACTATAAGCCTGTTTGCCCTGCTGATTCTGTCGGGTACAAGAAGTTCATCGCACAAGAACGGGTCTTTAAATTTCTGGCAGGCCTAAATGTGGAGTATGATCCAGTTAGGGGTCGAGTTCTGGGTATGGACACTCTTCCTTCACTTCAGGAGGCATTTGCCTATGTACAGAATGAGAAGAGTCACCGGTCTACTATGGTGTCCCCTGTCTCTACTGACAGCTCAGCATTACTGTCTACTCCTCGAGATGGCCTCAGCCTGACTCCTCCACTCCCATCCCTCCGTCTGCTGCTAAGGAGTCTGTATTCTGTGATTATTGTAAGAAGCCATGGCATACTCGTGAGACATGTTGGAAGCTTCATGGGACTCCATCCGGGGGTCGAGGTGATTGGTCTGGTTCTAGAGGAGGTCGGTCAGGCCAATCTAGAGGACATGGCTCATATTCCCGGGCTCATCAGTCTAGTGCTGTTGATACACTTGATTCTAATTCTGCTTCTGTTGGCCAAGCTTCTGATGCTGAGCTTGAGGATGCTCTGCGCCAATTACTGGACCGCCGGTCTTCTACTGCTCTCAGTACAGCTTCCTCGTCCTTTGCCCGCTCAGGTAACTTAGCCTCTTCTCCTTGTGTTTTCCTGTGTCGTAAGTCTTTGCCTTGGATTATTGATTCCGGTGCCTCAGATCATATGTTTGGCTCCTCTGATCTTTTCTTTGCCTATAAGCCCTCTTCAGGTCAGGACAAAGTTAGGATTACAAATGGTACTGTTTCTTCCATTTCTGGGAAATGTTTAGTCCAAGTCACTCCTACCATACCTCTATCTTCTGTTCTCCATGTTCTCAATTTTTCTGTTAATCTGTTATCCTTGAGTCGTCTTATCCAGGATTTGAATTGTAGTATAACATTTTTTTCTGATCATTGTCTTTTTCAGGACCTTGTCACGAGGAGGACGATTGGTAGTGGTAGTGCAGAAAATGGTCTCTACTTCCTGAATCAATGGGCCAAGCTTGCTTATTCTTCCACCACGTCTTCTACTACCTCCACTGATTTATGGCTGTGGCATCGGCATCTTGGGCATCCTTCTTTTTATTTACTTAAGCATTTATTTCCATTTGGTTTCGCAAATCATCATGTGTTTGAATTTCTTTATGAGTCTTGTCAACTTGGAAAACAACACAGAGCTTCTTTTACTCCCAATTTTAATAAAAGTTTAGTTCCTTTTTCATTAATACATTCTGATGTTTGGGGTGCCTCTCGTGTTATGTCTGTGAAAGGTCATCGATGGTTGGACAACATTTTTCTACTCATGGCATTATCCATCAGACCTTTTGCACCAATACCCCTCAACAAAATGGGGTGGCGGAACGCAAGAATCGGCATCTTCTTGACATGGCTCAGTGCATGTGTTTTTCTACGAGTGTGCCTCGGCCCTATTGGGGCGACGCTGTTCTCACCGCTGCACATCTTATTAATCGTCTTCCTACCCAGGTCCTGCAAAAACAAGCTCCTCTTCACGTCCTCCTAGGTTTCCAGTCCTTGTTTTCTATTCCTCCCAAAATATTTGATTGTGTCTGTTTTGTTCATAATCACTCTCCTTCTCGTGGTAAGTTGGACCCTCGCTCCCTCAAGTGTGTTTTCCTTGGTTATTCTCCTACTCAAAAGGGGTATAAGTGTTACCACCCTTCTTCTCGTAAGTGGTTTGTGTCCATGAATGTTACTTTCTTTGAGTCCCAGTCCTATTTCTTATCCTCTCTGGTGTCACCGTCCTCATTTCCGGGGGAGCCTTGGTGTGAAGTGAGTCCTGTGCTTCCTATGGTGGAACCAGTTGTTCTTGCACCACCCTCTTCTACTGGGACTATAGAACCCAATGTCACCAAGGATTAGGAAGGGCATGTTTATGTTCGGGACATAGACAGACAAAAAGTTAACTTGATACAGGGGACCACTTCTGCTCCTCCACTGCCATCTCCTGCTTCTGATGAGAGTCTAGGTAACTTTAAATCTCTTGAGTCCATTGATCTTGATGTTCCTATTGCCAAGAGGAAGGGTGTGAGATCTTGTACTCAACATCCTATCTCACATTTTGTGTCCAACTCTCATTTGTCATCCTCATATAGAGCGTTTGTGTCCAATATTTCCTCTGTTAGCATTCCTAACCATTTTCAGGATGCTCTTGCTACCTCTGAGTGGAAACTAGCCATTATTGAGGAAATGAAAGCACTTAGGAAGAATGACACTTGGGAATTGACTGAGTTACCTACGGGCAAACTGATGATTGTAGAGAGTAACCAGCTTAGGGTTTGATTAGAATATCATCCCCTATTTATATTAATGAAGATTAAAGTTTGGAAATTACAATGGAGCCCTGAGGCAGAGAATAATTACACAATAACTCAGAAAGTGATATGATAATATAATATGCTAACACTCTCCCTCAAGCTGGTGCGAAGATATCTTGCATGCCCAGCTTGCCTAATATGTTATGAAATGGCTTATTCCCAACCCCCTTGGTGAGAATGTCAACAAGTTGTTCACCAGACGGGACAAAAGGAGTACAAATGGTACCACTAGTGAGTTTCTCCTTAATAAAGTGGCGATCAATCTCAACATGTTTTGTCCTGTTATGTTGAACCGGATTGTGAGCGATGTTGATAGCGGCCTTATTATCACAGTATAACCGCATGGAGTCCGTCTGATCAATACCTAGATCACTCAACAATAATTTGATCCATAAAAGCTCACACCCCTTGTGCCATAACTCTAAACTCAGTTTCTGCACTTGACTTGGCAACAATATTCAGTTTCTTACTCCTCCAAGTAACTAGGTTGCCTCCAACAAAGGTGCAATACCCTGAAGTCGATCTCCTATCAGTTATTGATCTAGCCCAGTCAGTATCTATATAGGCTTCCACACGAAGATGATCATACTTTGAAAAATAAAGATCCTTATCAGGAGCAGACTTCAAGTACCTCAAGATTCTCATGACAGCCTCGAAGTGAATCTGATGAGGAGCATGCATAAACTAATTAACCACACTGACAGCAACAACAATATCAGGACGGGAGTGAAATAGGTAAATGAGCTTACCCACTAATCGCTGATAGCTCCCCCTATCAACAGCTTCTCCTTCTACATCATCCCCCCATTCTGATTGGGTTCCAGTGGGATGTCACATGCCTTGCAGCCAAGCATCCTAGTTTCCTTCAACAGGTCAAGCACATATTTTCTCTGTAAGATAAATATCCCATCTTTGGAGCGAGCAACTTCAATTCCCAGAAAATACTTCAAGCTTTCCAAGTCTTTGATTTCAAACTCACTAGCTAAATATTTCTTCAACAGAGGTATTTCCCCACTATCATTGCCCATAAGAATTATGTCATCTACATAAACAATCAGTGCTGTAGTCTTACCACGTGAGGAATGTTTCACAAACAAAGTGTGATCTGCCTGACTCTGTTTGAAGCCATATTTAAGCATAGCCTGAGTGAATCTCTCAAACCAAGCCCTTGGAGACTGTTTGAGACCATATAATGACTTCCGAAGCTTGCATACTTTGCCTTCTGTCTGATGATTCTCAAAACCAGGAGGAATGTTCATATATACCTCTTCTTCGAGGTCACCATGGAGAAAGGCATTCTTGATATCAAACTGATAAAGCGGCCAATCTAGATTAGCTTCTAGAGAGAGAAGTACTCTGACTGAATTCATCTTAGCCACGGGTGCGAAGGCCTCCTGATAATCAATGCCATATGTCTGAGTAAACCCTTTTGCCACAAGTCTTGCCTTGTAACGCTTAATAGACCCATCTGCTTTTTGTTTGACAGTATACACCCATTTACATCCCACAGGTCGTTTGCCCGTAGGTAACTCAGTTAATTCCCAAGTGTCATTCTTCCTAAGTGCTTTCATTTCCTCAATCATGGCTAGTTTTCACTCAGAGGTAGCAGGAGCATCCTGAAAATGGTTAGGAATGCTAACAGAGGAAATATTGGACACAAACGCTCTATACAAGGATGACAAATGAGAGTAGGACACAAAATGTGAGATAGGATGTTGAGTACAAGATCTCACACCCTTCCTCTTGGCAATAGGAACATCAAGATCAATGGACTCAAGAGATTCAAAGTTACCTAGACTCTCATCAGAAGCAGGAGATGGCAGTGGAGGAGCAGAAGTGGTTCTTTGTATCCAGTTAACTTGTTGTCGGTCTATGTCCCGGACATAAACATGCCCTTCCTTATCCTTGGTGACATCAGTAGAAGAGGGTGGTGCAAGAACAACTGGTTCCACCATGGGGAGCACAATAGAAGAGGGTGGTGCAAGAACAACTGGTTCCACCACAACTGGTTCCACCATGGGGAGCACAATAGAAGAGGGTGGTGCAAGAACAACTGGTTCCACCATAGGAAGCACATGACTCACTTCACACAAAGGCTCCCCCGGAAATGAGGACGGTGACACCGGAAAGGACAAGAAATAGGACTGGGATTCAAAGAAAGTAACATCTATGGACACAAACCACTTACGAGAAGAAGGGTGGTAACACTTATACCCCTTTTGAGTAGGAGAATAACCAAGGAAAACACACTTGAGGGAGCGAGGGTCCAACTTACCACGAGAATGAGAGTGATTATGAACAAAACAAACACAACCAAATATTTTGGGAGGAATAGAAAACAATGACTGGGAACCTAGGAGGACGTGAAGAGAAGCTTGTTTTTGCAGGACCTGGGTAGGAAGACGATTAATAAGATGTGTAGCGGTGAGAATAGTGTCGCCCCAATAGGGCCGAGGCATACTCATAGAAAAACACATGCATCGAGCCATGTCAAGGAGATGCCGATTCTTGCATTCCGCCACCCCATTTTGTTGAGGGGTATTGGTGCAAGAGGTCTGATGGATAATGCCATGAGTAGAAAAATATTGTCCAACCATCGATGATCTTTCACAGACATAATACGAGAGGGACCCCAAACATCAGAATGTATTAATGAAAAAGGAACTAAACTTTTATTAAAACTGGAAGCAAAAGAAGCTCTGTGTTGTTTTCCAAGTTGACAAGACTCACAAAGAGATTCAGACACATGATGATTTGCAAAACCAGATGGAAATAAATACTTAAGTAAATAAAAGGCTGGATGCCCAAGACGCCGATGCTACAGCCATAAATCAGCGGGGGTAATAGAAGACGTGGTGGAAGAATAAGCAGGCTTGTCCGGTTGATCCAGGAAGTAGAGACCATTTTCTGCACTACCACTGCCAATCGTCCTCCTCGTGACAAGGTCTTGAAAAAGACAATGATCAGGAAAAAACGTCACACTACAATTCAAATCCTAGGTAAGACGACTCAAGGATAACAGATTAACAGAAAAATTGGGAACATGGAGAACGGAAGATAGAGGTATGGTAGGAGTGATTTGGACTAAACCTTTCCCAGAAATGGATGAAACAGTACCATCTGCAATCCTAACTTTGTCCTGACCTGAAGGGGGCTTATAGGCAGAGAAAAGATCAGAGGAGTTAGACATATGATCTGAGGCACCGGAATCAATAATCCACGGCCAAGACTTATGACACAGGAAAACACAAGGAAAAGAGGCTAAGTTACCTGAGTGGGCAAAGGACGATGAAGCTGTACTGAGAGCAGTAGAAGACCGATGGTCCAGTAATTGGCGCAGAGCATCCTCAAGTTCAGCATCAGAAGCTTGGTCAACAGAAGCAGAATTAGAATCAAGTGTATCAACAACACTGGACTGATGAGCCCGGGAATAGGAACCACGTCCTCTAAATTGGCCTGATCGACCTCCTCTAGAACCAGATCGATCACCTTGACCCCCAGATGGAGTCCTATGAAGCTTCCAACACGTCTCACGAGTATGCCGCAGCTTCTTACAATAATCATAGAATACAAACTCCTTAGCAGCAGACGGAGGGATGGGAGTGGAGGAGTCAGGCTGAGGCCATCTCGAGGATAGACAGTAATGCTGAGCGGTCAGTAGAGACAGGGGACATCATAGCAGACCGGCGACTCCTTATTCTGTACATAGGCAAATGCCTCCTGAAGTGAAGGAAGAGTGTCCATACCCAAAACTCGACCCCGAACTGGATCATACTCCACATTTAGGCCTGCCAGAAATTTAAAGACCCATTCCTGTGCGATGAACTTCTTATACCTGACAGAATTAGCAGGGCAAACAGGCTTATAGTCTTGTAGGTGGTCAAGGCGTTTCCAGCCGTTGGTGAGGAAGGTGAAATACTGAAGGACAGTCTGCTCCTCCTGAAGTGAGCTCTCAATAGAGCGGCGCAACTCAAATGCCTGTGAGAAATTCCCTTTGCGGGAATAGGTGGCAGCCACAGCATCTCAAACATCCTGGGCAGTCTCCATAGACAAGTAGCCTTCACCAATTTCTGGAACCATCGAATGAATAAGCCAACCCATAATCAATGAGTTGGTAATCTCCCATTGGTCATAACCCGGGTCAGTGGTACTAGGTGCCTGTATCCTGCCATCAACATACTCCATCTTCCCTCTGCTCTTCAAAAATATAGTCAAACTCTGAGACTATGCTAGATAGTTCTGACCATTAAATCGAGAGGTGGTGATTTTCAGACTAAGGTTGGGGTTCTCAAGCATGGTGATAGGTATAATGGGACTCTCACTCCTAGGTGTTTGAGAAGTAGGGGACACACTGGAGGAATCTGCCATGGATACTATACTACCGAACCCGCAACAAAACTAGTGGCAATCACAAACCCAGAAGGTGGTGAACAGGCACAATGACCACTATAAAGGCATAACAAAATTAAATCATAATTTTTTTTTCTTTTGTGTTTTTTTTTTTTTTTTTTTTGTTTTTTGTTATTTATTTATGTTTGTATTTTTATTTTAATGTTTATACACGACATAGATTATACCAAACAGAGATTATACCAGAGAAGGAGGTCGACGAATCTGATGAATTGATGAAGGAGATCGATGAACTGATGAGGAGATCGACGAAGTGAGGAGATCGAAGGAGAGGACAAACTGTGGTGACTGAGGAGATTGACGAAGACGATCGACTGACAAGAAGCAAAGACGGAAGTTGCGAGAAGAGATGATGGCATCGGAGGAGTCAACTGAGGCAGAAGACCAACCCAGGTAAGTTTCAAACCCTAGAGTGATAGTTGTGCTCATTTCGACCAACAAGGGTCTTTGTCGGCGTGAGCCAAAGCCCCTTTGGTGGTGACTGGCCTCTCAGGTGGTGGCTGGTGGTGACTAGCCTCTCCAGCGGTGGCTGGTGGCGCCGATTTGTAATAGGCACAGTATGGGTAGCTAGGGTTAGGTATTAGGGTTTAGCTTTGATACCATGATGATTGTAGAGAGTAACCAGCTTAGGGTTTGATTAGGATATCATCCCCTATTTATATTAATGAAGATTAAAGTTTGGAAATTACAATGGAGCCCTGAGGCAGAGAATAATTACACAATAACTCAGAAAGTAATATGATAATATAATATGCTAACACAAACGACCTGTGGGATGTAAATGGGTGTATACTGTGAAAAACAAAGCAGATGGGTCTATTGAGGTTACAAGGCAAGACTTGTGGCAAAAGGGTTTACTCAGACATATGGCATTGATTATCAAGAGACCTTCACACCCGTGGCTAAGATGAATTCAATCAAAGTACTTCTCTCTCTAGCAGCTAATCTAGATTGGCCGCTTTATCAATTTGACGTCAATAATGCATTTCTCCATGGTGACCTCGAAGAAGAGGTATATATGGACATTCCTCCTGGTTTTGAGGATCATTAGACAAAAGGCAAAGTATGCAAGTTTCCGAAGTCATTATATGGTCTCAAACAGTCTCCAAGGACTTGGTTTGAGAGATTCACTCAGGCTATGCTTAAATATGGCTTCAAACAGAGTCAGGCAGATCACACATTGTTTGTGAAACATTCTTCACGTGGTAAGACTACAGCACTGATTGTTTATGTAGATGACATAGTTCTTACGGGCAATGATAGTGGGGAAATACCTCTGTTGAAGAAATATTTAGCTAGTGAGTTTGAAATCAAAGACTTAGGAAGCTTGAAGTATTTTCTGGGAATTGAAGTTGCTCGCTCTTATCTCACAGAGAAAATATGTGCTTGACCTGTTGAAGGAAACTGGGATGCTTGGCTGCAAGGCATGTGGCATCCCACTGGAACCCAATCAGAAATGGGGGGATGATACAGGAGGAGAAGCTGTTGATAGGGGGAGCTATCAGCGATTAGTGGGTAAACTCATTTACCTATCTCACTCCCGTCCTGATATTGCTGTCAGTGTGGTTAGTCAGTTTATACATGCTCCTCATCAGATTCACTTCGAGGCTGTCATGAGAATCTTGAGGTACTTGAAGTCTGCTCCTGGTAAGGGTCTTTATTTTTCAAAGTATGATCATCTTCGTATGGAAGCCTATACAGATGCTGACTGGGCTGGATCAATAACTGATAGGAGATCGACTTCAGGGTATTGCACCTTTGTTGGAGGCAACCTAATTACTTGGAGGAGTAAGAAACAGAATGTGGTTGCCAGGTCAAGCGCAGAAGCTGAGTTTAGAGCTATGACACAAGGGGTGTGTGAGCTTTTATGGATCAAGTTATTGTTGAGTGATCTAGGTATTGATTAGACGGACTCCATGAGGTTATACTGTGATAATAAGGCCGCTATTAACATCGCTCACAATCTGGTTCAACATGACAGAACAAAACATGTTGAGATTGATCGCCACTTCATTAAGGAGAAACTCACTAGTGGTACCATTTGTACTCCTTTTGTCCAGTCTAGTGAACAACTTGCTGACATTTTCACCAAGGGGGTTAGGAATAAGCCATATCATGACATATTAGGCAAGTTGAGCATGAGAGATATCTTCGCACCAGCTTGAGGGGGAGTGTTAGCATATTATATTATCATATTACTATCTGAGTTATTAGTGTGTAATTATTCTATGCCTCAGGGCTCCCTTGTAATTTTTACAAACTTTAATCTTCATTAATATTAATAGGGGATAATATCCCAATCAAACCCTAAGCTTGTTACTCTCTACCATCATCACTTAGTGTTGGGCCTCACATATTATTTTTTTGTAGGGCTGCAACTTGTGGGCCTCACATATTATTTTTATGTAGGGCTGCAACTTGAACCGACTCTTTCGGATTGTAGATTCCATGAACTGCCATCAAAGGAAGTTCTGTTTGAAGCCAACCATCACTTTCCTTTGGTTAGCGAACGGGTTTTGGATGGTTTCAAATGGTTGGTTTTCGTTTTCCCCTTCTACCTTAGTATATACATAGACACAGATCTGTGAGGAGAGTAGAGAAAAAATAAAAAAAATAAGTGATAATTTGATAAAGACTAGTGACAGATCTGTGATCTGCAATATTTACACATTTACATACAACGGATGCCATACTCCCACCGTCTTTGTAGTGACTGCCGCCATCCCTTCTTGCAACAATCTCGTCTTTGCGTGAGCTGAGTAGCCATAGATGCAACTTAGAACTGAAACTTCTGTTCGTGAGAGGTTGAGAGACATAGGCAGGTGAGAGAATTTTTAGGGTTTTGGAGTTTAGAGGTCATGATGTGTTAGGGATTTTAAGATAGATAGGATAGAAGAATTGGTGAAGAATTGAATACAGAGAGGAGAGAGAGAGAGAGAGAGAGAGAGAGAGAGAGAGAGAGAATTGGTGATGTGTTGAATACAGAGTATGAGATAATGAGCTAGAGTGATAATGTCCAAGTCTAATGATAATGTCCATCCAAACGGAACTAAACATGACTGGGTGGACTCTGTCTAGGTCAAAATTAAAATTAAGTGATCAAAGAGATCTCAATTGTATCCATATATGGGATTCCAGAGTTGGCTTGTATAGATTCTAGAGGTGGCTCCCATTGTTTTTCATAATGCAGTATGGCAAGTTCCATTAAGTACTTTGTTTCCCAATACATTCCTAGCTACTAGCAAGCTTACTATCTCCTTAGTGGCTGGGACTAGCAGTGGATAGCATCTATATAGTTTGAAGCATAAATGAACATAGGATATCCATGAATTGTAAACCATTTCATTATTGAAGAACATAATGTAAATTTCAGTCCCACAGGGTTGTATCGAAAATAAAATCAAGATATATCACCATTCACCTCAACCCCACAAAAGTATATTAGTTCCAGAAGATAATCAAACTACATAAGCATAAAATACAATGCGTATTGATACATGATTCAAACATAGCAAAATTAGGGTCATTCACTCTGTTAAAAACTTTACCCCCAAAACTAAGTCATCTAGGTAAGCCAAGGTCCAAAAATTTTATTTAGAGTCTTACATAAATCTTAGATTATGTTTTAGGGGTTAAATATAGGTCTGGTAAGTAGAGGGCCACTTGAGCACCCAAGCGCCCTACTGCAGTGGGGAGACAAACAATCAAAAGAGTGTAAGCTGGTTAGATTGCAATTTCCAAATCTTTGGGGTGTTGATCATTCTCACATAACGGCCACTTTAGGCTATCATTAAAGGTCTAAAAATTTATTCTAGAGTCCTCTATGGTATCCAAGAACATGAAATATAATACCTAAAAGTCATAAAGAGAGGAGAACGTCATGGTTCTTATAAATCTCTTAGATTCCTTCAATTAATCATTTTGAATTCACTTTAATCATGTTATTTTGAGATGAGAGAAGTGGGAAGAGATTACAATTAACAAATCTTACCGTAGTTTTAAGTTTGGAGTAGAAACGTTGAGCTTTTCTCCTTCCATTTTCCTCCATTTTCCTCCAATTTCTCTCTAACCAAATACTACAACTTCTGCACACACTCATCTCTTCTCTCTCCCCCTCATCTTTGATATTTTATAGTTTAATTTTATAATTTTCTGAATTTTAGAGAAACCAATGTCTTTCTGACCTCTTGAGTCATCCCTCCAAGTAGAAGCTATAGCGACTGTAACGTTGATGATGACTACCAAAACTGTTCCGTAAGCAATTGCGACCAATTTTAAAAGTGAAAACCTTGGGTTTTGGTGTCATCATATCTGAACTATGTTGTGAGATTGCTGCCATTTCTAAGAAGTGCATAATGTAGTCTTCAACTCAAATGCTTGGGAGGAAAGTTGATGTAGCACGAATAGGGACAGCGCTGTAAGGACTGTTCTGAGGCTGTGAAAGTGCTGAAATTTAAGGGAAAAAAAAAGAAAAAGAAAGGAGAAGAAGAAGATCAATCTAGGAATCACTCATAGAATTCTTTAGGCATCACACCTAGGGTTTGATTGCATCACACAATCTGTAAAGAAGTTTCAAAGCTCTTAACTTTTTATAAAATATCAACTTTATCAATTGTAAGCATTACATGGCTTTATATGGGGTTAGGAGACTTCCTAAACCAACTACAATTACCCACCCAAAAAAAAAAAACCAACTACAACCAAAAAAAGAAATTATTAAAATATTTTTGATTTCTAAAACTAATTTAAGACCAAATAAGAAACAAAAACAAAGACAAAGACTAATTAAATAACTTGACTTGCAAGATGACCCATGGGCAATTATTTATCAAAAAAAAGAAGACAACCCATGGGCAACCCATACGACTCATGTCAGCAAATATAAAATTACCAAAATACTCCTAACCTTAAAAAAATCCTAGAAAATATAAATATAATAATAAAATAAGACTAATAATACTAGAAACACAATTATAAAAGATTTCTATAAGTTTCCTTATGAAATCGTGCCAATGTCCAAGTACCATCACTTCTCTGAATTTAGCTTTCCTTGAGCTTCTTATATTCTGCATCATTCTCCCTTGGTTGGAAAAAACTCAACCTTGAGTTTTGAAGTGTTGAAGTATAAAAATTCACAAGTTTTGAAATTGCATCCTTGGCTTCACATTAAAATATACAAGTTGACGCCGTCTTTTCTTCGTTGGATATTGCAAAAGAAATAATGAGAGATTGATCTTTTCAATCATGTCATTAATTTTTTTTGGAATAACAAAGTCAATTGGTATAAAAATCAAATTTTTTTTTTTTTGATAAATAAGCAAATTTATTAGAAAAGCATCAAGATGATGCAAAGAATACAAAATTCAAACTCCCAAGGAAAAAATGCTAAGCTATCAAATCCCCTACAAAATCGACATAAGCTAAAACATCTGGATCAACCAACCCCGTAACCCAATTATATTAACACCATAAACACCCACCTCTACAGCCAAGAAATCGAATGAGACACCTCTTGGAATACACGTCTATTATGCTCCAACCAGAGAAGCCACATTAAACAATTACGCCTTTCGACGTCTCCTCCCAACCCTACCCCCAACCCAACTTTGCAAGACTACCAACACCGAACCTGGCTGCACCCAAAGCAAACCAAACCAAACGAAACCAAAAGTCGCCACAATAAGCATCCAAAGCTGATATGTAATTGGGCAATAAACAAGCAAATGGTCCACTGATTTAGTATCACCACAACACAAACAACACTAATTCACCAGAACATACCCACGACGCATGAGATTATCGGTCGTCAGAATACGTTCTAAGGCCATTGTCCACACAAAGAAAGCTACCTTGGAAGGCGTGCACGATACTCAGACATTTCCAAGGAAACGAAACCGCATCAACATGAGTAAGCGCACAATAGTAGGACGATACAGAAAAAAGCTCATTGGAGCAGGGACAAACCCAAACCATTAGGAATATATTTAAATTCATCCAAATCAATTTTCATAAGGCTTTCTTTAATATTTCCAACAATTTCGATTCTTTTCTTTTTAACCCCTTTTCCTAGCACAAGGTCATCTTTTGATTCACCATTGGCCACTTCATTGGTTATGATTGCAAATTCACTAGGTGACTTTGTAGGCACTACATCGGAGACCTCTGGTTGCAATATCATGACCTTTAAAGGCATAATAAGTTCTGGAACAGCAGCAAGATGCATTAATTCTTCACTCCTTACAGCTTGTGTGACATCCGAGTCTTCTATTTGGACCTCATCCTCTTCTCAAGTAACAATTAGATTTCCTTAGGGTGCTTTTGAATCATCAATAAGATTATTTGTTTCCCCTTATAATTTGACTGTTTACAATCTTCTGTTGGGCTGCTCTTCTTTCCAAAGAATTAAGCCGAACTTGAAAACTATCTAACTGCTCCACATAATTTTAAATAGAATTTGGTCTCTTTGGTTTTCAGAAAATATTCCCCTTCCGATAGATCTTCTAGGATGCGTAGACATGTTTTCAAACTTCCACAAAACAGTAGGATCTTTTGCTCTGATACCAAACTGATGTAGGATGAATAGGGACAAAGCTGTAAGGGCTGTTCTGGGGCTGTGAAAGTGCTGAAATTTAAAGGAGGAGGGGGTGGGGGGAAGAAAGGAGAAAAAGAAGATAGATCTAGGAATCACTCTTACGATTCCTTTGGCATCACACCTAGGGTTTGATTGCATCACTCAACCCATAAAGAAGTTTCAAAGCTCTCAGTTTTTTGTAAAATATTAACTCTATCAATTATAAGCATTACATGGCTTTATATAGGATTAGGAGACTTCTTAAACCAACTACAACCAAAAAAGGAAATTACTAAAATATATTTGATTTCAAAAACTAATTTAAGACTAAATAAGAAACAAAAAAAAGACTAATTAAATAACTTGACCCACAAGACAATCCATGGGCAACAAGAGCTTCTATTTGCACACACCTATTCCTCTCTTTCCACACACTTATTGATATTATTTTTTATTACATTTTTATCCTAAAATAAAATTACCAAAATATCCCTTTCTTTTTTAACCAAAACCTTAACCCTAACCCTAACTATCCCCACTGCTGGCCGCCACCCCCTCTGGTTGTCCCCTTCCTCAACACAGTCCCTCTCTCAGTCGCCTCCCCCCCAGCCTTCCTCTTCTCAAATCGAAGCCCCTCCCCACCCCGTCACTCGTCGCTCACTCACCCTCCCCACCACTCCCGTAACCTCCTATTTCGCGATGCAACACCACCACCGTTGCCGCAACAACAGAGAGACAGAGAGGCATGGTGGAACCTAGATCTGGGAAGAAGACTCATTTTCTTACCATTCGGATTACTAGTATCGAAAGAATTGCCTCCATTCGGAAATCAACCATCGAACCAATGACTTTGGTTTGACCATCAACATTCAAACAAAACACATTGGTTCGACCATCAACATCTGAAACCCCCTTTCGTCTGCGAACTACTGCCGGCGTCATCGCCTCCCTTTTCGCGAGAGAGAGAGAGAGAGAGAGAGAGAGAGAGAGAGAGAAGGGGGGATGAGGTGGGGGTCGCGGTAGTGTCACCGATGGGTGGAGGAAGGGGTGGGGATGGCAACTGGGAGTGAAAGGTTTGAACGTTGCTTGCTGGTGTGGAAGGTGTGTGGATTGGGAGTTTTGGAAAGTTGTGTGTATGGGAATATAACTGGAATAAAAGTGTGTGCAATGAGTAAATATATATATATATTTTTTAGGTGTGTGAACTATGAAGGATGTGGACAAAGAGAAATAGGTGTGTGCAAATAGAAGCTCCCATGGGCGACTCATGTCAGCAAATGTAAAATCACCAAAGTACTCCTAACCTTAAAAAAATCCTAGAAAATAAACATAATAATAAAATAAGACTCTAATAATACTAGAAACATAATTACAGAAGATTTCTATCAATTTCTCTATGAAATCATGCCAATGTTCAAATATCATCACTTTTTTGAATTTAGCCTTCCTTGAGCTTCTTATATTCTGCATTAGAAGTGATAACTTCTAGGATAAGACTAATTGGGCTAATTTCATTAAGGTTACAATGTTTAGCAGATTGGGTAGTGATTCCTTGCTAATGGACCCATTTAGAGTGTCACATGTATAGTACTTTGATTATTTATTGTTTTAAGTTCAAACTATGAGTTTGAGACGATGGCATTTGAAAATTATAAAGTTGGAGGCACTAGTAGTAAGTCCTTGGTCATGGACCAGTTTAATGTAGCAATGAATCTGTCTTATGTTTAATTTGATTTGCATTTGTTAAGGATTCACTCTTTTCTTTCTATTTATTTATTTTTTAATTTTTTTCTTTGTATTGGTTGGTGGATGGTTGTAACTTGGGCTAGGTATTATTTTTATGCCCCTACTTAATCTGTTAGTTACTTGAATTGATGTAGTTGTGAAAATTTTGGTGACAACTCGGGTTCAGAAAATAAATTATATATGAGGCACATTGGCTGCTTATTTATTGGAAGTCTCTTTGTTGAAATTCATTGTATACAAGGCATGTTGGTTCTTATTCATGAGGCATGTCTACTTTTGTACAGATGCTAATTTGTTGAGAAAATATCTTGCAGGAAAAAAGCATCATAGATTTGGGGAAGAAGCAAGACAAGAAGAGCATCATTGAAAACATCAGGACCAGCACAAAGGATACTAGTGTCAGTCTCAATTCCCAGAAAACACAGGTAGATGGTCTCCCCCCACTTGTGAGTGCATTAAAAGCTTCAGCAGAACAAAATGCTGCCAGTTTTCACTTCCCCGGGCATAACAGAGGAAACGCTGCACCATCATCATTGAGTCAGCTTATTGGTACAAAGCCATTCCTTCATGACTTACCTGAGCTTCCAGAGCTTGACAACCTATTTTCTCCCGAGGGGCCCATTTTAGAAGCACAGAAACAGGGAGCAAAACTGTTTGGAGCATCTGAGACATGGTTCCTTGTTGGGGGCACAACTTGTGGAATTCAAGCAGCAATTATGGCTACTTGTTCCCCTGGAGACTCCCTTATTCTCCCTCGAAATTCCCATATATCTGCCGTATCTGCAATGGTGTTGTCTGGTGCAATACCAAAGTACATCATTCCTGAGCATGATTCTTCCTGGGACATTGCTGGTGGGGTCACTCCATCACAGGCAAGTCTGCACTAACTACATTCACAGTTCAAGTTTAAAGCTGGCAATTCATCCATCACTCTCTTATGATGTATAACATTTCTCATCTTTCTTACTTTTTGACATAGTCATTTAAGCATGACAATGATTTCTTTTAACATAAAGAATTGGAATAGCATTCATGATAACAGTATTAGTGCAATACATTTCAGGCATTGCATCTATACATGTGACTTATATGTTTGTTATTGCAGGTAGAGAAAGCAATTGAGGAATTGGACATGGAAGGTAGAAAAATTGCTGCAGTTTTTGTCACGTCCCCAACTTACCACGGTATATGCAGCAATTTGAGTGAGATTTCGAAGCTGTGTCATTTGCATAAAATTCCTTTGATTGTCGATGAGGCTCACGGGGCTCATTTAGGATTTCATCCCGATATGCCTTATCCAGCCCTCCGTCAAGGGGCTGATCTTGCTGTACAATCAACTCACAAAGTCTTGTGCTCGCTTACACAGTCATCAATGTTACATATGTCAGGAAATATTGTAGATAGAGAAAGAATCTGTAGATGCCTTCAAACCCTTCAAAGTAGCAGCCCAAGTTATCTGCTTTTAGCATCATTAGACGCTGCTAGGGCTCAACTAAGTGAAAACCCAGAAACAGTTTTCAATGAAGCAGTGGAATTGGCTGTTGAAACAAAAAATATGATCAATAAAATTCCTGGTATTTCAGTCCTTGATTTCCCAAGCTTCTCCAACTTCCCTGCCTTTGATCCCCTGCGGCTTAATATTGGTGTATGGCTGCTTGGCCTTTCTGGTTTTGAAGCTGACGAGGTCTTGTATAGGGACTACGGGGTTGTTTCTGAACTGACTGGGACCCGAGCTATTACATTAGCTATTAACTTGGGAACTTGTAGAGAGCATGTCCAAAGGCTTGTGTCGGGACTGAGACATCTATCAACCACTTTCTTACCAATTCAAGGTGTGGAAGGGAGGGTGGATGACATTGGCTTTGGGTATGCTCATCCACCCTTTAATGATATTAGCTTGAGTTTGAATTTAAGCCCAAGAGAGGCCTTCTTTGCAAGCAAAAGGAAAGTGAGTGTTAGGGAGAGCGTTGGGGAAGTATGTGGGGAGCTTATATGTCCATATCCACCAGGCATTCCAGTATTAATCCCTGGGGAGGTTATCACCGAAAATGCGTTGAATTATCTAATGCTGGTTAGAAGCAAGGGTGCTGTCATTAGTGGAGCTGCCGATCCTCTGCTCTCTTCCATTGTCATATGCAATGCCTAAACAGGTTTAAAGCTCTTCTAAGCACCTACAATGACTCATATAATAATTGAATTACATTAATTCTTTTAGCCATGTGAAACGTGTATATATATGACAAAAGCTGCGACAACATTAAGTCAGTTGCTTAAGAAGATTCACAGTACGATTTCATATTGCACTGTTGCCTTGTTGCCAAAGTGATTCAGCACTCCAACTATTGTTCTAAACTGCAGCAAGTTAGGAATGGAGATTGCATTGGACATTTGGTGCGAAATTAAATCTTCATATTGTGAAATAAGAATTATGATTATTTTCATTATTGTATTTTTGTTGTATTATTTGAATATCTTCCGACTCTTCACCTAAGTTACTTTTTATATTTTGTTTGGTAGCTTGAATTTGAGTTTGCCCGAAATTTGTATTTGCGGGTCGACTGCCTGGATAACCACTTGAATGACCGGTGCAACACTTGTCTTCCTTGTCGACTGCGGTTGCTGCCTTTTTGCCAAATGACCGGCTGGATGACTGGCAAGCCAAATTTCAGGCGATTTAGGCAAACTCAAATTCGAGCTACCAATCAGTGATGCAAACTTGTTAAGAGCACCTTTTTGAGATTGAACTAACTGCTAATAACCTTGTTGGTAATTTTTCTGATGTCTTTGGTCTTCCTCATAGACAAATGTTTTCCCACTGTTAAAAGGCTGGTTGGTTGCAGGAATTGATGTCGTTTGGATGAACCTAAACAAATGATAAAAATATGGAGCTATTTCTGTTGGTAACTCTCTCTCTCTCTCTCTCTCTCTCTCTCTCTCTCTCTCTCTCTCTCTCATTCATGCACAATACTTTGCTATTTCCTTTATTTTTATTTGTTTTTTCTTTCCTTCCCAGAGTTAGAGACTGACGGTATTATATTATTAATATTTGAAAAAGATTTTGAAGTATGTGGAAAGTTTATCCTATGAGCAAAGTGTTTTATAAATTGCTCTGAAGCTTTGACACTTAAGCAGATATTGGTCAGTGTAGGTTTAGCTGAAGGTTTAAATAGGACAGTGGAGATTTTGAAGCTGAATTTTGTAGGCTTTATAGCCCTTTTTAAGGTTGTGTTCGGATTAAGAATTTGAGTATGAATTTGAAAATGAAAAAAAGGAAAGATGAGGCAAATGTAAAAGAAATATAACATTTTTTGGGTGGGATATGTGGGAGATATTTGGTCAAAACACCCTCATTTCATTACTCACTTATGCGGGAAAAAGGACACTAATTAATTGTATTAGGAAAAGCTCTTGATTGAATTTTTGTAGATATAAAGGACAAAAATATAATGCATTAAATTAATGGACAGTTTTGTCCTTCATTTTAAGAACCAATCTCACTATTATATTTTTCTACAGTTTTATCTCTCTTGCACAAATTGTCACCATCTCTGCCGATCGTCTTTCATCACCTCCACTGTCGGCCGGGGTTGCTCATTGCCATCCACATCCATTGCCATCTCAAATCTACCGTCAACAACTACCATCTTGAATGTTCGTCGGTGCCACTCATCATCGCATCCACAAATAGTAGTCGTCTCAAATCTACCATCGGTGACCATCATCTTCACCGTCAACCTTCACAATCTCAGATTCGCTGTTGACAAACTCAGATGTGAGACTTAACAACTTCATATTTGAGACTAACGGCTTTAGATCTGTTAGAAAAAAGTCACTGAAGTTATCCATTCAATCTCTGTAGCGAACATAAAATTTTTACTATCAACACAAAGTATAATTTTTCTCTGGTAATATTATTTATTCAATGTTTTGATATTTTTTTTGTTTAATATTTCTACTAGCAATGTTAAAATCAGAGTAACTGTAGTGATGGTGATAATAATGGTGAAAATTTATATTTTAAATGCTAAATTCATACAAAAATTTTTTACAGTTATACACAGTAAAATTTTATTGTTTGTAAAATTTTATTGTCTATAAAATAGTGAATTTTGAATAAATCTTTTTGTTATTTGCTAATGGTGGTGTTAGTGTGGTGGTGGTGTTTGAAAAATGGTCGTTGGACATTCAGGTTAGAATATTTTCATTAGAAAATTGATGGTCAATGAACAACGATCGAAAAGCAGTCTCTGGCGATTGTCAGAGTTCTAGCCAGTAGCTGGTGGTGGTGATAGTGGTAGTGGTGTAAGGTGGTGGTTGTCTGAGATGATATTGGATGAGACTAGTAAAACATGGAGTATTTTTGTTTTATACTTAATAATAAAAATATTTCAGCTTGTCATTTTTGTTGGAAAAATTTAAATTAAGGGGCCTTTTACCAAAATCTCATTTTTTATTTTTATTTTTTCTTTCTCATTTCAAATTCTTATCCAAATCTATGGTCCAAAGGGTTTAGGGTTATGGTTTATTTAAATAGGACATATGAACTAATTGTTGGGGCAAATTTGGGTGCTTTGAAAGTACACAAGAATAGTGGGTTTTTTTAATTTTATTTTATTTTATAGATGTTTTAGGTTTGTTAAGAGTTAGAGGATTATGAAGGAATGGTTTAGGCTTAGAAAATAGGATGTAATGATTGAAAGAAATTAACAAAACTTATCTGATTAATCATCATTTTTATTATATTTATATAATTTTATTGATTATATATTTATAAGTAGAATTTGCATGAGTATTAGCAAATAAAAAAAATTAAAAGTATTTCATCATTTTATTGCTCCAAAAAAAAAAATTGTGATTATATGTAAAGGGTTTCATTTTTTAATTTTGCCTAGTGCTCCACCAACTCAGGGCTTTGCAGGTGGACTACGAGTAGTTTTGTTTAGACAAAAGTTAATGACCTTAAATTAATAAATATATTTTAATTATTCTTAAATTAATACAAAATGTTATTTAGGAAGTTGAATATAAACACCCTTTTTTTTAAGTTGCCTAATTTTCCTTTATTTTATTTTATTTGCGTGTGTATTTTTTTAGATATTATCATTTTTACAAAAAATTTGCAAGCTTTTAGTAAAGAGTACTTAGGCTAGAGGTTCATTTTTTGAAACATTTGGGCCAATAAACCCAAACTTAAATCTTTTGGGCCACAAGGATATTGATTTACTCAAAACGTACGTATCTGTCGATTTGTCTAAATATCACTTATATGTACACGTGTTATCTATATATTCAATCATATAGCCAAATGTTATCTATTTATACATGTGTCACCTATATATTAATTGTTACTTATTTGTTCACTTGACCGCCACCAACCATTGTTGGCTATCGTTGTTGGTCACTGTCGGCCACTGGCCTAATAGCATATGGCCCCATTGGTATAATTTTTTCACAAATTTACCATTTAGTAAAACATTAAAAAGTGACGAGTGTTCCAAGTTTTTCATTTTTCGTTTTGGAAAAAATAAAAAAATAAAGAATAAAAAAATATTTAAAATAAAATGGGAAAGAATCCAACAATGGATACCCCTTAAAGCACCATAATTTTTCACTCTGACTAAAGAATCCTGTGGATGAAGTTGTATCTCTAGAATTATTGAATGGAAAAACACTTTAAAGTTATTTTATGAAATTTAAAATTATGATTAGAATGAAAATGAAAATAATATAAAAATATGGGTGTTTGAAATTTGTTTTTTTTGGTGGCTTATTTTTGTTTTTAATGAATTTTTTTAAAAAATTCAAAAAGTCTTAGATTTCTAGATTTTACTTGATAAGACGAATCGAAAAAATTTAAAAATTTCAAAAAAAGTTTAGAAAAGACAAAATAAGCAAAAAATAGTAAATTTTTTAAGCTTATTTTGGCTTTTTAATTTTTTTTTGAACTTTTAAAAAAAAAAAAAAAAAAAAACCCTTTTAGGTTGGTCTACTCAAAATGGATCATAAAAATAAAAAATTCTCACATAATTTTGAAAAAATTGTTAAAGGTAAAAAAAAGTTAGAAAATTTGGGATAATCTAAAGGGGAAAGTCATATCTATTTTTTAAAACCTTTTTGTTTTTAGTATTTTTTTTTTCAAAATTATGTCAAAATTTTTTACTTTTTCGGTATGTCTTGTGTATTTAAAAAGTAATTTTTTTGAAAAATTCAAAAAAAATATTTAATAGGCGAAAAAGTCTACTATTTTAACAATTACGTAAGGTGTTAGGTCCAGTAGATTTTTTTTTTTTGTGGGATTTACGTGTAGATCCTAATAAGTAGATTTATTGTCTAATATGTCCTATAATAATTAATTGTATTTTTCATCAAACACTATTAAAAAATGTCACTAATTATTAATTTTCAGCAATAGTTTAAAATTTGTCATAAAAAATGTCACTAATTATAAGTTTTAGCGATAGTTTAAAAGAAAATTGTTACAAAAAAATCATTAATTTTCAATTTTCAGCAATAGTTTAAAAAATTCATTACAGAAAACGTCATTAATTATAAATTTTAACAACAATTTATAAAAATTGTGACAAAAAAAAGTAACTAATTGTCAATTTTTAGCGATATGTAAAAAAAATAGTCACAAAAATTATTTTTAATGACGATTTTACTATGACTTATTTTCAATAGGACTTGATGGGAATTAAGTCTAATTATTAAAATGTATTGGTAGTTTACCTTATTTTTTGTTGGTAAGAAGTTCAACATTTGTGAAATAGTTTGGTGAGAAGTCCTTTTGTTATTCTGAAAGATATTTTATTTCCAATTTTACCCATTATGTATCAATTTAATTTCTTTAACTATATGTTCAAATATGTTTTTATATGTTTAATTTTTTGGCTATCTGTTCAACTATTTCCCCTTATCCAATATATGCCCAAATTTTATTATCTATTCCATTTTTTCACTTATCTGTCTAAATATGGAACACCTGCATTTTTCCTTAGCTGTTACTTTTATGATTAATCTGAATTATGCATTTATCTGTGCCTTATATGCCTATTTTTATGCATTGTGTTTGTTAACAAATATGTTCCTTTATGAGTGAGTTAAGAGAGAGATAGAAATATGAGAGAGTTAAGAGTGTTTTAGAGTTGAGTGAGAGAGCAAGAAGAGAAAGAGGGAGAGGTGAAGGGAAATGAGGAAAATTTAGAGCAACTTCATCAAATTTACTTATAAAGGTAAGAGTTCTTCTTAAATTTTTGCATGAAGTTGAATTGTCACCTTGAACTCTTGGAATTGAGAGAGAGAGAGTGAAGGGTTGAGTAATAGGAGAGTATTATAACCCTAATAGAATAAACCCTTCCATACCCTTGCATATGTGGCATTACCCAAACGTAATTACTTAATCTTCCATGACTTTAACTCAGATGCCCATAATTCTGTTGAAGCATAAAATTAATTTATGCAAAGATCTTTGTTTTCTTGTTGTCTATGAAGTCATCAATGAAATTAAGGAACTCAAGCTTAAATCTCAATTTTATCCTTGGTTTGAACTTGGAATTGTTTATCTACTGTGTTTGTTAATTTTGGCCTTTAATTTAATTGATTTTAGGTTTGAGTTTTGAGGAATTTGGAACCTAAAAACAAAGCAAAAATTCGGTTTTGGGACACCCAGAACCGCACTTGCGGCTGAGGAGCCCACACGTGCGGGAAGTGCTGGCGCACGTGCGGCGGGTAGACCCGCACGTACGGAAAACAGAGGAATATTGGTGAGCATTCTGCTTAAAAAACACCTGATGGTGCATATGCGGGCCACGTGCGAAGAGGATCCCGCACATGCGGCCAAGAAGCTCCGTACGTATGGCTGTTTGGTGGCCTCAGTTTCACTTTTCTGTGTTATTTACCCCACTTTCGAATCTCCGTTAATGTGTTTCACACTCGTAATTGATGTCCATTTGCATCGCATGAGCATTTAACAAGAGTAAACTACATTTAAACCAATCAATTCCTAAGTTATGAAACTCACTAGTTGGATGTTTAGTGAATTAAGTGAACAACGCTTATATCTGTTTGTGTAGGTCAAACGCCTCGTTCCAGTCATCTGCAACACGAACCTGACTATGGATAACACTGTTGTACAAATATGTTTAATTTCAATTACCTTTTCTCTGCTTCGGATTTACGTATACTCTGAAAGATTCTTATGTTAATGAATGATAATTCTATCACTATTTTCTTTGTTTACTGTGGCAACCCTGTCACCATTTGTATGATTGCAGATCTGTCAGTTCCATTTCATGGAACTCCTGTTTAATATGATGATTGGCTATCATATCTGATCTTCAGTCTTCATGACTGCCTGTTTAGTTTTCATGACCGTCTGTTCGGTCTTCTAGACCGCCTGTATTTATTGCTTTAAACTATACTACATGATATGTTATGTTTCTCAAATGTCATATGAACCTGTTCAGTATGTGTTTTATTTTACATTATAATTATCGTTCACAATCTCTTTATTCAGTTGTTATTCACTGGGCTCTAACTCATATTTTGATATATCATGTAGGTGACCCAGCTCAGGAAAGGGCATAGTGGCTTCGACCTTGCCTTGATTTTGTCAAACTAACTTCTGTGCCTCACTGTGAGGTTCCTATCTACTCAAGTTTTGAGGTGACCAGTGTGCACTCTTTTGTAGCTCGCACGTGTATTTTGATTGGCTATCATTGACATTATTTTTGTTTTGATGGGAATGACTTTTCTCTTTTTATTGTCATTTGACAAACTTGAGAATGCATGATGTACTTATGCATGTATATGTATATATGTATATAGCAATATCTTTTGTCTCATGTAAATTCACAACTCAATAGACGTTTTGTCTTTTTATGTAATAGCTTTCACTAGCCTCATTTATTTGCTTAGTTCAGTCAGGCCTTCGGTAATCGCGGATTACTAGCCGACCACGACACTAAATCTATAGGGGTGGGTCTAGGTCGTGACAAAATCTATCTATCCAAATATTATTATCTATTCAATTTTTTCCTTGAACTTTATTTGTTGATTTTTTATCTGTTCAAATTATCGTTTGAGATGTGAGTTGACTTTTTGACTATTTTAATCTAGGGCTAAAAACCGTCGTTTGAGATGGACTTTTTAGCTTTTTTAACTTTTATGAGAGAAAAAATAAATTGATTATGATTTAGATGTGACATTTTACCTTATTAAAAAAGCATTCCAAGGAGCCAACCAACCACTGTAAACCCCCTAGAAACTCCAAATTATTACGAAAATCCCATTTATCTTTCTCTTATTTTTATCTATTAAAAAAATGTTAACAATTTGGATTTGAGTTAGAGACAGATAGAGATGGATAGATAGATATAAAGAGAGTTATGTACATATATAGTAGTTAGAAGAGAGAGAGAGAGAGAGAGAGAGCCCTAATAGCAAAGCCAGAGAAAGTATGGGCTGTCATCAAGGGCGAAGGCGAATGAGGAAATGAGGAAAAGTAACAGAAGTTCTTAGAAGGTGTGACGGTGTTGGATTTTGATATGCTGTGCCACCCATCATCGTACCCTTCGTGAAGATCGCCACTGATGATGATCTCCCATACTCTTCTCCATCATCGCTTTTTCAACCTCAAAGCCATAGCTTCGGTTTCAACTTGATCCTCGAACCCCCCTCCTACGGTGATCATTTTGTTTAAATTTGTCCTTTTGGTCAAACAAAATCCAAATTTAGATTTATGGGCGGAGCATCATTTTTTTTTTATTTTTACGTATTTTTGTCTTTTTTGAACTTTTTAAAAATTTATTTATTTTTTAGTTTTGTCTCGTCAAGTAAAATCTAAAAGTCTAAAACTCTTTGAAAAAAAATTAAAAAAAATTCACTAAAGATGAAAATAAATCAACAAAAATGCCACTATTAAAACAAACCTCAAATAATATAGTATCTTTTCAAAAAAAAAAAAAAATCAATTCGATGGTAAATCTTACAATCTTAAATAATTAAACTCATAAATTTTTCCAATAATTTATAAATATTTAGTGATTAAGGCTGGAAACAAGTCGAGCTGAATCGGATTTTGCTGAACTCGAGCTTTGCTTATCGAGCTTGAGCTCGGCTCGATAAGTAACTGGGCTCAAGCTCGCCTCGGCTCGTTAATATTAATAAAACTTGAGGTCAGCTCGACTCGGCTTAGCTTGATAAGTTTTTTTTTAAATATTATTTATATTATTTAAATAAAAATATTATTAATATTATTTAATATATAAATAATATATTTATTATATAATTTAAATAAAGATAAATGAGCTGAGCTTAACAAGCTGAGTTTATTCGAGTTCGAATTCGACTCGTTTACTAAACCAGCCGAGCCGAGCCCTTAACAAGTCAAGCTGAATTTGTTCATTAACAGTTCAGTTTATTTACAATCCTATTTATGATAGTATCATTGGAATGTAATTTTTTCTTTAGTTTATAGGTAGTACACTTTTCGTGTCTTTTATTTCTGAAAACACAAACCCCCAAAAAAAAAAATATATATATATATAATAATAATATGACCAAAACATACCTGCTTTGACCCCACTGCAAAATTTGTAACCCACGTATTTTAAGCACCCAGATTGCCTAAATCTAGAGAGATGAGATATTAGAGTTGTTTATTAAATAAAAATTAATAAATTAAATGTCTGGTATAAAATTAATGTTAGAAGTAATAATTGTAAATCATTGATTATTTTTTTTTGAATAATTTTCTCGATAAATTTTCTAAGTTTATAATATTACCATGAGCAATATCTACTCTTTATATCTTATTTAGCCTCCATTTGGCAAGAGCTAAACGGGACTTTTTTGGCTATTTTAGCCACAAAAAATAAAACATCACATTCAACCCATAATCATTACATTATTCTCTCACAAAAAAAGTCAAAAAAGTCAAAAAGCCAAAAAGTCCTTCCCAAACCAAACTTTTTAGCCCAGGCTAAAATAGTCAAAAAAGCCAAAAAGCCAAAAAGATGAGGGGTCACTGCGGTGGTGCCCCCTGCTGTGGCTGCTGTGCCGGTCAAAACGGCACCGTTTTTTTTTGTTTTTAAGGATTTCATTAACTTCTTATTTCATTACCACAAAAAAAAAAAAGAAGAAGAAGAAGAAGAAGAAGAAGAAGAAGAAGAAGAAGAAGAAGGGCACAGTTTCTTCCTTCTTTTTTTTTTTTTTTTTTTTCATGTTTTCACTATGTTTTTTGACATGATAAATTACACTTTGTCCATATATTTGGTCACTTTTTTATTTTAATTATTAAATTTTTTTTAAGGTTTAGGGTTTAATTTTTAATTTTTTTTTATTTTAGGGTTTAGGGATTTTTTTTTTATTTATATATTTTAGAGTTTAGGATTTAGGATTCAGGGTTTAATTTTTAAAATTAATTTTTTTTATTTTAGGGTTTAGGGATAAATTTTTTTAATTTTTTTTAATTTTAGGGTTTAGGGTTTAATTCTTAAAATTTATTTTTTATTTTAAGATTTAGGGATAAAATTTATTTTTTTTATTTTAAGATTTAAGGTTTAATTCTTAAAATTTAGTTTTTTTTTTATTTTAGGATTTAGGGTTTTTTTTTTTTTTTTTGGTAATGAAATAAGAAGTTAATGTAATTCTAAAAAAAAAAAAAAAAAAAAAACTGTGCTGTTCTGAACGGCACAGCAGGGGCACCACCGCAGTGACGGCTCATCCCCAAAGGATGTAATGAGAGAGATTTTTAAAAGGACTTTTCTTAAGTATGCAACCCTCAAGATTGCACACCATGTGCCACTTACACAAAAAGTATAAGTGGAAGGTGAAAACAAAAAGCAGGACTGAACACAGAAAGGCGTAAGTGTAAGGCGTAAGTTGCACACCATAACAGTACCCTTTTTAAAATATCATTTCTAAACAAATTAACAACTTACATACAACTATCTACGTCATTGAAAATAAAGTTTAAAGAGTGATATTTACGGATTTAAAATCATTTTTGTTTTTTTCTCATTTGCTTTGGAAATGACATTTTCCCCTTCTACCCTAACCTTGTATTCCCACCCATCTCCGTAGGGTTCTTTCATACCGGTATAAAAACGGAAAGGGGGATAAGATTTGTATTCGCAACTATTTTTTCATGGACTTTTCTTAGGTGTGCTCTCAAGGTTGCACATCATGTGCTACTTACACAGAAAGTGTAAATGGAAGGTGAAAACAAAAGCAGGACTGCAAACAAAAAAGGCGTAAGTGTAAGGCGCAAGTTGCACACCATAACAGAACCCTTTTTTCATATGGTTGTTTGATTATATCAATTAAACACATTTTATATGTATATATATATACATATAAAATGTGTATAGTTCTAATTATATATTAATATTTGTTCTTGTAAATGTCGCTTTTTTTTAAAAATAAGTATCATCTTATTTTTAAGGTTGTATTTGGATCATGAATTTAAATAAATATTTATTAAAAAAAAAAAGAGAAGAGAATAGCATAAGTTAAATTTTTTCTTCCATTTTCCTGCCTTTTCATTTTCATTTTTAAATACTTATCTAAATTTATGGTTCAAATGCAGTTTAAGGGTGGCAAAATATCCAACTGATTCTTTTATTAATTAATTTATTATTATTTTTTTAGACTACAAATTGCAATTTAGATCATTAATCTAATCTCACCTAACTCAAGAAAAAGGAAGTGGGTTCACTACAGGAAAAGGGACTTTGGTCCTGTTCGGTAGGGCTTATTTCCAGCTTATTTCAGCTTTTAGTTTAATTTAAGCTATTTTGATGTGTTTGGTTCAACTTAAGAATACAACTTATAACTTTTTGTAAGTCAAAAATCAACTAATTCTTTGAGTGGGGGAGGAGAAGCTTAATTTATAAGTAAAAAATCAGCTTATGTTCACAGTTATAAGCTATAAGCTGTTAGGTTATAAGTTATAATCACTTTCCCATAGCTCTACCAAACGGGGCATTTATAACAAAAGCATTTGCAACGGCATCATTTACTGTCGCAAAAAGTGATTTTTTGCGACGACACCACTTGCCGTCTTCAATAAATGGGTTTTTAGCGACGACACTCATTCCTGTCACAAAAAAGCAACTTTTTGCGACGGTAACAATTGCCGTCGCAAATAATGCGCATTTTTTGCGACGGTAACCTATGCTGTCACAAATAAAACTATTTTTTGTGACGGTAATAGGTGCCGTCTCAAAAAAAAAAGAAAAAGAGACTGTTTTGATGAGACGACATTAGAAGTATTAGCGACGGCAATTTGCCGTCGCAAAAAACTAAAATTTTTGCAAGTACCATTTGGTAACTTTTACGTTTTTGGTTTATGTTTACAAAAATTTTATAAACTAGTTTTTGTTTATTTTGAGAAAAAATAAACTACAAACGCGTTTAGTTTGAACAAAATGTTTGAAAAATTTTAAAAACATAAACTAAAAAATATGTTTGTTCAGGCCTAAAATATTTATATATATATATATATATTTTTATTATTTATGATAATGGGATCGTACACATTATAATTGAAAAAAAATTACTTGAAAAAAAAATAACTAAAAAAAAGTAATTTGAAAAAAATTATTCGAAGAAAAAAAGTAATTGAAAACAAAAAATTTGAATTTTTTTGTTTTGAAATAAAATTAATTAAAAAAAAATTATTAGTCAAATTTTTAAATTTCTGTTTAAAAACCAACGCAAACTCATTTTTTGAGTTTACGCTTTTTTCTCAAATTTATAAACCGAGACAACCATTTATAAACAAAAAAATTTATCAAACAAGTTTTTATGACAGTTTTTAAAATTTTTATAAATATAAACTGAAAATTGAAAATGAAATGATTACCAAACAGGCCCGTAGTGTTTCTCCTATTTTTTCATCTTCTTGTCTCTCTTTATCTCACTCATCTCTTTTCTTTTTTCTCTTTCTCTTTCTCTTTCACTCTCTCTCTCTCTCACTCATTACTCTTTGTCTGTATGTCTGTGTTTGTGTCTGTCTGTCTGTCTCTCTCCCACACTGTGCTCGCGTTGCTCACTCTCTCCCTCATCTCTTCTCGATTTACCGATCTCCCTCTCGATTTATCAATCTCTTTTTTTTTTCTCTCTTTCTCTCTTCTTTCAATTACTCATCTCTCATTTCTCTTAATCACTTGTCGAAAGAGAAAAAGTCAAAAAAATGAAATAGGCCTCTCTCTCTCTCTGTCTCTCGCTCATCTCTCTTCTCTTTCTCTCTCTCTCTCATCTCTCTCTCTCTCTCACTCATCACTCTTCTCTCTGGCTCTCTCATCTCTCTTCGCTCTCTATATCTCTTGCTCATCTTTCTTCTCTCTCTCTCTCTTTTTATGTCTCTCTCTATATCTCTTGTTCATCTCTTTTTGTTGTCTCTCTCTCTCTCTCTCTCTTTCTTTTTCTCTTTGTCTATCTCTCGCTCATCTTGCTTCTCCCTTTTTTATCTCTCTTTCTCTTTCTCTCTCACTCATCACTCTTCTCTCTGGCTCTCTCATCTCTCTTTGCTCTCTATCTCTCTTGCTTATCTTTCTTCTTTCTCTATCTCTCTCTCTCTCTCTCTATCTCTATATTCTTATTCATCTCTTTTTGCTGCTCTCTCTCTTTGTCTATCTCTCGCTCATCTTGTGTTCTCTCTATTTCTCTCTATTTCTCTCTCTCTCTCTCTCTCTCTCTCTCTCTCTCTCTCTCACTCACTCATCTCTTTCAATTGTTCATTTCTCTTAATCACACTCATCTCTTTCTCTGAGCCCATTGTTGTTGAAAGAGAAAAAAGTCAAAAAATGAAATGGGTCTCGCTCTGTGTGTCTCGCTCATCTCTCTTCTCTCTTTCTTTCACTTATCTCTATTCTCTATATTTCTCACTCATCTCTCTTCTCTATCTCTCTCATTCATCTTTTTTCTCTATCTCTCTCTGTGTCTCTTGCTCATCTGTCTTCTCTTTTTTTTTTCTCTCTCTCTCTCTCTCTATATCTCTCGTTCATCTCTCTCTCTCTCTCTCTCTCTCTCTCTCTCTCTCTTTGTCACTGATTATCTTTTGTTTCTCACTCATTTCTGTTTCTCTCTCTTCCTAGCTTTCATTGCGCAGCAAACTGGACACGGAGGTTTTTGGCAAAAAAATGAGTTTTTTTTATTTTTTATTATTATTTTTTTTTTGGCGACGGCAACCTTCCCCCATTGCAAATATAGGTTAACGACAACAGCCATGGATTCATTTGGTAACCATTTCATTTTTAGTTTTCAGTTTATATTTACAAAAATTTACAAAACTATCATAAAAACTTATTTGATAATTTTTTTGGTTTATAAATGGTTGTCTCAATTTATAAATTTAAGGAAAAATTGTAAACTCAAAAAATGAGTTTACGTTAGTTTTTAAACATAAATTTTAAAATTTGACTAACAAATTTTTGTAATTAATTTTTTTTCAAATAATTTTTTTTCTCAAATATTTTTTTTTCAATTAATTTTTTTCCAAAAAAAAAAAAACCCAAAATCTCATTCTCGCTCGTTCTTCCCCCCTTAACCAAAAATCCCCAAATCTCAAATCCCTAATCTTTTGAACCAAAAATCCCCATCTCTTTCTCTCTCTCTCTCTCTCTCGCGACCGTGAGCAAGACAGACAACGGCGTCGAGCGACGGTGAGCAGTGGCAGACGACAGTGTCGAGCGACGACAGCGACAATGTGAGAGTTGATGAGGAATCTAGGTTTTTAGCTTCTTCTCATGGATCGAGCTATCTCTGCGATCTCGGCCTCGGCTTATCTTTGTCTTTTTTTGGTGATTTCTCGGTTACTATATGTCTCTGGTAGACGACAGCGTCGAGCGACGGCAGCGACAACGTGAGAGTTGATGAGGAATCTAGGTTTTTAGCTTCTTCTCATAGATCGAGCTATCTCTGCAATCTCGGCCTCGGCTTATCTTTGTCTTTTTCTGGTGATTTCTCGGTTACTATATGTCTCTGGTAATACCGAAGGTGCGTATTGATTCCTGTTGCTCTTGATTTCTGGTGATTTCTTTTACCCTCGGTTACTACATGTCTCTGGTGATTTTTGGTGTTTGATCCATTGAAGTTTCTTCTACATTTCAAGTTCATCTTTTTTTTAAAGTCGGGTGATGGTCTTTTGGAAGGTATATGCGGATAGATTTTTAGAGTGCAAAGTGGTTTGTCATTAGAGGATCCATTAGATTGCTAGATTGGGACGAAGTCTGCAATCCGTAAACTGACAGTAATCTGGGTGTTCCTAACTGCAACCAAGAATTTTATCACCATCACGTCCACTTTTGGACTCAGCCTTCCAAGCAGAGTCGTTGATAACAATCATAATCTTACAACACCTCTAATGGAGAAGCTGTTACATTCGAAAACAACTTCTCATTATTATTTTATACTCAAGTTGCGCTCCACATTGTGTTAATCTTCATGTCTTTAATTTCCAGATCAAGTAATTTAGTCTTCTCAATTCGTTTGATGATGAGCGGGGGATATTATATGACTACATATCACCATCATTGTCACTCGGTAACATTTTTGACTATCTACCCTTTTGTGCACTTTTGGCTTGTGTACTTTATATTGCCACGCCATGGATTCTTTAAACAACCATCATCTCTGATCATAAGTTGTTGCTGCCTGTAATTGTCTCCTGTAAATTACCATATGTCTTTCTTATCAATTGAGCTATCTGCCTCTGCTCATTGTCGATTTATCATTATCCTCTTTGTACTTTAATATTTTCATCAATAATGTTAACACAATTAGACAAATAGAAAAGCATATTGAATAATATTATGTGTATGTGATACAATACAATGAAGGCCCATATATATAAGCAAGAAGAAGAAAGAGAAACCTAATCCTACTATATAAGAGAATCCTAATCTTACTATATAATGTAAATCCTAATCCTACCCTACTTTGATAGTTCTATCGTCTCTTTTAAAACCACCACATTAACATGTCTATGCTATTTGAAACATATTTCTAATTGTATTGAAAATCTTTTTGGATAAGCCACGACAACTTATCATCATATTAAACATTCTTCAAATACAAAAAGATTAGACATTCAGTAACTAAAAATGGACATGTGAAATGTGTACATGATCTATTTTCTTGTTCCAAGTACTCTTTTTTATTATAGTTTTAAAATAATTAAATTTCCAAAGTTTTGTCACATAGTATACATGTGACAGAGTAATGCTACAATGATTATCTATTTCTATGATATGATGTGCCAATTTAGTAATTGTTGGCATTATGTTAAAATTATACATGAATGGTGAGACACATTACACTAGTATTGTATGGAAATAAGCACAAAATAAAATAAAAATGCGACAAACTTATCATTATTGTATGTGGCATGGGTGTTTGTCAAATCCACCCCCTTATAGAGTACACACATACAAAGACATTGTATGGGCATATATGGTAAAATCCAGAATTAAAGCATTGTACAGTTTATGTATATAAATGACTGAATAAACATGTAGGTAATGGCCAATCACCTTGTACCCTCATCAACCCTCCTTCACCAGACATACTTGTTGTATACACAAGAAACATTTCATGTTTATTCCATAAGCCATTCCCTTCCCCCCATATCCCCCACATTTCACCAAACATGATGTCCCCAACACCATCGTCGATTTTTCATTTTAAACAAAATTGGTTATTGTGTTTGAAACTAGCAATATAGGTATGTGACATATGCTTTTGCTTGTTTTATTAGATCTTTAAATTTTGTATTTGTTTCATAATTCTATTGCT
This sequence comes from Camellia granthamiana, assembly GCA_036172215.1. Lineage (NCBI taxonomy): Eukaryota > Viridiplantae > Streptophyta > Magnoliopsida > Ericales > Theaceae > Camellia > Camellia granthamiana. The sequence goes on from CM069904.1 coordinate 75,276,733, forward strand.
AAATAACTGGTTTGTGTGCAAAATGCAGTTTACCTTTGCTCTCTGTTACTAATGTTGCTATACTTTATGTACATTATAATCAAGAAAATAGTTTTCACATTTCATATGTTCTAACATAGTAACATGAAACTTGGCATACACGACCGCCTAGGCACGAGAGGCCTGTGGGAGAAGACGAGACACGAATCGGATTCCCGGTTTGGGAGTTAGAGCTGGATTTTACTCTTAAGAAACATAGAATTTGAGGGGTTAATGCCCCAAAATCACCAAACGACGTCGGAGTGGCACAAAACTTGGTACACACGACCGCCTAGGCACGAGAGACTTGTGGGAGAAGATGGGACTTGAATCGGATTCCTAGTTTGGGAGTTAGAGCTAGATTTCACTCTTAAGAAATAAACTAATTTTTTAAGAAACTTAGAATTTGAGGTGTTAATGTCCCAAAATCACCAAACGGCGTCGGAGTAGCATGAAACTTGGCACACACGACCGCCTAGGCACGAGAGACTTGTGAGAGAAGACGAGACTTGAATCGGATTCCCGGTTTGGGAGTTAGAGTCGGATTTTGCTCTTAAGAAACAAACTAATTTCTTAAGAAACATAGAATTTGAGGTGTTAATGTCCCAAAATCATCAAATGGCGTCGGAGTAGCACGAAACTTGGCACACACGACCGCCTGGGCACGGGAGACTTGTGGGAGAAGACGAGACTCAAATCAGATTCCCGATTTGGGAGTTAGAGTCAGATTTTGCTCTTAAGAAACAAACTAATTTCTTAAGAAACTTAGAATTTGAGGTGTTAATGTCCCAAAATCACCAAACGGGGTTGGAGTAGCACGAAACTTGGCACACACGACCGTCTAGGCACGAGAGACTTATGGGAGAAGATTGACTCAAATCAGATTCCCAGTTTGGGAGTTAGAGCCGGATTTCACTCTTAAGAAACAAACTAGTTTCTTAAGAAACTTAGAATTTGAGGTGTTAATGCCCTAAAATTACCAAACGGTGTCAGAGTAGCACGAAACTTGGCACACATGACCGCCTAGGCACGAGAGACTTGTGGGAGAAGACGGGACTCGAATCGGGTTCCCAGTTTGGGAGTTAGGGTTGGATTTCACTTTAGGCAAACTAGTTTCTTAAGAAATTTAGAATTTGAGGTGTTAACGCCCCAAAATCACCAAATGGCGTCGGACTAGCATGAAACTTGGCACACACGACCGCCTAGGCACGAGAGACTTGTGGGAGAAGACGGGACTCAAATCAGTTCCCGGCTTGGGAGTTAGAGCCGGATTTCATTCTTAAGAAACAAACTAGTTTATTAAGAAACTTAGAATTTGAGGTGTTAATGTCCTAAAATCACCAAACGGTCGCAGAGTAGCATGAAACTTGGCACACACGACCGCTTAGACACGAGAGAGTTGTGGGAGAAGACGGGACTCAAATCAGATTCCCGGTTTGGGAGTTAGAGCCGAATTTCATTCTTAAGAAACAAACTAGTTTATTAAGAAACTTAGAATTTGAGGTGTTAATGTCCGAAAATCACCAAACGGCGTTGGAGTAGCACGAAACTTGGCACACACGACCGCCTAGGCACGAGAGACTTGTGGGAGAAGACAGGACTCGAATCGGGTTCCCGGTTTGGGAGTTAGGGTCGGATTTCACTTTAGACAAACTAGTTTCTTAAGAAACTTAGAATTCGAGGTGTTAACGTCCCAAAATCACCAAATGGCGTCGCAGTAGCACGAAACTTGGCACACACGACCACCTAGGCACGAGAGACTTATGGGAAAGGATGGGACTCGAATTGGATTCCCGGTTTGGGAGTTAGAGCTGGATTTCACTCTTAAGAAACAAACTAGTTTCTTAATAAACTTAAAATTTGAGGTGTTAATGCCCCAAAATTACCAAATGCCATTAGAGTAGCACGAAACTTGGCACACACGACCGCCTAGACACGAAAGACTTGTGGGAGAAGACGGGACTCAAATCGGGTTTCCGGTTTGGGAGTTAAGGTCGGATTTCACTTTAGGCAAACTAGTTTCTTAAGAAACTTAGAATTTGAGGTGTTAACGCTCCAAAATCACCAAATGGCGTCGGAGTAGCACAAAACTTGGCACACATGACCGCCTAGGCATGAGAGACTTGTGGGAGAAGACGGGACTCAAATCAGGTTCCCGGTTTGGGAGTTAGAGCCAGATTTCACTCTTAAGAAACAAACTAGTTTATTAAGAAACTTAGAATTTGAGGTGTTAATGCCCCAAAATCACCAAACGGCGTCGGAGTAGCACGAAACTTGGCGTGCACGACCGCCTAGGCACGAGAGACTTTTGGGAGAAGACGGGACTTGAATTGGGTTCTCGGTTTGGGAGTTATAGCCGGATTTCGGTGTAGGCAAAATTATTTACTTAATTATCTTTGTAATTGTATAGTAGTTACATTTTTATGTTTTTTTGTAATTAGCATATTAACACATAATTATATTGTCATTAATTATATTTATTTTTTGTTTTCAGATATTTCCTAAGTAGGAGTTTTACTTATTGTGGAATGCATGTTTGTGAAGAATGCGACTAATTTTTGTTTTTGTTACCCACGGAGAACGATGAGCGAAACTTGTAATTTTGGTTTATATTATTTTGAATTATGAACAACATTATGTATTTAAACATTATATATGTATTATGGAACATTATGCAGTGGGGTAATTTTGTTGATGCGTGGTTAGGAATGCAAGAATATTTTTATTGTGGAGAAATTGTTTTTTCTATACAGGAATTTTTATATTATTATGCAACTATTGGTTTCTTTTTCAATTGTTTTCATTTAATACAAGTAATTTTAATATTTTTAATAATTTTATTCTAGTTATTTATTTATTTTTTATTTTTTTTGCGACGGCATTACACCGTCGCAAAAAATAGGTAATTTTAATAATTATATTGCAGTTTTTTTTTTTTTTTTTTTTTTTTTTTGGTGACGGCACCGTACCGTTGCAAAAAATATTAGGACCATTGGTGATAGTGGGCAAGCCATCGCAAAAAAACAGAACCATTCGCGACAGCATTTTTTGCCATCTCAAATAACACCCTTAGCGATGGTAAAATGGTGCCGTCGCAAAAAGTCCGACTTTTTTACATATTATAGTCGACAGTAAATTGCTGTCGCAAAAGGTACCAATTGCCGTCGCTAAAAAGAAGCGACGACAAAAGTCTTTTGCAACGCCCTCTACTATGACCCCCTATTTGCCGTGGCTAAAACTTTTTTGAGACGACATGAAGAGTATTTGCGACGGCACCATGCCGTCGCAAAAAACCGAAATTTTTGCAGTGGTTTGGGAACTTTAGCCCCTGCAAGATGTCAGTCTATTGAGTTTTGGGTTTCAACTATTATTTACGCCTTATTTGGGAATAGGTTATTTTAGTGACTTTTTGACTAAAATATGAGGAAAAAAATTAGTATATTTGGAATGAGGTTTTGATTTTTTACGAAAAGATTTGCAAAAAGTAAAGAGAAAATTGAATATTCAACTTTTTTGTATAGGTTATAGACTTTTTAGTTTTTTTAGTAATTTTTTGACTTTTAAGCCAAAACAGATACATGCCAAATGAGGCCTTAATAATTCATATTAATTTTAGTCACAGCAGGATCCCCTAATCCTAATTGGACCAAGGGGTGCTACTGTGATCAAGTCACACTAGCGTTCTGTGATGCCTCAATGGAGGCTTTTTCCAATGATCCGAACCGTTTATATTATATGATTTGTTGAATAGATCATTTATACAAAAATTTAAATTGATTGGAAATATATAACTTTATAACAAGAACACATTTGCTTTTTAAAAAATAAACGGTTAATATTATCTTGATAATTTTTATAAAACAATTTGAATTTGATCATGGAGTTTCGGATTTTTGATTAACTTGATTTTTTGTATAAATGATATAATTGATGAATCTTACAATATGAACAATTTCAATTATAAAAAAAAAACTCAGAAAACCCCCCCACGGGAACACCTCCCCGAATCCTAGATAGTTAGCGATAAAGGGACGAATTCTAGAGTAAGTGCCATGAAATCAATTTTTTTTTTAACCGTCTTATGCACTAAACTGATACATATAATTTATGAGTAAATGCAGGTATATGAAGAAGACTCAATAAAATAAAATAAATAAATAAATAGATAAAATTGTGAAAGCATTGTTTAATTATTGCCAAAGAAGGCCTTACCTCTCGAATTCACCACAAGTTGGACAATTAAAGCAATGTTTAATTATTTAAATATTAATTTTACCCACTAGTTGATACATTAGTGGGTAAAATTATGATTTTGTTGACCGGTCGTGTTATATGCACTAATGTGTCAACTAGTGTTATGCTATTATTATGGACCCTACCTATTATACAAATTTTAAATACCTAAAATCTCTAAAATTATGCCACATCATCTGTTAGTATCTTAGTTAGTACATTAATTAATGCATATAATATTATTCTTTCGTTGACAGATTCGGTAAAGGATTGAACATTAATTGGTATAAAACATAAGCAATTTACTCAGCAAAAATGCTATATATCCCAAAAGTTTTACTGAAATTTCTACCAAATGTCCCACATGGAACCCACATGGTGTGGATCTCACACCCATGTGATGTTGGGTATACCTCCTTATTGGAGTGTGGGACCCAATTGGTTTTGGAAAAATAGTTTAATTTGGTTTAGTATTAATTATAATATATTTTTATATATTATATTTAATTTGTAGAGACCCAATCCAATTTGGAAACAACTAAGGTTTGATAATAAACCCTACATTCACAATATGTTAGGTTTTTTTTACTCATCCCGAGGTGAAGAGAACGGCTACTACACATACTCCACTTTGGTGAAATCAATTATTTGGGTGCGTGAACAGTGGAATTAATTTGGGTGGTTCTTTGCTTCGTTTTCGGTGTTGATTTGGTTCGTTATTTTGGATCTTCTACAACTCTGGTTCTGAAGATTTTTTGTTCATCTATTTGGTGAGGTCTTTTATCTTATTTATTTGTGATTATTTGAAATTCACCTAAGGGTGGTTTTGTGAGACCATTAGTGTCTCGTTTGTAATTGTTTGGAACTTATTTGGTTGATAGTGGAATCAGATTTTGATCCCGTAGACGTACCTCACATTGAGGGAACCACGTAAAATTTTTTGTGTTGCTTCTGATTTAATTTTTGCGCATTAGTTTTTATTCCCATTGATTGATTTACTTGTGGGGAATCATATATTTTCCCTAACAACTGGTATCAGAGCTTACGGTTTGTTTGGGTATATTTATTTGTGTACATCAATGGAGGGGAATGTGGGTCGTATGTCTAGCTTCAATGGAAGTAATTGGGTAATATGGAAATCTAAAATGGAGGACCTATTATTTTGTAAAGATTTGTATGGACCCATTGAGGGTGATGATGGCAAACCCTAGTGTATGAAAGATGATGAATGGAAGAGGCTTAATCGAAAAGCCGTTGGTGTTATTCGTCAATGGATTGATGACAGTGTGTTTCATCATGTTGCTACTGAAACTTCAGCACATGATTTATGGAAAAAATTAGAAGGCCTTTATGATAGGAAATCAGCCACAAATAAAGCTTTTCTGTTTCGTAAGTTGGTTAATTTAAAATATAAAAAGGGCAGCCCTATTCCAGAATATCTGAATGAAATAAAAAGTATTGTTAACCAACTTGCTTCTATGAAAATTGTTTTTGATGATGAGTTGCAGGCTTTGATGCTACTTAGTTCTTTACCCGAAAGTTGGGAGACTTTGGTTGTGACAGTTAGTAATTCGACGCCCGATGGAGTTGTCACAATGGACCAAGTCACTAGTAGCTTGTTGAATGAAAAAACTAAAAGAAAATCAGCGGGTTCCTCTCATTCAGAAGTATTTGTTGTGAGAGGCCGAAGTAAAACAAGGGGGAGGAGTAAGACTCCTCATGGTCGTGATCAAAGCCGTGACAAATCAAAAGATGGTTCTTTTTCAAAGAAAGACATTGAGTGCTATTATTGCCATGAGAAAGGGCACATGAAGCGGGAATGCCGAAAGCTCAAGAATAAGGAGAAAAGGCGTGACAAAAGTGTGGATAAGAAGCAAGAAGACACTACAGCAGTTACTACCGATGATCTCATGGTCGTTTGTGAAGATGATTGTATCAATTTTGTGGGCCAAGAGAGCAATTGGGTGATTGATTCCGGTGCTTCTTTTCATGTGACTTCTCGAGTTGATTTCTTCACTACATACACCAAAGGAGATTATGGTTCTGTTCGAATGGGTAATGAAGGTTTGTCCAAGATTATTGGCATGGGTGATGTTTGCTTGGAAACAAATTTGGGCTGCAAGTTGTTGCTTAAAGATGTGAGGCATGTTCCTGACATTCGCCTCAATTTGATCTCTACTGGGAAGCTAGATGATGAAGGCTTCAACAACAAATTTGGTGATGGAATATGGAAGCTCACAAAGGGTTCTTTGGTGGTGGCTAAGTGCAAGAAGACTCATACACTTTATTCGATGCAAGGAAAAATTTGTAAAGGTGTTGTCAATGCACTTGAAGATGATACTTCTACCGAATTGTGGCACAAACGGCTTGGCCATATGAGTAAAAGGGGCTACAAGTTTTGTTCAAGAAAGAGCTTCTACCAAGTTTAAAAGGTACACATCTTAAAACTTGTGTTCATTGTTTGGCGGGTAAACAACATAGAGTTTCTTTTTATAAAAATGTTGCTTCTAGAAAAGAAAATGTGTTGGAGTTGATTCATTCGGATGTTTGTGGTCCTTTGAAAGTTAGAACACATAGTGGTGCACTTTATTTTGTTACTTTCGTTAATGATTATTCAAGGACAGTTTGGGCTTTTCTACTAAAAACTAAAGATCAAGTTCTAGAAGTATTTAAGCATTTTCAGGCCATGGTTGAAAGAGAAACAGGACAGAAATTGAAGTGCATCCGATCAGATAATGGTGGTGAATACATTGGGCCATTTGATGAGTATTGTCGTAGCCAAGGTATTCGGTACCAAAAGACAGTGAAGAAGACTCCTCAACAAAATGGCGTTGCCAAGAGGATGAACCGCACAATTATGGAAAGAACAAGGTGTTTGCTTTCACAAGCTAAACTGCCAAGATCCTTTTGGGGTGAGGCATTGAAAACAATGGTTGACGTGATCAATTTGTCTCCTTCCTATCCTTTGAATGGTGATGTTCCTAAAAGAGTTTGGACTGGCAAAGATGTATTTTATGAGCGCTTGAGAGTGTTTGGTTGGCGAGCTTTTGTTCACATTCCAAAGGATGAGAGGTCCAAGCTTGATAGTAAGTCAAGACAATGCATTTTTCTTGGCTATGGGCGTGATGAATTCGGGTATAGATTGTGGGATCCGGTCGACAAGAAAGTCATTCGAAGCTGTGATGTTGTGTTTCTTGAAGACTAAACAATTGAAGACTTTGGCAAAGGTGATCAACTGGAGCCAAAAACTAGTGATCTTATTGACATGGATCCAGCTCCTTCATCTTCAGTTGATGATGAAAATGGAGGAGATGTGTAGCCACCTATTGAAGATGTGAAGGATGATGCTAATCCTAATGAAGTTGAGCCAGAAATTGAGGAAGAGCATCCAACTCAAGAACGGCCACCACAACTTGAGTTGAGGAAATCTACAAGGGATCGACAACCTTCAAGAAAGTATCCTCTCAATGAATTTGTGTTGATTTCCGATCAAGGGGAGCCTGAGAGCTACCAAGAAGCAGTTGAGCATGCAAAGAAAGATGATTGAAAAAAGGCCATGGAAGAGGAGATGAATTCCTTGCTTGAAAACCAGACTTATGATTTAGTGAAGTTGCCTAAAGGGAGGAAAATTTTGAAAAATAAGTGGGTTTTCAAATTGAAGAATGATGGCAAGAATCTGAGGTACAAGGCACATCTTGTTGTGAAAGGCTTTGGGCAAAAGAAATGTATTGACTTTGACGTGATTTTCTCATCGGTTGTAAAGATGTCTTCTATTCGGGTTGTACTTGGCATGGCTGTAAGTATGAACCTTGAAGTTGAGCAACTTGATGTGAAGACCGCATTTCTTCATGGTGATCTTGAAGAAGAAATTTACATGGAGCAACCGGAAGGTTTTGTGGAGAAAAGGAAAGAGAAATTTGTTTGCAAATTGAAGAAAAGTTTGTATGGCCTCAAGCAAGCCTCGTGGCAATGGTACAAAAAATTTGACTCTTTCATGATGAATAATGGTTTTTATAAAACCACTTCGGACCATTATGTGTTTGTGAAAAATTTCCCGGATGATAAATTTATTATTCTTTTGCTTTATGTTGATGATATGTTAATTGTGAGTCAAGATTCTACCATGATTAATAGGTTGAAATTGGAGTTGAGCAAGTCTTTTGCTATGAAAGATTTGGGATCGGCAAAGCAAATACTTGGTATGAAAATTGTTCGTGATCGCAAAGAGGGGCTGATTTGGTTGTCTTAAGAAAGCTACATTGAGAAAGTTCTTGAGAGGTTCAACATGAATAAAGCAAAGCCGGTTGGTTGTCCACTTGCGGGTCACTTCAAGCTTAGTTCGAATCAATATCCTACAAGTGAGAAAGACAAAGAAGAGATGTTGAAAGTTCTTTATGCTTCAGCAGTTGGTTCCTTGATGTACGCCATGGTTTGTACAAGGCCGGATATTGCTTACGCCGTTGGTATGGTGAGTCGGTTTCTCTCTAATCCGGGTAAAGAACATTGGGCAGCGGTAAAATAGATTCTGAGGTATCTTCGAGGGACTTCGAAGGTATGTTTGTGTTTTGGAGATGGTAAGCCGGTGCTTGATGGGTTCACAGATTCTGACATGGCCGGTGATATTGATTTTAGGAAATCTACTTCGGGGTATTTGATGACTTTTGCAGGGGGAGCTGTGGCATGGCAATCTAAATTACAAAAATGTATTGCTTTCTCAACTACCGAAGCTGAATTTATTTCCATTACAGAAGCTTGCAAAGAAGAGTTATGGTTGAAGAAATTTTTGCAAGAGTTGGGTTTAAAGTAAGAAAAGTATGTGCTTTATTGTGATAGTCAAAGTGCAATGCACTCGAGTAAAAATTCTACTTTTCATTCGAGATCAAAACACATTGATGTGAGATACCATTGGATTCGTGATGTGTTAAATTTGAAATTGTTACAACTCAAAAAGGTTCACACGAATGATAATATTTCGGATATGTTGACTAAGACTTTGTCGAGGGATAAACATTTGAAGTGTCGAACTTTGGCGGGTATTGTTGATATCTCCACCTAAGTCGGTAGGGGGAGAATTGTTGGGTATACCTCCTTATTGGAGTGTGGGACCCAATTGGTTTTGGAAAAATAGTTTAATTTGGTTTAGTATTAATTATAATATATTTTTATATATTATATTTAATTTGTGGAGACCCAATCCAATTTGGAAACAACTAAGATTTGATAATAAACCCTACATTCACAATATTTTAGGGTTTTTTTTGCTCATCCCGAGGTGAAGAGAATGGCTGCTACACATACTCCACTTTGGTGAAATCAATTATTTGGGTGTGTGAACAATGTAATTAATTTGGGTGGTTCTTTGCTTCGTTTTCGGTGTTGATTTGGTTCGTTATTTTGGATCTTCTACAACTCTGGTTCTGAAGATTTTTGTTCATCTATTTGGTGAGGTCTTTCCTCTTATTTATTTGTGATTATTTGGAATTCACCTAAGGGTGGTTTTGTGAGACCATTAGTGTCTCGTTTGTAATCGTTTGGAACTTATTTGGTTGATAGTGAAATCGGATTTCGATCCCGTGGACGTACCTCACATTGAGGGAACCACGTAAATTTTTTTGTGTTGCTTCTGATTTAATTTTTCCGCATTAGTTTTTATTCCCATTGATTGATTTACTTGTGGGGAATCACATATTTTTCCTAACATGTGAAATATTTGGTAAAAATTTTGATAGAACTTTTGAAATCTTTAGCATTACTCTTTACTCGATTCCACTTTGTGCAGTTTATTGAAAGTTATTTATAATTTTTTTTAAAGATAATTTGTGTCAAAATATTTGGTACAATTTTCACGTACAATTTTTTATACAAAATAACTTAAATAAATTCATAAAAAGTCTAATTATTGAAAAACTAGTATATCAATATTCTTATTTTATTTTATTTTTTTAAACTTTCAATTTACAATAAATTGTATATTTTCCAGATCAAATACAATTGTCAGTGATTTTATAGGTCAAATGTAGAAACATATACATATAGTAACCTATTTAAAATTGGTAGTACTAGGAAAAACAGGGACAACAATGGATTCTCTTCAATAATTGTAATCTACCAAATGGAGAGGATTTTATTATTTTCCTTCATATTGCATATGCTTTTAGAATAAAGCTATATGAACCAATTAGTATACTAATAAATGATATGACATAATTTTATTAGTTTTGAGTCTTTATAGTTTATATAATAAGTGGGGTTCATAATTTTAAAATTGTATTGTTATAACATTTATTAGTACACTAATTAGTATAATAATTAGTGAGTGTAACACCATTGATTTTTTTTTTATTTATAAGATTTACAATAATGTTTGGGAGTTTTAATTTGAATGCATTCACTATACTTTCCAATTTAAGTAAGAAGTGTTAACTGTTGGGTAAAGATATAAAGTGTTTTTTTTTTTCCAAAATGTTTATTAGAAAACTTATTATTACCACAAATTTAGCTACTTCAAATTGAAAAGAGTTTTTCATGACAACTAAACATACATGAATTTTTGAAAATTTAACCAGGACATTTGGCTTAGTAGTTGTATAATACTCTTTATGGTGTAAGATTTTGGGTTCATTTTTACGGAGAGGAGTTTGATATCCGTTGGGATACAGGGTCACTGCTGTGACCCCCACTGCTGTGCCTAAACCCTAAACCCTAAACATAGAGAGAACATAAACAAAAAAAAAAAAAAGGAGGCTGAAACTGTGCTGTTTTAGGCACAGCAGGAAATACAACTGTGGGGATCACAGCAGTGACCCCGCTTCCTATCTGTTGTGGTAGTATTTATTTCTCTCCCATTATGGGGATTGTTGGGCTTATATAGGTTTTGTTGACTTTCTACTTATTGTCAGCTAATAGTCTATTTGATGATGTAATATTTTTCATACTGTAATTACTCTACAATCGATTGACAAAAAAAAAAAAAAAAGTGTATAGAATTTTTGGAAATTTAATGGCATAAGGTTCCTGTCTCTAAAATGTTTACTTTTGTAATGGCCCACTACTTGCTGGCGCAAGTAACTTGTGGGTTGACAAACATGATTCAAAAGTTTAATCCTAAATTACTTAGTAGCAAGTAGTAGTGCTTTATATGCCCAAAATCACCTATGCAAACTTCTGATGTGGGACGGGGTCGTTACAAACTCCTCCACTCGTGGATCAATCAGAATATCACTACAAGCTCATGACCAGCCCAGAATAAGTGACCCACATGATTGTGTGTATGGGTTGACTCTGATACCATTTGTAATGCTCCACTACTTATTAGGGCGAGTAACTTGTGGGTCAACTAACATGACCCAAAAGCTTAAGTCCAAGTTATTTAGTAGCATGTTAGTGGTATTTTATATGCTTAAGATCACCCATGCGAACTTCTGATGTAAGACAGGGTCGTTACAATTACATGTCCGACCCCTTTCTTTAATCATAAGTAAAGAAAACATAAAATCGTCTTTGCCTCATAGAATCAACTATTGTGTTCTAATGAATTGGTAATAGCATTGGAGGTCGAATAGCTTTATGTTGTTCAAGATTTGTTGCATAATTTTTGCAATCTCTTATTTCGGTCAAGATATTTGAGAAAAATCACTTGATAGATTGATGTAAGCGACCAACCTTTTCGCTTTGGAAAATACCCAACTCCTAAGGGTCACCAACATTTCGCAATCATAATTGAAATTTGCACAACATTGTGCATTAAGATAGAAAATAAAATTTTAGGACTCAAGCAAGGTTTTAAAAAGTGGCCATAGCCGTTTGTAATGGTTACCGCCACCTATTACGGCAGCTATAGCGATGTGATGGAAATTCATATGTGTAACAGCAGTGGTAATGTAATGACCGTAATGGTTTGTTACAAACTTTTACAATATTCTGAATAACTTCATTTTCCACAAAAAAAAAAAAAAAAACAAACAAACAAACAAACGAAAACTTATAAAAAAAGAACAAATATTCAAGTAATCCAAGCCCAAAGAAAAAAAAATTATATGATTTTTTTATTTATAATTTATTTTTTATTTTTTTGTCTCATTACATTAGCATGTAAAATAAAAAAACATATAAACAGTGGTTGCATTTATTTTTATAATTATTTTATTTAATATTTAATTATAAATATTTTTTATTTTACTACTGTAATATGTTGTCTTAAAAATGTCTTTAAAAAAATAAATAACATCAGTAGCTCAAAAATATTTTTTGTTTATGGCATAATTTTTATTTTATAATTATTTCATTTAATACTTAATTGTAAATAATTTCATTTAGTTAGCTATAATATAGCGGCCGGGGTTAAGACCCAACCCTTTATACTCTTTGATTCTGAATCTGGCGCTTATTGTGGTTGTCTATGCCCATTCCTTTCTTGTATTGTTATTTGGAGAGTTGATATTGTGGTTGTGAGATTATTTACAACAGGTTCGGAGTTAGTTTTCAAAAGAGTGATTCTTGTCGTGTTCACTCGAGCGGTCTTTGGTTCCTCATAATATCTGTGTTTGTAGTCTTTTTTGCTCGAGCCATCTATTGGTTGCTTAAGCGGTATTTTGTGTCTGACGCTCGAGTGGTATCTTTGTAGGTTGAACTATTGGAAAGGGGTTATTATGCGCTCGAGCCATGATTTGGTCGCTCGAGTGATTCTTTGTGTCTGACGCTTGAGCAGTGTTTTGGTCGCTCGAGCGGTCTGTACATATATTAGTACGGGAAAAAAATCTTTTCTTTCACTTTTTGATTTCTCTCTCTCTAAAAGATTACTTTATTAGATTTCTTCACTTTTTCTCTCTCTAGTTCTTGTCTGAACACCCTTATACACTCAAATCCATTGGTCTCGCCGCTGTAGTGCTTTGGGAAAAAGTGTGGAATTCATAGAGGTGAACATTTTAATCGAAAAAGCTCTAGTTTTTAGCTCTATCAAATTTTGGGCCTTGTTCATCTCTCATTCTAATCTTGATGTAGGGATTTCTGCAACCTCTTTGTATAATTCTTAGCCTTATTATGTGTTCCTTGAAAGAGTGGTAATTTGGGAGTTGTGAGTTTGATTTAGGGTTTGAATTGGATTGGTTTTGTGAGTATAAAAGAGGGGTTTTCAAATGGGTTCATAGGTAATGTTGTGGAGCTGGTTATATTGATAAGTTGGGTTGAAATCTTGAAAATCTCTCCTTTAAATGTGTTTTGAAAAGGAATAAATGTTTTGTTAAAAATCTTGGAAATCATTTTGAACTAAGGAACAAGGGGAAAGATGTTGAGCTTTTGAAATAATAATATGAATATATCTGTTGATGATGAGAGTGGAATTGAATATATATTATCACTCTTATATTGAAATTATGCAATTATATCTGTTGCTTGGAGATTTATCTTTTGCATAGAGATATCTGTTTTGGCCAATCGGTGGATGATAGTTTTGATTGTTGCATTGAACATTGTTTCATATTTACATTTAAAATATATCATTTTGAGAAAAAAAATGGTAAATACCTTGGTGAATCTAGTTAGAGGGTGTGGTTGTGGTATTGTTTATGTTGGCCTGTGTGTCCTTGGTGAAAGTCCAGAAACCCGTGCGGTTATGTACTGATTCTTCTAGTTAGTAGTGATAAAATGACTTTGATAGCGCTTGTATAGTTTACTGGCAGACACGTGCCTAGAGATTCCTCGTGTTGTGTATCCACTGCCATAATATTTTTTTGAATATAATTTAAAAGGTATTATTTTACGAATTGATTTATAATCATGGCATTTGCATTGTTTTGAAAAAGAAAAGTGTAACGTTTTGGTACATGGCATTCATGTGCATTCACCACATGACTTCGTTAAGTATTTTATAGTGTGTTAAGGTATTCTCTACTGGGCTTTAACTCACCCTACGTGGAAACCAACTTTTAGGTGCTGATGGTGTACCTCTGCCAAGAACTTAGCTTGGGGTGATCTTGGAGCTGAAGGCCTAGTTGTTTTTCTTTTATTGTAAATATCTTTTGTACAAGTCTCTTATAGTGGTTCCGGTTTATACTCTACCCATTGCATGTTCATAGATCTGGGGTCCCGTGTCTTTACTTGTTATTCACATCCTTTATCATCTTGTTGGTAGTTGAGTTGGGTTGTTGGTTGTGTTTGAAATAGGTTGGGAGTTAGTTTTTCAAAAGAGTTGTTGTCTACATTTCTTTTTGTTCGCTCGAGCGATGTTCTAATCGCGCGTTAGGTCTTTGAGATCTCTTAGTATTTTTGCAGGTCTGCAAAACTTCTAGGAGTAGGGTGTATTTGCTTGAGCTGTCTTTCTTGTGCTCGAGCAGTGTTCTTCAGTTTGTAAAACTTCTGAGAGGGGGTCATTGTGAGCTCGAGTAGTGTTTTGGTCGCTTGAGTGACGTCACGTATTGTGTCTGACGCTCGAGCGGTGGTTTAGTCGCTTTAGTAGTCTATGCGTATATCAGTTCGGGAAATGAATTTTTAAATCATTTTTTCATTCCTCTCTCTCTCTGTCTCTCTAAAACACCTCTAACCTTAGTTTCTTCACTTTCTCTCTCTAGTTCTTTCCTTAAAGTCTCAAATACTCTCTGATTCATTGATTTTTCTACCATAACTCATTGGAGAAAAGGTAAAGCTCGTCAAAAGCTTCATTTTAATCAGAGAGGATTTCATTTTCGGCTCCGTCAAAGTTTTACTCTTGCTCTCTTTCTCTTGAGGTAGGAATCTCTTCAACCTTTAGTATAATTCTTAACTTAGTTATTTGTTCTTTGAAAATGTTTAGTGATTTGGAGGTTTTTGGTTAAACCTAGTTTTTGATTTTGAAAAATAAAAGAAGAGTTTTTCAAATAAATTCTTGAGAAAGGTTGCGGGAGTGTATATATTGGTGGGTTGTGTTGAAATTTTGGAAACTTCTTCCTTAAATGAGATTTTAAAGAACAAAGAAGATTTTGTTTGAAAATCATTGATATTTGGTTTATGAAAGTAAAAGAAAAGATGTTGGGTTTTGAAAAGATATGGAGAATGTATCTGTTGATGATGAAAGTGGAGTCAAATATTTATTATCACTCCCATTTGAAATTTATGAGATTTTATATGTTGTTGGAAAATTATCTGTCGATTAGAAATATCTATTTTTGGCTATCGTAGGATAATAGCTTTGATTGTTGTGTAAATTGCATGAGGATTAGGTTAAATTGAAACTAATTTCTCATACATCTTGCATTGAGTATTGTTTCATATTGAACATTAAAAATATATTGATTTTGAGAAGGAAAAAAAGAGTGTATACCTTGGTGAATTTGGTTAGCAAGTGTGGTTCTGGTTTATATTGTTGGCTTATGTGTCCTTGGTGAAAGTTCAAAAACCTGCCCAGTTAGGTACCGATCCTTTCGATTAGTACCGGTAAAATGGTTTTGGTAGTGCTTGTATAACTTACTAGTAGACACGTACCTAGAGATTCTCAATGTTTTGTATCCATTGCCTTATTTTCTGATATAAAAGAGTATTTTCATGAATTGAAATATAATAGTGATGGCATTGCATTGTTTTGAGATGGAAAAGTATAATGTATGGCAAATGACATGCATATGCATTCATCTTATAATTTCGTTAAGTTGCATACTTAGTGTTAAAGTATTTCTATTGAGCTTTAATTCACCCTATGTGAAAAATAACTTTCAAGTGCTGATGATATGCCTCCATCAAGGACTTAGCTTGGGAAGATCATGGAGTTGAAGGCTCATTTTTGTTTCTTTTGTTGTAATTATCTTTTGTACAAGTCTCGGGCTTTTAATTATTTTGGACTTGATCCATCTTGTTGTAACCTAGAAATGTCTTGGAAAGATGTAGCCATTATGGTATAAACTTATCTGTATTATCTTTCATTTTAGTTCACTCATATGTGACATATGCTATAAATTCAAAATCTATTATTTACGAATGTAAACTCGCATATATCATCCATTGTACTGTAAATGAATATAAATAAAATGTTAATATTTTGCATATCTATGATTTCTATTGAATATCATGAGATGGTTTCTCGTTATGATTTCAGGGCGTTACATGTTTTGAGCTTGACCTACTTTTGTTGTAATCAAGTATCGTTTTAAAAATATGTAGCCATTGAGGCATGGACTTATCTGAATTTCCTTTGTATTTCTATATATCACTTTGTGTCACATGTTATAGATTGAGGATTTAAGGTTTATGAATGTATAATGCATGTGGAACCTTTTGTCATGCTATCAAGTGAATTAATGAAGGAATGAAATCTTATTAGTTTTAGCATAACTAGCGTACTTTATGGGATTATTTGTTGTTGTTATTTGCGGGCGTTTCATGTAAAGTGTTGTCTAAAAAAATACCTCAAAAATAAAATTTTGTTTATGGTACAATTTTAATTTTAATTTTTATAATCATTTCATTTAATAATTATGAATATTTTTATTCAGTCAGTTCAAGTATTGGTCAAAAATAATTTGTAGACATTTAAAATCAATTATTTTTAAAGTCATTAACTATTAAATAAAATGTAAAAATCTCATTTTATAGTGATTTAAAAATATGACATATATTGGATCATATTTCAAAACTAATAAAAATTGATTAAAATATATTTTAAATCTCAATAAATTTGATTTTGAAAAAAAAAAATATGTATCGATAAGTTTTTTTAAAATTGTGCGAAAAATTTAACAAAAAATCACGGTTTCGATTTTCGTAACCGTTACGCTATGACCTTTACACCTCACAAACGCAACCACGTCACCGTAACCGTTACGACGACCGTGACCGCGACAGCAACCGCAACTGCAACCGCTTTTTAAAACCTTGAACCCATGTATTCCTAGTCAGATTTAGGGAGCTTCTGTTTGCGCACCACCATGTTTTTAAGTTCACACCAGTTTATGTGTTCGGAGATCAACTATCAAATAATAATCAATTATTTAAATATCAACAATTAAACTAAAATTAATTTGTTTAGATATCAACTATTGAATTGAGTTTTCTTCACTAGTTGATATTTGAACAATTGATTTTAGTTCAATTATTAATATTGAAACGGAAAAATTGACGTAAACTAAAAATTTTGTAGTGTACACAAAATAATAATAATAATATTAAATGCTCTGCAAACTTTTGTAATAAACGGAATCTCCATCTACCTTATTTTTGTTTTGTATATATTTATTGCATAGCAGTTACAAATAAATTTAGGGAAAGAAAAAAGAAATACTAAAATTAAATGATAGTTAGGTAAATTTGTATTTACTTGTAAATAAAAAAGTAAAAAAATATAAATTAATCACAACCTTTAAAGTAGATCTACCACACATGCATATGATAATACTCGTAACGGACACGTATTTTTATTTCTCTCAATGAAGGATTAGTCAATAATTTATTTATTTATTTATTTCTTATAATTAGTCACGAATTTTGAGAATTTACCTTAAAAAATGATTAAAAAAAATATTGTTAGGGCTCGTTTGATAGATTCTTTTTAAAAAATTTCTAAAAAAACAAGTTTTAGGTTCTACTAGATTAAAAATTTTCAAAAACAATTAAAAATAAAAATAGTCCACTAAGGACCATATTTTTTTTATAGTACCTTTTTTTTTAATTTTAAAAAAATACTTTTTAGATTCTTCTAGGCTAGGACCTAAAGAAAAAAAAAAAAAAAAACTTTTGACATAAATTTAAATTATATTTTACCATAGATAAAATAGTTTGGAGAAAAAATGTGGGTTTTTTTTTAAAAACTTTTTCCAAACAGAGACTTAATCCTTTAAAAGTTTAATTTGAGCAAATTAATTCTAAGAGGAAAAAAAAAAAAAAAAAAGTGCAATTGGCCTCTAATTTTTTTTTTTGACCAAAATATTATTGGAAAGATATTTAAAAATACAATTGACCAAGGGCGGAGCCACCTAAGGCCTAGGGGGGTCACGTGCTCTCCTAAACTTTCAATATTTAAATTGTTACCTATATAGATAAAGATTATGTATTATGTATCATTTATAAAATTATAACAGTGACCCTCTTTAAATTATGTAAAATTTTTTGCTTTTTTAAAATTTTAAAAATTCTCTATTTTATTATTTTGATTATTCTTGTACACTTTTAATTGATAGGTCAAGGCAAGAATTGAATCAATTGATAATTCATTTCTTATTATGAGATTTGTTTAGTTGCTTATTTTTCCTCATTGTGGGACATTTTTTTTGAGTTGATAGGATTGAAGTTATTGATTATTTGGTTCATAGAATTTAGTTATTGAGTGGATTTGTAAGTCACATTAATGTAAATCTTAGAATAATTGTAATAAAAATAAAAATATAAATATAAATGTATAAGTTTAATAATATCTCGCTGTTACTTATTATGGGGAAAAAAAATTCAATGTTGTGATTAATGTGTGCCCCCTCTACATTGAATTTCTAGCTCCGCCACTGCAATTGACTATTTGAAAATTATTCAAAAGTACAATTTATCTCCAAACATATTCAAGGATGGATCTAGGGGGGGCGGAGGGGGGCGGCCGCACCTCCAAAAATTTGAAAAATATCATATATTATACTAGAAATTTTAAAATAATTTAAAATTATAGTAGTTCGCACCCCCAAATTTAAAAATAATACCATGATACATAACATCATATAATTTCTCCCCCTGTGACATTATCAAAAGGAAATCATGGGTCAGAATCTGGAGGAGGAGAAGGAAAATGATAGTGATAAATGACATAAAAAAATAGATAATCAAAATGTATATATACATATGTATATATATATGAATCGCTCGTGCCTCTCTTTTCTGTAGAAAATCACGTCGAACACGCGGCCTGTCTCTCTCTTTTTTCGCAAAACGCGGTTGCCACGCGGCCTGGCTTTTGCGTCATTGGCCGACAAAAGTAGCTTGCCTCGATTGCCGCTCGCCTCGGCTATCTCTCCCTCCTTGTCTGCTTCTCTTTAGCCTCTTCTCTTCAACCTTCTTCTTAATCACACTCGTCTGCTTCTTCTTCTTCTTCTTCACCTCACTCTCGTCTAACTCTTCTTCACCATTCTCTTCTGTTCTTCTTCTTCATCGAGAGACAAAAAAAAACTGAACGGAGAAGGCCAAACCTCAGTCTGGTCTCTTCTATTTCTCTGCAACTCATTTCTTTTACACCTCTCACCTCTAAACCATGGCTTCCTCATCCCGTCCCCTCACTTTATTTTCGGACCTGAACGATCCCATAAGCTCTGCTGGACCGAGTGCCTCTACGCCTACTCTGCCTGTCATTCCTCTTCCTAACCTTCCTATGATGTCGATTGAGCAAATCATGGCAGCTCAATCGGACATAGAAGCCAATCATTTCACCCTGACGTCATGTATGGAGCCGATGACGGCAGTCACAAAATTGGCTCACCGATTACAGAACAGGACGAGTGAGCTCCATCAGGTTAACGCCCAACTCGCTCTGCTCCAGCGCATGTACAAGGATGCGCGAGCAGAAATAGGCGCACTTAAGGCCGAAAATAAAGAGCTTAAACGGAAGACCACCTCGATGGCCCGATTTGGAGCAACGTTGTTCTTGGCTTTTGATAGTCAGCGAGGAGTCGTCGCTCTCGACGAAAGCACGGTGGCAGGTGCATCAAGGGTCGCCCAATGTGATAAAAAGAAGAAGAAAATGATGGAAGAGGCGAGTAAGTAAGATTGGCGTATGGTCGAAAAAAATGAAGTTTTTTTTTTTTTTTTTTTTTTTTTTTATGTTTATTTTGATCTGTGTGTGGCCGTAAAAAAAAATGAAGGGTGTTTTTTTTTTATGTAAATATTTTTATTTTAATTTGTTTTTGTTTTGATGTTTAAATATTGAAAAATGAAATTAAAAAGCGAGCTAAGGTAGATGGAGTTTATGTTTAAGTACTGATTTTTTTCATGTTAGTAGATATTGGTATTGAACTTCAATTTTATTGGTTAGAGGTTAAACATACTTTAGCCCCCCTAAAGTCATAATCCTGGATCCGTCCCTGAACATATTAATTAGTTTAGCGTTTACAATTTAATTAAATTCAATGACAATTTGTTCTAATGATCTTGTCGAGGCTAATATATTTTTTAACATCTTTCAAGAGGCAATTTGCTTAAACTAATCTTTTAGGGCAATTGCACTTTTACAACAATGCATATACCTAGGGGAAAAAAAAAGACAAAAGTATCCAAAATATAAAATATATAAATCAAATTTATTTTGGTGTGACCCACACTACGTTTAAGGTTGTTTTGAGAATTAATATTTTACGAAAAGACATACAAAAAATATTTTAAAAAGTTAATTTTTTTCTAGTAATTTTTTTATTTTTTAAAATAAGCCTTAGTTTAATTGACATCATACACACAAATTCTAAACACTTTTCTAAATATTTTTTTTTTCTAATTACATAAAATTTATATTATTTATCTATTTATAGAAATCAAATTTCAAGTAGATTTAACAAATCATGAATGGTAACATAAAAAAAAAGTGACATTCTAACTAAGATTTTTTGAACCTTCAAGCCTTATTAAATTTTTAAATAGTCAAAATTACCCTTCAAATAATGATTATTCTTCACTTGTAATTGTCTATAAAGGAATATGATGACGAGACATTTATTTTGATTTTCAAAATTTTAATACTAAAAAATATTGAATTTTTTGAAAAAACTAAAATTATTTGTTGCAAAACTGAAAAAAAAAAACAACTTTAAACTAAAAAAAATTAATAATGTTCTCAGTTTTAAAATTTTAAATAAATAAACGAAAATTTTCACAGTTTTACTGGATAGTTTCACAAATCGAGAAATTGTCAAATTTCGTATAGCTAAAAAAATAATATATTATTTTTATAACATTTTATATTCAATATTAGTCTTATTTGATAGATCTCATTGCGCAGGTTTCAGAAATACAAATTTTATTAAAAATAAATGTCTACAATAAAAGTTATGACATTTTTTTTATTTTCAAAACAATAAAATAAAAGTAAAAAGTTAGGAGAAGTTATCTAGTGCTTTTGGGGCATAGTCATGTGGTGTCCAGAAGAGTTGCGATTGATAGAGAGGATGAGACTTACAATTTTGTGTTGGGGTATGGGACATTGTGGACGAAAAAAAATATGAGTCCAGATCCAAGTCCACTTACATTAGCCCAAAGAAAATGAAAGGCCCAAATTAACTCCTTAAGCCCATAAAAGACAGTTGGATACAGATCTAGACGCGTGAAGAATAGTTAAGTGTGAAGATATCCTTCTAGAAGAATATCTTCAAAATAAGGAGAGTCATTGGATTGAGTTTCATTCCAATAGATAAGAATACATGTTAGAAGAATATCTTCAAAATAAGGAGAGTCATTGGATTGAGTTTCATTCCAATAGATAAGAATACATGTTAGGAAACATAGAGATGTAGGCTGGGCCTAATTGAAGGTAAAGTCGTCCGATCAAACTCATCTCACAGCTATGATGCTTAGCGAGTTGGCTACTAATATCTAACGTGATCTTAGCCATCCATGCAGTAAGGATCTCACGATCAAGGATAAAAGCAACTTGGCAATTGATTGGCTCATTACTAGACGAAGGCAAAACCCCCTGATCAAGAGATAAATAGATGAATAAGATTTAAATCAAATAACTATAAAAGGGGTGAATGGGTTAAGCAGTGAAACAATTGTGTCCTTGAGGTTTTAGAATTTATTTTCTCAAATTTTTCAAACATTAGTTGACTAAAAAAATTTTAAAAAAAAAAACTAATTATTTTCGTATGATTTTTTAAGCCAGAAATAACTATTAAAATTTTAAATTTGTTTTTTGATATTTACTTATATGAACATACTTTCTAATTATTTTTTTTTTTAAAATAAAGAATTTTTTTTTTGATATTTACTTATATTGAGATACTTTGTATTTTTTTCTTTTAAATTAAAAAAAAAGTAAGTCTTGAAAACTCAACTACAGTGGCTTTTTTCTAATAGATCTGAGACGATAAGCGACGTCGATGAAAGAAGAAAATGATAGTTGATGGTAGTAGATTAGAGACAGTGGCAAATAGTAATGATGATGAGCAACACTGACTAGTAGCAGAGACGATCGACAAACGAAGGAAATGGTGAAGATGTGCGTGCGTGTGTGTGTGTGTGTGTGTGTGTGTGTGTGTGAGAGAGAGAGAGAGAGAGAAATGAATGTGAGTGAAATTTGTATGTATAATGAAGGATAAAGTTGTCCATTAATTTAATTCATAATATTTTGTCTTTTAAATCTATAAATAACTAAACAATGGATTTTTTTCTAGTGAAATTAAGGAGAATTTTTTTAAATACTTGTATCTCAATTAGTCTATAACATATTATTGTATTCTAATAAATCTTATTATTTTGTATATTTGATCCACAAAATCCTGATTTTCATATTTAAGATATTTTATGAATAATTTTATTCTTACAAATATTTTTTGAACCCTTAACAATTTGGTAATCTGAACATTCACATTAAATAAATTGGATAAATTACAATTTGTACCAAATCTCACTTTGGCTCCTACTCATGAAATCATGACAGTTAACTACCAGCACTTCTGGTCAAATCCCACTTTGGTCCTTATACATAAAATTGTGACAATCAACCCCTACACTTTTGCTCAAATCCCACTTTGGTCCCTCTACAAGTGTCAATGTTTCTCTTCTGTTATTTCATTTTTAAATCTTTAACAAAATTCAATCACGTGACAAAAATATGACTACGAAATGAGGGTAAGAGAGAAAAATCATCAATGTTTTCCACCAATACACTTTGTCCTACGTGATAAACACGTGAGAGTTATATAATATAATATTATTTCTTGTTCCACGCAAATGTAATCATGTTCAAATAAAAAAATAGTAGTCCAATTTACTAATGCCAATTTATTTTATTTGTTTGTATTATATATCCTCATTTCTCGCTTAGGTAAATCTGTAAAGAAAGTTAGTTACAAAAAAAAGCAAATAACAAACAAATCAAATCAAATAGTAAGAATCTTACATAATAAAATTTTTATTTTTATAAAATCCTACCAACTTAAACACTAACAATCAAATAACTCATGAAATAACAACTAATTAACATAAAAAAAATTGCATTAATAAATTATTAGAAATAAACAACTCAAAATAATCCAATAACTCTAGGCAATTAAATTAATTTTAATTCCAAGAGCTACTAGAATAAATTAAAATAAAAGTTAAATTGTTTTTTTAAAAACTATTTATAAAAAATATATTTTAAGATTGTTGGCATTTTTCATAATAATACAAGAAAAATATATAAAATAAATTAAATAGAAATGACAAAATAATATTTTTTTATTTAAAGAATGAAATATAGAATGAACTACACAACTAAAAATACAAAAATGAATTAGATTACATTACTAATAGAACAATTTATTAACATGGATAACTAAATATTAGAACTCATCTTTGTAAACTAATTTTTTGGAAAAATAAGAACAAGTGATAATAAAATAAGCAAACCGAAACCTACACTAGATAGTTTCCTTAAAACAGATTCATCGCCTTCCGATGAATGTTGGAGGTACGTCAGCGTCTGTCTCCCAAGATACAACGGTCGAAACCAACTAATGCTGAAGCACATTTTGAATAGTTTTGGCGAACTTGACAATGGTTGCATTCTCTCTAACAAGAATCAAAGAAGGGGTTAGCAAAAAAAAAAAGGAAAAATTTTCTTTCGTGGAATAAAACATCTCCATCTTTTTATCTCAAAACACCATCACCATTTTTCATCAAAAATCTCCCCAAAATTATTCTCCCAAGTTGGAAGGGGAAAGGCCTCTATATATACAAGTCGAGGAATCCCTAGTCATGAAGGCTATACATCAATAGGACCATCAAATGCCATTAACCAAGACGATTAACTTTAGCCATTAGGGCTAGAGTTACAAAGGTTGAAAACTTATGGTCACTAATATGATCATCAACTCCATCATCAAAAAATAAGAGTTACAAAAATGTAAATTTCTCATGTGCTTAATATATACAAATAAATATGTATATAATGATATTTGAATAAACCAACTAGATGGGTCACAAAATGGATACTAATGTTGGGTCATAACCCGATCCAAGCCCAATTCTCAAACACATACACAAGTTAAACCCAACACAACATAGCTTAGCCTAAGCTCCAGATTAAGTCCAAGACCAAACCCAACATATGCACATGCACAAGCCTAGGCCCAGTCTAAACTAAGGCTAAGTCCAAATCTAAGCCCAACTTTATTGATGTCCACTTTATGAGACAATTCTCATTCACAACTCAATGGTTTCGGCTCAATATTTTTGTATTACAATCCTCTCATTTAAGAGAATACAAAACCACTCAGACCCACCTCAACTGGAGGTTGAGTCCCATTTTAATTTCAAATTAAAATTGTCAAAAACCCATTATTTTCCAATAATGCCCTATATGAATAAAATTGGTCGAATAAAGAAAAACGGACAACGCTTAATAATAAAGACTCGGAGAGAGAGCACATAGAATAACCCTGCATCAGAAAAGGTAGCTGTTCGCCTTGAACCTTTCGTAGTGAAAGCTTATCGGATTTACTGGCTGACCATGAACGTGATGTCTTGAATGGTTCTGTCGGTTGTGTAAATCGAGACAATAGACCTAACATAGGAGTTATTCTAACCATTATTCTTGTTCTCACTAGTGTGTTCGGTTTGGCCTTGGAACACTAGCATGGTTCAGTGAGTGTTTTTAAAAAATTTAGCCTTGTCAATTCTTAAAGAAGTGGCCCTACTTCACACTCACATATGTGACCCACATAAGGTATCTCACTACTGAAAACAAGGCCGCAGATTCAACAGACTCGCCTAGGTGTAAGTTGAACTCCCCAAGAGCACCTAGCATCTCCCATTCCCGAATGGCGATACAAGCCACACTACTAATGAATTTCCTACTCAAGGCATCGGCCACGACATTGGCCTTCCCGAGATAGTAATGCAACTCAAAATCATAATCTTCTATGAACTCCATCCACCTCTTCTATCTCAGATTCAAGTCTTTTTGTGTAAACAAATACTTCAGACTCTTGTGATAAAAAAATACCTCAAATCTCTCACCGTATAGATAGTGCCTCCAAATCTTTAAGGAAAATATCATTGCTGCCAACTCTAAGTCGTGAGTATGGTAGTTCCTCTCATGGGTTTTCAACTACCGTAAGCCATAAGCTACTACTTTCCCCCATTGCATCAATACACAACCCAAACCTTCCCGTGAGGCATCACAATACACTGAATAGCCCAAACACCTCTCCGGAATAATCAAAACTAGAGTGGTGTTAAGTCTAACCTTAAGTTTTTGGATTGATTTTTCACAAGTTTCAGTCCACACAAATTTAACTCCCTTCCTCGTCAACTTAGTCAAAGGTGAGGCTAATCTCGACAAGTCTTTCACAAATCTCCGAAAGTACCCGGCCAACCCCAAAAAACTATGGATCTCAAAAGCATTCTTAGGCTGTGCCCAATCCTGCACTGCCTCTATCTTGGATGAATCTACAGTCACCCCTTCCTCGGATACCACATGGCCTAAGAACTTAACTGTTCTCAGCCAAAACTCACATTTCCTAAACTTAGCATATAGCTTGTGGGCTCTAAGTAATTCAAGCACTACTCGCAAGTGCTCCCCATGTTCCTCCTCAGAAGGTGAGTAAATCAAGATGTTGTCCACAAAGACGACCACAAAACGGTCTAAAAACTCCCAGAAGATTCGGTTCATCAAATCCATGAACACAGCTGGTGCACTGGTTAGCCCAAAAAGCATCACTAGAAACTCATAATAGTCATATCGTGTACGGAATGCCATCTTCGGGATATCCTCCTCCCTTACCATCAACTGATGATAACCCAATCTTAGGTCTATCTTAGAGAAACAATGAGACCTTTTCAACTGATCAAACAGGTTGTCTATACGAGGCATTGGTTACTTGTTCTTAACTGTAACCCGGTTCAGTTTTCGATAATCTATACAAAGTCGCAACGCTCTATCTTTCTTCTTAGCAAAGAGGGCCGGTGCTCCCCAAGGTGAGGTACTAGGGTAGATAAAACCCTTATCTAACAATTCCTGGAGTTGAGTCTTCAACTCACTCAACTCAGCTGGTGCAAACCGATACGGTGCCATAGAAATTGGTGTCGTGCCAGGCACTAAATCAACAGAGAACTCTATCTCCCGGTGAGGTGGTA
This sequence comes from Camellia granthamiana, assembly GCA_036172215.1. Taxonomy (NCBI): domain Eukaryota; kingdom Viridiplantae; phylum Streptophyta; class Magnoliopsida; order Ericales; family Theaceae; genus Camellia; species Camellia granthamiana. Next base: position 75,303,247 of record CM069904.1, read on the forward strand.
AACTAACAAGATCCTCAAGAAAGACATCCAAGCACTCACAAACCACCCTTGGCAATTCAACCCGAATTTCATCACACTCACCACTCTGAAAGCTAGCAAGGAGACAACTAAGCTCACTCCGCCCATGTGGATCATATACCGGGGATAAGACTCTATCCACCCGGTCCCCCAAGAAATAAAAACAATCCCTGCTTAGGGTACATATAGTAACCCTTTGACGGTAGCAATCTATAACAGCCCGGTATGATGATAACCAGTCCATGCCCAAAATAACATCAAAACTAGTCATATTAAGCAAAACAAATGCAAAAGGAAGTCGACGACCGGCGACCTCTATGTCACAACCCCAACACCCCTGTTTCAAGATAACCTCACCACCAATAAGTGACTCTACACAAGTAGGAGATGCTAAATGTACTAACTCCAACCCCAAAACTGATGCAAATGCAGAAGATATAAAGGAATGGGATGTACATGTATCAATCAATACACTAGCAACTGAATTGCAAAACAAGAAGGTACCTCTCACAACAGATGGAGCCGGTACAAGGTCTGCCGAGGTAACAGCATACACACGCCCTGTTGGCCTCTGATCTACCTGCTCACCCCTCGGAGCATAAGACTGCTGCACTGATTGAGCCGAAGAGGCTCCCTGATTGACCCTCAAGGCCTGTGCTGACTGTGTAGGCTAGTGACTCTATGTCTACCATGAACCGAGACGCACCAGGTGTGCCACCCAACTGTGGGCAAAACCTCTTCAAGTGCCCCGCCTACCCACATTGATAACAAGTGAGCGGCTGGCCTCTGCCCTGACTCTGGCCTAGAAAACGAGCCGAAGATGAAGCTGCTCACTGCCCTCCTCCCCTCTGTGGGCAAGCTGGAGACTTGTGGCCCAACTGACCACATTTGAAACAAGTGAAGTCTCCCTAACCACCTCTCCCAGAACCCGAACTCGACACTGGAAAGGTAGACCTCGAATGCACTCCCTGGGACTGCTGGGGATTAGAACCCCTCTGCCTCTTACTGTCTCCCTGACCATTCTGACTCCTCCTGGAGCCCCTCATCCTCTCTTCCTTCGCATGCATAATGGTCTCAAGATGGGCTGCAGCCTCCACCAGGTGCCCATAGTCCCTAATCATGGATCCGGCCACTCTAAACATGAGCCCGGTCCTCAACCTCTTCTCAAACTCCAAACATCGGTGCTCTTCGGTCGCCACTAACTTCGGTGTAAACCTCGACAAACTAGTGAAGGTGACCTCGAACTCAGCCACTGGTGTATTGAGCTGCACCAATTTGGAGAATTGATCCCTCAACTTCTCCCTTACTGTAGCAGGTCAGTACTTGTCCTGGAAAGCATCTACAAAGGCCTCCCAAGTCCCTCCAATACGCCTCCACGCATAGTTCCACCACTGACCTGCGTCTCCCTTCAGCTGGAAGGACGCCAAGGTCACTCTTAAACCTCCGTCTTCGATGCCTAGCACCTCAAACGTCTTCGTCATGTACTCTAGTCACTCATCAGCCTTCAGTGGCTCATTGGGATCCCCCAAAAACTCATCCGGATTCGACCGGAAGAACTCCCTCTTTAGAAATGATGGCCCTGCTTCAGCTACTTGGGCTTGGACTTGATTCTCAGCCCTGAGAATGTCCATGGATTCCCTCAAAGCTCCGGCCATTTCGCAGGCTTAGGCGCCCATGGCCTCTTGACCTGCTGGCTCGCAACATAGGCCTGACCAACTCTCTCCTCCTGCGCTGGAATATCATCCAGTATAGGCACCTCATGCCTCCTAGGCCTACAACGCCTACCACCACGACCACATCCTGACATCCTAATAAAGGTAACAATAAACATTAGCACATTTACAAATGTTCTGAAGCTAATTCACTCACGTTCTATTACAATGGACAACAGTAATTCACTCCACATAAGCACGTAATCACATAAACACATATGAATTTCCTTTCTAGATAGTGACTGTCCTGTGGCATTGCTAGAGTTCCAATTAGAAACAGCAGTGATCAAGTGCTCTTCTAATAGGACTTCCAGAAACCCGTAGACCCAATCAACATCTCAAGAACCAAATCCCATAGTCATACAATCACATAAGCATGTTATCATATAAGTACATAATATCCATACTTAAACGTCTAACAAGCGAGGCAAACCCTTTGCGGTACTAACCACTTCCTATGTACCCAAAGTATTCAAACCCGGTACGCTTTGATACCAAGTTGTAACGCCCCCAAACTATAATACAACAATCCATTCCATAAGATCTATGAACATAATGAAATGATCTACTTCATCCATCAAAGTTTCTATTACAGAAGAGAATTACATGCATTATACATTCACAAACATTCATTTTGAATCTACAGCATATAGTTCAAATTAACGATAACAAAATAAATGTCCTACGGGCTTACATCTTTCTAAGATATCACTTGGTTACAACAAAAGAAAGAGTCCTAAGCTCTATACAAGTTAAGCCCTTGGCTTGAATAAACATTTAAGCACACATATAACAAAATGGAGAATTCAGCCCTCAATCCTCCCAAGTTATGCCCTTGGAAGTGGCATGTCACTAGGACCTGAAAATGTCTTCCCAAATAAGGTGAGCCAAAGCCCAGTAGAGATAAACTAACACGGTATATGAGGTTTAACTAAGATATAAGTGTCAAATAAAGGTTTCATAATCATGGTCAGCTTACATTCTTTCCCTAACCATTCAATATAGATGACCATATTTCAATCCATTTCCATTCATTCATTTCGGGTTAATCCATTAACCAAGTTCATTATTATCTAATCAACCAAAATGAGACTACAACTCAATGGTTCATAATTCAATACATTCATCGCTACAACACTTCTATTTTGCCAATTTACGGAACTCTCATCCGAGGGAACTGACACCCATATATATATACACAAGATTTCGGGACTTTCACCCTGGACACTCCGGCCAACTTAATTTTAAATGGAGTCTATCCCCTATCTCCTCCTAAACAGTGGAGTACATCCCCTTTCTTCTCCCAAACAACTATATATATACAATGTATTAAAATATCGTCATATACAATGACCATCAACGACACATATTCAATGTCTCAATCCTACCATCATATTCAATGACACAATTTAAATGATTGGTTTCAATTTACCTAATTCTCGTGCAATTTGTACAACAATCATAACTATCATCCACCGATAGCCCACAACAGATATTTCTAGACAGATACACAATCTTTTAAACAGATAATTTATCAAATTTCCATAGGTGAGTGATTTAACAAATCCAACTACACCATTCATTCACATATCCTTCAATTTCACGTTTCCCATATCAATTTCATTATTTATACAATTTGGTTATCCAACTCAAATTAGGGCAAATTTCCTCCATTTTTCAAATATCAACCCAAAGGCTAAATTTCACCATTTTAACACTAGAGAATCTCATATACAAGCCCCATAGTCATTTTGTAAAAATAACATGGAAAACCCCTCTTTCAATTTTGAATTCAAGCCCTAACTTTACTCAAATCCTCTCAAATCCCGCCATTTATACAAAACAACAAATACCTAGGTTAAAAATCATATTATGGTGTAGAATGTCCCTACATCAAAGAAAGAAGACGAGCCAAGCAAGGATGGAACTTCAAAAGTAATGAAACCAACTTCTACTTGGATCAAAGTGAAGAGCTTGAGAAGTTCTACATTTTTAATGAAGGCATAAGGGTGTAGAGATCAAAGGATCTAGGTCAAAATATAGAGAGAAAATGAGTTTTAGAGAGAGAAACTCTTAACTTTAGGGTTTTGGGTGAAAAGATATGAAAAAGTGATGTAAAAAGTATTTTTTGCGATCTGATATACGTGCAGTCCGCTCGAGCGGAGAGTTTGGTGCTCGAGTGGAGAGTTTGGTGTTCGCGCGTCAGACACAAACTTTTGTTCTGCTTGAGCGCAAGAAGAGGCCTGCTCGAGCGTAGAACACACACCTCCAGAACTTTTACAGATGACAGACCAACCGCTCGAGCTCAACAAAGGACACTCGAGCATCCACCCGCTCGAGCGTAGGAAACTCTGCTCAAGTGTGAAAGACACTCCTCCAGCACTTTTGCAGACGTGCAAAGTACTGAAGGTTTGCAACTCCCGCTCGAGCGCAAAAAAAGTCCGCTCGAGCGAAGGACCAAAATTTACATATCCCACTCGAGCGCAATAATGGCCGCTCAAGCGGAAGACTAAAAATCTGGGCAACACAAGGTTTGAAAACTAAGTAACCCACCTGTTCAAATCACACCCATAACCACCCAAAGACCAATTTCAAAGGTATACAAGGGAAGAAGGAGATACACAACAATACAAAGGCACTAAACCCGAGTCCGGAACATCACAAGAGTCGGGTCGAAACCGAGATCGCTATAAAATAGTTTCGATTCAATCGGACGTTAATTGAACCCATTGTGTAATGGCCCCAAAACGTATGACGTAATTACCGGTAATTAATTATGTATTTATATGAATTAGTTGGGAATTATCTGTTTGAATTAGAAAAAAATAAAAATAAAATATATGTTGGAACTACAACTTCGGGACTGAAATCGACGACCGTAACGGGTTCGGAAAACGAAATTGAACATGCCTATGTGATACCGGGAATTTTTGGAACTATCTGGACAATTTAATTTGGGACTGAATTTCGTCTGATTCGCTAGGCCCCGTTTGGCTTGAGTTTTGGTACAAATGTTTATTATATGATATATATGGCAATAGATAAGGTTTATTGACCCATGTTGACTCAAAAAGCTAGAGAGAAAATATCTAAAAGAGGGTGAGAGAGATAGAATACGGGAAAGAGGAGAACCAAGGGAGAAGCAAAGGAGAAAAGGGACCCAAGCTTAATTCTCTTCACTTAGCCATTTAAGGTAAGGATTTCTCTATCAATTCTTGAAATAAAGTAGATTCATGCATAATCTCATGGCAAGTAAGTGGAATTGAAGAGAAATTATGAAAAATAGAGAAGTTGTGTTTTATTTTCATCTAAGATGCATCCATGAGCATATATGGCATACTATCATGTAATTTATGTTTAGAATCATGTTTTCTTGCTTGATTTTCATCTTGGAAGGAGAAACTTCATGGATTTGAATTATTTGAGGTTATGTGCATGATTCAAGAAATTCATGTTTAAAATTATAGTTTTCTAACTTAAATCAAAGCTTGATCTTTTATACATGAAAGATGTGATTTATATTTGGAAGTTATGGTTTTTATGTAAACTAGAGTTGAAATTCAAGTTGTTTTTCTATGATTTTTGGGCTTGAATTTGTTAATTTTGAGGTTGATTTTGCTCAAGGAAGAGACCATTTTTTTATACAAATTTTGGGCTGGCTTCCTACCCAGGCCGCACGTGCGGCCCAAGAGTATAAATTTTTTGATTTTATTCTCTTCTCATTTTTTGATTTTGGGCCTTCAATTACATGTTTTTCACATATTAATTGCATTATTTAGCATCTCATAACATGGAATAAAATCATGGGATAAAAGTAAGAAAGAATAACATGGCATGAATACTTGATTTTATGAGATGAATTATGTAGAGTAAGACTAGTATGGCATGAATTAAAATAAAGAAAGAATAGAATGTATGCACTATGTGATTTAATGATGACATGTATTAAGGTAGAATAAGAATAGAAGTAATAAATTGATGCAATGGCTATATGTATTAAAGACTTGTGGTATAATGACGGTATTTGACAGGTCAAGACACGAAGACCGTAACAACCGGTTTCGGAAACCCTCTGTGAGTAACATTTCTGTAAAGTTATGTTATTATAAAGTATGTTTCAAAATGCTACATTATGTTATGTTTTCTGAAATGATAATGTTTTCTGTGAACGGATATCCTGATTTGCGAATCTAGTATGGCATCCATAGATAGTCCTAAGTGGACCAGTTTACGAGATCTCGTTAGTCACTTCATTGTGACAGTTTGTTTAATCGGTGTCCGGGACCGGTTACTCTAGTCGGAAGACAGTATATGTTATGTTCTATGGAGTATGCCATTATGTATGTTCTGATATGAGATGATTATGTTTATGCATGATTTGTTTTACGGTTATATGATATGCGGAATTCGTTCACCACCCCTTTACTTTAATGTTACTTGCTGGGCTTTAGCTCACTATTGTATATATGTATTTATAGGTGAGCCTGCTGGGAGTCAAGCCTAAGCTGAGATTTGCATCGAGCCTACCAGTTTTGTGTGCCTCCGAGTCGGGGCTAGGCCTGGAAGGCCGTTTTGTGAGCTTTGTCTTGTTGTATCTGTGGCTTTTGCCTATGTGATGTATATGATCTTTTGTTATATGTGATGTACAGTAAGTGGGTAAATTAACACCTTTTTGACATGTAAATACTTGTTCATATTTATGCACAGCTCTTTGGACTATGGTTATTTGTTTTCGCTTCCGCGAGCCCCGTTTAATTATGTTTTGTACAGTAAGGCCTATGGTAATCTAGGATTACTGGCCGGTTACGATGCCAAACTTTTAGGGGTGGGTTTGGGTCGTGACACATTGAGTCTTGAGTTGTTTCATAGTTGTTAAAATGATTCTCAAGCCTACGGACTTTCTTTATCCTCAAAATGAAAAACCCTTTAGGTTGTTCCATTATCTAAATCTTCATTTAGGAAAGTTGTCTTTAACACCTATTTGATGTAACTCCAGATTTCGCACAACTGCAATTACACCCGCCATAACTGGCGATCACGTACCAAATGAATCCAAGCCTCCTTTGATAACAAGATTGCCTCATCGGCTTTTATTCACTTGCATTCAAAAGTTTACTACCTATGCATGATCAAGTTAATTTAATAACTTCTTTATAGAGAAATCACAGCTTTAAGAAACTTTTAGCCTTCCTAACCACCATATAGGTTTAAGAAGATTAGACAGAAGAACTTTAAAGTCCTAGCCTTTTAACATCTTATAGGCTCATCTTTTTTTGGATTAAAATCGTTTCCTCAATTCCATGATACTATTCTTGCATAAATTTGAATATCATATTTGTCCACAAGAAAACCGATATGCATTACTATATTGTGCATAACCGTTGAACACAAAGTCAACAGATTTTTAGGACTATCCTACCTACTTGGGTTTAGGTATTGCCATATTTTGCATGACATCCCCACATTTGTAGAATTTATACAAAGGTTTTTGGCCTTTTCAAAAATTCATACAAGGTCTTTAACCAATTCCTTGTGTCACAATAATTATGAAACTCTCAAAATCATATCACATAAAACACATTCCCAGACCGTCATCAACCGAATTAGGTCTTTTCCGAATTCAAGGCATCAAACAAATTTGGTCCAACTTATCACTCTGAAGCCAATAGCCTTACTATTAGGAAATACAGATCCAGTGTTCAATAGTCTACTATTCGAAACTTCATAACATGGCCAGTAGTTTTATCACTAGGAATCACTAATTTCTTAGCACGTGGTCAGTAGACTTTCCACTACTAGGAATCACAATGCTTTGACATGTGATCAGTAGTCACTCAATTACTAGGAATCATAATGTCTTGACATAGGATCAATAGACCATTTCATTACTAGGAATCGTCATGTCTTGACATATGATCAGTAGACTCTTTTACTGTTAGAAACCATCATGTCTTAACATATCATCAGTAATTTATTTACTACTAGGAACCACAATCTCATAACTGTGTAGCCAGTGGTCTAACACGTCCTAGGAACCACCAGTTTCCTATCTTTGTGATTAGTGATCTTACACTCACTAGGAGCTACCAATTTAAGAATATGTTTAAAATTATAAAAATTAAAAAAATACATTCACCCACCCTAACGGCTTGTCTCATCTTTACTTTCAAGCAAAGTCACATAGCAATCATACATACTAATTGCCTCTAATAAATTTAGAGATATCGTCATGCGATCTTATGATTTCCTTTAATCACACTTTACCTCTCTTGATCTTCCTTTAAGAACCTCGCAAGGTTTAAGATTGTTAGGTGGAATAATATTTCTTGTTGTCACCTCTTGAAGCCATTTCTGAAAAATATAACATATTTTCACTATTCTGTTTTTTCAGAAACTAACCTGAACACTAGAAAATCTCAAATTTTGAAATTTAATTCAAAACTAATTTCACCACTTACCCTAGAATTGAACATGATCAGGAAAGTTTCCAAAAAGACTAGAGGGTTACACTGATCTTACTTAAGACCCAATTAACCTTAGATAAAGCTTTCAAGAGCATGTTGACTCCTAGTCCATAAAAAACAAATTTAGAATTAAGTTTTTCAAGGGATAAACTAGGTTAAAACAAACCAAGTTTATAGAACTTATAAGCAAGTAAAAATTGCTATTAGAATTACACCACTCGAAAAAGTTAACCGGTACTCTCGGAACTGAGCCCATTATTTCTAAATAAAAATCAGAAATATTTTAACTAATGCTAAAATTTGGTTTCTTTCCCCAAAACAAAACACTTCGGAAATAATTAAATTATAACCAAAGACTTTCTCCAAACTTGGTTTCCTACTACTTTGGGAATAAAAAGATGAAACCCAAAGACTTCCTCTAACCACAAAGGTTTAAAACCAAATTCATCTTAGTTGTCATTTTTGAACAAATCAGAAATACTTTTTAGCGGAGGCTAAACTTTTGTTTCTATTAAAGAAAACCACAACACTTTGGGGATAAGATAATTAATCCTAAAGACTTTCTCTAAACCCAAAGGTTTATAATTTCTTTATTCCCCCTTTCCTTTTACTATGGTGAAACTATTATAAATTAGAAATTAAAACCACTACAAATGAAAATGGAAATGCAATTGCTACAATTAAAAATTTTCTAAATCTACAATGCGGAGTTCATGGTTGCATTTGGAATCATCTGTTTAGCCAATGACACACTTCTCCACTTGTAATGCTTATCATTGTATGAACACAGTACAAAACTCTATCCTCATTGCTGCTAAATCTTCATGCTTACTGTTCATATACATACTTGGATACAATATGAGTTAATGAACCAATAAAGTGAATATTACACAAATAATTTCAGCTATAACTCGCAATGTGTAATCCAAAGGCTAAAGATGCATTGTAGTTACAAGAATGTCATGAGTTGCATGGCTATAAATCAATTATACATATAGGAATATTATGGTCATAATGTTGGCAATCTAACCATGCAACTATGAGCAAATATGTATAAAAATATAGTTAAATTTCCACTTATCATTCCATGAATATAAAAATATTTTGAAGTAATTTCCTTGATTACACATCAAGACATGAAAGAACTCACAATTGATACAACTAAAAATAAATAGAATAAATAAGAGTTAATAGTAATACAATACCAACCTATATCACCATGCAATAATGCAACATAATCCTAAGCAAGCTCAGAAATAAGACCATTATATAGAAAAACCGAAACTATTTTACTAAATTAATCAAATTATATACCTCTTGACTAGCCGAATCTCTTGACATTCTCAAAATCCAGCTCTTTGTTTTTTCCAGAATTTAATTAATCAAATTAAATTGAAATTGTTACCAAACTTTCAAAACAACATACGGAATAAATCCGAAATTAAACTAAACTATAAAGTGAATAATTAAATTCACTAAAATTCTGAAGGCCCAATATTATTCCTTGTTTCACGCAAAGGTAATCCTGTTCAAATAAAAAATTAGTAGTCCAATTTACTAATTCCAATTTATTTTATTTGTTTGTATTATATATCATCCTTTATAAAGAAAGTTAGCTACAAAAGAAAGTAAATAACAAACAAATCGAATCAAATAGTAAGAATCTTACATAATAAAATTCTTATTTTTATAAACTCCTACCAACTTAAACACTAACAATCAAATAACTCATGCAATAAAAACTAATTAACATAAAATAAATTGCATGAATAAATTATCAGAAACACACAACTCAAAACAATCCAATAACTTTAGGTAATTAAATTAATTTTAATTCCAGAAGTTACTAGAATAAATTAAAATAAAAGCTAAATTGTTTTTTCAAAAACTATTCCTAAAAAATTTGTTTTAAGATTGTTGGTATTTTTCATAATAATACAAGAAAAATATATAAAATAAATTAAATAGAAATGACAAAATAATAATATTTTATTTAAAGAATGAAATACATAATAAACTACACAACTAAAAATACATAAATGAATTAGATTACATTACTAATAGAACAAATTATTAACATGGATAACTAAAGATTAGAACTCATCTTTGTAAACTAAATTTTTAGAAAATAAGAACAAATGATAAGAAAAGAAGCAAACCGAAGCCTGCATAAGACAGTTTCCTTAAAACAGATTCACCGCCTCCCGATGGATGCTGGCGATACGCCATTGTCTGTCTCTCAAGGTACGACGGTCGAAACCAGCTAATACAGAAGCACTTTCTGAATAGCTTCGGCAAACTTGACAATGGTTGTACTCTCTCTAACAAAAACCAAAGAATGGGCTAGCAAAAGAAGATAGAAAAAAAAAATTCTTTGGTGGAAAAAAACATCTCCAACTTTTTATCTCAAAACACCATCTCCATTTTCTATTAAAAATCTCTCCAAACTTATTCTCCCAAGTTAGAGGGGAAAGGCCTTTATTTATACAAGTAGGGGAATCCCTAGCCATAAAGGCTATACATCAATAGGGCCATCAAATGCCATTAACTAGGGCCATCAAATGCCATTAGGGCTAGAGTTACAAAGGTTGAAAACCTATGGCCACTAATATGGTCATCAATTCCATTATTAAAAGATGAGAGTTACAAAAATTTACATTTCTCATGTGCTTAATATATACAAATAAATATGTATATAATGATGTTTGAAAAAACTAACTAGATGGGTCACAAAATGGATACTAACGTTGGGTCACAACTCGATCCAAGCCCAATTCTCAAACACATGCACAAGTTAAGCCCGACACAACATAGCTTAGCACAAGCTCCAGATTAGTCCAAGTCCAAGTCCAAGACCAAACCCAGCATATGCACAAGCACAAGCACAAGCCTAGGCCTAGTCTAAACTAAGACTAAGTTCAAATCTAAGCCCAACTTTATTGATACTCACTTTATGAGACAATTCTCATTCACAACTCAACGGTTTCAACTCATTATTGTTGTATTGCAACCTTCTCATTTAAGAGAATACAAAACCACTCAGACTCACCTCTAAGAGAATACAAAACCACTCAGACTCACCTCAACCGGCGGTTGAGTCCCACTTTAATTTTGAATTAAATTTGTCGAAAACCCATTATTTTCCAACATGTAGTAACATAGTAATAAGCATAACAAAAATGCTAGCAGTTGAAATAGTAACAATAGATAATAAGAGCAATGGCCAGCGGAAGCAGTGATTCATCATAAGGAAAATGGCAAACTTTTCTTTTGAATTCTCGTAGGTTTAGTTTATCAGGTAAGTCTAAGTAACTCCCTGCGGAGCACCATTTCCACTCAACCGCTAAGCAATGGCCAAGGGCAATTCTGACTCCCCCTAGGACAAATATTTAAATGTTACTTGTTGTAACTACTAATGATGTCCACGCACTAGGGTTATGTACCCGTGTCGTGACATCACGGTCTGCCCCAAGGGAACGATCTATGTTGTGACACCCGCACCACCAACCTTATATCGCCTATACCGATAAGAGCTAAAATACTTTCCCATGCCATGTTAGGGTTCACAACTCATGCTCGCAAGACTCTAAACCGGGCTCATCCTATCACTTTTAACTTTTAATGCATCGGTTCAAGTTCGTGTTTCTTTGCTTCGTCAAATTCACATTCTAATACATGCGCAAATTTTAGTTTGAAAACCACAATGACATAAGGTTTATATAGCACGACACAACCATGTATAGCAACCAAAAAGAATATTACAGAAATGTCTTAGGAGTCATCCCAAAATTTCTTAGAATTTTCCACATTTCTTATTTTCAACATTGAATTATTGGACTAAAAATAACGAAACCCATACAAAATGAAGTTCAATTATTACAATATTTTAACTGGTACTAGTTCATTAAGTTAGGAAAATATTTCAAGAGAATGCCAGGGCTAAAAATGATTTTAAGACATAAATAAAATTTGGAAGAAAATTAGTTTCTGGGACAGTGAACTACAACAACTTCCAACACAGGTAATCTGTGTTTGAAAAATAAAAAGCGACGCCAAATGATGTCAAAAGGAGGTAAGGTTAGAATTTTTTGCTAGATATTTGAGTTAAGAACATATTTATAGAGAGATTGAAGATTGAAAACCAATGGAAGATGGTCAATTAATTTTACTAAGAAAATTGGACAGATTTTGTCACATTTTAGTGAAACTGCAATTTCTCCTCTTAGACTTATCCATTTTCTGTGAAATCAATGGAAAATGAAAGATAACTCATATATCTAACTATCCCAAGTGATCGTGTGGAAAAATACCATTTGCAGATAAAATGAGACCTGTTTGAATTCACTGTTTCTGCTGTGTTGTAAGCAACACTTACGACAAATATTTATTTCGGTAAGGAAATGGTGTCCAATGATCTTATAAAAATTTTAAACGTGTATAGAACACCTATATCTACCCCTAGTACAAACAGATTTTAAACAAAAGTTATTTTCAATTTATTATAGCATTTTTCAACAGATAAAATCTGAAACAGTGAAGAAAATATAAGTTTCAAGTAAAAGTGAATTAACCATATCTCATTTCACCCTCATGCAAGATTATTTCAAAACAATGGAGAATATTTGAACACATAAGAAGATAATGTCAGTAGCTAAGTCATCTAATCTATGCATGCAGAGAAGGAATAGAAATAATATAGTCATGAAATTCTCATTCTATCAAAATGTGAACATGCATTGAGCTATCTAATCACACTTGCTATTTATGTATTAATAATGCATGCTCTTGCATATATACAATATATAAATTCAGTTAAAAATATCTAAGGGATGATAGAGGTAAAGTATTCCTACCTCAAGAGCTTTTACAAACTATGCTCAAGATTAGCTTCAAAATAGTGACCACCAAGCAAGCACCCTCTCCTTTCTCCCTCTTTTTTTCTTTTATTTTCTCCTCTTTCTTTTTCCCTTACTCAGCCATGTGTGTAGGAATAGAAGGGTTGAAATAGTGCTCTATTTGTAGGAGTTTGGAGGCAACATATTTTTATTTATTTATTTTGTTTTTGGAAGATTTTTTTTTTTTTTTTTGGGACTTGGGAAACATTATCTATAAGGCATAGGCCTTGACTGTGTAAGTGGGTTTGGATGCATGCCTTAGCATGTCTCTCTCCAGCCTCCTTGGGAAGGAAGGTGGCTGAAATCCTCTACCAAAATCTGATTTCATTTTTCTTTTTGTGTGTGTACAAAATAAAATCAATGTATATATAACATATTCACTAGATGTTTTGCTCCCTACCATCCTCTAACTAACTTTGTTATTATTTATTTAACTCATTTAGTTTCCATAACTGTATTTGGATACATAAATTTAATCACAGAAAGATAATTAAATTTATTTAAAGGAGTTTAATATTGGTATTAATCATGATGCTATTAACATTATAATTTAATAATCGCTATTAATTGACTTAATTTTATTGTTAACAAATTAATTAGTTGTCTAAAAATTTAGGCTCTTACAATATATATGTATATGTGTGTGTGTGTTTTCGTATGCTAAAAATTGGGAAGTAGATGCAAGAAAATAGAGCTTTTGAAATAAAATAAAAATGCGACAAAGAAATCAAAGAGAAAGAAAGATGAATAGACTGAAGATTGTGTTACCGTGAAAAATAGAATTTCGTGATTCTAATTTATGCAAAACTCTAGTTAATCTTCTTAATCATTCACAATCTGTATTTTGTTTTAGCCTAATATAGTCGTAATTTGATGTAAATTTTGGGCCAAAGTGTGTATTGTTGGAAATGTAGATGATTTTCCTCTCTTACCCTTATATCTAGACATATTCTGTTAAAAATTTAAACAATTGAGCAACAGAAATGGGACATTGACACTTGTGTAGGAACCAAAGTGAGATTTGACCAAAAATATAGGAGGTTGACTATCACAATTTCTTATGTAGAGACCAAAGTGGGATTTGACCAGAAGTGTAGGGAGTTAACTGTCATGATTTCATTTGTAGGTGCCAAAGTGGGATTTGGTGCAAAGTGTAATTTACCCAGAATATTCACATTACATAAATTTGACAATGTGAATTTTGAAGTTGATAGTGTGAATGTTCATGTTGACAATGTGATAGAACATTCACGCTATCAATGTGAACATTAATGCGCTTCATCCTATTATTATTAGGGATGTTTTGATAACTATGTCACCCATAGGATTTATTAGAATATAAAAAATAATTTGGATTAAGTAAAATATACGTAGGTGAAGACGGATTTATGAATAAATGCCCCTAAAATTAATAAGTATGTTATTTTTTATAATACAAGTGAATAATAAGGGTGTCGTGACCAAATATCTCTATTTAAAAAATAAAAAAAAAATTGAACAAACCAAATACCTATGTTTAGGTCGTAAAATTCTCACTTCCTCTTATTTTGGGGTAATTACAAAAAAAATAAAAAATAAGTTTGACCATTGTAACAAAATAAACTCTGAGTTTTTAATTTTATCAATTTAAATCCTAATTTTTTAATTTGTCTTAATCTAAACCATTTGCCTATTTTCGTTAACTAAAATCGATGAAAAAAATTAGTATTTTAGTTATTAAGTGCAATGTAGGTATACATAAAATATCTAAAATACTCATTTTTATTGAGTTTAATGACTAAAATATTCATTTTTTTTTTTGTCGATTTTACTTAACTAAAATAGGCAATGTTTCATATTGAAAACTCTAACGCCCCGAAAATAATAACACAAATAACTCTCATAACTCTCAACAGATATATAGAAGCTTATTAGTCTCAATCATTCAATATCAAAAGCATTTCCAGAACTATCATTTCATTCATTGACTTTTTTAAACATTACAAATACGTCACATGCATTAATACATTCGCTAATCATAGATAATGAATTCATAGCATGTGACCGATACATAGGAACAATAGTAAATAATTACAAGTTCATACCTTAAAAGTTACAAGTTTCCAAGACGATACTTGGATATAGCAAAAGTAGGTTGAAGCCCAATACAAGAAAAATTCCTAGGCTCATAGAAAAGACATTTACAAAACAAAACAAAAATAAAATGAGCCTTCAACTCCACAATCCTCCCAAGCTAACCCCTTGGCAAAAGCATACCATCAGCACCTGAAAGTTGGTTTCTACATAAAGTGAGCTAAAGCCCAATAGAGATAAATTTAATGATTTGTATGATGCTTAACAAAGCCATATGGTAAATGCAAATGAATGCCATTACCAAAACATGCATTTTGTCTTTCAAACAATACAATGCCATGCTTAGATTCCAATTAATAAACCGTTACGTCCAAAATAGAAAACAGGGTAGTAAATACACACACTGGGAATCTCCAGGTACATGTCTGTAAGTAGGCTATACAAACACTACCAAAAGTCATTTTACCGGTACTAACCGGAAGGATCGACACCTAACCGCGTGATTTTCTGGACTTTCACCAAGGATACAAAGGCCAACATAAATAACCACAACCACACCTCCTAACTAGATTCACCCATTGTATTCACCCGTTTTTCTCAAAATGATACATTTCCATGTATAAGGATTAAAACCAAATGTTTGAATGGAAATGCATGAATGAATGGTTTTGGTTAACCTAGTTCTCATGCAATTGCTACAATAATCAATACTATCATCCACCGATAGTCAAAATAGATATATCTATTCAAAAGAAAATTTTCATAATTCCATAAAGAAGAAACAATCGCATGTTCAATCTCCTCTTTCCAACTCAACAAGGATAAAAACATTGTTTCACAATCGTAGTAATTCTCATCCTTATTCCAAATTGAAACTCCCAAGGATTTCCAACGTTTTTAAAACAATAACTGTGTATTTCAAAAAAAAAAAAAAAAACCCATTTAAGAGTAATTCTATAAATTCCAATAGATTTCCTCCACAAAATCATTCCAACAATATTCCATAAAAAACCATTCTAAATCTCTTCTTTTATAGCCTAATTTAAAACCAAATCACACCCAAATCAAATTCAAATCTCTCAAAATGCTACACTATTCAAGGAGCAAATAACGAAACTAAGTATCATGCGAAAACATTAAAGAAACCCCTATCTTGAACTAGAAGAAAGAGATGAAGAAATCCCCAAAATTGACGGAGACAGAAACTCTAATTTTTCATATTAAAATACTCCTCTCCTCGAGCTCTATCTTTTATCTCAAGCACAATGGTGGCGAGATTCATGAATTGAGATAGATTAGAAGTTTAAGGTAAGAAATCTAGAAAAAGTGATGAGAAAATGGCTCAGATATTATGTAAAGAAAGGAAAGCAAAAAGTGAGTGAAAAGATCTTTTTCCCGTAGTTTTATACAAATAGACTGCTTGAGCGACCAAAACACCGCTTGAGTGTCAGACAAAGAAGATTATTCCCTGTAGAATAGATCGGTCAAGCGACCAAAACGCCGCTCAAGCACAGAATAGAAACTCTCAGTAGTTCAGACTGCAAACAGATTGCTCAAGCGAATAAAATATTGCTCAAGTGAAGAATGACCCACTCTCAGAAGTTCAGACTGCAAACACAGAATCTGAGAGAAACGAGAGACTACTCAAGCTAACCCAACCCAAACAGGAAAAATCTCCCCATAAATACTAAGTCACAATCTGTTTCAAACGTAACCAACAATCTAAATTTCAACTCTCAATCAATAACATAAGACTAGAACATGTATTAACAGCACCAATAGAAACGAAACTCTAAACCAAAAAGTATGAAAAGATCAAGTCTTTACGTGAGCCGCTATAAAAACAAATCAAAAGTTCAGGATTTAAATTGATAAAATTAAATATTTAGGATTTATTTTATTATAAGAGTCAAACTCTAATTTTTTTTTTCTTTGTAATTTCTCTTTTATTTTTGAAAACACAAAATAATTATTATTATTATAATAAAATAATAACACCAAAAGATAACTATTTTGACGCAGCTGCAAAATGAATGCTTGTAACGCATGTAATTAAGCATTCAGATTGACTAAATATGGGGACATGGGATGTTAAAGTTGTTTATTAAATAAATATTAATAAATTAAATGTGTGGTATAGATTTAAAGTTACAAGAATGTAGGCCACACCCACAATAATTGTGGACAATTAATTATTTTTTTGTCGATAATTTTTTCGATAAATTTTTTGGATTTATAATATTATCATGAACAATATCTATTCTCTTTGTCTTGTCTTCTGTGATTAATTTCTGTACGAAAGCACAAATATACATTCTTTTTTTCACAAAGTAATGATAGTGATTTATAAACTATCATTCATAAATAAATTAACAACTGACATGCAACTGTTTAAGTTATTGAGAGTAAAGTTTAAAGAGTGATATTTTACCTGGGTATAAAAACGAAAAGGGAAATGTGTTAAATTTTTGAAAAATTTACCTATAAATCTCATATTGAGAAATGATGATCCATTTAATCCTAAGAATTTTTTTATAGACCAATTAGTCCCATTGATTTTGTAAAGGTAGATTTAATATATTATTTGAAAATTAGATTTACGGTTATACCCTTATTTCTATTATGTTTTCTTCTCTTTTTTTCTTTTGCGCTAAAGAGGTAAGGTATACAATCTATAGGAATCAAATTTGGGATGGATTTTTATATAAGAATCATTTTTATTTGGAAAACATTTCAAAAAGAGTACAAAAATAAGTTCAAATATGAGATTCTTCAAACATTCTAAAAGGATGTGGGATTCTTCAAACATTTCAAAAGGAGTACAAAAATTCCTTAGTAAGTTTTGGGCAAATGTATAATTTCAAACTGCAACACTCCAATATAACACTCAAACGCAACACTCCAATGTAACACTCTAAAAAAAATCCTTAGTGTACTTTTTCCAAACGTAACACTCCAATATAATACTCCAAAAAAATTCCTTAGTGTAACACTCTAATGTAACACACAAAAAAACTCTTAGTTTACTTTTCCCAAACGTAACACTTTGTAGACACCCTATTTTTGACCACCCTTAAGACTTGAGCGCCTCAAGTTGATCACTCGATGATGAAATATTACGTTGTACAAATGGTGCAAGTTCTTTAGCAAAAGAACTTCGGTTTTCCAACTCTAGGGCCTAGAATCTTGTGCCATCTCTGGACCAAAGCCTGTTTTTTTTTTCCAAGCCTGACCACCTAGAGGCATGCAGGCCAACAAGTGGCCGGCTGGCTAGAATTTAGTGGCCGGCTGTCCCTCTCCTGGCCGGCCAACCAAGTTTCTCAGTTGGCAGATATTTTGCTGCCAGCTGTCCCCCCCATGTGCATGCACTACACCAACTATCTATATATAGCTGTGTTCGACAGAGGCACTAGTTTTTCTATATATACATGACCACCTCTCTTGAAATTAAGTTAGAAAAAACTCCAAAAGCTCAAAAACTTGAAATTCTCTCTCCCTCTCTATCTTGCAACACACATACACTTTACCTATACTTCCTAAACCAATATTTTAGCTCTCCTTTTTGAGATTCTTGAGTCTAAATTTCAGCCCTTGAAAGTGAATACTTTGTGGTTTGTGAACAAATAAGTTACTCCTCTTCAAGAGGTATAACTTGTGCAATCCTTACACTACTTTTTCTTACTCTTCTCTTACTGATTTCATACTATTTTGACACTATTTTTATAGGCTGAAACTTGTGGCTTAAAGCTACCAAAGGTGGAGGGGTTACTCACCCTTTTTTGAACCTTGTTCACCAAGCTTTTGTCCTTGTGTTTCCCAACTTTGTTTCAACTTTTTACCACTATTTTTCAAAGTATTTCAAAGGCTTAAAATGTGGTTTTGAAGTCCCAAAAATGGAGGGCTTAGCCACCCCTCCTTAGGCTTGCTTACTAGCTTCTTTTCTCCATTATTTTAGTTCACTTATTCTAGCTTTTTCATGTTAATTTCAGCACTGTGATGAGTTTTAGGACTGTTTACTTCATTCATGCTTTGTATAGTGTTCTTGTAGAGTTGTAGTCCTCATAGGTTTGGTAGTTTAGGCCTAAGACACCAACCTATTTGAGTTGATAGCTTTTATTTTATGCTTTCCATACTTGTGTTCATACTTGTGACAATCATCTCTGCACTCTCCCTCCTTTCCTGGTTTTCTTTGTTTGAGAGTTGTTTCAAACGAGTGTTGTTTAAGCATGAGAAAGAGACCTTCCATGGTTAATGGTTTAATCTCTTTGGAGGTTCATTACTAAGGTATTACATCTCTCTCATGTCAAAAACAACTTCTTGTTTGACATTTCCCTCCTTTTAGTGGACTTAACTCTCATTTTTGGACTAATTGATTAAAGGATGGAAAGGTAATTAAAAGAGACTAATAAAATTGGACTAAAAGAGATGTAAGAATAAAAATTGGTTTGGGTTCAATTGGATGTTAATTGAACCCATTGAGTCTTAAGTCATTTCATACTCTCTAGTGATGACAATGACTCAAGAATCAAGGTCTACCACATCCCTTGAGGTAACTCCATGATAAGAAGAAGGTTTTGTTGGTCTTTGTTTTCCATTTATTGAGACTTTGTCCTATTGATTCATAGATCATCACGCAATGAGTTTGCGTCAATTGATGATTTGTGAATTGGGTCTACCCCTCCCTTGATCTGTTTCATGACAGGGAGAGGTAGAAATGACAAACATCCTGACCAAGCAGTGCCAATTTCATGGCAGAACAGAGTAGGAGCTGGAGTTAAAATAGATCATTTTTTTTACCTGCAAAATAGAACAATTCTGGTAGCAAAACAGAGGGATTTTTTGGGTGGAAATTCATGTTCATGCATATGCAATCCCTCATTTCCTGCGGCCTGTGAATTAGTGCATTAATAATAGTGTGTCGTAATTAATTACTTAGATTCATTCGAACTTGTAATACTTAGTTAATTTAGCTTGTTAATTCATTTGGATTTGTAATAAGTAGTTAATTCGGACACTTGGACATTCGGACCCTCCTACGCGAGGACAAATATGTAATAATGTGTGTATGTCTTCCAACCCCCATTTCTTTCTCCCTTTTATTTACCCTCTTACGATGGATTGCATATAGCATCATGTTTTCGTTAGCATTTTCCATGACTTGTATCCATTCTTTTGTACACATGAGAGGTTCAGCTCATCATACTAAGTTATGTCAATTTCAAATGCCTTACTTGAATACGTGCTTTGTCGCATGCGACAAAATTACTTCACATGCCGTGCTAGTAGCCGAGCCTATTAATTGCACGTTGTATGTATTGCATTAGTCATGTTGCATTACTTAGGATCGGGTATTTTTCTGCTTATTTTTTTTTTCCTATGGCTTGCCTCGGAGTACTAGGTGAGCGGTTCTGCTTTAGCATATTGCATACGTGTGAATGTTGCAATGTCAAGCATGTTTTACTATGAGGCTAAGTGCTTAATTGAGATATCTCTTGAATGTCGGTGGATGGAGGCTTCTGCTTAAGTTGTGATAATTTGATAAATGTACATATGAGATCGCTTTTTTTTTTTTTTATAAAAAAAAAAAAAAAAAAAAAAGTGGTGCCTATTCAAACACTTTTTCAAAACACACATGAAATCAAAGTGTTCCAACTTTTGTGAATTAGTCTATATTTGTGTGCAACACATAGTAACAATAGCATAATAATCGGAATAAGAGCATATAATATAAAAAAGAATCATATCATCATTAGTAGAGGCCGATCTTTGATCGGGTGAGTGGGGTGCTCAATTCATGACCTTCCCCTCTCATACCTAAGTTCCCAAGCCGAGACACTATGGTGATGACGAACTAATGGCCTTTAGTACGAGTCACGGGGTTTCCTAAATTCCCAAAAATATTTAGGTGGCGACTCTGAAATCTGGCAATGTAGTCCATTTTTGGCATCTTTCAAAATCGATTTTCTAAAATGGTTTGCTGCATTTGAACTCTTTTATGTTTATCCGTTTCACATTGCTCTTGTGGAACCAGATTCAGAATCACGAGAGTCCAAACTGTAGGGCTATCGTATCCAAGGAGACTAAACCCCTCTGAGAAGCACGAAAAGCAAGCTACACACTCCCATATAACACTCCAAAAAAAGGATGTCGAATTCTTCTAACCATTCCAAAAGAAGTACAAAAAATCCTTAGTAAGCTTTGGCATATAACGCCCCAAGTTTTAATTACATGAAAACATTACTAAAGCCTTTAATTTAGGTCCATTTTTTTTTATATGTCTATTACCCTTGAGTAATAGAAATAAAATAATACATGTTCTCTCTCTCAATGAATATTATAATGACAACAATACATGCCAATCTCCTACTGTAAAGCTACAAATGAATAAATACAAATACAAGATCCATTTCCTTTACATCTACTATGAAGTTATACAAAGGGACTCAAGGACTCCATAACTCTTCAATCAAAGAATCCAAACTTTCTTCCTGTAAAAAGATAAAACAACAAAGAGTGGAACACTAATGCCCAGTAAGAATCTCATAGTTCTGAATCAATAACTAACACACAGATAGAAATGATCATGCATGCAAGGTGATACT
Source organism: Camellia granthamiana (assembly GCA_036172215.1). Taxonomy (NCBI): domain Eukaryota; kingdom Viridiplantae; phylum Streptophyta; class Magnoliopsida; order Ericales; family Theaceae; genus Camellia; species Camellia granthamiana. Next base: position 75,325,011 of record CM069904.1, read on the forward strand.
ATATAGTAGGGTGACATTTTATAATTCTAAAATATCATAAGTAAGGTACCTTTTTCTTAAAAAAAATTATTTAAACGCTTTTAAGAAAAACCTTCAGCCATTAAAAATTACCCCTTAACCTTAGAAAACCATAGATCCTTGTGAAACAAACATATTTGAGAAACAACATCATTTAGAAATTATTAACCAATTCCCAAGATATTTCTCTTTTAATTTCCATTTTTAATATTCCTCTTTTCTTTCATTCTTCCTTTCTACTCATTATATTTATTTAGAACTCTATAACTTCAAATTCAAGTTCCCTTTTTGATTCACTAACAATTCTCCTATACTCAATTCACACCGTTATTTACACTCTCAAATTTCATTTTTAGATAACACAAGATTAATAAACCCCTTTCAATTCAGTCTCTCATTCATTTACAGAACAACACTCATAATTTACCTTTGGTGTCACCACTAATTCATTAAGTTCACCATCACCAATCCATAATCCCCTTATCCATTTTTAGGTTCCATTCTTTACAAATAATGTCTATGTGCATTTCCTCTTTATACCAAGTTACACATCAATTTGCAATTTCACAGATTCCTCACAAGTCACCAATAACATCATCAACTCAACACACATCTCAACACACATCTCAACACACATCTCAACATAATCCACCTTTTGCCGACTTACTACGGCGGGATAGCGAGCACCCAATCCATAACACTTTCCACCTTTCACCAGCTATTATACAGCGGGAAATAAACTCCCAAAAACCATTTTCTCAAAAGCCATTTTCTTCCAAAAACCACATTTCTCCAAAAACCATTTTTCCACTTTTTAAAACCATCCCCCATATTTGCTAGCTATTATACGGTAGGATGTGAGCACCCAAAACATTTTCGAAAACCATCCGTTTTTCCACTTTTGCCGGCTATTATACGGTAAGACTGTGTGGACACCCAAAAATCATTTTTCCACTTTTGCCGACTATTATATGGCAAGACTGTGTGGACACCAAAAAATCATTTTTCCTACATTCGTCCAGCGATAAGCCTAGACAGGGCAATTGGGCACCTTTATTTCAGAACCACCGCCACATTTGCCGGCTATTATACGGCGGGATGTGGGCCCCAAAAAACATTTTCAACTCCCCGCACGGCTACCAACACAACACCACCCAACACAACTCCACTCCTCTCAACGCAACATAACTCGACTCAACACAACCCAATGTAACCCAACGCAACCCAACGCAACACACCCTAACACCATTCAACATAGCTTAACACAATCCAATACGATTCAACATAGTCAATACGATTCAACATAATTCAACACAATTCAACATGACGCAATACAATATAATTCACCACCACACAATGCAATTTGACATAATTCAAGGTAAATTCTTAAATCCCATTTCAACATTCCATCACCAAGTTTATGTCATTCATATCATTAACAAATCTTTTCCCCTAAATTTCATTTCATATTATAGCATGATTTACAATATCCATAATAAAGGTTCAATCGCTAATTTTTACATAATTTTCAAACACTTCCAAAATTCAATTAAACTTGTATATATATTTAATTCAACCTCTCAATTTCATGATTCTACTTTCAATTTAACAAAATCATTAATTATCCTCATGAGTCAACTTAGGGTTTTCAAGAAAAATCAAAACTTTCAAGAAAAATTCAAACTTCTCACACCACTACTTTTTATTTCAATTTTCCTATTGATTATACACCTAAGGTTCATAATCCACAATCTTAACTCAACAATTGAACCCCAACACTTCAAACCCTAAGCCCTCAATCTCATGATGTAACACTTCATGCTTAAAAATGTAGATTTTGTATTTATATAATCAAAATACCACAAATCTATCTATTAATGCAAGTATTGAAGGAGAACTAGGACCCCTACCTCAAGGATCAAGCAAGAAAGCAAAGCTCAAGAAGAATCCTTCGCAATTCCAAATTCTAATCGGTTGAAAATGTTGAGCTTCAAGTATTCTTCACTTTTTGGTAAGAGATCTTGGCCAAATCTTTGAGAAATTGAAGCTATTTGGGTCAAGAAATCAAGGGTTTTCAGACCTAGGATGAGGGGAAGGAAGAGGGAAAAGGAAAGTGCAAAGAATGATCTAGAAACTCACTTTTTAAGTTGCTGAATTCGAGCAGTCCGCTCGAGCGCCTCTTTTCCCCGCTCGAGCATACCTATTTCCAGCACAGATACTAAAACTTCAAACGGGTATAACTCTTCTATCCGGACTCCGTTTTAGGTCGTTCTTGTGTCCAAATTGAAGGCCCAAAAACAAGATTTCCAATGGTTCTAGCCACACACCAAAATTCAAAGTGTGGAAAAAGAAAATGGCAAAAGGGTGACGGCTGTTTGTAGGAAAATTATCCGAATTAAAGTTTTTCGTCCAATCTTACTTTACCATCATGTTACCACTTCAACCAATGTCCCAAAATAAAACAAGGAGGCTCCAAACATAATAATAAAAATGTCAAGAGCAATCGCACTAGTCCCAGAAATTCAAACACAACTAGGCAGACCGCTCGAGCGTCCAATCTTACGCTCGAGCGAACAGACCAACAAAGCCGACCCGCTCGAGCGGAAATTCACAACTCTTAGAATCTTGGACAAACTGCACAAGTATTGGGAGCCTCACAAGTCCGCTCGAGCGTCAACTCTCCCGCTTGAGCGGAGGAAAAAATTCTGGATCGTTACATGGCAAATGTGTAATTTCAAACTGTGAGTGTTACGTTTGGAAAAAGCATATTGAGGAGTTTTTTAGTGTTTCTGTGTGTGTTACATTGAAGTATGTTACATTGGAATGTTATGTTTGAGATTACATTGATTAAAGTGTTATTTTTTAGAAAAGTACACTAAGGAGTTTTTTTAGAGTTTTACGTTGTTACGTTTGGGAAAAGTACGCCAATGAATTTTTTAGTGTGTTACATTGGAGTGTTGCGTTGTTGGAGCGTTACATTGGAGCGTTATGTTTTTGTTCATAATGTAAGATTTATTCTAGAAGGAGGAAAAATCTAAAACCTCTATAGTGCGGATTGCCCAAATGTGTAATTTTACATTTTGAGAAACCCACTTTTATACTTAAAAAATTAAACCCAAACACGTAAGTGACTACCCTTTTGTGTAACTTTCACTTTAATGAGACCTTTGGGTTCATAAGAAAAAAAGGAAGGACTAAACAGTTCACATGATCATATTTTGGGATTTATTAGTGCTTCACCCTAATTTGTTTCTTCTTCCTTGCCTTTTCATTTTCATTTCCAAATGCTTATCAAAATTTTTGATCCAAACATAACCTAAGGGTGACCAATTACCTCTGTAATTTTTTGTGTTTAATTCAAGCTTTGATGAGGCAATGGGAAACTTTAAAAATTAATATAGAACTTTGTTAGTGTATGTAGACACCCCATTTTTGACCGCCCTTAAGCCTAGGGCACCTTAGGTCGATTACTCAATGATGAAAGATACGCTGTACAAACGTTCGACTTCCTCAACAAGAATAGCTTCTAATCCCAACCTTACACCCCATTTTTTACCAAAACTATTTTGGACCTTAAAACCCCATTTTTCAAAATATTTTTCCAAATATTTTTACGATGTTCCGAAGCTCGCATTTCATTTAAAATATTGCACTTTTCGGTAAACTGGGCAAGGACAAAGTGGAAATAAATGAAGGGAGGTGAACTCTTTGAAAAATATTTAAAACATCTTATTTATAGGTTTGGAGTTGAAGGAAATAGGAGGGGAGGGAAGAAAAATAGTTGGGAGAAAGGTTGGGCATCAATCCGTTAGGACAAAAATGAGTAGCCTTCACTAAAATAGGAATATATCTTTGCACACTTAGAATTTATATGGGAGGCCACCACCATTGGAAAGTACACTTTCGGGCCTTTAATTTAGACTCAAGAATGACCTAAAACCGAGTTCGAATGATTGAAATATGCCTGTTTGAAGTCGAACTTGAAAATAGATTTTTCTGGCCGGCCACTTGTGTCAAAAAATAGTTTTTGTAGATATTTGTGCCAACTGTCTCCCATAGGTTCATGCATGATATCAGCTGTATATATACAGATATTTTTGACCTAGACACATATTTTTCTATATATACTTGACCTCCCCTCTTGAAATTAGGTGAGAAAAAATTTCAAAAACTCCAAAACTTGCATAGCACTCTCTCTCTCTCTCTCTCTCTCTCTCTCTCTATATCTTGAAACCTACACACTCTCACTCTACACTTCCTACACCAAAAATTTAGCTCTTCTTGCAGAGGTTCTTGAGCTCAAATCTCAGCCCTTGAGAGTGAGAACTTGTGGGTTTATTAACAAAAAAAGTTACCTTACTTCAAGAGGTATAATTTTGAGCATCTCTTCACTACTTTTTCCTTATCTTTTCTCCCTATTTTTAGACTATTTTTCAACTGTCTTTATGGGCTGAAGCTTGTAGTTTAAGGTTATTAAAGGTAGAGGGGTTAATCACCATTTTTTGAAGCTTGTCGCTTAAGCCTATACACTTGTGTTTCTCATCTCTTCATCAACATTTTTTGAGCTTTTTACCACTGATTTTTAGAGGTTTTCAGAGATAAAAATGTGGTTTTGAAGTCCCAAAAATAGAGGGGTTAGCCTCCCCTCCTTGTACTTGTGTGCTAGTTTTAATCCATCAATATTTTAGCTTATTGTTGTAGTTATTTTTGTCTTCATTCTAGCACTTTTTTGGACTGTGTTAGTACTGTTTTTATGAGTTAACTTCATTCATGCTTTGTATAGTATGCTTGTAGTGTAGGCTTGGTGGTTTAGGCCTTGGCCACCAACCTATTTGAGTTGATAACATTTATTTCTTGATTTCCCTACTTTTATTCACCTCTAAGCATCTCTGCAATCTTCCTCATTTCTTGGCTTTTTCTCTTTGTTTTGAGAGTTGCTTCAAAAGGAACATTGTTTAAGCTTGAAGGGTGATATTGTGTTTAATGGTTTAATCCCTTTGGGGGTTCATTACCAATGGCATGATCTCCCTTTCATGCCTAAAACAACATTTGGTTTGACACTTCTCTCTAATAGTGGACTTAAAGCTTATCATTGGACTTAATTGACTAATGAATGGAAGGTAATTAAAATGAAGTAATAAAACTTGGACTAAAATGGAACAAGATAATAAAATCAAGTTTGGGGTTCAATCGGACGTTAATTGAACCTATTGAGTCTTGAGTCGTTTCATACTTGTTAGTGATGAAAATGGTTCAAGAGTTAATGTCAGCCCCTTCCCTTGATCAATCCATGATAGGGAGGAGGTTTTGTTGGTCTTTCCTTACCATTTATTGAAATTGTATCCCTTGATTCATAAGTCATCACACAATGAAATTGCGCCAATTCATAGCTTGCGAATCGAGCATATCCCTCCTTTGACCTGTTTAATGATAAGGAGAGGCAAGGTGGACAAACATCCCCTGAGAATGCTCTGTTTGTGCTCTGTCGCAGCAAGAGAAACCCAATATTAGTGGGCGGCAAGCCACTATTAGTGGCTGGTCGGCCACCACTTCTGGCCTACTGGCCACTTTTGTCCACCAAGTAGTACCCTCATTTTTTACAGAACAGAGCAGAGGCTGAGGTAAAACAGTGCAAGTTTTTGGCTGCAAAACAACCCTCTTGGTAGCAAAACAGAGGCATCTTCAGGTGGAAAATCTGCGTACATGTATAAGTCATCCCTCGTCTCTCAGGGCTCGTTAAATTATACTTGTAGCAGTTAATTAATTAAGTTGATTAATGATGTTTTGTAGTCAATTAATTAGTTTAAGTTCTAATTTGTAATTAATTAAGTAGAATAGTTTAAATTTTGTGTAGTAATTAATTAGCTAAAGCCGTTAGTTAATTCGTGGTATTGTCATAATTAGCTATTGTAGTTAATTTATTTCATTTGGCTTGTAATAGCTAGTTAATTAGCTTAGCTAGTCCATTCATTCGGACCCTTCTGGGCGAGGGCAAATATGTAATAATGTGTATGTCTTCCATCCCCACGTCTTTCTCATTTTATTTACTTGCTTATAATGGGTAGTTTAGAACATCATGTGTTCTTTTAGCATTTCCCATGTTTGCATCCATTTATCTTTCATGAATCGAGGCTCGGTTTATCATTCTAACAAACATTGTCATTTATTACTTCGTTGAATAAGTGTTTAAACCGCATGCTATCAAATTGATTTACATGTCAAAATTAGTAGCCGAGCCTATTAAGTGCATTTTTGCATGTGTTGCATTAGGCATTTTGCATTAGTTAGGACCATGCATTTTTCTAACTAGTTTCTCTTTTGGCTCGCCTCGGGAATTGGGGTAAGCATTTATTGCTTTAGCATATTGCATGCGTGTGATTATTGCCATGTCAAGCATGAATACCATGAGGCTAAGTGCTTTAGTGATATTTCTGTTTGATTGCCTGTGGTTGAAGGCTAATTGCTTGAATTAGAATAGTTTGATCGATGTACATATGAGATCACTTTTTCAAATGGTACATATTCGAAACAATTTTCAAAAACAAACTTGAAATCAAATGTTCCAAGTTTTGCAAATTAGTCTATACTTGTGTACAACACATAGTAATGTTATAATCGGAACAAGAGCATATAATGTAAATAAGATTCGCATCTTGATTAGCAGAGGCCGATCTTTGATTAGGCGAATGGAGGTGCTCAATTCATGACCTTCCCCTCTCGTACCTAAGTTCCCGAGCCGAGACAACTTTGGTGATGACAGATAAGTGGCCTTTAGCATGAGTCCCAGGTTTCCTAAATTTTTCAAAACATTTAGATGGCGACTCTGTATCTGGCAAAGCAGTATATTTTTGGCATTTTGATTCAAAATCAATTTTCCAAAAGATTTGTCAGATTTGGACTCTTTTGTGTTTATCTATTTCACATTGCACTTGTGAGATTAGATTCAGAACCACGGGAGTCCGAACTGTAGGACTAGTCGTATTCAAAAGGAGCTCGAAAAGTCGAGCTACAGTTTCTGGCGACTTTGCTGGGGATTTATAGAACTTGACTCGAACTTCATGATGTGAAATTTTATCTACACTTATATGTTCTTTGGATTGCATTTGCATTGGCGAGCTTAAGTTACTGTGTTTGCCATCTGCTATTCCTAGACGGTTTGCTGGAGGCTTGCCCAAAAGCTTGTCAAAAGGCTGACCAGTCATGGGCTTTGCCATGTTGGAAACACAACCCTTAGATCTAGACTACCGCTGTACCGTTTGATCCTCCTTTCATTTCTCGGTGTTAGGTGTGAGAGGTATTAGGTAGTCTTGCTGAGATACCTTTTTTGACTATTTGGCCTAGCTGCATATAATAAAGCCATAGTGATTGTTTCAAACTACGACAGGATTCTTACCTGAATGCAAGATTGCATGAAACCACGTGTTTGAAATAGTGAAACCCTAGTTCATGCCAAAACTAGGACAGGGCAACCCTTCCCCCTCATAGGGGCGTTTTGGCTCTCTTTACTTGGTATGTGCTTTACAGTAAGACTGTACAGGAAAGTTCATATCTGTGGCACAATTGGTATTTGTTCTGGGGAAGAATTCAATAGGGAGTAAATTCATTCAGCTGTGATCATATCTGTTCTAGTGAAATTGGGCTGAGGTGCTGTCTGTTTTCTCTTTTGCAAGATAGTCTTGGAACTATAGCTTCAAAAGGCTCTGATATCCCCCAGGTACTTTGGACTCGTGTCAATAGACTTTGTCAAGTCGGAGACTTAGTTTAGGAGCAGCCAGTGTTTGTTTCACTGTCACCGGTTACAAGGCAAAGAACAGTTAGACAGAATTCACCAGTCCGGTTCTTACAGCAATAACCTCTCAGCTCACCTATGTTCAGTTCGGTCCAAGAATAGACATCTACTTCCTATCCAAATCAAGAACAGTCATCCATTTCAATGGCACAGTATCCCTCGATAAATATGGAGGACTTAATACTCCAACTGCAACAGACATTACAGCAGGACGCGGCTTATTAGGCTGAGGTTGTAGCCTGTTAGGCCGAAGTTATAACTAGGTTACAGCAACATCAACCGCAGCTAGCAGCTGGCTTTGCATCACATGTGCCTATCGCAGCTATTCCTGTGCCCAGTGCCACTGCTAATACTGCCGCTGCGCAAGATCCGCAAATCCAGGGTAATTCCGTTTTTCTAGTCCCAACAGAACCCATCATAGCACAAGTTTTCAAAGCCCCGATTTATCAGACCGAGGCACCATTCGAATTTGAGGTTGACCCGACTGCACTCAAAGTCAACAAACTACAAAAGTTGTTCAAGAAGGCACAAGGGGTCAATTCCATTCCGAATATTAAGGATGGATATACTGAATCCGTCGTTACTTTGCCAGAGGAGTTCAAGATGTCGTATACTGACCGTTTTGATGGCTCTAGAGATCCAATTGTACATCTGCACCTATTTTCTGATATCTTGCGACCAATGGGTTTGACCCGAGTTCAGAAGTTGTCACTATTTAGCCGAACCATGTCTGGAATAGCTACCATCTGGTATGCTAAATTGGAGGACTTTGTGAAACAAAGCTGGCAGGAGTTGGTTGAATCCTTCGTTGCCCAATATTCTTACAACACGCAGATAAAGGTCATAACTCGTGATCTTGAGGCAACGCATCAGGAGTCGAATGAGGGCTTCTCAAAGTTTGTTATTCGATGGAGGGCAAAGGCAGCTATAATGGCAAATAGGCCTCTAGAGAAAGAGCAAGTCCATATCATTGTTAGAAATCTGCATCAAAGGTTATTATAGAAAATGATAGTCCTCTCACTATTCAACTTTAAGGACCTCCATGAAATTGGGATTCAAATCGAGGATACCGTCAGACAAAGAATCATTGTGGAAGCTAATGAGCCTATACGGAAGAATGTTGTTTATGGTTCCAATGCTACTACCAGTGGTAGCACAACTGTGAAATGCTCAGAAGTAAACACTGTCACCACGCCCATCGAAAACTCGTTTACTGATAATAGCCAAAAACTAACCACTTCAACTCAGCCCCAAGCCCGAAATTTCCATCCTCTTTACATGAGTCTCTCTCAAGCCTTGAAAACACTGCTAGAAAAAGGGCACCTAGAGCTACTAGAACCCCGACTCCTTTTAAATCCTCTTCCACCAAGACATGACCCCACTAAACACTATGCTTATCATCAACAATCGGGTCATGATACAAACCGTTGCATCCGCCTCCGTCATAAGATTCAGGATCTGATTGACGAAGAGATCATAACTCCACCAAAAAAACCTCAGGCCATCACTAACCCATTACCTCCACACCTCAACCTAATCCATACACTATCATCCACCTACAGCCCCATCATATACATCACCCCAGCCTTTTTACCCAAGCCTGAGGTGTTCATTCCAGAAAGCATGGACTTGTGTATGATGGATGCACTCAAACCCCAATCATCTCAAACCCATGAACCCACTACTTCTGAGCTAATGAGCATGATTGAAGATTTGCAGAGAACTGTGACAGATTTAGTCTTTGGGATTTTGTCTCCATCATCAACCATATTACATGCCAGAAATTTCACGCCAAAAGGCTCCCCAATCTTAAGGCGAGCTGCAATTGAAAACGGCCAACCTAAAGCTATCTCAAGTCTGGGTTATCACATGTCAACTATGAATGGGCCTCGCTTCGATATAGTCACCCAATCCCTTGGCAAAGCTAAAGCAAGTGGCAAAAACAAGGCTGAGGCAAGTATCGATCCGAATGCACATCTCCGATGGGCTATAAAGGCTTTTAAGGCCAAAGGGCTAAACAAACAGCAAGTGTTTGTAGTTGTTGCAAAAACTATGGATGACACTTTTGTCGCTCAAGATGGGAGCATTTTGAATCAAGGGGTAAGCCAGGAAAAAGGATGCCTTACTAGAAACACCTATTTCAGCTCCAATCCTACACTCGTAAGATATCATCAAACCCAAGCAACACCTGCCAACCCCTCTGTCAATCATTCCAGGATTGGTAACCGCACCTTCAATCTCATTTTCATGACCTTATCCAAAGCTCTCCAAATCCTTATAAGACAAGGCCATTTCAAACCCCTTGACCCTCGGCCTCTCCCTAATCCCCTTCCAGCCAAGTATAATGCTGCCGAGTACTGCGCCTTTCATCAACACTGGCCATGACACTGACTACTTGTCAGGACCCAAACTCGCCCTTATAGGTTTAGCATCTTAACCGGCCAGTAATCCTGAATTACCGAAGGCCTCTGAAACAAAATAACATAATATTAGGGGCTAGCGGAAGCAAATAACAAATATACAACATCCATTGAGCTGTGCAGACTTACATGAGACAGAAAAATTTTAAACTTTTTATATACATATCTACACATCATCCTTACGTCATCATACATATACAGATTAGACAAAAGGGGACTTAGCCCTATTTACAAAATAAACAAAGACTTGTTTACAACAAGCAAGAAAACAAAACTTGAACTTTAATCGCATAGCTATAACCATTTGACATATCTGGAACCTCCACGGGAGGCACATAGGTTGGCTGACAAAAAAGCAGATTCCAGGCACACGCTTCTAAGCTTGGTCATGCGCCTGATCACCTACATACGTAAATAATACAGTGAGCTGGAGCCTAGTGAATAATAACAAGGTAAAGGGTTTTAATAAATGATGTCCATCACAGAATTAGAAATCAGAATTTATAATAGAAACATATTCTTATTAGAAACAGAGTCTTATGCATATTCATATTTCAAATCAGAAATGGATTCAGATATATGTTCATATTCATATTCAGATTTTGCATAAGATCATACGTGGTACACCCATTAGCTATCATATCAACTTGGTCCTGAGACCCACATGTATAGTTGATACCGACGACCATAAAGGTCCATATCTTGCATGCAAGTAGCCATGGTATTGTTACCCCTAGGCAAGGGCCACGTGAATATAGGCCTCGGTATTGTTACCTGCGGACAAGGGCCACGTGAATATAAGTTACAGTATTGTTACCCCTGGGCGAGGGCCACATGCATATTGGCCACGGTATTGTTACCCCAGGGCGAGGGCCACATTAACTAAGGATACCACAAATACATTTCAGAAAAATAGACATTTATTCATAATTCATAAAATAGCATTTCAGAAAATAGATCGTATCATATCAGCCAAAAAATACTTGTAATTAAACATAAATTTACAGAATTATTACTCACAGATGGCTCCGCTAGTAGATCAGATAATGCAAACAAATCAAATATATCAGGCAAATGATAGCGTGTGACCTACACAAACACATAACATATACATATTGAAATACAATATTAATTTTTTGATCAAAGTTGACTTTCTTGTTTTCTATTTAAATAATCCGAAGGTCTACTACGCTTATTCTTTCTTTATTCAAATGAATATGGTTCTCGTTTCACATATTCTTTCATCACTAAATCATTCTTTTCTGAATAAATCAATTCCTTACTCGACTTCTTAATCAAGTATTACTAAGTTAATGACTTATTCTTTAATCAACTGATTAATGTTGATTGTTAGCTTATTAATCCTTTTTGAGTCATAAATCATGTCTAGAATGCTTTGGAAAGAGATAAAAATAAAAATGTGAATTAAATACAATTTTTCAAAATATGTTAAAAATAGGGTCTTCGCTCGAGCGAACCTTTGGTTGCTCGAGCGGTCTGCAAAGCTTTATAAAAAAAAATACTGGTTGGCCTTAATGTTTGCTCGAGCGATGACTTTTTCACTCAAGCGGCCAACAAATTTCCTGTGCTTTCAAAATCAACAAATAATTTCCAAACACATTTTTAGAACTTAAACTCTTGCAAGAACCAATTTAAACATGTAATTTTATTAATAAAGATGAACCATGACTAATTTTCCAATTTCTAATACAAAAATCTCTTTCATCATTAAGATTAAAACCAATAATTTCATGAATATAATAATTCCAACATTCTTCTTCTTTGTTTTATAAAACAGAAATTAAAGCTATAAAGCCCTTTCAAAATATTTACATGTAAGAAATTTAAATCAAAATAAAACTAATTTTTGATTTTATAATTTATTTCCATATTGATTAACCTTGACCGTGTTCATGAATTAATTCTTTAATTTCTCCAAATTACATGCATGTAACAATAAGATTCAAATTCATAGAAAACATTCAAAATCAAACCCAAAATAATTAATTTCTAAATTAATTTCCATAATCATGAACCTAACTCATCTTCTTCCTAATTTATTTTTGTTTACATAAAATTGACTTCAAACTCTTTTCTATCTCCCTTCAAGACATGAAATTAAAATTATAAACTTCTTAGATAACCATTTGTATGTATGGAATTAAGATCAAAACTAACTATTTTATATTTTTAAATCATAATTTTACTTCTTATATTGCTCTAATATAAATTTTTATTACTTTCTTCATATCAATTCTAATTTAAGCCCATAAACTTTTAAAACATGAATTAAAGTCTAAAATCTTAAAAATTCACAATGCATGTAAGGTTAGACTTCAAATTATGAAGGATGACAAAAATAAAACTCAAACTAATTAATTTCCAAATTTGTTTCCATAATCTAAAACTTAACTCCATTTTTCTTCATCTTCTTGCTAATTCCTTTCAATTACATGATTTTGATTCATATTTCATCTTTAATTTCAAGTGTAATGTAAAGATTCTACAAAAATTAAGTATGATTTCATACCTTAAACTTAAATCTCAAGAAGTTTAGTTGATTATCTTTTCATTCTCTTGTTCCACCTAGCTTTTCTTCTCTTAATTTTCTTCTTCTCGGACTAAATTTTGCTTCTCTCTCTCTCTCTCTCTCTCTCTCTCTCTCGGTTATTCTCTCTTTCTCTCCACTCATGAACTCACATTTTCTCTTACTCCCTTTCCTAGCCAAGCAGAACATATGGGATAATGCACATACATCTGTTGACTTAAGGGTTATCAACACATCACACACATGTTCTCTTCTTGTAACATGTGCACACACTTGCACATTTCTTTGAGCTCCAACACAACACTCACATGCACACGCACAGATTTCTCTACACACACACATATTTCTCTGCACACACACACCCACAATTCTAGTTTGTTCCATAATTTAATTTATGTCTAGGATTAATTTAATTAAGCATCACTTAATCTTAATAAATTTTGATTAACATAAAATTAGCTAATTATAACTAATCTCAAATCTCACATAATTTAATTAGTCTAATTGACTTCCATTAGAGCCTAATTAAATATATTTAAATTTATCAATCCGAATCAGATTTTTAATCAAACTTCCAAAAGGCTCCAAATATCAAATTAAATTTATTTCAATCCTCAATTTTGGTTTCTTAAATCATTAAGATCTTCAATTTCATATTAAACTTCAAAATCTTTGCCAATAAATTACATACTCGATTGAATACCTCAATTTAATACCTCACAAATATATTTGACTCATAATAACCTTAATTCCCAATTCTCATAAATTAATTAACTCCAATTCAAACCCAATTAATCAAATCTCCATTTTATAAATCTGAATTGAATATTCAATTAAATTCTCATACGGTCCGATACTTGAAATTAAAATAATTCAATTCACCAATTATACTTTCTTGAGCCATGTAGGCTTTCAACTTCTAATTCCAAAATAAATCCTCAATAGAATTATATACGAACCAGTCTCCATAGTTTTCATAAATCTCGGATTAAATTGGAATAATTGATAATTAAAATTCAAATCTCCTCGATTAATTAAGTGTTAATCATTATACGTGATGGGGTCGTTACACTGCTGTTTTCGCATTTTCCATGAAATACAAGATTTGATTGACAACAAGGTCATCGCTGCACCGGGTCCTACAAAGTCTATCAGCGCTAGATTGATGAACTTGGGGGATAGTGTGAATATGTGATCGGGGATGAACCACCTGCTGATGGTGCTCATTTTACTCCAGATGTGGTAGATGGCACATACTGTTTTAGCACTTTGAAATGTTGTTTATTGTACTTTCGGACTTGGGTATTGAATCAGTCTTGTTGTGTTGTATTGAGTCAGTCTTGTTGTGTTAGAGTTAAGTGATTCCGGGGGTGTTACCTTGGACATCACTATTTTGTTTTGTTTGTCTTTTTCACTCTTTCTTTTGCGTCTGTTTCTATCATTGAGCCAGTTGAGCCAGAAGATCTGAATGAAACGGCAGTATTTTTCACCTACTTGTCTGTGCCTTTAAATCATTGCAATTGACCAAAGTTTTTCAAAACTTTTCTAACACTGATGAAAACAAAGAGGGAGGAATTCCTCGAGATTTGCAAAAATTTGATCAACTGAGAGGAAGAGAGGCCTGCTAAGCCCTTAATGAATGAGATCATGTCTGTTAATGTAAGTACTGAGAAGGATCCTGGCTTGGTCCAGATTGGTTCTACATTGTCTTCAAAGGAGCCTGAGCGACTAGTCGCTTTATTAAAAGATTTCAAAAAATATTTTGCGTGGTCCTACGAAGACATGCATGGAATCGATCTTGAGATTGTACATCATAGGATTACTCTCGGCCTTGAGACTCAAGCCCTAATTTAGAATGTTCAACGGTCAACCAAAATATGAGGCTTGCAAGGTCGAATTGGAAGCAACCCTTGAACTAGGGGCAATAAGGTCGTATGTCATCAAAGGAAGCTTGTATAGCTGGATGAGAAGCAACCCTTGAACTAGGGGCAAAAAGGTTAGATATTCTCGAAGATTCAAAACTAGGTCATTTCTCAAGCCAATGAAGATCGGCAAGAAAGCCAAATCCTAGAATCTGAAAGCAGAAATTTATTACTGAAAGACAATCAAGTTCCTATCCACAACACTAAGGGCAAATTCAGACCCAATTGGATGGGCTCTTACATCATCAAGACTATTTAGTCAAGGACAACAACCATTCTCGTGGATTCAAATGGCTTAGATATCCTATGACCAATCAACATGGACAAGTTAAACGTTTCTATCCTTGAGAGGCTCGCTGGGCCAAAAACCCAGAAAGGCAACCCAGGCAAAAGTTAGAGCAAGAAAAAAAAAAGAACAAAAATGAAAAAATAAAAACAAAGAAAAGAAGAAGAAAGAAAAATGAAAAAGAAAAATAGAGCTTGCAAGGTTGAAAACCTGGAAGGGCGGCTTTGGCAAAAGTTAGAGTGCAAAAGGAGAGAGTTAATACTCAAGTGCACCTTAACCCTCGAGAACTACGTAAGGCCTGATTCCCATCTTTGGGATACGTAGGCAACTTCATCCTGAAGTTTGACCCCTACCATTGTTCAGACTGCTTGTCTCATCCATATCGATTGGCTGATCCTTATTCAACTCGGCTATCCTATCCATGTCCAATTGGCTTCAGTTGTCTGATTCCATTAAAAGATTCAGCTGCAGAACAAAGCAAGTTCGGATCTGAGGTTGTGCATCGTAAGAGTTGGTCGGGTAGTGGCCATTTGCGAAAATAGTTTTGAGGATTTTTAGAGAAGTTGACTAATTCTCTCGAAAATTATTCCATTTTTCAAAACTAGACCACTTCTTTGACCCAAAAAAGGAAAATTTTCAGTGCTCATATCCTGACTTATATGATTTCAAAGCAGAAAGTCGAACAAGCATGTTAAGCATGTTAATCTAACTCTCATGTTGGTTAAAATTGTTTTAGCGGAAAGCCAAAAACAAAAAATGGTCAAAATGATGAACTAGGGGCATAGTTGAGTCAAGTTTTCTGTCTTTTCCCGTTGTCAGCGCATTCGCCAAAAAAGGCACAACTGAAGCTAGCAGCAGGGGTCAAAGGCTCTCTTATCCTCCAAGCAATGAGGTACCGAGTTAGTGCGAAGCACGAACTAGAAATAGAGCTAGATATTCAACCCCCCTCATAAGGTCAACAACTTCCAGCTTATCCATCAACCATACCTGGGAAGGGATAAAAAATAAGTGAGATTAAAGAATAGAGAGATGTGCGCTGAGAGAAAAAGTAAGGAAAGGGCTTTTCAGAGAAAAAGAGATTGAAGGCCAAAGTGATGTGAGAGCTAGGGGTGTGCGCGGTGCGGGTCAGTGCAGTTTAGGAGAAAAATAGAAATCGTATAGTGGGTGGTAGAATAATAAAAATGTCATTAGAATTTTCTATTTTTCTTATCAAAAACCAGCGGTTCGGTTGGCAAATAATAGCGGATTTGCCTTGGCATTTCGAGCGGATTGGCGGTTTATAAATATATAATTCAAATTACGAAACTTGAATCAAAGAATAAAAAGATCTAATTTATAAATTAACTAAAATAGTCAAAATTAAAATATTCATCTAATATAACATTAAACATTAACAAACTAGTAAACTAAAAAGAAATAACCATGCCACTTCAGGAATAAATAATGTTTGTGGTTCACTTAAATTAGCAGCAATTTAGTGATTGCAATATGCAGATATCAATGACATTATTAATCAGTGAACTAATGTTGCAACAAAAGGGCATCTTACAAACCAAATGGAAACATGTTACAAAAAAAGGGGGGCTCATTAGTTCACTGCTAAAACTTTTAAAATCAAATGACTTCATAAATTTTAGAATACAACTTGTTTTCACAATCCCTAATGGTTCATTATTATCCAAAGAAGTGAGATATACCATTACAGAACAGAAAATATTACAATTTATAATTGCAAATAGACCATCATCCTATGTTGTTGGTTTACATTATGGAAAATAAACAACCAATGAACTTTACTTATTCGGCATTGCAAAGAAATTCCATGAGGATGTTAATTAATGAACTCTGGTTTCCCTAACCCATTCCTCTTGTCTCCCACAACCCATTTCAGTTTTTTGTACCCAAACCGTTCGATTAACCGAGTTAAAGCCATTTTCTTTTCATCAGCGAGAGAAAAAGAAAAAAGTAGAGAGAGAGAGAGAGAGAGAAAATAGCAGAGAAAGAGTAGAGAGCAGCGAGAAAAAGCATAGAGAGAGTAGAGAGAGAGAGCAGCGAGAGAGTCACGTACTGATGCAATAAGTCGACGATGACGAGTAGGCACCGATCGGCAAGGGAATGAGACAGCGGCAACGGTGGTGTGGAGAGGCTATAACGGCAATGGTGACAGCCAATCGGCGAGGTGAGGAATGAGACCAGAAGACAGTGGTTATTAATCAATATGAATTAATGAGATGAAATATGTGGGTACCAAATAGGTTTAATTGAAGAATTATTGTGTGTGTGAGTATATGTATGATAGGTGTGTGGGGGTGTAATCTATGGCTGAAATTTCTTGCTGTGTGTATATGTAACATAGGATTTTTTTTTTTTTTCCTATCAGAGTCGAGTCGGGTCGGTTATAACCGCGGGTTAGCAAAATTTCATCTGCCAGCCACGCCGACCCGCAAACCTGGGACCCCAACCCGTCCGCCAGAGTTGAAAAAATGCGTGGTTCAAAGTGATTCGAAGCGATTTTGGCAGTTTTGGCAGTCTTATGCACACCCCTAGTGAGAGCCATAAATGAGAAAATGGTGGGAAACAATACCTGGAGAAGCAGTGGGCTCCTTGTGAATTGAGACGTCTCCCACCGCTGGAAAATATTCGAGTATTGTGTTTGTGGTCTTGTTTTGTTTTGATTCTTGTTTTAAGTCGTTTTGATTTCGATGAGTGACAATAGTTATGTTGGATTGTTTTTACTTTGTTTTTCCTTTGTTGAGTTGTGGTGTACTGTGGTCAGTCGTAGGCTCAATACCCGATGTAGACACCCCATTTTTGACCGCCCTTAAGACTTGGGCACTATTGATGGTTTACTTGGTGGAGAAAGGCGTGCAGGGCAAAGGTTCAGTTTCTTCGGCAAGGAGAGAGTCAAATCCCAACTTCATACCCCTTTTGGACCAAAACAATCTTGATCAAAAGATTTTAGACCTTGAAATCCTCTCTTTCAAAATGTTTTGAAAATAAAGTTCCTACAATGTTCCGACGCTCGCATTTCGTTAAATGTTGCGCTTTTCGGTAAACCGAGCAAGGACAAAGTGGAAACGAATGAAAGAGAGATGAAATCTTTGAAAAATCTTTCAAAACACTTTGTTTAGGGGTTTGGAGTTGAAGAAAAGAGGAAAGGAGAGAAGAAAACTAGTTTGGGAGAAGTTCGGCATGAATCCAGGTAGGACCAAAACTGCGCGGTTTCACCAAAACAGGCATAACTTTTTTCACAATTCGAATTTTTGTGAAAATCTGTCACCATTGGAAAGCTTACTTTCGGGGCTTCAATTTGGACACAAGAATGACCTGAAAAGGAGCTCAGATGAAGGAGTTATGGCCATTTGAAGTTGGACCTGGAAAGCAGAATTTTCCTGCCGACCAGAAAAACTAGCTGGCCGACCAGAAAAAGTGGTTGGCCGACCACTTTCTCTGAAAAACTGGTCAGCCGACCAGAAAAACTAGTCGGTTGACCACTTTAAGTGGTCGGGGGCCTTCCTGCATATTCTACAGGTGTTGTGGATGCCAGTTGTGCCAGCTGGAGTGCACAGATTGCATCCTCCATACACGTGTATGGAGGGATTGCATCTAGCTTCAAACTTCTTCAACAAGCTTGGTGCTTGTTTTTCTATAAGAGGAAAGGCTCTCTCTCTTGTCTCAGGTTCTGAAATTTGGCTGAGAGCCATACATACTCTCTCTCTCTCTCTCTCTCTCTATATTGAAGCCTTAAAGTGCATTTTCTTCACATTTGTGTACACAACTTCCTATCCAAACATTTTTGCCTTGTTGTTGAGTTGCTGGAGGATCTTGTGGAGACTTCAAAAAGCTGGTTTTGGGCTGCAGCAAGTGCTGTTGTTGCAGTGCTTCAAGGGTAATCTCTTTTTCCCTTTTTAAGCTCTATTTTGATTACACTCTTAGCCATATTTGCATACTTCTCTTGGCTTAGAATTAAACTACAAAAAGCTTTGTTTTTCAGTCCTTAACATATTTGTTTGAAGCCTTGTTGGTGTTGGGGGTGGTCTACCCCCTTTTAGGCCTTGTTTTGCCTTGTTTTGAGCCATCTCTTTAAGCCTTTGAGATCACCTTCTCTTAGCCTTTTAACCACTGAAATCCAGTAGATTTTTAGTGGGGGAAATGTGGTTTTTAGGCCTGAAATGAGAGGGGGTGGTCCCCTCTCCTCTTGTCTTGTTTGTATGCATAGAAGGTCTATCAAATGAGCATGTTTTTGCACTTCTTTGTGGCTTTGTTTAAGCTTGTTTTGGTGACTTTTGGGACCAGATATGACTCTGTTTTTGGCTGGTTTTATGGTCTCTTGAGTGGTTCATACACTTGTAGTGTAATTCCATATTACTAGCGTAACATGCTCTATACTTTGGACCATCATTTTAGCCTTTTTTTACTACACTCCAACATGATTTTGTCCATGTTTTAAGTGCTTTAGGTCATGCATGCCTTGCTTTGTATAGCCTTAGTGCATTTTGGCTCACTAGCTTTGAGTTTCATGGTCCCTAACATGGTTTACTTGAGTTGTTTGCATGCTTTGGCCTCATCTCTAACATGATTTCAGTTTGTGTAATGTGGCCATACCCTCACATTGGTCACTCTTTCAATGCTTTGAAGAGTTGGTGTTTCATGCCTTAAGAATAGGTCATTGTGCATGCCATCATGCTTAGGCCTTTGGGCTATCATTTCAGTGTTTATTTGGGGTTATTTTGGCATGCCTCAGATCTGTTTTGACTTGGTTCGGTCATCCCATGCATGCCTAATACACTTGTAGTGTAAATCACACAACCTAGTCTTGTATGCTTCAAGAAGTAGCATGTCATTCTAGGTTGTTTTGTTCCGATTTCAGTATGTTTTTGGTGATGTTTTGCCATGTCATGACTCTGTTTTGGTTCGGTTTGGTTGGCTCTTGCATGCTCCATGCACTTGTAATGCATTTCCAAGAAATAGCCTAACATGCATCATGCTTTAACATGTCATTCTAGCATGCTTTTGGCGTAACTTTAAGAAGCTTTTGTCAATGATTTACCATGATCTGGGATTGTTTTTGGTTACATTGGTCATATGCTTCATGTTTTGCATAGTTCTAGTACAAATGCATATGCTAGCTGCAAGCTTTGGGTGCCATGGCATGCCTCATTTGTGTTGATTGGGTGATTTGGCATCATTTCCCATGATATTTTAGAGCATTTAGGCCTGCCATATTCCCACTTCTTTCACCCTTTGAGTGCCTCTAAGGGTTGTCTATTGTTACCTAGCTTATAGGCCAATGCATGTGCATGCATGCCTTGCATTTTGTGCTTTCATTTTGGTGATTATGGCCACTGATTTGGACATGGCCGAGGCCCATCCATTTTGGTATAAGTCCATTGTGCATTGAGTATGCCATGTGGTTGCATGATCAAACATTGCATTTGTGCATGCCATATTCATTGCATTGTGTATGTTAGTTGCCATGTGCATTGTGTAGGCAAGCGTCATGAGCATTGTGTATGCCATGTAATTCATAGCATTGTGTATGCTAGTCGCATGTTTGCATGTCCATCCCTCGCATGTTTGCATGTCTAAGTTGTATCGCATTAGGTTGCATACTTGAAGTCGCATTGTGCATGCCATGTTTGTTGCATTGTGTTTGGGAACATGGGAAACGAGGGGCGTTTCATACTCGAAGTGATGAAACGTACCTCAATTCCCAATCCCCGACACTCTTGACTATACATGATGGAGTTCTAGGCTTTAGGTGTTTGTATGTGCATTCATTCCATATTGAGTTGCGCAATTCGGCCCCTCGACCATCATGCATCGAGATCCGTGATTGGTGGCCCGAGGGTCGAGACCTACACTCCCTTGAGCTTATGTAATGATAGGGAGGGTGGTCGCGCATACATGTGTTGCAAATACTTTGCCGTGCCCCTTTCTTGCCCTCTATTGCAAAAAACCAGAAACCAGCAGCAAAAACTGGTCGGCCGACCAGATAAAGTGGCTAGCCGACCACTTTTTCTGGTTTTCACCACAAAAAGTGGTCATAGGTGGTCTCCAAGGCCAATATCTGGTCGGCAGCCTTTCCCACAGGTTCCCTTGGTGGAGTTTCAGCCTTCTGGAGCTTTGTGCAGTGTTCTGAGATCAATTGCAAACAGAGGCAAGTCGGGGCATCGCGATGGATTTCCAAGCAAGGCAATTCGAGCATGCATGCATCCTTCATCATCCAAGGCAGAGCTGAGGCAGCCCACTTCACATAGTTTGCATGCTTATTTAATTGCTAATTTAGTTGATTTGTTAACTAGTTAGTGTTGTGTAATAATTAGCTGGAGCTTGTTATTCATTTTGTTGTATAATAACTAGTTTAATTAGAATAGTTGATTAATTAGTTGGTTCTGTATTATTTATTCGGACCCTCCGTCGAGAGGGCACAACTGTTGTAATAAGTGTGCGTGTGTCTGATGCATGTCTTCTAACCCCACATCTTTCTCCCTTTTATTTACCATCTTTTGATGGTTAGATTAGGGCATATTTCAATTAGCATACTTATGTTTGCATGCGTGCATCATTCATTCGTCTTGCATGCACTGGGCTCGACGCATCATACTAACTGTATTGTATTTCAATTCCTGTTTGAATACATGTATCAAATTGCATTTCACATGACATTTTAGAATAGCCGAGCCTATCTTAGTTGCATTTTGTATGTGTTGCATTAGGCAGTCTTGACATAGCTAGGATCATGCATTGATTTCTAACATAGCTTTTGTTTTGGCTCGGAGTACTCGGTAAGTGTTTATGCTTTAGCATCCTTGCATGTGTGTGAGTGACTGCCATGATAGTATGCTTGCCATGAGGCTAATTGCTTATGTGATATAACTGCCTGAATGCCTATGGATGAAGGTTGGGTTACTTGAATTGGGACAATTCATTGATTGCGAGTTTTAAGCCCACTTGAGAGTGGCAAATCACCATGTTTTCTAAGCCCACCTGAGGGTGGCAAAATTCATATTTTAGCCTACTTGCGAGTAGCAAACCGTTTTCAAAACGAATATGCAATGCTTTGTTCCAACTTAGGTAATCCAGTCTATACTTGTATGCTATGCGCATCACATAGTAATTCTAGGTTAATAATCGGAATAAGAGCACATGTGTTTTCAAAAACAAGATATCATGTTAGTAAAGGCCGATCTTTGATCAGGCGAGCGAGGGTGCTCATTGCATGACCTTCCCCTCTCGTACCCAAGTTCCCGAGCCGAGGCAACGTTGGTGATGACTGACACATGGCCTTAGGCACGAGTCAGGGTTTCCTAAATTCCCCCAAAATAAAATATTTAGGTGGCGACTCTGTATCTGGCAAAGCAGTCCATGTTTGGCACTTCTTTCTAAAAATCAATTTTTCAAAACGATTTGCTGGATTTGGACTCTTTGGTGATTTATCGATCTTGTATTGCACTTTGTGAGATTAGATTCAGAACCGTGACATTGAGTCCGAACTGTAGTAAGCCCAATGAACAAAACGGGTTTTTCCCGGGACGTTCGGGCACGTCTACACCCGGTTGAACTCATTCTTAGTTCCAATTTCAAAAAAAGAAATCGTTTTGTGCTCAGAGTGCCATGTTATTCTTAACATGATGTGCAACACAGTATTCTTTCTTTCATAAACTGCAGGGTCCAACCTCGATTAAGAGAGAGTAACAAAACCAGGACCCATCTGAAGCTACATAGGTTCTAGACTACAAAACAAAAGAGAAAAGGGAAATTTGGAGCATTTGAGTTTGTTTCAATTTCAGCAATTTTCGGGATTGCATTCTGGAGGCACCTTTTCAGGCCTTGTTATTTCTCTGAAGCATGAGTGTACCTTGACCTCAAGTTCAAGCCTACTTCAAGTTAGAATGGCGATCAAAAGTACTCTCCCTGAGCACCATTCCCCACCAAAGGCGTTTTAGTTGTGTTCGCAATGAGTTCCTAGGAGACTAACTGCGACGGTGGAAACTAGAGTTTGAATGACGATGCCTAGAACACAAAGGTTTGGAATTTCCGAGACTAAAGTCTGGTTTAAATACCCAAGGGTGTATCCCCGACTTGAAATTTGTATGGCAACCCTATAGGTTGAGGTAGCGTGTATGCGTCTCAATTCTGGATACTGAACCAACCTAGTCTGTCAACCCGTTAGAAAATAGGGAAAGTTATGAATATGATCATGGAGAAAGGTGGCATTCGTGGCTTCCACATCCTTGTCAGCATTTAAGGACCTTTGTACGATGAGTTGAAGGTAAGAGTTCGAAGAACACAAAAGGGAGATCCCTATCAGATTATAGCGGTTCATCGCCACTCACCCCGTGAGGTGCTTTCTAAAACGCCGTTTGTTTGTTTACTGCATTTCCAAAGCATCATCCACTACATTACTTGTCATATATATCATATTACCTATCGCACTTATTGCATTTATTTGCATCTTGCATTACCTTGTATCATTTATCCTTTTACCTTGAGCAGCGTTTAGGATCATTGTCCCTCGAGGCTTTTCTCAGGATGCGTGGGACGTGTTCCTGAGCGGTTTTTTTCCTAGACCTCTTTTCACGATTTCAGGTGGTTTGAGTGTTCCTTTCCTTATACAATTTCAGCGTGTTTGGAATTTATCTCAAGAATAGTGGAACGCGACCCTGAGCAGTTTTCTAGACCTCTTCTCATGATTTCAGCGTGGTTAGAGTGTTCCCTTCCTCACACGATTTCAGCGTGTTTGGAGTGTATCTCAAGGTGTGTAGAGACGCGACCCTGAGCGATGGGACCTCTTCTCACGATTTCAGTGTTATTTGAGTGTTCTCTTTCTCACACGATTTCAGTGTGTTTGGGATTTGTTCTTCCTCTTCTCACGATTCTAGCGTAGTTGGGATATGTCACCCTATTCATCCATTACATTCATTACATCATACCATTTTATCATCATGCATCATTTCCATGTTAAGCTTAGTTTGGCATGTGCTCATACCTTTCCCTCATTGAAACATGGTTCTGTCATGTGTAAGTACCCATGCTGTGCTGAGGCCAGTATTAAGGGTGTCAACACCTTTTCTGTGTTAGATGTGGTCTTTTTTGTGTCCATGCCTTTTCTACGTAAAATGTGGTTCAGCTTATGCCTTATTCACTGCATCCATTGCATCGTACTTTGTCTTGTTGCATTCAGCATTTAGGATCATCATCTTTCCCCAATAGATCATTCCTCACTTATATCATACCACCCAATTACTTGTACCCTTTCTATGAAAAACATAGTTTTGCATGTGCTCGCACCCCTTTCACGTTGAAACATGGTTCTGTTATATGTAAGCACCCATGTTGCGCTAAAGCCAGTATTAAGGGTGTAGGCACTTAGCTTATGTTAGGCGTCATTTGGTTGTGCCCACTTCTTTTCTATATAAAACGTAGTTTGATTTGCATCTCCATTCCTTTATGGTATTTGTGTGGTAAGCACTGCTTGTGGTTTGATTATATTATTTCATTGTACTACATATCATTTTTATTATTGCATTGCATTGTGTATCATTTTGCATTCTGCCCCTGAACTACACTGGTTTGATTCCTTGCAACGAAATACGTAGGCAACCTTCGAGTTCAATAAATTTCATCTGCATTATGTTTGTTTACCCAAGTCTTACGGCTTTGTCAAAATGGGTCGTCTTCGGGCTTTGACATTCACTGACGTCATTTCATGACTTCGAGCTCTGTCAAAGAGGGGTAACTGTAGACACCCCATTTTTGACCGCCCTTAAGACTTGGGCGCCTCAGGTCGATCACTCAATGATGAAAGATACACTGTACAAACGTTTGACTTCTTCAGCAAGAAGAGCTTCTAATCCCAACCTTACACCCCATTTTTGACCAAAACTATTTTAGACCTTAAAACCCTTTTTTTCAAAATATATTTCCAAATGTTTCTACGATGTTCCAAGGCTCGCATTTTGTTTAAAATATTACACTTTTTGGTAAACCGAGCAAGGACAAAGTGGAAATAAATGAAAGGGAGGTGAACTCTTTGAAAAAAATCTTTAAAACATCTTATTTATAGGTTTGAAGTTGAAGGAAATAGGAAGGGAGGGAAGAAAACTAGTTGGGAAAAAGGTTGGGCATCAATCCGTGACGACAAAAATGTGCAGCCTTCACTAAAATAGGCATATATCTTTGCACACTTATAATTTAGATGGGAGGCCACCATCATTGGAAATTAGACTTTCGGGGCTTTAATTTAGACTCAAGAATGACCTAAAACCGAGTCCGAATGATGGAGATATGCCCATTTGAAGTCGGGTTTGAAAACATATTTTTGTCTGGCCGCCCACTTTTAGTGGCCTACCAGCCACTTGTGTCAAAAAACAGTTTTTGTAGATATTTGTGCCAACTGTCACCCACAGGTTCATGCATGATACCAGCTATCTATATACATGTATTTTTGACCTAGACAAATGTTTTTCTATATATACTGGACCTCCCCTTTTGAAATTAGGTGAGAAAAAATTCCAAAAACTCCAAAACTTGCATAGCACTCTCTCTCTCTCTCTCTCTCTCTCTCTCTCTCTCTCTCTCTCTCTCTCTCTATCTTGCAACCTACACACTGTCTCTCTACACTTCTTAAACCAAAAATTTAGCTCTTCTTGTTGAGGTTCTTAAGCTCAAATTTCAGCCATTGAGAGTGAGAACTTGTGGGTTTATTAACAAAAGAGTTACCTTGCTTCAAGAGGTATAATTTTGAGCATCTCTTCACTACTTTTTCCTTATCTTTTCTTACTGTTTTTAGACTATTTTTCAACTTTTTTTATGGGCTGAAGCTTGTAGTTTAAGGCTATTAAAGGTAAAGGGATTAATCACCATTCTTTGAACCTTGTCACCTAAGCCTTTACACTTGTGTTTCTCATCTCTTCATCAACATTTTTTGAGCTTTTTACCACTGATTTTCAAAGGTTTTAGAGATAAAAATGTGGTTCTGAAGTCCCAAAAATGGAGGGGTTAGCCTCCCCTCCTTGTGCTTGTGTGCTAGTTTTAATCCCTTAATATTTTAGCTTGTTGTTGTAGCTGTTTTTGTCTTCATTCTAGCACTTTTTTTTGACTGTGTTAGTACTGTTTTTATGAGTTAGCTTCATTCATGCTTTGTATAACATGCTTGTAGTGTAATAGTCCTCATAGACTTGGTGGTTTAGGCCTTAGCCACCAACCTATTTGAGTTGATAACATTTATTTCTTGATTTCCCTACTTTTATTCACCTCTAAGCATCTCTGCAATCTCCTTCCTTTCTTAGTTTTTTCTCTTTGTTTTGAGAGTTGTTTCAAAAGGAGCGTTGTTTAAGCTTGAAGGGTGATATTGTGTTTAATGGTTTAATCCCTTTGGGAGTTCATTACCAACGGCATGATCTCCCTTTCATGCCTAAAACAACATTTGGTTTGACACTTCTCTCTAATAGTGGGCTTAAAGCTTATTATTGGACTTAATTGACTAATGAATGGAAGGTAATTAAAATGAAGTAATAAAACTTGGACTAAAATGGAACAAGATAATAAAATCAAGTTTGGGGTTCAATCGAACGTTAATTGAACATATTGAGTCTTGAGTCGTTTCATACTTGTTAGTGATGAAAACAGTTCAAGAGTCAATTTCAATCCATTCCCTTGATCAATCCATGATAGGGAGGACGTTTTGTTGGTCTTTCCTTACCATTTATTGAAATTGTATCCCTTGATTAATAAGTTATCACGCAATGAAATTGCGCCGATTGATGGCATGCGAATCGAGCCTACCCCTCCTTTGACCTGTTTGATGATAAGGAGAGGCAGGGTGGACAGACATCTCCTGAGAATGCTCTGTTTGTGCTCTGTTTGTTATCTATTACAGCAGAAACCCAACATTAGTGGGCAGCAGGCCACTATTAGTGGCTGGCCGGCCACCACTATTGGCCTACCGACCACTTTTGTCCACCAAGCATTACCCTCATTTTTTTACAGAATAGAGCAGAGGCTGAGGTAAAACAGTGCAAGTTTATGGCTGCAAAACAACCCTCTTGGTAGCAAAACAAAGGCATCTTCGGGTGGAAAATCCGCGTGCATGTATAAGTCATCCCTCGTCTCTCGGGGCTCGTTAAATTATGCTTGTAGCAGTTAATTAATTAAGTTGATTAATGATGTTTTGTAGTCAATTAATTAGTTTAAGTTCTAATTTGTAATTAATTAAGTAAAATGGCTTAAATTTTGTGTAGTAATTAATTAGCTAAAGTAGTTAGTTAATTCGTTGTATTGTAATAATTAGCTACTGTAGTTAATTTATTTCATTTGATTTGTAATAGCTAGTTAATTAGCTTAGCTAGTCCATTCATTCGGACCCTCCTGCGCGAGGGCAAATATGTAATAATGTGTATGTCTTCCAACCCCACGTTTTTCTCCCTTTTATTTACTTGCTTATAATAGGTAGTTTAGAACATCATGTTTCTTTTAGCATTTCCCATGTTTGCATCCATTTGTCTTACATAAATTGAGGCTCAGTTCATCATTCTAACAAACATTGTCGTTTATTACTTCGTTGAATAGGTGTTTAAACCGCATGCTATCAAATTGATTTACATGTCATAATTAGTAGCCGAGCCTATTAAGTGCATTTTTGCATATGTTGCATTAGGCATTTTGCATTAGTTAGGACCATGCATTTTTCTAACTAGTTTCTCTTTTGGCTAGCCTCGGGAATTGGGGTAATCATTTATTGCTTTAGCATATTGCATGTGTGTGATTGTTGCCATGTCAAGCATGAATACTATGAGGCTAAGTGCTTAAGTGATATATCTGTTTGAATTCCTGTGGTTGAATTGGAATAGTTTGATTGATGTACATATGAGATCACTTTTTCAAGTGGTACATATTCGAAACAATTTTCAAAAACAAACTTAAAATCAAATGTTCCAAGTTTTGCAAATTAGTCTATACTTGTGTTCAACACATAGTAATGTTATAATCAGAATAAGAGCATATAATGTAAATAAGATTCGCATCATGATTAGTAGAGACCGATCTTTGATCGGGCAAACAGGGGTGCTCAATTCATGACCTTTCCCTCTCGTACCTAAGTTCTTAAGCCGAGACAACTTTGGTGATGATGGATAAGTGGCCTTTGGCACGAGTCTTGGATTTCCTAAATTTCTCAAAAACATTTAGGTGGCAACTTTGTATCTTGCAAAGCAGTCCATTTTTGACATTTTGATTCAAAATCGATTTTCTAAAAGATTTGTCAAATTTGGACTCTTTTGTGTTTATCTATTTCACATTGCACTTGTGAGATCAGATTCTGAACCACGGGAGTCCGAACTGTAGAACTAGTCGTATTCGAAAGGAGCACGAAAAGTCAAGCTACAATATACATTTTTTTTTAAAAATTTCTTTTACTACAAATTTCAATTTACATCATTTAATCTAATCTTACGTAACTCAAGGAGAACACAGTGGGGTTGGGAACTTTAGCCCTGATCAACTTATAAGTGGGGGTGTAAAATCGGCTCACCAATCTGTGGCCTATTTGAAGCCTGCTCGTGGCCTGGAACGAACCGGCCAAGCCTGAGCTCAAGGCTAGCCTTGTGCCTGGGTCTGGGTCGTATGTTTTGGGGCCTGGCCTAGCTGGAAGCCTGGCCTACCGGCCCACTTCAAAGCCCAGCAGACTCAATGTCATTTTCAAGCTATTTTAGTGAAAAAAATAATAAATGTAGCACTCAAGAAAATTTATTTTTCTTTCTCATCGCTCGAGCAATGGAATTATCGCTTGAGCGGTCTTGCGAGAATTGTTGGCATGGCTTGGTAATGGAGTCGGTTGTTGATTGTGAACTTGTGCGAGATGATTAATTATAATGGGATTGGAATGTGTGTGTGATAAATGGAAATGGAGAATTGAACTGTATAAGTTTGAAACAATGGAAATGAATTGAATTGTTTTATATGGATTAGATATTTAATATGTGTTAAAATAAGTGTAGATATATGTATATATTGAAGTTAGGCAGATTATGGTGGAATGATGGCTAGTTGTGAGCTAAAAGGTAGGATGTGTGATCATTGGTAGTGCATGGTTCATAAACCTAAGATCTTTAGGTAATGTTTAAAAAAAAAAATTATTTGAAATTTTACAAAAATGGTAAGAAGATAAAAGGATTTTCTTTGAAAAGTTAGTGGATTTTCATTAGGAATGTATTACCTATGTATATTTTATTTTGTGTATAAAGGCACATTATTTATTTATGTATCATCCTTTAACATTCATGATCACATATATCTATCGATCTTATTGTTGAGAATCATTGTAGATTCCTATTGGACATATTTGTTCATCCCACGTTGTTTTCATCATTTTCAAGAAACAGAGTCGGAAACACCAGTTGAAGATTCAATAGTCCATTTTCTTGTGTAATTGGTATATAACATGTAAATAAAAATATGTTGTAATTTGGGATTGACGAGTGTCTACTCATGTAATTATTTGTTTCGAAATGTTTCAATGTCAACCTCGGGCACCTTCTATTTATTCCAGTGTAATTATTATTCCAATGAATGTGTATAACTGGACTTAAATTAAAGGTTTTGGTAATATATCTAGGTAATACAATTTGGAGCGTGACAATAATTAAATAAATAAATGGTCAGGCTCGGCCTAGGCCCGGTGGTCCTGCCCCCCAGCCCGCTTGTGGCCCAAGTACTCTCTGGACCTGGGTTTGGATCTGGGCCGAGATTTTAAGCGAGTGAACTAGCTTGACCAGGTCCGATTTTTGGCAGAGCCCGCTAGGCCCAACGGCAGGCTAGGCCAAGCCATTTTTATACCCATACTTATAAAATCTCAGTATGTTGAGTTTCGTATTTCAACTATTGTTTAATAATTTATACAAATAGTGAACGGTAAAGAGACAAACTCTAGAGTAACGTCTTATACATTTAGCTAATACTTATAATTTATGAGTGATTACAGATAGATGAAGAAGACTCTAACAAACATAAAAAATAATAATTATTATTATTATTTTTTATTTTATGAAAGCATTCTTTAATGATTGAACATTAATTGGTACAAAACATAAGCAATTTACTCGGTTCTTCTTGGTCCAGTTTATTGAAAATTATTTATAATATTTTTAAAATTTTAAAAATTGAGTTAAAATATTTGGTACAATTCTAACATACTATTTTTTTATATATATACAAAAATAACTTAAATGAATTCTTAAAAAAACAATTATTGAGAAACTAGTATATGAATATTTTTAACCTTTGTTTTCATATTATTTATTTTTAATTTACAATAGATTGTACCAAATTAAGTTCTCTTCCAAATCAAATACAATTGTCATGGATTACATAGGTCAAATGTAAAAATATGTGTACATAGTAACCTATTTAAAATTGCTACAACTAGGAAAAACTAGGACAACAATGCATTCTCCTCAGTAATTATAATCTATCTAATGGAGATGATGTTATTATTTTCTTTTATATTACATACGCATTTATAAGACGTAAATGCGTTCATTGTAATTACCAATTTAAGTAAGAAGTGTTAACTATTTGTTAGACATATAATGGTTTTCTTTTATTTTTCTAAAATGTTTATTAGATGATTTGTCATGACAACTCAACATACATGAATTTTTTTTTTATAAATTTAATGGCATGAGATTTCTTTCTCTAAAATATCTATTTTTCTATCTTAATTTTCTTGTTAAAGTCGTAACTTACTGCTCACTCATTGTCTATTAAAATAATTTTTACTACATGTCCGATTGCTTTATTTAATCTTAAGTAAAGAAAGATTAGAAAGCTTTTTGCCTTATAGAACCAACTATAGCGTTCGAATGGATAGATAATGGCATTGGATGTCTAATGGTTTTATGCTTTGTCGCCTAATTTTTGCAAATCCTTGCTTCAATCTGGAGATCTGAAAAAAAAAAAAAAAAAAAAAAAAAAAAAAAAAAAAAAAAAAAATTCAATTGATAGATTGATGTAAGCAAACAACCTTTTCACGCCAGAAATAACCAACGCCTGAGAGTCACAACACTTCACAATCATAGTTCAAGGTTCTTTATATAATTCAAATTTGCACAGCATTGAGCCGTTTTGTGGATATCAATTACCAAATAACAATAAATTATTTGGATATTAAAAACTGAACTAAAATTTTTTGTTCAAATATTAACACTATTGAACTAGGTTTTTTTTCAATAGTTGATATCTGAATAATTAATTTGTGTTCACACGTTAATATCTGTATGAAAAAATTATGTAAACTAAAAATTTTATCATGTACACTAGGGATGGACGCGGATCGGTTGCGGCCACGGAACCTTCAATCTGCCATCCGTCCTCCAGATTAGAGGATTGGAGAAAATTAATCCGCATCCATCCGCTAATCCGGCAAATGTGAATTGAGTGGATTGGTGAATGGATGCGAATCGGTTTAGCGGTTTAAAATTTTATAAATTTTCAACATAATTCAATTTGTGCACTTCCCCAAAAAAAAAAAAGAAAAAAAAAAGAAAGTATTACAGTTAATGACTTAAAAAAATATTACAATTACTGCGTGCCTTATCCAAAGCAAGAAAGTTTGAAATTTTAGAATATCACAATCACCGCATGTCTCATCCACATACTACAATCACAGCATGCCTCATCTACATAAAATATTACAATCTGTGGTTCTTAAAATATAAAAACAATTCAAACCACCAAAACCATAAACAGAGTAGCAGTAGAGATTGTATATCTCTATATTGTTACATCTATATCTGTTTTTGAAAACAAAAACCAACCAGCATATATCATATTTTCTATTTATTATTTTTAGAGATAGATTTAAAAACCAAAAAATATAGATAAATAATACATTTATTTTTTTCAATTCAAAAAAGATATTCAAGTTGAAAACTTTTTTTCAACAAAATATTTAAATTTTTTTTAATTGAAAACACAAACAGAATATTTAAACAAACTGAAAACGCAAAGTCTTATAAATTACTAGAGGTGTTCGCGGTTTGGCGATTCGGTTGCAGCCAAAGGAATTTCAAATCCGCCATCCGTCCGCCAGATTGGCGAATTGGAGAAAATCAATCCGCAACCGTCCGCTCGTCATTACACATCCGTCCAAAATGCGGCGGATCGGTTCGGTTCAATCGGTTTTGACAGATCGGTATATCCACTGCTCACCCCTAGTGTACACAAAAATAACAATAATTATAATAATATTAAATGCTTTTTAAATTTTTCTAACAAACCTAATCTCCTTCTACCATATTTTTGTTTTGTATAAATTTATTGCATGACGACAAAAAAAAAAAAAAAACTTTTAAAAAAAGAGAAACGGAATACTCAAATAAATGATAGTTAGGTAAAATTTGTATTTACTTAAAAAAAAAATAGAAAAATTGTAAAATTAATTACAACCTTTAAGGAAGACCTACACACATATGCATCTGATAATATTTCACGTCATGGACACGTGTCTTTAGTAGTCTCGATTGAAAGGTTAGTCAATCAAAAATGTTTTATAATTATTTATAGATTTTGTGAATTTACCTTTCAAAGATGCTCAAAAATATAATTAGGGTGGATTTGATAAATATTTAAAAAACTAATTAAATTTTAAATACTACTAGGATAGAAATTTATAAAAATAAAAATAAAATTAGTCCACCAAAGACCAATCTATTTAGTATTTTTTTTTTTTATCAGCAAAAGCCAATAATTAGTTATTAGATATTAGTACTTTGGGGAAGTTGAAATTCACTCATACATCTTGCCAAGAAACTCTTACCCTTCCATTCCGGGGTGGAACCTAAGACCTCCTCCTTAGTAGCCAAAGGCCAAGCTAACTAGGCCAAAACTCTTTGGTTGACCAATCTGTTAAGTTTAATTTTTCAAAAATTAATTTTAGATGAATTTTCATTTATTTTTTTATTTTTAATCAATTCTTTGCACTTTTTAGATTTATCTAACAAGATGCATCTAAAAAGTAAAATAAATTGGCTAAAATATTATTAAAAAAGTAACTAAAAATAGACTAAAATTTGAACAAAAATTTGAATTTTTGTTTGGGTTTTCATTTGTTTTTAGTGATTTTTTATTTTATTTTATATTTTAGTTAAACTTTCTTACTTTTTAGATGCATCCAATCTTGTTGTATCTACAAAATAAAAAAATTTGACTAAAGTATGAAAAAAGTTCAATAAAAACAAACGAAAATCTATTTAAAAATAGTTTCTAAAAATTATAACTAAACAAATTTTTTAATTTATTTATCGTACCTCTTTTTTGAATTTTTTGTAAGAAACATTATTTTTTAATCCCTTCTAGAATAGAAGGATGTAGGAAAAAAAATTGCATTAATTAAATTTTATTTTTCTATAGATAAAATAGTTCCCAAAAAAAATGATTATTTTTTTTTACAGATTATTTTTAAGAAAAAAAATTAAAAATCGCAATTGGCTTGTAAAAGATTTTTTTTTTTTCAACAAAATATTTCTACAAAGATATTTAAAAGTACAATTTATCTCTTACATTATCAATTAGCTTAGAGTGGACATTGTTACAATTTAATTAAATTCACTGATAATTTGTTCTAATGATCTTTTCAAGGTTAATATATTTTTTGACATCTTTTAAGGGGCAATTTGCTTAAACTAATTTTTTAGGCCAATTGCACTTTTACAACAATGCATATAGCTAGATAATAAAAAATATGACAAAAGTATCCAAAATCTAAAATATATAAATCAAATTCATTTTGATTTGTGACCCACACCATATTTAGGACTCGTTTAAAAATTAATTATTTTAATTGATTTTTTAATTTTTTACGAAAAGACGTATAAAAAAATAAATAAAGTGATGTAATTGGGTGTTTTGCCTTTTTGTCTCACCCCAAAATCATACATGCAAATTTTATACACTTTTCTATTTTTTTTTTTTTTTCTAACTACCTAAAATTTCAAGTAGATTTAACAAATCGTGAAGGTTAACATATGAAAACTATTATATTTGGTGCTTCTCATTATATCTCACATTCTGTTTACACTCACAATCTTCGTGTCTATTAAAAATTTAATTTAATTTTTTTTTGATATTTACTTATATGAAGATACTTTCTATTTTTTTAAAAAAAAAAATTAAAAATAAACTTTTTTGATATTTACTTATATCGAGATACTTTCAAATTTTTTTGTAAAAAAGAAAAATTAAAAAAGTAAGTCTTAAAAACTCAACTCCGGTGGCTTTTTTTCTAATAGATTTGAGAAGATAAGTTGCGCTAATAAAAGATGAATTTGTAGTTGCTAGTTGTAGATTAGAGACATCGGTGAATGGTAATGACAATGAGCGATGTCGACTGGCAATAAAGAGGCAATCAACAAACAATAGAGATGGTAAAGATTTGTATGTGTGTGTGTGTGAGAGAGAGAGAGAGAGAGAGAGATGAGAGTAAAATTAGTACGTAAAATAAAAGATAAAGTTGTCCACTGATTTAATTCACAATATTTTTTGTCTTTTAAGTCTATAAAAAATTAAACGATGGATTTTAATGACTAAAATACTTATTTTTTATTTTTTATTGAGTTTAATAACTAAAATACTTATTTTTTAATTTGATTTTACTTAATGAAAATAGACAAATATTTTAGATTTAAAAAAAATAAAAAGTTCATGATTTAAATTGACAAATTAAATTTCGGGATTTATTTTGTTACAAGGGTCAAACTCTGAATTTTTTTTTAATAATTTTCCTTTTTATTTTTGAAAATAATAATGACAATACCAAAAGATAATTGTTTTGACCCAACCTCAAAATAAATGCTTGTAACGCATGCAATTTATGCATTCAGATTACCTAAATCTGGGGAGATAGGATGTTAGAGTTGTTTATTAAATAAAAAGGAAAAGTTATAAAAATAAAATAAAAAAAAAAACATTAGGATTTGACGATTGTAACAAAATAAATTTTTAATTTTTAATTTTGTCAATTTAAATCCTAAATTTTTGATTTGTCTTCAATCTAAACCATTTGTTTATTTTTGTTTAGTAAAATTGATTTAAAAAATGAGTATTTTAGTTATTAAACTCAATGAAAAAAAATATTTTAGACATTTTATGTATATCTACATTAAATTTAATAACTAAAATACTTTGTTTCCATTGGTTTTACTTAACCAAAATAGACGAATGATTTAGATTGAAAATAACTCAAAAAATTAATATTTAAATTAACAAAATTAAAAAATCATGGTTTATCTTGTTATAAGACTCAACCCTTAGGATTTGTTTTTGCAATTGGCATAAAAGATTCTATAAAAGATTGAACATTAATTGGTACAAAACATAAGCAATTTACTCGGTTCTTTTTGGCATAATTTTTTGAAAATTATTTATAATATTTTTAAATTTAAAAAATTGAGTGAGCGTATTTGGTACAATTCTTACATACAATTTTTTATCCAAAAAATAACTTAAATAAATTCTTAAAAAATCAACTATTGAGAAACTAGCATATGAATATTTTTAACCTTTATTTCTTATTATCTATTTTCAATTTACAATAGATTGTACGAAATTAAATTCTCTTCCAAATCAGATACATTTGTCAGTGATTACATAGGTCAAATGTAAAATATGTGTACATATATAACCTATTTAAAATTGCTATAACTAGGAAAAACTAGGACAACCATGGATTCTCCCCAATAATTGTATGATATTATTTTAGAGACCCCAAATATTCTATCAAATATTTTACTAAACTTCTCACATGGGTGTGAGACCCACACACATGTAGATTTGTGTGAGTCTCACCCCATATGAGAGGTTTAGTAAAATATTTAGTAAAATATTTGAGATACATAACATTTCTCTTTTCTTTTATATTACATATGCATTTATAAGGCTTAAATGTGTTCATTGTGCTTCCCAATTTAAGTAAGAAGTGTTAACTATTGGTTAGACATATAATGGTTTTCTTTTATTTTTCTAAGATGTTTATTTGCTTATTTATTTTTTTGAACACTTCTAAAATGTTTATTTGATGTTTTGTCATGACAACTCAACGTACATGAATTTTTATAAATTTAATGGCATGAGATTTTCGTCTCCAAAATATCCATTTTTCTCATCAAAGTCGTAACTTGTTGCTCTCTTGTTGGCCCCGTTTGGTAGAACTGTGTGAAAGTAATTATAACTTATAACCTAACAGCTTATAACTTATAGCTGTGAACATAAGTTAATTTTTGATTTATAAATTAAGCTTCTCCTCCCTCACTCAAAGAATAAGTTAATTTTTGACTTACAAAAAGGTATAAGCTGTATTGTTAAGCTGAACCAAACACATCAAAATAGCTTAAATTAAGCTAAAAGCTGAAATAAGCTGGAAATAAACCCTACCAAACAGGGTCGTTGTCTATTAAAATGACTATTACTGTATGTTTGATTAATTATTTAATCTTAAATAAAGAAATATTATAAGACTTTCTGCCTCGTAGAATCAACTATCGCTTTCAAATGAATAGGTAATAGTGTTGGATGCCGACTGGCTTTACACTTTTCAAGAGTTGTAGCGTAATTTTTTCAATGCTTTACTTCAATCTAAAGATCTGAGAAAAATCAATTGATAGACTGATGTAAACGACCAACATTTTCACGTCGGAAAATACCCAACGCCAAGGAGTCACCGATACTTCACAATCATAGATCAAGGTTCTTTGTATAATTGAAATTTGTGCAACATTGAGCCATTTTGTAAATATCAATTATTTGTTCGGATATCAATTACAAAATAACAATCAATTATTTGGATATTGACACTTGAACTAAAATTAATTGTTCAAATATTAACACTATCGAACTGGGTTTTTTTCAATGGTTAGTAGTTGAATAATTAATTTGTCTTCAATCGTTAATATCTGTTTTGTCGTGTACACAAAAATAACAATAATTATAATAATATTAATTGCTTTCCAAAATTTTCTAACAAACCCAATCTCTTTCTACCCTATTTTTGTTTCATATGAATAAATTTATTGCACGATGGATACAACAAAAAACTTTTTAAAAAAAACAAAAGAGAAAAGGAATACTCAAATTAAATGTATTTACTTGAAAAAAAAAAAAATGGGAAATAAAAAAAAATATATATATATAAAATTAATTACAACCTTTGAGGAAGACCTACGCACATGCATATGAATATTTCACGTGTCTTTAGTGGTTGACGAAGGGTTAGTCAATCAAAAATATTTTATAATTATTTGCAGATTTTGTGAATTTACCTTTCAAAGATGCTCAAAAATATAATTAGGGCTGGTTTGATAAATATTTTAAAAAGTTAATTAAATTTTAGACTAGAAATTTTATAAAAATAAAATTAGTTAACCAAAGACCAATCTATTTGGTTTGACTTTTCAAAAACTGTTTTCAAATGAGTTTTCATTTATTTTTAGTATCTTTTTTATATTTTAATCAAAAGAAAATTGTTGAAAAATCCAATCTAATAATTGTCAAAGGAATTAGGTCTAGTGAATATTTTTTTTATTGGTGAGAGATTCACCCTTTGTGAAATAGTTTGGTGAGAAATCCTTTTATTATTTTGGAAGGCATTTTATTTCTAATTTTACCTCTTAATCTATCTATTTAATTTTTTTGACTATCTATTGAAATTTTTTTGAATCTATCTGTTGATTTTTTTATTTTTTTTGAATCTTTTTGTTAAAATTTTGATCTATCTATTAAAATTAACCAAGTTTATTTTAATTTATCTGTTCAAATTTTGATAGCATCAGTTTGATTTTTTGATCTTATCTTTTCAAATTTGGATCCTATATTTTTATCAGTTTAATTTTTTGACCTATCTATTCTATTTTTGTATCTATCTGTTGGAACCTACTCTCTCTCTCTCTCTCCCCGTCAAACCAAATATGTGGACCAGTTGTTTGATCAATTAGCCTTCCAAGCATTTAGATTTTTTGACGATCTAGATGTAAAGCTAACACAATTAAAATTTAAACTAATTGAACAAGTAAAGATCTAGATGACAATCTAGATGTGAAGATTTTGGAAAGATGTAAACAAATCAAATGATGTAAAGAGAATACTTGACCATAAACTCAATCGTCATCAAATGCTTGAACAAGTAAAGATCTAGATGTAAAGCTAGCAAATGCTGTTAGAATCAAACACGCCCAGAAAATTATCTCACACACACACAGAACACAATATTTACGTGGTTCGGCCCAATGCCAACATCCACGGAGCAAAAAAGAGAATTTCACTAAAATGGAGCAAAAATACAAAGATGAGGAGATAAATTACTCACTCATAGCTCTCTCTTTCTATTTTCTGATACAAAACATCCTCTCCCTCCCATCTCTATTTATACACAAAGAGAGGGAGAGAGAGATACCAACCCACCAAAAAATGTCTACCCTCTTTAATGGTTAATGGTGAAAATCAACAAGGAACAACAACGTGAAGGGAAGGGGGAGCAGCTGCCCAGCTCAGACTTTCACTTCTCTTGAGATGGGAGTCTTCTTACGCCATTCTTCCTTGACTTTCACTATATGCATGCATGGGGTTAGAACAACAATTCTCCCCCTCCATACCCACATGCATGACTGACTTCTCACTTGAAGTCCATCCCTGCAATGTTTCTGCAGATTTCGAGTTTGTCTTTCAAGACTACCTTTGTAAGCATGTCAGCTGGATTCTTATCTGTGTGGATCTTGATCAGTTCCAATAACTGCTTGTCCATCACTTCACGTATCCAATGATACCGAACATCAATGTGCTTCGTGCGAGAATGGTACATCAGATTCTTGCTTAGGTCTATGGCACTCTGGCTATCACAATGTACCGTGAACTTTTCTTGCTTTAATCCCAACTCTTGGAGAAACCG
This sequence comes from Camellia granthamiana, assembly GCA_036172215.1. Classification (NCBI taxonomy): domain Eukaryota; kingdom Viridiplantae; phylum Streptophyta; class Magnoliopsida; order Ericales; family Theaceae; genus Camellia; species Camellia granthamiana. The sequence continues at coordinate 75,363,929 of CM069904.1, forward strand.
TTTCAACCACAACATTTCTTTCCCAGCTTCCGCTACAGCAATATACTCTGCCTCGGTTGTGGATAAAGCAACACACTTCTGCAGCTTGGACTGCCAAGACACAACTCCCCCTGCAAATGTGAACAGAAATCCTGATGTAGATTTTCTACCATCAAGATCTCCTGCCATATCTGAATCAGTATAGCCTTCCAAGACTGGTTTAGCTCCTCCAAAGCACAAACACATTTTAGATGTACCCTTAAGGTACCTCAGAATCCACTTGACTGCTTCCCAATGCTCTTTTCCTGGATTGGAAAGGAATCTGCTTACTACTCCAACAACATGAGCAATATCTGGTCGAGTGGACACCATTGCATACATCAAACTCCCTACAGTGGATGAGTATTGGATAGCCTCCATCTCTTCTTTTTCTTTTATAGAAGAGGGACAAGAACTCTTGCTCAGCTTGAAATGATTAGCCAACGGAGTACTGACTGGCTTGGCATCTTTCATGTTGAACTTCTCAATCAGCCGTTCAACGTACTTCTCCTGCAACAGCCACAACTTCTTGGCTTTTCTGTCACACATAATTTTCATGTCCAAAATTTGCTGTGCAGGGCCTAGGTCCTTCATGTCAAAGGACTGTGATAACTCCTTCTTCAGTGATCTGAATGCTGTGGCATCCTGTCCAACGATCAGCATGTCATCAACATAAAGTAGGAGTATGATGAAGTTTCCACCAGGAAATTTCCTGACATAAACACACTAGTCTGCAGCAGTTCTCTTGTACTCATGACCCACCATGAACGAGTCAAACTTCTTGTACCACTGTCTCGGCGCTTACTTGAGGCCGTAACGACTCTTCTTCAATCTGCAGACTAAGTTTTCTTTCCCTTTGACTTCAAAACCTTCTGGCTGCTCCATGTAAATTTCTTCTTTCAGATCACCATGGAGAAATGTCGTCTTTACATCCATCTGTTCAAGTTCCAAATTCAAACTAACTGCTAGTCCCAAAACTACTCGAATGGATGTCATTTTCACAACTAGCGAGAAGATTTCATCAAAATCAATACCTTTCTTCTGCCCAAAACCTTTGGCAACCAATCGAGCCTTATACTTGACTAGCTTTCCGCTACCATCTTTCTTCAACTTGAACACCCGTTTGTTCTGCAATGCTTTTCAATCCTGGGGAAGTTTCACCAAATCGTAAGTCTGATTCTTCTGCAAGGATTGCATCTCTTCTTGCATAGCTTGCTGCCAGCTACTCTTCTCCTTATGATTTTGAGCTTCTTGAAAACTTTCTGGCTCCCCCTCATCAGTAAGCAAAATATACTCAGAAGCAGGGTATTTTGACGATGGCTTAGACTCTTTTGTTGATCTTCGCAACTGTGGATTAACAGTCTCTGGTAGAGGGGGTTGTGGCTCTCCCTGCTCAACACCCTCTGCTTCTGGATCTTCTTCTTCTAGAAATTCATCCTGCAACTCTACATCATTGGTTGCATGCTGCGGTAACTCTTCTTCACTAGTGGCATGCTGTGATGGTGCAGGGTTTGGGATAATTTCTGAAACATCATCAACTTTGGGTTTGGCTGGTTGCCCAAAGTCTTCTAAGGTTTGGCCTTCTTGAAACACCACATCTCGGCTTTGAATGACCTTCTTGTTTTTCGGATCCCACAATCTGTATCCAAATTCTTCATCTCCATAGCCAATAAAGATGTATGGAATGGCTTTGTCATCCAGCTTCTGCCTGTGCTCCTTGGATACATGTGCAAATGCTTTGCACCCAAACACTCTCAAGTGAGAGTAAGAGATCTCCCTTCCAGGCCATACTTCTTTTGGAATCTGAAAATTCAGTGGAACGGATGGCGATCTGTTGATCAAATAGCAAGCAACACGAACAGCTTCTCCCCAAAATGGCTTCGGCAGCTTCGCCATTTTGAGCATACATCTAACCTTCTCCACAATGGTCCGGTTCATTCTCTCGGCTACACCATTGTGTTGTAGGGTTCCAGGAATAGTCTTCCCATGCCGGATGCCGCGAGTAGCACAGTAGGCTTCAAATTCCTTTAACGTGTAGTCGCCTCCATTGTCAGTTCGAAGACATTTTAGCTTCTTTCCGGTCTCCCTTTCCACTATAGCATGGAATGTCTGAAAATGCTAGAACACATCAGCTTTGGTCTTTAGCACATAAACCCTTACCTTCCGTGATGCGTCATCAATAAACGTCAGGAAGTATTTTCTGCCACCCAAAGATTCCACTTCTATGGGACCGTAAACATCAGAGTATACTCTGCTCAACAACTCTGATTGTCTTCTGGATGATGAATGGAAAGCGACTTTATGATGGTTCCCAAATAAGCAGTTGTCACAAGGGTTCAATTTCGCATCTTTGGCAAAGGGAATAAGAGACTTCTTTGCCAAAATCTGCAACCCTTTCTCACTCATGTGACCTAGCCTTTTATGCCACAAATTTGGTGATGCCTCATCTTCTGTTGCATTAAGGCTGTCTGAATTCACCTCCACATGAGTCTTGTACAGTGTGCCAATTGCTTGTCCTCTGGCTACCACCAAAGATCCCTTTTTCAACTTCCATATGCCTTTGCCGAAGTAGTTCTCATAGCCTTGTCGATCTAAGGCTATCCCTGCGATAAGATTCAAGCGTAAATCGGGAACATGCCTGACATCTTTCAACACCATCGTGCACCCAACTTTGGTTTGGATGCGAACATCACCGATTCCCACAATCTTCGAAAAACTGGAGTTACCCATCTTCACTGTACCAAAATCTCCAGCTTGGTACGTACTGAAAAACTCCTTCCGAGATGTAGCGTGGTAAGAAGCTGCTGTATCTACCACCCACTCGGTGTCGTTGTCTGACATATGGAGACAATCTTCTTCTTCAACAGAGAATAATGCAATATCCTCTGAGACAGTAACTGCAGTGTTCCCATCTTCGATCTTTGGCTGTCTATCGCCTTATTTTTGTTCTATCTTCAAGGCATAGCAATATTTCTTTATGTGACCCTTCTGGCCACAATTGTAACACTTGAACCTTGGCCGGCTCGTACCTTCTCTGGATTTCCCTCTGTCTTGAGATCTTCCTCTACTGCGTCCTCTACTTTTGCTTCTTCCCCTGCCCCTGCCTCTGCCTCTGCCTTTATTTTCTGTGACAAGGGCATGGCATTGATCTCCACCCATTTTTTTCTTTCTTGCCTCTTTACTAAATAAAGCATCTGTAACCATGCTCATGGTCAGTTTCCCTTCTGGGGCAGAGTTGCTGAGGGACAACACCAACGTCTCCCAACTGTCTGGCAAAGAACTGAGCAGCAATAGGGCCTGCATCTCATCATCTAACTCCATTTTTACAGTTGCTAGTTGGTTTACTAGATTTTGAAACTCACTAGTGTGTTCAGCAACAGAGATACCGCCTTTCAACTTCAAATTCACAAGTCTTCTCATCAAGAGGGCTTTGTTCCGAGTAGTCTTCGACTGGTACATGCCTTCTAACTTTGTCCAGAGAGCATAGGCATCAGTCTCCTGGGCGACATGGTGAAAGACACTGTGATCGGTCCATTGTCTTATCTGGCCAATGGTCTTTCGGTTCTTCCGCTTCCAATCTTCGTCTTTTTTCGTTGCTAGTTTAACTCCATTAAGCTCAATGTGGTCAAACAAATCTCGGCAGTATAGGACATCCTCCATTCTGGGCTTCCAAATGGCATAATTGGAAGCTTTCAGCTTTATCATGGAACCTGAAGTCGACGTTAATTCCTCTATCATGCAAAAAGTGATCTCTATTTGAAAAATAGGCTTTGTTGTGGAGTCTGGACTAGTCAAATTAGCCGGAAAAGCACTTCGGATTGCCAAAAGAAAGATGGCAAATTTTTGAAAGATGATTTTCAAAATCTGACCATACAGATGTGTCCGGAATATTCCAAATAGTTGGAAAGCATTATTAGATCACCCAAATCGGATCTCGAATGGCTTAGATCAAGCCAAAACAGATTGAATGGTTCAGAATGGCAGAATCTGGAGCGGCTGAGAAGCACCAGATTATTTCTCTGGTTCGGCTGGCGTCAGGCTGACATCAGCGGCTCAGTCAACGGCCCGGTCAGCGGCTTCGGCTTCGGCCTGGCTCGACTTAACGGCTTGACTTCGATCGGCTTGGTTAGCGGCTAGACGGCTTGGTCAACGGCTCAGATGGCTCCAGCTTGACGGCTCAGACGTCGTCAGCTACCGTCGATGTGACGTCAGCAAACGGCGGTGAGCTGACGTCAGCGCCTGAAGAACGGAGAAGACGTGTGAGGCGCGTTGTAGCGCGTTGAAGTGCGTGGTCACGGCGTCAAGTGACGCGTAACGGCGCGTGTAGATTCGTCCGGCCTCCTTTTTCGACGTGGTTTTCACCTCTGTGATCGTCTCATCGAGGGCTTCAAGCTGGTGTGATCAAAAGTGGATTTAGACCACTTTGATTTCTGGGCATTTCTGAAAAATGCACTCTGTTTTTCCGAAAAAGACTCAACCAGCTCTGATACCACTTTGTTAGGATCAAACACACCTAGAAAATTATCTCACACACACACAGAACACAATATTTACGTGGTTCGGCCCAATGCCTACATCCACGGAGCAGAAAAGAGAATTTCACTAAAATGGAGCAAAAATACAAAAACAGAGGAAGAGATAAATTACTCACTCAACTCACAGCTCTCTCTTTCTATTTTCTGATACAAAACATTATCTCCCTCCCATCTCTATTTATACACAAAGAGAGGGAGAGAGATACCAACCCACCAAAAAATGTCTACCCTCTTTAATGGTAAATGGTGAAAATCAACAAGGAACAACAGCGTGAAGGGAAGGGGGAGCAGCTGCCCAGCTCAGACTTTCACTTCTCTTGAGATGGGAGTCTTTTTACGCCATTCTTCCTTGACTTTCACTATATGCATGCATGGGGTTGGAACAACAAATGCTTGTAAAATATGTTGAAATTCTTGGAAAATCTTCAGAAACTGATCAAATGTTTCAAGAGCTTCATCAAAGTCAATCATACATCTAAGATCTTTATGTCTTTAAAGATTTTCCAAGCATCTAGATCAATTAAATATACTACATCTCATATTCAGATCCTCTACAAATCTAGAGAGATAAGAAAAGAGGAGTTGAACAGGCCGTTAGAGAAGGCCATTGGAGGAGACAATATGAGAGTGATGGTTTGTTTTGGTAAGGACGGTGACAGCGGGATGGTGATCGCAAGTCGTAGGCAGAGTGAAGGACGACAAGACAGTGGTGTTGGGGGGAAGGACAATGGTGGTGGTGTTGAAGATGAAAAGAGAAGAGAGAGAGAGAGAGAGAGAGAGAGAGAGAGAGAGAGAGAAGAGAAAGAGAGTGAGGGTTTGTTTTGGTTTGTCTACTGTACAATATATATATATATACATAGGTAGTTTGGATATTTTGGAGAAGCTTGTGCTTATGTCCTGTGAATAAAGTATTTTAGAGTATGGACTTTTGGGCAAAAAAAAATTAAATTTGGATTTATGGATCGAGTGCCTTTTAATCAATTATTTATACTTTTTAGATGCACTAGATGCACCTAATCAAGATGTATCTAAAAAGTAAAATAAATTAGTTAAAATATTTTTTAAAAAAATACTAAAAATAAACAAAAATTAGAAGAAAAATATGTTTGAATTTTTGTTTGGGTCTTCATTTGTTTTAGTGATTTTTTTTTTCATATTTTAATTAAACTTTTTTACTTTTTAAATGTATCTACAAAATAAATAAATAAAAATTGACTAGAATATGAAAAAGAATTTAGTAAAGATAAACAAAAACCCATTTAAAAAGAGTCTCTGAAAATTATAACCAAATAATTTTTTTAATTTATTTAAGGTAAATTAAACTTATACACCTGAGATTTGGATTTAATACATATCACCCCCCTGACATTTGGAAAAATTACACAAACCCCCCTGTCATTGTAATTATTTATATGGAATGAAGACATTGAAACTCTCTCTTTTTTTGCTTTGCTTTACATCCTCTGTTTTTTTTTTTTTTTTTTCTTTCCTTTACTTTACTTTTTTGTTTTCTCTGTTTTTCTACTAGAAGTTGTTGCCTTATATATAAGTAGGGGGGTTTGTGAAATTAGACTATTAACCACAAGAGTGAGAATGTAATTTTTAAAATGTCAAGGGGGTAAAATGTAATTGAACCAAACCTCAAAGAGTATCAGTGTCATTTACCAATTTAATTATCGTACCTCTTTTTGGAATGTTTTTGAAATAATTATTTTTTAATCTCTTCTAGACTAGAAGCATGTGGGAAAAAAAACTTTTGACATAAATTTAAATTTTATTCTTCTATAGATAAAATAGTTCCAAATTTTTTTTTTTTTTTTTGCAGATTACTTTATTAAAAAAATAAAAAACTGCAATTGGCTTGTAAAAGTTTTTTTTTTTTTTTTTTCTGAACAAAATATTTCTGAGAAGATATTTGAAAGTACAATTTATCTCTTACATTATCAATTAGTTTAGAGTGGACATTGTTACAATTTAATTAAATTCACTGATAATTTGTTCTAATGATCTTTTCAAGGTTAATATATTTTTTTAACATCTTTCAAGAGGCAATTTGCTTAAACTAATTTTTTAGGCCAATTGCACTTTTACAACAATGCATATACCTAGAAAATAAAAAATGTGACAAAAATATACAAATTAAATTTATTTTGATTGTGACCCACATCACATTTAGTATAATCTACATCATACACGCAAATTCTAAATACTTTTTTAAGTTTTTTTTTTTTTTTTTTTTTTTTTTTTTTTTTTTCTAGCTGCATAAAATTTCTATTATTTATAGAAATAAAATTTTGAGTAGATTTAACAAATCGTGAAGGGTAACATATGAAAACAATGATATTTGGTGCTTCAATTTATCTCATGATATCCCTTTTTTTTAAACATCTCACATTATGTTTACACTCGAAATCTTCATGTCTATTTTCTCTCATTATCCTTTCAAATATAAAATTTTAACAATAAGTGTTGACAAGTTTGGTTTTGAAATTGGCAATTTGACAAGTTTGGTTTTGAAATTGGAGATAACAATGGGGCAGAGAGCATTAAGAAATAATGGTAAGTGATAGAGAGACGGTAATAAGGGGTCGCAAAAACAGTAAAATGATAATAATGAGTGACGAAAAATGAAGACGTGAGTGGCAATAATGGTGAACGGGGCGGAGAAAGATGGTGGTGAGAAATAGAGAAAAGGAAGGACTGGTGACAACAGACGATGTGGAAGTGTCACGTTATTAAATTTTCAGAATTTATTTTACTATGATTTTTCACATTTTTAAAGTAGAAATAACTTTTAACAAATTAATAAAATCAAAATTTGATATTTATTTTTATCAAGTTAGCTTTGAAAAATAAGTTTTAAAAACTCAATTTTTATTTTTTGGTAAATTAAAAATTTTGTTTTTCTGAATTATATTTTTTTTGGTAATTTGAAAATTAAAAAATAATAATAAAGATTGAGAGTTCTAATTTTAGAGTTCTAAAGAAAACTCTAGTAATGTAACAAAGAGTGAGATCCACATATGATGTGATTTGTATGCTTATATTTTTATTTTTATTTTTTTTTCCTTGTCATATCACTTTTAGAATTTGCAAATTAGAATTCTCTATCATTATTAAAAGAATAAATAAAAATTTAAAAACTCAAAACGTAAAATAGAGACAAAAGAATGTAAATAAAACAACCCTTCTCTCTTTCTACCAGAGCCTAAGCTGTCTCTCAACTCTTCTCACTTTCACAATCCCAAACCCCATCCCAACCCATCTCTTCTCTCTCACTTCTTCTCTTCCTCAAGCCATCTCTCTCTCTCTCTCTCTCTCTCTCTCTCTCTCTCTACATTAATCTTTCCTTTGCAATTTTGTCCTTTTTTAGGGTTTTTATTGTCTCCATTCAAGCGTCACCTCTTCAAAGATTATATATATATACACACACATATGCCTACATATACCTTGTACATATATATTCATCTCTTCAAAGAAACACTTCATCCCTTCTGCTTCTCTCTCTACAATTCACCTATTTTTTTTTTATCAATGAAAATCTCTGTAAAGCCGATGTGAGAAGATAAAAAGCTTCACATCTCTCTCTAGAAAAATTCTCTCTTTTTTCTTTAAAAAATTCAATGATTTATGGTGTTTTTGTTATTCGGATTATGAAATCTGAATTGGAAAATGGCTTCACTTATTTTCTTCTTTGCTTTTTTCTGTTCTCACTTTCTCTGGTTCAACATCTTTGCCTTCTTCTTCATAGATAAAATATGTCCATAAGGCTTATTCTTTCTGTATTTCTTGAAATTTTGTTTCGATGTCCAATGCACAGTACTTATCAAGGGTCAAAGGCCTGACTTGTTGTTACTCCTGCTTATAGCCAGTTACCATGGCTTCCCTCTCTTGTTCTTAAAGCTCCCGGGTTATTGAATTTAAGTCCAATGTTGAAAACTTGACTAAAGCCAAGGGCCTGGCTTCTTGAGTCTCAACTTTTTGCCCACAGTCAGGCATCAATGTCATCCTTGGCGACAAATTATTCATCAGCACTCTCTTGCACTAAGTGCTTCAGATGCGCTACTTCCTTATCAGCCGTCACTTCAGCTGATCTATCAGGTTTCTCAATATACTGAGTGGTGTCACTCCTTCAGTATACAACTTGGCCACTGCAAAGTCAGCACAAGCGATAAAGGGTTAAGTGTCTGCATTGATTTCCTCTATCTCTTCATTACATAGGGCCATCATTATCTTCTGATGTAAAGAGGAAGACACATATTCGTTGGTGTGGATCCAATCACTGCCAAGTAAAACATTATACTTGGCATTATTATCTATAACAAAGAATGTTGTCATGCAATCTCTGGTTTCTACACTCAAGTTGATAGACAAGATACCCTGAGCCATCTGCTTATCCCCAGCAAAGCTAGCAATGGTTGTGCTGGTTGGGATTAATCTAGGGTTTCTTTTTTCCAATTTCTTCAAGGAGGACTTCGGGAGCAGGTTCACTACCGCCTCATTATCCACCAATACTCTGTTCATTTGCATCCTATCGAAAAAAGCCTTGATATACAAGGGCTTAACGTGCTGTGTCATAGATGTTATAGGATACTCAAAGGGATATAAGAGATTAATACTCACTTTCTCACTTTCATCTTCAGTTTCCATTGGTGTGGCCACTTCAGACTCATCTTGAATCATGCTAACTTGTGAATCTTCACTAGAAACTGGAACAGAGTCAATTTCCTGACGTTCTTGGTTTTCATCTTCAGCCTAGAACTTCTGTGGCAATATATATACCATATTCACTGACACTAGAGGAAATGAACCAAGCTGAATTGCTGGCTGCATTTGTTTTTTTTCCAAACTAACTTGTTCAGTTATTTTAGAAGCATCTTCCCCGCTGCACTTTGGTACCTCAGTACTGGTGACTTCCTTCGAATCAACTCGTTTATGGTATGCTCCTATTGGCTTTTCAACCAAAAAGGTCTGTTCAGCCATGAAGGCTTCAAACATCTCATCTTCAGCCATTTTTCTTTTCTGGCCTGGTTCAACTTCTCTTTTTGTCTCACTATCGCTTTCCATTAAGGCTTTTTCAAGACCTGCTAAGCTGAATCTTTCCTTGGCTTTCAATTCAATGTGAACTTTAGCCAACAGCTCCCTGCTGACACTTATTTTGTTCTGAGGAGCCAATTTTGGACTTTCCTCTATCGGGCCTTTTGACTGGGCCAATGAAGAACTTTCTCCACTTTCCTTCGGATCCTTCTGGTACTGGGTGTACCTTCGTTGGATCTTTCTCCTTTGAGACCTAGAGATTACAAGAACCACATCTGGTTCTTTTCTTTTTGGGTACTTGAGTAATACCCAATTATTTGGAGCCACCAAAAAAGGTTTAATCATTCTGCCCTGATCTCCAAAGACACTTCTCTGTGCAGGTATTTCCTTAGGCTTGTTCTACATAACAAATCAGTCTAGCACCCCAGGTACCCATGAACTCATTGGTTCAGTTGCTGAACTTGCTTTCCCAGTCTTTGAATCACCTTCGAAGCTAACTTTTGAGGCCATTCACTGGCTCTGGCACCCTGTCTTGAGCCTAATTCAGGCCTTCTTTCAGGGTGATTGCCTTGTATTTTACTCGAAGTTGACTTTAGAGGCCAATTACTGGCTCTAATTCCTTGACTTGGGCCCAATTCAGGCCTTCTCTTAGGATAATTGCCTTCCATCCTGTAGTAATTGGGTGGTCTGAACTCATGCAGAGGTCTCTTACACTTGGAATGCATTTTAGTGGCTGGTGGTCTAGCCAAGAATGGTTGCTGTCTGGGACCAGTTGGGTATTGCCTCTTGTTATAGGTATTAGTTGGCTTAAGGCGTCTCTGTACATCCTTGTAATACTATTTCACATCAATTGGGAGCCCTTTCAACCATTTGTAACTTAACCTGCATCTGGGACTCATCTTTTGCATGACAGCTGCCTCTAGAGAGTCATCATCCAATCTTTCCTCACTAGAGTCATCCTTTTGGTCCACAAAGCTCTGTCCATTTGCCAGTGAACTTCTGGTATCTTTCTTGAAAATAGTCTGGTTGGCAACATGCATCTGCACATTAACCTCCTCTAATTCCTTCAATGATAGGTTTTGGAAATCTGGCACACCAACATTGACTGTAACCTTCTCTATTTCTGAGAATGGGTTAGTGTCAATCCCCATAGCTTTCTTTGCTTTGGCTGGAAACTTTAAACTCCCATTTCGAATCTGTTCTTGGATCCTGTCCCGAAAAATTATACAGTTTTTAGTTGAATGAGACCAAGAATTGTGTCATTTACAGTACATTTTCCCTATTAGTTCTTCTAAAGTAGGGATCTTAACTCTTTTTGGTAACTTTAGGAAATTTGCTGTAAGAAATTATCAAAAATTTCATTTGCTTTTGTTAAGTCAAAAGAATACTTCAAAATACTTCCTATGAAGGTTTGTCTTTTTAAATTGCTGGTCTATTGTAATGTCTTTATGAATTAACGCCTTACAGGTCATAGGCTCTTTTCCTATGATTTTTGCTGCATCAATTTCATAATTAAGATCTCTATAATAAGTCTTATATGATGCATTACTTCGATCATGTTCTTCTTCAAGTGAAGATTCATATCTAGACACCTTATAGGTTAATTCCACTAAGTCTCGAAACTCAATTGAATCAAACTTCTTTCGAAGCCTAAACTCTAAACCATTTTGAGCCAATCTCACAAATTCACACTCTGGTAGAATGACCCTACACTTGTTTCATGCCCTTTTGAATCTAGCAATAAATTGAGCAACCTTCTCATCAAGCCTTTGGCTCAACCTCGCCAAATCTGCCATGGAAACTTCAGGCTCTGTTTGGAAGAATTGGGCATGGAATGCCTCATCTATTTGCTACCAAGTTTGGATAGAGTCAAGTGTAAGGTTAATATACCATACAAAGGCTGCCCCAGTTAAAGAATTTGGAAAGAGTCTCAACTTCATATAATCATTATTGGTAAATTCACCACATTGGCCTGTAAACCTGACAATGTGTTCTACTATTGACCGGTTTCCATTTCCATAAAAGAGAGCAAAGTCTGGTATTATAAACCTCCTTGGGTATTCATGCACCCTATCTACCCATTCTGAGTATGGCTTTCTATATACAAGAGTTTGAACCCCCCGAGCCATAGGTTCACACATCTCTCTGACAATACCAGCAATTTGGTCCCTAGGAACCATATTTTGTGCTTATTGGACTACTACTGGAGGAGCAAACACAGGGTTTGGTGGAACCCCATGTGCTTGAGATCCTCTTGGTCTATAGGGAGGTATATTTGGGACTGGTTGTCCCTGTGGTACTGGCTGCTGTTGAGGGTATGGTTGACCTCTTTGAACCTGTCCTGCGAATGGACCTGCGAAAAGTGCTGCGAGGAGGAACAGGTGTTGTTTCTCTCCCAGCTGCAGGAAACCCTTCTAACCCCCCAGGTGTGAATTCGAATAGAGGGTTAATGAACCCCCTTGTGTCAAGCATGGTTTCGAACATGGGATTTGGAAACATTCTCATGCCATTTTCTTATGTTGGCCCAAATCCACCAATTTGTATGGCTTCACTGTTAAGTAATGAGATATTTTGATTTACCATAGGCCTCGAAAGAGGCTCATATCATGACTGAGGTATAGGTGATGGTCTTTCATAATTTTGATTACTAGTCTAACCATTAGTATGTCCACTACTTTGCATAGGCTGTTGATCTCTAGCCAATCTTTGTTGAGAAACATTTGAATTTTCCTCCATATGTCTTGTGCTAGTTGGTTGATGGGAATTCATTCGATCCATGAAGGATATTACCCATTTTTCTATTGTATACATTAACTGTTGTCCCATGGCATCTACCAAGCCTCTCCACGGATTCATTGGCTGGGTAGACGGAACATTGGATGGTCCAATTCTATGGCCTCGTCTAATATTTTGAACATGTGGTGCATGTTCCGAATTGCTAGTCTGTTCGACCATAGGTTCTGATTAGATAGGTGCTTGCATAGGATATGTTATCACATTATCCTCTGGATTAGGTACTTTTACCTCTCCCTCCACACCTTCTTCCAGGCGTTCATTTTCTCCTTGTCTCCTATGTCTAGCCATTTTAGGGTTCCACTATGCGTGCCAAAAATATATGTTAGCTTTTTGGCTTTCGAATGTTAAAAATGCAATTATAAATGTGCCAGCAAAGATTAATTTGTCCTTACAGAATATTAATTACCAACCAATTATTAGACGATTGTGTTTCAGTTCTCTTAGCCTCAATGAAAAGGACTTTTACTGGTGGCTTGTTTAGGAGAATTTAGTAAATAACAACAGATGAAGAACAATTTTAGAATCTGAATTTCATTAAGTAAATAAAAACTTACAATGATTTGACCCAGCCTCATAGAGGTTTACAGCAACAAGCTATTTGAAACTACTCCTAGGAAATGAAGTGCAGTATAGGAATTGAAGTGCAGAAATACAAAGAACTGTAAAAACTGGAAGGAAAAACGAAGTAAATAAATTGATTTTTTGATTTGAGTCTAGGGGTTCATTCTGGAGCCTTCTCTACTATTTATACTTTTCAATAATAACCGTCGAAGTGGGTTTCCAACGGTGAAAATGTCCTCACATGATTGCTGAACATACTCTCTCACAGTCAATCCCATTACACCACTCTTCCAGTTAAGCTTCCCTCCTGATTTTGAATTCAAACTTTGTGAGTAACCGTTAGGCCACATCATCTTATATCTCTCGATTGTTCCAATGTTACGCATATCCATTATTACCAGTACGAATTGCTATGTGTCTAACTTTGGTTGGCAACTTGTATTAATTTCCCAAATTGCCCTCTTCGTGACACGTGTTAAATTATGATTGGCTTTTACAAATTATACAGCCAATAATATCTGAATAATTAATTTGTGTTCACTTATTAATATCTGTATGAAAAATTACGTAAACTAAAAATTTTATGGTATACACAAAAATAACAATAATTAAATAATATTAAATGCTTTCTAAATTTTTCTAACAAACCTAATCTCCTTCTACCATATTTTTGTTTTGTATATATTTATTGCATGACGATTAAAAAAAAAACTTTTAAAAAAAGAAAAACAGAATACTCAAATAAATGATAGTTAGGTAAAATTTGTATTTACTTAAAAAAAAATAAATAAAAAATAAAAAATAAAAATTGTAAAATTAATTACAACCTTTAAGGAAGACCTGCACACGTATGCATCTGATAATAATGGACACATGTCTTTAGTAGTCTCGATTGAAAGGTTAGTCAATCAAAAATGTTTTATAATTATTTATAGATTTTGTGAATTTACCTTTCAAAGATGCTCAAAAATATAATTACGGTGGATTTGATAAATATTTAAAAAAACTAGGGTAAATTATATTTACCTCCCCTGAGATTTCTGACAAATACAGGGACCTCCCTTGTGGTTTTACTAATTACAGAAACCTCCCCTACTTTATCTGACAATATCAAGATTCCCCCATTTTTTAACTTCCGTTTACACAACTAACGGAAGCAGCTGATGTCATCAAAGGTAAACGCCAACATATCCATAATGCCCTCAAATATCTTGAACCCATCTATATATACCAAACAGTAGACCTTGCAACACCTAATCCAATCTCCTTAAGTGTTATCTCTTCCCTTTGCTTTCTCTGCAAAAAAAAAAAAAAAAAAACTCATAATTATCACTGTTGTAGAAGCAACAACACAACACCCATAACATGCCCATCGTTGTTATTAGCTTAACTACGCCACCAGTCAAACCCCAAGCTCTACTAGCTCTGCAACCCCCAAACCACCACTACCACTGCACACACTCACCACTGAAACACCTCCCAATTTTTTTTTTTTTAAAAAAAGAAAAAAAGAAAAAAAAAAGCACCAACACTACAAAGCTCTACAACCCCCAAAAACAAAAAACTGAATAGGTGAAGATGTAAAATATTCATACTCAACTGAAGCCTTAATCCACAATTACTCAGTTGAGAAGTTGGATAGCCACCATCAACACCACCTCCCCCAAAAAATTAGTGCAAAATCAAAGCTAATAGAAATCAAAATCAAACCATAGCCATTATCTCCCAAAGAAAATAAGGTCCTGGATTAGTGCAAAAATTGAGTCCCTCTGAATAGGTGAAGATGTAAAATATTCATACTCAACTGAAGCCTTAATCCACAATTACTTAGCTGAGAAGTTGGATAGCCACCATCAACACCACCTCCCCAAAAAAATTAGTGCAAAATCAAAGCCAATAGAAATCAAAATCAAACCATAGCCATTATCTCCCAAAGAAAATAAGGTACTGGATTAGTGCAAAAATTGGGTCCCTCTGAATCCACCACCTTTTCCAGCCTCCTCCTCTCCTTCTCCCCCTTTCTTTCTCTAGCCATTCGTCCCCCTTCTCTCCTCATCTTCTTCTCTTCCTCTTCTTCTTCTTCTTCTTCTTCTTCTCGTTCTCCCGATTGCGACCTAGATCGCAACCAACCGCCACAAACCTAGATTGCTACCCAACGTTGTTGCCATCACTGCTTACCATCGCTCTAAAAACTATAGATCTAGGGTTAGGGTTTCAGAAGAAGAAGAGGATGAGAGGAAAAGTGAGCAGCGGATGGTAGAGGAGAGGGAGTGGAGGAAGACTTATGGGTAGAGGGAGAAATAGAGGGAGGCAGTGGTGTGTCCTCGACGAAGACTTTCGTTTCGGTGTTGATGTCGGAGGAGAGGAGTGGCGGTAGAAGGGTTGCCGTCGTCGGAGAAGTTGATGTCGGTCTCCCATAGGGGTCAGGGGCCAGCCAGTCTCCCATGGGAGTCAGTCGATGTTGGGGAGCCAGGCGGACTCTCAAGCTTTGTTCCGCTCGTTGCCACCGCTCTTGCCGGTGGTGGACAGTGGCGGGGGAGGTGGTAGTAATGGAGGAGGATAGTGGTGGTGATGGGATTGAAAAAGGAGTTAAAAATACAGATATTGAAGCAAGATATACACATCTGTGTAGATTAACATAGTAACCCAGAAGATGTAACTTGGACTAGTATTTGCACATAAAGCATACAAGAACAGAGAGAGAACAAAAGAAAAAAAAAATCATTTTGTATATGTTGGGGTTAACAAAACTGACAAGATCAATGGGTATTTTTGTCTTTTTGCCCTAAAATAAAAGGGTAATATAGTCATTTTGTATAGGTAAGTAACGTCGTCTGTATAAAATTGACGGATTAGGAGAATCTTGATATTGTCAGATAAAGTAAGGGAGGTTTCTATAATTATTAAAACTACAGGGGAGGTCCCTGTATTTGTCAGAAATCTCAGGGGAGATAAATGTAATTTACCCAAAAAACTAATTAAATTTTAAATACTACTAGGCTAGAAATTTATAAAAATAAAAATAAAATTAGTCCACCAAAGACCAATCTATTTAGTTTTCTTTTTCTTTTGTTTATCAGCAAAAATCAATGATTAATTGTTAGATATTAATACTTTGGGGAAGTTGAAATTCACTCGTACTTCTTGCAAAGAAACTCTTGTCCTCCCATTCCACTCTTAGAAAGGTGGAACCTAAGACCTCCTCCTCAGAAAAGACTAATGGCAAGCTAATTCGGCCAAAACTCTTTGGTTGATTAATTTGTTTAGTTTAATTTTTCAAAAATTATTTTCAAATGAATTTTCATTTACTTTTAGTATTTTTTTATTTTTAATCAATTCTTTGCACTTTTTAGATTTATCTAACAAAATGCATCTAAAAAGTAAAATAATTTGGCTAAAATATTTATTAAAAAATCACTAAAAATAGACTAAAACTTGAACAAAAATCTGTTTGAATTTTTGTTTGGGTTTTCGTTTGTTTTTAGTGATTTTTTTTTTTATTTTATATTTTAGTTAAACTTTCTTACTTTTTAGATGTATCCAATCTTGTTGTATCTACAAAATAAAAAAATTTCACTAAAGTATGAAAAAAGTTCAGTAAAAACACACGAAAACCTATTTAAAAATAGTTTCTAAAAATTATAACTAAACAAATTTTTTAATTTATTTATCGTACCTCTTTTTTGAATTTTTTTTAAGAAACATTATTTTTTAATCCCTTCTAGAATAGACGGATGTGGGGAAAAAAAATTGGCATTAATTTAAATTTTATTTTTCTATAGATAAAATAGTTCCAAAAAAAATGATTCTTTTTTTTTACAGATTATTTTTATGAAAAAAAAATAAAAATCGCAATTGGCTTGTAAAAGATTTTTTTTTTCAACAAAATATTTCTAAAAAGATTTTTAAAAGTACAATTTATCTCTTATATTATCAATTAGCTTAGAGTGGACATTGTTACAATTTAATTAAATTCACTGATAATTTGTTCTAATGATCTTTTCAAGGTTATATATTTTTTGACATCTTTCAAGGGGCAATTTGCTTAAACTAATTTTTTAGACCAATTGCACTTTTACAACAACGCATATAGCTAGAAAATAAAGAATATGACCAAAGTATCCAAAATCTAAAATATATAAATCAAATTCATTTTGATTGTGACCCACACCATATTTATGACTCATTTGAAAATTGATTATTTTAATTAATTTTTTACGAAACGGCATACAAAAAAATAAATAAAGTGATGTGATTGGGTGTTTTGCTTTTTTGTCTCACTCCAAAATCATACACGCAAATTTTATACACTTTTCTAATTATTATTTTTTTTCTAACTACCTAAAATTTCAAGTAGATTTAAAAAATCGTGAAGGGTAACACATGAAAACTATGATATTTGGTGCTTCTCATTATATCTCACATTCTGTTTACATTCACAAACTTCATGTCTATTAAAAATTTAATTTAATTTTTTTTTTTTGATATTTACTTATATGAAGATACTTTCTATTTTTTTAAAAAAAATAAAATTTTTTTTTTCATATTTACTTATATCGAGATACTTTCTAATTTTTTTTGTAAAAAAGAAAAATTAAAGTCTTAAAAACTCAACTCCGGTGGCTTTTTTTCTAATAGGTTTGGGAAGATAAGTTGCGCTAATAAAAGATGAATTTGTAGTTGGTAGTTGTAGATCAGAGACATCGGTGAATGGTAATGACAATGAGTGGTGACTAGCAATAGAGAGGCAATCGACAAACGATGGAGATGGTTAAGATTTGCATGTGTGTGAGAGAGAGAGAGGGAGTAAAAATTAGGGGTAAACTATTCGTAGGTCCTAATAGTTAGACTTAATTTCTATCAAGTTCTATTGAAAATAAGTCTTGGTAAAATTGTCACTAAAAATAATTTTTTTTGTGACAATTTTTTATATATGTCGCTAAAAATTGATAATTAGTAATTTTTTTGGCCATAATTTTTATAAATTGTGGCTAAAAATTTACAATTAGTAACGTTTTTTTATGAAATTTTTTTCCTATAGGACCTATTAGACAATAAGTTCACTTATTAGGACCTACACGTAAGTATCCCTAAAATTAGTTCGTAAAATAGAAGATAAAGTTGTCCACTGATTTAATTCACAATATTTTTTGTCTTTTAAGTCTATAAAAAATTAAACGATGGATTTTAATGACTAAAATACTTATTTTTTATTTTTTATTGAGTTTAATAACTAAAATACTTATTTTGTAATTTGATTTTACTTAATGAAAATAGACATATATTTTAGATTTAAAAAAAATAAAAAGTTCATGATTTAAATTGACAAAATTAAATTTCAAGATTTATTTTGTTACAAGGGTCAAACTTTGAATTTTTTTTTAATAATTTTCCTTTTTATTTTTGAAAATAATAATGATAATACCAAAAGATAATTGTTTTGACCCAACCTCAAAATAAATGCTTGTAACGCATGCAATTTATGCATTCAGATTACCTAAATCTGGGGAGATAGGATGTTAGAGTTGTTTATTAAATAAAAAGGAAAAGTTATAAAAATAAAATTAAAAAAAAAAAACAAAAAAAAAAACATTAGGATTTGATGATTGTAACAAAATAAATTTTTAATTTTTAATTTTGTCAATTTAAATCCTAAATTTTTGATTTGTCTTCAATCTAAACCATTTGTTTATTTTTGTTTAGTAAAATTGATTTAAAAAATGAGTATTTTAGTTATTAAACTCAATGAAAAAAATATTTTAGACATTTTATGTATATCTACATTGAATTTAATAACTAAAATACTTTGTTTCCGTTGGTTTTACTTAACCAAAATAGACGAATGATTTAGATTGAAAATAACTCAAAAAATTAATATTTAAATTGACAAAATTAAAAAATCATGGTTTATCTTGTTCTAAGACTCAACCCTTAAGATTTGTTTTTGCAATTGGCATAAAAGATTGAACATTAATTGGTACAAAACATAAGCAATTTACTCGGTTCTTTTTGGCATAATTTTTTGAAAATTATTTATAATATTTTTAAATTTAAAAAATTGGGTGAGCGTATTTGGTACAATTCTTACATACAATTTTTTATACAAAAAATAACTTAAATAAATTCTTAAAAAATCAACTATTGAGAAACTAGCATATGAATATTTTTAACCTTTATTTCTTATTATCTATTTTCAATTTACAATAGATTGTACGAAATTAAATTCTCTTCCAAATCAGATACATTTGTCAGTGATTACATAGGTCAAATGTAAAATATGTGTACATATATAACCTATTTAAAATTGCTATAACTAGGAAAAACTAGGGCAATCATGGATCCTCCTCAATAATTGTATGATATTATTTTAGAGACCCCAAATATTCTATTAAATATTCTATTAAACTTCTCACATGGGTGTGGGACCCACACACATGTAGATTTGTGTGAGTCCCACCCCATGTGAGAGGTTTAGGAAAATATTTGGATACATTACATTTCTCTTTTCTTTTATATTACATATGCATTTATAAGACTTAAATGTGTTCATTGTGCTTCCCAATTTAAGTAAGAAGTGTTAACTATTGGTTAGACATATAATGGTTTTCTTTTTTTTTTCTAAGATGTTTATTTGCTTATTTATTTTTTTGAACACTTCTAAAATGTTTATTTGATGTTTTGTCATGACAACTCAACGTACATGAATTTTTATAAATTTAATGGCATGAGATTTTCGTCTCCAAAATATCCATTTTTCTCATCAAAGTCGTAACTTGTTGCTCACTTGTTGTCTATTAAAATAACTATTACTGTATGTCTGATTAATTTATTTAATCTTAAATAAAGAAATATTATAAGGCTTTCCGCCTCGTAGAATCAACTATCGCTTTCAAATGAATAGGTAATAGCGTTGGATGTCGAATGGCTTTACGCTTTTCAAGAGTTGTTGCGTAATTTTTGCAATGCTTTACTTCAATCTAAAGATCTGAGAAAAATCAATTGATAGACTGATGTAACGACCAACATTTTCACGTCGGATGATGTAAACGACCAACATTTTCACATCGGAAAATATCCAACCCCAAAGAGTCACCGACACTTCACAATCATAGATTAAGGTTCTTTATATAATTGAAATTTGTGCAACATTGAGCCGTTTTGTAAATATCAATTATTTGTTCGGATATCAATTACAAAATAACAATCAATTATTTGGATATTGACACTTGAACTAAAATTAATTGTTCAAATATTAACACTATCGAACTGGGTTTTTTTCAATGGTTAGTATTTGAATAATTAATTTGTGTTCAATCGTTAATATCTATTTTGTCGTGTACACAAAAATAACAATAATTATAATAATATTAATTGCTTTCCAAAATTTTCTAACAAACCCAATCTCTTTCTACCCTATTTTTGTTTCATATGAATAAATTTATTGCATGATGGATACAACAAAAAACTTTTTAAAAAAAACAAAAGAGAAAAGGAATACTCAAATTAAATGTATTTACTTGAAAAAAAAAAAAAGCGGAAAATAAAAAAAAAAATTATAAAATTAATTACAACCTTTGAGGAAGACCTACACACATGCATATGAATATTTCACGTGTCTTTAGTGGTCGACTGAAGGGTTAGTCAATCAAAAATATTTTATAATTATTTACAGATTTTGTGAATTTACCCTTCAAAGATGCTCAAAAATATAATTAGGGCTGGTTTGATAAATATTTTAAAAAATTAATTAAATTTTAAATACTACTAGACTAGAAATTTTATAAAAATAAAAATAAAATTAGTCCACCAAAGACCAATCTATTTGGTTTGACTTTTCAAAAACTGTTTTCAAATGAGTTTTCATTTATTTTTAGTATTGTTTTTATATTTTAATCAAAAGAAAATTGTTGAAAAATCGAATCTAATAATTGTCGAAGGAAGTAGGTCTAGTGAATATTTTTTTTATTGATGAGAGATCCACCCTTTGTGAAATAGTTTGGTGAGAAATCCTTTTATTATTTTGGAAGGCATTTTATTTCTAATTTTATCTCTTAATCTATCTATTTAATGAAAAATCTAGAAATCCCCTAGATATTGATTTGTGATTATGTATCAATTTTAAGCAGTAAACAACAATCCCAATCAAACAATCAAGACAAATCGACACAACGATTTTACATGAAAAAATCACAATTGGACACCTCCAATTGTGATAAAAAAAACTACGGGCAACTGCCACAAAACAATTCACTAAGAAGATATAAAGGAATTACACAAGTATACTCTCAATTACCTAGCGAATCCACGCCCGAATTGAACCAACCCCTATGTGCCTCTTTCAACCTCGTCTTCATCTCGAAATTATCTTGATGATGAGCCACTCCAGAATCTACCAAAGTTTCAGGCTCGAATTCTTCAGAATCCACCGAAGAACAACTCTTTCTTTTGTGTAGAATAAACAAATAATCCTTTGATGTATACTCTTTAAACCATGAGTTGAATACTCAATCAAAACATCAAAGAAAACTAGCAAAATATCCCCAGATATAAACCCTAGAACCCAAGAAGAAGATCTGGAGAGGTAATCCTAGATTTGGACTGAAACACGTATTTATAGAAAACTGTCCCGCGATCTCCGCTCGAGCGTCAGATTGGCCGCTCGAGCGGACCTATGCTCGAGCGCTGAAAGTTCCGCTTAAGCGGGAAAAAACAACATCCAATATTTTTGCAAGCGAATAAACTTCTGGAACTCAGCATTCTCCGCTCGAACGGGGGAATGTCCGCTCGAGCGGACAGGCAACTTTGAATGCATTTTTGCATTTTGCTTCGGGGGCGCTGCCCCTCGACCCCGCCTGGGCACTACCCCGAACCCGCCAAGGGGCGCTGCCCCCTGGACCCCCGCGAGCTGACCAGGCAGCTCGATCCCCGTCATAATCAGTGAAGTGGCAATCTTGAAAGAATTAACATCACAAATTTCTCTGCAAAGCACGATTCGGGTTGGATTCGCATCTAAAAACTCATAGCCTCACTGAAATAAAAAGTGCGAAAACAAATACAACTGAAAGGAGTTTTGTCAAACGGGGTTGCCAAGAATAAAACCTAACATTTAATTTTTTTGACTATCTATTGAAATTTGTTTGAATCTATCTGTTATTTTATTTTATTTATTTTTTTTGAATCTTTTTGTTAAAATTTTGATCTATCTATTGAAATTAACCAAGTTTATTTTAATTTATCTGTTCAAATTTTGATAGTATCAGTTTGATTTTTTGATCTTATCTTTTCAAATTTGGATCCTATATTTTTATCAGTTCAATTTTTTGACCTATCTATTTTATTTTTGTATCTATCTGTTGGAACCTACTCTCTCTCTCTCTCTCTCTCTCTCTCTGTGTCAAACCAAATATGTGGACCAGTTGTTTGATCAATTAGCCTTCCAAGCATTTAGATTTTTTGACGATCTAGATGTAAAGCTAACACAATTAAAATTTAAACTAATTGAACAAGTAAAGATCTAGAAGACAATCTAGATGTGAAGATATTGGAAAGATGTAAACCATTCAAATGATGTAAAGAGAATACTTGACCATAAACTCAATCGTCATCAAATGCTTGAACAAGTAAAGATCTAGATGTAAAGCTAGCAAATGCTTGTAAAATATGTTGAAATTCTTGGAAAATCTTCAGAAACTGATCAAATGTTTCAAGATCTTCATCAAAGTCAATCATACATCTAAGATCTTTATGTCTTTAAAGATTTTCCAAGCATATAGATCAATTAAACATACTACATCTCATATTCAGATCCTTTACAAATCTAGAGAGATAAGAAAAGAGGAGTTGAACAGGCCGTTAGAGAAGGCCATTGGAGGAGACAATATGAGAGTGATGGTTTGTTTTGGTGAGGACGGTGACAGCGGGATGGTGATCGCAAGTCGTAGGCAGAGTGGAGGACGACAAGACAGTGGTGTTGGGGGGAAGGACAATTATTTATGGATCGAGTGCCTTTTAATCAATTATTTATACTTTTTAGATGCACTAGATGCACCTAATCAAGATGCATCTAAAAAGTAAAATAAATTAGCTAAAATATTTTTTAAAAAAATACTAAAAATAAATGAAAATTAGAACAAAAATATGTTTGAATTTTTGTTTGGGTCTTCATTTGTTTTTAGTGAAATTTTTTTTCATATTTTAATTAAACTTTTTTACTTTTTAAATGCATCTACAAAATAAATAAATAAAAATTGACTAGAATATGAAAAAGAATTTATAAAGATAAACAAAAACCCATTTAAAAAGAGTCTCTGAAAATTATAACCAAACAATTTTTTAAATTTATTTAAGGTAAATTAAACTTACACCCCTGAGGTTTGGGTTTAATACATATCACCCCCCTGACATTTGGAAAAATTACACAAACCCTCTGTCATTGTAATTATTTATATGGAATGAAGACATTGAAAGTCTCTCTTTTCTTGCTTTGCTTTACATCTCCTGTTTTTTTTTTTTTTTTTTTTTTTCTTTCCTTTGCTTTACTTTTTTTTTCCAATATAATTTTTTCTGTTTTTCTATTAGGAGTTATTGCCTTATATATAAGTAGGGGGGTTTGTGAAATTAGACTATTAATCACAGGAGTGATAATGTAATTTTCAGAATGTCAAGGGGTGAAATGTAATTGAACCAAATCTCAAAGAGTATCAGTGTCATTTACCAATTTAATTATCGTACCTCTTTTTTGAATGTTTTTGAAATAATTATTTTTTAATCTCTTCTAGACTAGAAGCATGTGGAAAAAAAAACTTTTGACATAAATTTAAATTTTATTCTTCTATAGATAAAATAGTTCCAAAAAATTTTTTTTTTGCAAATTATTTTATTAAAAAAATAAAAAATTGCAATTCGCCTGTAAAAGTTTTTTTTTTTTTTTTTTGAACAAAATATTTCTGAGAAGATATTTGAAAGTAAAATTTATCTCTTACATTATCAATTAGTTTAGAGTGGACATTGTTACAATTTAATTAAATTCACTGATAATTTGTTCTAATGATCTTTTCAAGGTTAATATATTTTTTAACATCTTTCAAGAGGCAATTTGCTTAAACTAATTTTTTAGGCCAATTGCACTTTTACAACAATACATATACCTTGAAAATAAAAAATGTGACAAAAATATACAAATTAAATTTATTTTGATTGTGACCCACATCACATCATACACGCAAATTCTAAATACTTTTTTAAGTTTTTTTTTTTTTTTTCTAGCTGCATAAAATTTCTATTATTTATAGAAAATTTTTTTTGAGTAGATTTAACAAATCGTGAAGGGTAACATATGAAAACAATGATATTTGGTGCTTCAATTTATCTCATTATATCCCTTTTTTTTAAACATCTCACATTATGTTTACACTCGAAATCTTCATGTCTATTTTCTCTCATTATCCTTTCAAATATAAAATTTTAACAACAAGTGTCGACGAGTTTGGTTTTGAAATTGGAGATAACAATGGGACAGAGTGCATTATGAAATAATGGTAAGTGATAGAGAGACGGTAATAAAGGGTCGCAAAAACAGTAAAATGATAATAATGAGTGGCGAAAAATGAAGACATAAGTGGCAATAATGGTGAACGGGGCGGAGAAAGATGGTAGTGAGAAATAGAGAAACGGAAGGAATGGTGACAACAGACGGTGTGGAAGTGTCACGTTATTAAATTTTCAAAATTTATTTTACTATGATTTTTCACATTTTTAAAGTAGAAATAACTTTTAACAAATTAATAAAATCAAAATTTTATATTTATTTTTATCAAGTTAGCTTTGAAAAATAAGTTTTAAAAGCTTAATTTTTATTTTTTGGTAAATTAAAATTTTTGTTTTTCTGAATTATATATTTTTTGGTAATTTGAAAATTAAAAAAATAATAATAACAAAGATTGAGAGTTCTAATTTTGGAATTCTAAAGAAAACTCTAGTAATGTAGCAAAGAGTGAGATCCACATGTGATGTGATTTGTATGCTTATATTTTTATTTTTATTTTTTTTCCTTGTCATATCACTTTTAGAATTTGAAAATTAGAATTCTCTATTGAGAGGGTAATTTATACTTAAAGTGGGCCGAGCTGGGTAAATGGGCTGACATGGGCCCCAGTGCAAAGAGAAGTAGAGTTACTCCGGTCCGAAAGAGAAGTAGGGTGACTCCGGTCCCAGAGGGAAGTAGAGTTACTCCGGTCCGAAAGAGAAGTAGGGTGACTCCGGTCCCAGAGGGAAGTAGAATTACTCCGGTCCGAAGAAGAGACGTTGGAATTAGACCGGTCATACGGCCGTGGTGGTTAGCACGGTCACGTAAGGTCTTATTTTCTACTCCGGTTGAGTAAAGTAGCAAGAATGTTTCGGTCTTCAGTGATTACTTCGGTCGAAGCGTGTGGAAAACCGAGGTAGGCCATGGTGCTGAATGTAGTTCGGCTTAACTCCCTTTTGGATAGCTCGGTCTTAGTATGGGAAAGCCGAGGTAGGGGAGAGTATAGCAAGGACCGAACTAGCAGTCACTCCGGTCATCTTGGAGCCCGACCATGGAAAACCATCTCATTTGGTTTAAGCAGTGAGGGGGGTGTTGAAGGAGAAGCATTATCCTTCAAGAATGTGAGTCCTAACAGGACTCTACATGAAAGAGTTAGAGTCCTACTAGGATTGTGCCACACGAAACCTATATAAGCTCACCAATATCACCTAAGAAGAGGTAATGCAACTTTTGCTCCCTGACCACATTGAGCTTTTGCCTACTTGTCTTGCTTACTGACTTAGGCATCGGAGAGGTTTCCGGCATACACCCGCCGGCCAGCTCACGTTTGTGTTTTCAGGTGGAAGACCAACAACGTACAGAGGAACGCAGGCTTGATCAACAGGATTATACGAGAAGGTGTATCTCTTTCCCGTACAATTGGCGCCGTCTGTGGAAAGAACAGACAAGAACAACCTCTTGATCAAGCTTTTTCTCTCAAAATTCGATGGCGAACAACGAAGAACTGCCTCAGTCCGCCATTGACGGACAAACTCCAGATGGAGGTGCAAGGCGCGAGGGCCTACCTTTGGTCCCTCCCATGGCGAACCTGGAACCACGAAGACAAGATTCCAGGAGAGATGCCAGGGATAGAAGGAGGAATAACAGCCCTCATCCCTCTCGTTCGCAGAGCCCAGAAAGACAAAGGCGCAGGGTAGATCCTCAAACTTTGGAGGATCGCGTCAGGGAACAAGACGAGTTGATACGGCGGATGGCAGCAGACATGGAAGCTCTAAAACGCCAGATGAAAGGAAAAGAAGTGGCGACAGGAGAGGGGCGCAACAACAAGACGCCCCCTCGCCACTCAGAGGGTCGTAGTAGAAATTCTACACCCTCCCAAGCAGAAAACAGAAGCCTCAGGACAGGCGACACGCAAGTTAGGTCTTCCAGGACTCGTCACTCCAGGTCTGAGAGGACGAGATCTGAAAGGTCTTACACAGAAGGGAGCACTTACTGGCCCTCGCATACGCACCAAACCAGGTCTAGACAGACCGAGTTGCCCAGATCGTCCGACCTACGAACCGTGCTAGATGAAAAGGCACGATGCAGGGAGGACGCCAGGGCACGTGATCCACATAGAGTTTCTGTCTTACAGCGGTTGGCTCCTCGGACGCATGAAAGCGTCGAGGTTGGAATGCCACTACCGCGCCCGGCCTACGAACCAGCGGATAAGGCATTGGCGAGGCTGCAGACCTCACCATTCGTCCCAGCAATAGAGAGCGCGCCCCTACCCTCAGGCTTCCTTCAGCCCAAATTCAACACATACGAGGGGAAGACGGACCCCTACTCGCACTTGAGCCACTTTCGCCAGGTCATGGCTGTATACCGGCGGAATGAGGCCTTGATGTGCATCCTATTCCCTTCAAGCCTTGGTGACCTCGGCCTGACTTGGTTTGAGAAACTTCCAGAAGGCAGCATAGCCTCCTGGGCGCAATTGGCGGAGGCGTTCGTCACAAGGTTCCGAACGAACACTAAGACCCCGGTGGAGATCGATCAGTTACTCTCCATCGACATGGGTGAGAAGGAAACCTTACGATCCTACAACAGTCGTTACTGGGAGACATTCAACCAGATTGGGGATTGTCCCACCAATCTCGCCATTGCCCAGTATAAAAGAGGACTCCCAGTCGGAAACAGACTAAGGGATTCTATCACCATGACGCCACCTCTCACCATGGAGGCCCTGATGGAAAGAGTGCATCAGCACATCAGGGTGGAAGAGGACGGCGCCCGTGCTAAAGCAAAGCCTAGCACAACCGCAGTACCAGAAAAGAAGGCCTCAGCAAAGGTCAATGCGGTAGATCGGCCGAACAGAAACGGGCGTGGCAGACGGGACAACGGAGAAGACCAGGACAAAAGATGGTTGAGAGTCCGCACCGCCATCACCACGGTCTTCAAGAAACCGATCTACCGAATACTTAGTGAGATTCGCGATGAGCCTTTCGTCAAATGGCCAGCTAAGTTAGGCGAAGCTCAGAAGGACTACGACGACAGATCACGGTGCACCTTCCACAAAGAAAAAGGGCACCGCACTGAGAACTGCACCCCATTGAGGCAGCACTTGGAGGAGTTGGTGGCGGCAGGCCACTTAGACAAATACATTGAAGGCGGGACACAGCTAGCCCCCCAGGACCATAATAACCCCAATGGGATGCCAATTGACGCTCCACCTCAAGGCATTATCAATGTAATACATGGAGTTTTCAAACCTGAGCGTGTATGTGAGCTCAGAGGTTCGATCAAGAAGGCTGAGCACTTAAGGGAGGTACTAAGTGCCCAACCTGTCGTCAAGAAGGGGAGGACAAAGGCCACAAATGTTATGTCTTTTTCGGATAAAGACTTGGACAGAATATATTGTCCTCACAATGATGCCCTGGTCGTCACTCTCCGAGTCAAGGATTTTGACGTCAAGCGGATTCTGATTGACCAGGGTAGTTCGTGCGAAATCATGTACTATGAGACGTTCAAACAATTGAAGCTACAAGATAAAGACTTAGCACCTGCAGTGTCACCCTTGATTGGATTTAACTCGATGCCAGAATGGCCAGTTGGCAAGATCATCCTTCCAGTCAGAGCAGGGAGTGTGACGAAGCAAGTAGAGTTCTGGGTGTTAAAGGTCCCATCCACTTATAACATCATCTTTGGCAGAACATGGCTGCATGCCATGCGCCCGGTGGCGTCATCCTACCACCAAGTGATGCGGTTCCCAAACGACACCGGAGTAATAGAGGAAGTCTATGGAGACCAAATCATGTCCAAGCAATGTTTCGTCACGGTGAACGAAAGCCGCGCTGCGAAGGGGTATGTTCATTCGGTGGAAGAACCTGAGAGTAATGAACTATTCGCAGACGTCGGCAAAGCAGCAAGCCAGAAAGCGGTGGAAGACTTGGTGGAAGTCATAATAGACGAAAAGAACCCGGATAAGTTCTTTCTGCTCGGTTCGTCGTTGTCCAGCGCTGAGAGGTTAGAGGTCTTGGAATTTTTGACCTCTAACATCGAAGTGTTTGCCTGGACTCCATACGACATGCCAGGCATTGATCCCAACTTCATATGCCACCAACTCAATGTCCACCCATCTGCCAGGCCAATCATTCAGCGCACCCACAGATCGGCACTCCACCACGCCGAGATAGTGGCGGAAGAAGTGGGAAACTTGTTGGAAGCAGGGGCAATCAGAGAGGTGCACTACCCCAGATGGATCTCCAACACAGTCGTAGTGCCAAAGAAGAATGGCAAGTGGCGCGTCTGCGTCGACTATAAAACTGTCAACAAAGCATGCCCTAAAGATAGCTTTCCTCTACCACGGATTGACCAACTGGTAGACCTGACGGCGGGGCACAACCGACTAAGCTTCCTGGATGCATACAGAGGCTACCACCAGATCGCAATGCATGAACCGGACCAGGAGGTCACATCTTTCACCACACCAAGAGGACTCTACTGCTACAAGGTCATGCCCTTTGGCCTAAAGAACGCTGGGGCGACATTCCAGAGAATGGTCACCAAGATGTTTGAGCCGTTGTTAGGCAGAACAATGGAAGCTTACATCGACGACATGGTGGTCAAGAGCAAGGATGAAAATGACCACCTCAAGGACCTCAGTGAGATGTTTGAGATTCTGAAGAAGCATAAGTTACGCCTCAACGCGTCGAAGTGTGCATTCAGAGTAGGAACAGGCAAATTCTTAGGCTTCTTGGTGACCAACCGAGGTATAGAAGCAGATCCTTCTCAGATCAAGGCAATTCAGGATCTGGAGAGACCAAACTCAGTAAAAGAAGTACAGCATCTCACCGGCATGGCAGCCGCGCTCAATCGGTTCATTAGCCGATCGTCAGACAGGCTATGACCATTTTTTCATGCCCTCAAGGCCAAGTTTGAGTGGGACGAAGAATGTGACCGAGCTCTGGAAAGCTTGAAGGAATACATGTCTTCTCCACCACTACTTGTAACACCAATTCCTGGAGAAGAACTCTTCCTGTACCTGGCAGTCTCACAGCACGCAATCAGCGCAGTGTTGGTCCGTGCAGAAGGAGTCCAACATCTGCCCATCTACTATGTTAGCAAGACACTGCTGGGCACCGAAACAAGGTATTTGCCACTGGAGAAACTGGCATTGGCCTTGATGATGGCCGCAAGGAAGCTACCGCACTACTTTCACGCTCACACCATTGTTGTCCTCACGGCCTTCCCACTAAAGGCTTTGTTTGAAAGGGCGAACTTCTCCGGGCGAATTCTGAAGTGGGCAGTAGAGTTGGGACAATACGACATCAAGTACCAACCCAGGACGGCAATAAAAGCCCAAGCATTGGCAGATTTCGTCGCGGAATTCACACCAGGAAGTCATCCCATCTGCCCAGTCAACCTAACTGAAACAACCGAACTAGGGATGGAAGTTGACGTCGGAATAACGCAACCCCTAGTACTGGTTACTCAGTCAGGCCCCAAGGCGGACCAGAGTAAAGAAAGGAGGGAAGAAGCCAACCATGCTATACCAAGTCCAGACTCACCAACAAATAAAGACTTGGTACAATCAGATTGTAAGGGGCAGACAGCAAGCATGGACTTGGAAGAAGACACCGGCAACACAGAAGATCCTAAGGCATCCTCTGATCCCTCCACCTGCTGGAAGTTGTTCGTTGGAGAGATGTGGAAACTCTTCGTGGATGGAGCATCCAACCGACATGGAGCAGGACTTGGCATAGTCCTCATCTCTCCAAACGGCCTAGTAGTGGAGCAGGCAATCAACCTTGGCTTCCCAGCGTCAAACAACGAAGCAGAGTATGAAGCGCTTCTTGCAGGTCTCAAATCAGCATTCCACATGAAGGCCACCGAGCTAATGGTTTACAGCGACTCACAGCTGGTAGTAAACCAAATATCTGGCGATTATGAAGCAAAGGATGACAGAATGGCTAAGTACCAAGAGCTAATCAGAACCGAAATCAAGAGGTTTGAAGTGGTGAGGATAGAACAGATCGGCAGGGAGGAAAACAGCAGAGCAGACGAACTAGCAGGCTTCGCCTCAATGGCAAATACCTCCATCCCTCATTCACTACTGATCGACTACCTGCCTAGACCAAGTATTGAAGATCCAGAAGCAGAAGAGGTGTGTTGCGCCGATCTAGGCCCTTCCTGGATGGATCCTATCATCCTGTTCTTAAAAGACGGCACCTTACCGGAAGAAAAGAAAGAAGCCAACAGAATAAGAACAAAGTCGCAGCGGTTTTGGCTATCTCCATCCTTGGCATTGTACAAGAAGTCGTTCTCGGGACCTTACTTAAAGTGTGTTCACCCCAGCAAGGTAGAAGCATTCCTGTTCGAAATACATGAGGGGGTATGTGGCAGCCATCAAGGAGGAAGATCACTGGCATACCGAGCTATCTCACAAGGATATTGGTGGCCATACATGCAAGCGGATTCGGAGAAGTATGTCAAAAAATGCGAAAAGTGTCAGAAGTTTGCGCATCAAATACACCAACCTGCCAGAGAACTTCTACCTCTCACTAGTCCATGGCCTTTCGCAATGTGGGGCTTAGATATAGTGAGACCACTCCCAACAGCACCAGGCAACAGGAAGTTCTTTCTTGTGGCAACCGACTACTTCACAAAGTGGGTGGAAGCAGAAGCCTTGGCATCAATCAAGGAAAAAGATGTGAAGAAGTTTGTGTGGCAAAACATCATCACTCGCTTTGGCATACCGAAGGCACTGATCTCAGACAACGGTACTCAGTTCGACGGTAAAATTTTCAGAGGCTTTTGTGAGGAGTACAAGATAGAATTCTACAATTCTACACCGGCGTATCCCCAAGCGAATGGACAAGCAGAAGCTTCAAACAAGGTAGTCTTGGATGGACTAAAGAAAAGACTAGAGAAAGCTAAAGGCAAGTGGGCAGAAGAACTCCCTCATGTTCTATGGGCTTACCGCACCACGCCTCGGCGATCAACAGGAGAAACACCATTCTCCTTAGCTTATGGCATAGAAGCAGTCATCCCATTAGAAGTTGGTCTCCCCACAATTCGGAGTGAAAACTTTGATCCAGACTTAAACGTCGAAGCAATAGCATTAGAACTTGATCTCGCGGAAGAACGAAGAGACAGAGCATTGGTTCACATCGCCTCCTACCAACAAGAGTTGTCTAGAAAGTACAACAAAACGGTGCATCCAAGACAGTTCAAGATCGGCGATTGGGTACTTCGCAAAGTGATGGGAAACACCCTGATTCCAGGAGATGGCAAGTTGGAGCCGAATTGGGAAGGACCTTACAAAGTGGTCGGTTTAGCAGGCAAAGGGGCATACCACTTGGAAGATAAGGACGGCAAAGCAATTCCTAGGCCGTGGAACACTGCCAATCTTAAGTTGTTTTATTTTTAGCCTTTTTCTTTTAAGCAAGTGTAATTTTTTACTTTCTCAATAAAACAAGTCGATTCTTTTTCAGTATATTTGTTTTCAGTAGAGAGTAATTTTAGTAAGTCAGTAGCACTGTAAACATAGTTGGCCGGAATAACCAACTTTGACCCCTCTTAAGCCCAGGATAAGGATCCAGGCTGCAGGACGTTTGGTTGGAATAACCAAACACCTTATTCTCAGTTGGCTGGAAAAACCAACTTAGAGGTTGGCTGGATTAAACCAACTCTCTGTTCTCTTCAGCCGAAGTATGGGTATAGGCTGAAGAGTGGTTGGCTGGATTAAACCAACTCTCTGTACTCTTCAGCCGAAGTATGGGTAAGGCTGAAGAGTGGTTGGCTGGATTAAACCAACACTCTGTACTCTTCAGCCGAAGTATGGGTATAGGCTGAAGAGTGGTTGGCTAGATTAAACCAACACTCTGTACTCTTCAGCCGAAGTATGGGTATAGGCTGAAGAGTGGTTGGCTGGATTAAACCAACACTCTGTACTCTTCAGCCGAAGTAAGTGTATGGCTGAAGAGTGGTTGGCTGGATTAAACCAACACTCTGTACTCTTCAGCCGAAGTATGATATATCGGCTGAAGAGTCGCTGGCAGGATTAAACAAACTGTGTACTCTTGAGCCGAAGTGAGTTATATCGGCTAAAGAGTGGTTGGCTAGCAAGTTAGATAGTTAGACCGAGATCACAGTTAATGAAAAATTCATTGCAAGTATGAGCATATACACACAAAACCGGAATAAAAGTTCAAGAAATTTTCATTAAAGTGCAAACGCAAACCAAGTACAATTTTGGGAGCCGCAGCCCGGTTACAAAAGTTCAGAACAAAAGAAGAAAAATGAAAAATCAGCGGAGAAGATCATCAAGCTCGGCATCGAATTCCGCATCATCACTTGTTGGGAGCCCGGCGTCAGCTGGGAGAACGGTTTGATCTGGGAGCTCGGTCTCGGCTTGAACTTCGGTTTCTGTTGGCTGTGTGTTGTCAACCAGCAGCTCGTCAGTTAAGTCCTCAATGACCGACTCCAACCGAACTGTCTGATTGTTTGATTATACGTTGACAGCCGGGGTAAGAGTTTGCTCATCTTCATCAGACTCCTCATCATCATCTTCATCAGAGCCTTGGCCTTCGAGAAATTGCCTCTGCAGATCGGCAGCATACTGCGAGAGCGAGGCCGGAATAGCACAAGCCGGAGCATTATAAACCTCGGTCTCAGCCCCGCAGCCGAGCTTCTCCACAGCACTCCTCCAACCGCACTTAAAGAATAAGTCCTTGGCGGCGTTGCACTGGAGGGTGTATGCGTCTTCGGCATCTTTAAAGCCTTGTTTCTTGGCTTCCTTGACGTCCTCCTTCAGCTAGTTTATTTCGGCGCCTTTCTGCTTTTCAATCCTTGCCAGCAAGCGCAGGTACTTGTCTTTCGCTTCGGCAGCTATCTTCTTCTTTTCGGCTTCAATCGAATTTGCTACTTCGGTCAGTCGATCATTTTCTGCCTGGAGTTCGGCCATCTGTTTTTTGGCCTCCTCCAGCTCGGCCCTCTTTGCTTCGGCCTCCGCCATGGCTTCCCTGGTACTTCGCCTAAGTTCCATGACCTTCCTGTGAGTAACATGATTTTTCTGGATGGCCTGCAAAGGAGAAGTGACGTTAGCCGGACTCAAAGTTTGAAAAATTCACATAGAAAGAAGAAAGATGTTTACCAGGATCATAGACTTCGTAGAAGACCGGATTGACTTCAGCTCGGTGTTAAGCTGTTTGTAGTGGTGCTCCATGTCCTTGGGGAGGCACACACTTTTGGCTAAGTTGAAAGCCATCAAGTGGTCCTTCTCCGCAACAACCGAGTCAGTCTCCTGGATATCTCGGTTGTTGAAGGACAGCTCTGGAACCCACTTGGAAGAGGTAGCACGGTCGGATTGCTCCGGTTGGATTCTTGGCTGGGGGCTGGGAGGCTAGATTGGTGGTAGAACGATCTCGTCCTCATCAACAAGTTGTTGCTCGGTTTGGCTAGTCCGGGCACGCTTGCGTTGGCGAGATGAGGATGGTTGTTGCGATGGAAGAGCTACCACGGTCTCAGTTGTTCGACCGGTTTGTGGTACCTCGGCTGGTGTTGTCTCGGTTAGAAGGGCCTTCAGCCTGTTCTTCTTCGCCATCTCTTGTTCGGCAGTGAGTGGCACAAGATTGATCTGGGGCAAGGAAGGGTCCGGCTCTAGTTCGTCTTCGAGGAGGAAGTCGGTCACCCTTGCTTTTCGGCGACCGGAGTAGCGGTAGGTCGGTTCGAAGTTTAGAAGCTCTGCCCAACTTCTCTCCTTTACTCTTAGTGCGGCGCGCAAGAGACCGAGGTTGGGGTAGCCGTAGTTGGAAAGGAGATGGGCTCTATCTGCAAAGAGAAAATAAGTGTTAGTTCGGTCCAGAGTACAAAGCCGAAATAAATAAATAAATAAATAAATAAATAAAATGAAATGCAACCGAGGTATGTATACCGGGCTCTCCTTGTTTCCAGTTTATTCTCCAGCCAGGAATCTGGGCTTGAAGGTCTTCAAAGTTCCCAGATACCCAGAAGAAGTCATCGTCATTCAGGTCTTTGTCCGGTGTATCCTTAATTATTTTTTCTCGGCCACGGCGTACTCTCAAGTAATAACACCAGCCTTCGTTCTTGGATCCTATGGAGTATTGATGGAGTATTTCGGCTAAACCAAGGTTCAGACCGGTTTGGTGGTTCAGTGCGGCTATACCCATTATTATTCGGTATGTATTGGTGGACAGCTGGGTGGGACATAGTCTGGTTTGTCTTAAGAATTCACAAATTAAGGGTTGGACTAGGAATCTAAGTCTGGTCTCTATTATTGATTGGAGGGTAAAGGGAACAAAACCTTCGTTGCCCCATGGGTCAACATCTTGTTCGGCTAAAGTAAGGTTTACATCGGCTGGAATATGGTAATCCTTTCTGAATTCGGCTAAGCCGCCTGGGGTTTCTACCAAAAATCTGTACTTCCCCATTTATGGTATAACTTATCAAAATAATTAGTTCGGTTGAGAAGTCGCTCTCAGAAGCTCGGTTGAGCACACAAAGGGAGTGCCTGGGCAACCTAAGTCTGCAAGGTGGAAAAACAAGGTGTTAAGCACAGATCATTGACCGTGCTACCAAAATAAAGCAAGAAAAGGACGTCTTACTTCGGTTCAAACAAGGTGCTTGTTATCTCGGCTCGGCGTGATGTCTGGTTATTTCGGTTCTACCTAGAGGTTTTGTTACTCCGGTTGGGCGTCAAGGGGCAGCTTTCTGAGTTCGGTTTAGGAACTGAGAAAGCTGGCTTAGCCCCCAAGGCTTAGCTCGGTCAAGGGCCAAAATTTTCTGGTTCGGTACGTTTTTACTTCGGCTACTATGAATCAGTTGGAGGCCTATTGAAACTACTGAGATTTGTACAAGTGCTAGTTCGGTTCCAGTTTACTTAAATCTTCATACATCACAAACAGTGTCCTAGTTCGGTTGCTTCGTGATTTTGGATCAAAACCGGTATTCTACAGGTTTATTGTGTGCATTCATATGTTCTATGGCTACGTTTTTCAGAAACAACACAAATGGAAGCAGAAGGATGTTTTTCAAAAAACAGAAACAAGAAGCTATGGATTGTAGAGTATAATAATGCAAAAAAACAAAACAGATTTTAGAAAAGCTTACCAGGAAGAGAGGAAGACTTGAGGCTAGGAAGCGACGGCAGCAAAACCAAGCTTCGAAGTTGCAGGAATGAAGAACAGTAAGTAGCTCGAGGTTGAGGAGGCTCAGAAACAAGAGAGAGAGTGAATAGCAAGGTGTGAGATTCTAAAAGACCAAAGGGTTTTGTTTTCGCAATGAGGCTGGAGGCGGGAACTGTTCAAAAATTACGAAGTACGAGGGCGGCGTTACAGCTGTAAGGAGCCAATCAGAGGCTGCCACGTGTCATTGGAAGGACAATCGATTCAGTTTCTAAAACTGAAGGGACGTTTTGACCGGACGCGCACAGTACGGCTCAAGTTTAGCTCGGCTGGATAAGCTAAATGGTTTTTAGCTCGGCTGGATAAGTTAACTGGGTCTTAGCTCGGCTGGAGGGGCTTAAAGTTTAGCTCGGCTAGAGTGATTGGAACTGTAGCTCGGCCGGAACATGGGTAATCCCTATCATGCTTTGCAGATGGAATTAAGGGGCAATTGAGAGAGTAATTTATACTTAAAGTGGGCCGAGCTGGGTAAATGGGCTGACATGGGCCCCAGTGCAAAGAGAAGTAGAGTTACTCCGGTCCGAAAGAGAAGTAGGGTGACTCCGGTCCCAGAGGGAAGTAGAGTTACTCCGGTCCGAAAGAGAAGTAGGGTGACTCCGGTCCCAGAGGGAAGTAGAATTACTCCGGTCCGAAGAAGAGACGTTGGAATTAGACCGGTCATACGGCCGTGGTGGTTAGCACGGTCACGTAAGGTCTTATTTTCTACTCCGGTTGAGTAAAGTAGCAAGAATGTTTCGGTCTTCAGTGATTACTTCGGTCGAAGCGTGTGGAAAACCGAGGTAGGCCATGGTGCTGAATGTAGTTCGGCTTAACTCCCTTTTGGATAGCTCGGTCTTAGTATGGGAAAGCCGAGGTAGGAGAGAGTATAG
Organism: Camellia granthamiana; assembly: GCA_036172215.1. Lineage (NCBI taxonomy): Eukaryota > Viridiplantae > Streptophyta > Magnoliopsida > Ericales > Theaceae > Camellia > Camellia granthamiana. The sequence continues at coordinate 75,400,452 of CM069904.1, forward strand.
CGAGGACCAAACTAGCAGTCACTCCGGTCATCTTGGAGCCCGACCATGGAAAACCATCTCATTTGGTTTAAGCAGTGAGGGGGGTGTTGAAGGATAAGCATTATCCTTCAAGAATGTGAGTCCTAACAGGACTCTACATGGAAGAGTTAGAGTCCTACTAGGATTGTGCCACACGAAACCTATATAAGCTCACCAATATCACCTAAGAAGAGGTAATGCAACTTTTGCTCCCTGACCACATTGAGCTTTTGCCTACTTGTCTTGCTTTAGGAATCGGAGAGGTTTCCGGCATACACCCGCCGGCCAGCTCACGTTTGTGTTTTCAGGTGGAAGACCAACGACGTACAGAGGAACGCAGGCTTGATCAACAGGATTATACGAGAAGGTGTATCTCTTTCCCGTACATCTATCATTATTAAAAGAATAAATAAAAATTTAAAAACTCAAAACGTAAAATAGAGACAAAAGAATGTAAATAGAACAAACCTTCTCTCTTCCTACCAGAGTCTAAGTTGTCTCTCAACTCTTCTCATTTTCACAATCCCAAACCCCATTCCAACCCATCTCTTCTCTCTCACTTCTTCTCTTCTCAAGCCATCTCTCTCTCTCTCTCTCTCTCTCTCTCTCTCTACATTAATCTTTCGTTTGCAATTCTGCCCTTTTTTAGGGTTTTTATTGTCTCCATTCAAGCTTCACCTCTTCAAAGATTATATATATATACACACACATATGCCTACATATACCTTGTACATATATATTCATCTCTTCAAAGAAACACTTCATCCCTTCTGCTTCTCTCTCTATAATTCACCTGTTTTTTTTTATCAATGAAAATCTCTGTAAAGCCGATGTGAGAAGATAAAAAGCTTCACATCTCTCTCTAGAAAATTCTCTCTCTTTTTTCTTTAAAAAATTCAGTGATTTATGGTGTTTTTGTTATTCGGATTGTGAAATATGAATTGGAAAATGGCCTCACTTATTTTCTTTTTTGCTTTGTTCTGTTCTCACTTTCTCTAGTTCAACATCTTTGCCTTCTTATTCATAGACAAAATATGTCCATAAGGCTTCTTCTTTCTGTATTTCCTGGAATTTTGTTCGATGTCCAATGCACAGTACTTATCAAGGGTCAAAGGCCTGACTTGTTGTTACTCCTGCTTATAGCCAATCACCATGGCTTTCCTCTCTTGTTCTTAAACCTCCTGGGTTATTGAATTTAAGTCCAATGTTGAAAACTTGACTAAAGTCAAGGGTTTGGCTTCTTGAGTCTCATCTTTTTTCCTACAATCAGGCATCAATGTCATCCTTGGTGACAAATTCTTCATCAGCACTCTCTTGCACTAAGTGCTTCAGATGCTCTACTTCCTTATCAGCCGTCACTTCAGCTGATCTATCAGGTTTTCTCAATATACTGAGTGGTGTCACTCCTTCAGTATACAACTTGGCCACTACAAAGTCAGCACAAGCGATAAAGGGTTAAGGGTCTGCATTGATTTTCTCTGTCTCTCCACTGCATAGGGCCATCATTATCTTCTGATGTAAAGAGGAAGACACACATTTGTTGGTGTGGATCCAATCACTGCCAAGTAAAGCATTATACTTGGCATTATTATCTATAACAAAGAATGTTGTCCTGCAATCTCTAGTTCCTACACTCAAGTTGATAGACAAGATACCCTGAGCCATCTGCTTATCCCCAGCAAAGCTAGCAATGGTTGTGCTGGTTGGGATTAATCTAGGGTTTCTTTTTTCTAATTTCTTCAAGGAGGACTTCGGGAGCAGGTTCACTACCGCCCCATTATCCACCAATACTCTGTTCATTTGCATCCTATCGAAAAAAGCCTTGATATACAAGGGCTTAACGTGCTGTGTCATAGATGTTATAAGATACTCAAAGGGATATAAGAGATTAATACTCACTTTCTCACTTTCATCTTCAGTTTCCATTGGTGTGGCCACTTCAGACTCATCTTGAATCATGCTAACTTGTGAATCTTCACTAGAAACTGGAATAGAGTCAATTTCCTGACGTTCTTGGTTTCCATCTTCAGCCTAGAACTTCTGTGGCAATATATATACCATATTCACTGACACTAGAGGAAATGAACCAAACTGAATTGCTGGCTGCATTTGTGTTTTTTCCAAACTAACTTGTTCAGTTATTTTAGAAGCATCTTCCATGCTGCACTCTTGTACCTCAGTAGTGGTGACTTCCTTCGAATCAACTCGTTTATGGTATGCTCCTATTGGATTTTCGACCAAAAAGGTCAGTTCAGCCATGAAGGCTTCAAACATCTCATCTTCAACCATTTTTCTTTTTGGCCTGGTTCAACTTCTCCTTCTATCTCACTATCGCTTTCCATCAAGGCTTTTTCAAGACCTGCTAAGCTGGATCTTTCCTTGGCTTTCAATTCAATGTGAACTTTAGCCAACAGCTCTCTGCTGACACTTATTTTGTTCTGAGGAGCCAATTTTGGACTTTCCTCTATCGGGCCTTTTGACTGGGCCAATGAAGAACTTTCTCCACTTTCCTTCAGATCCTTCTGGTATTGGGTGTACCTTCGTTGGATCTTTCTCCTTTGAGACCTGGAGATTATAGGAACCATATCTGGTTCTTTTGTTTTTGGGTGCTTAAGTAATACCCAATTATTTGGAGCCACCAAAAAAGGTTTAATCATTCTACCCTGATCTCTAAAGACACTTCTCTGTGCAGGTATTTCCTTAGGCTTGTTCTACATGACAAATCAATCTAGCACCCCAGGTACCCATGAACTCATTGGTTCAGTGGTTGAACTTGCTTTCCCAGTCTTTGAAATCACCTTCGAAGCTAACTTTTGAGGCCATTCACTGGCTCTGGCACCCTGTCTTGAGCCTAATTCAGGCCTTTTTTCAGGGTGATTGCCTTGCATTTTACTCGAAGTTGACTTTAGAGGCCAATTACTGGCTCTAATTCCTTGACTTGGGCCCAATTCAAGCTTTCTCTTAGGATAATTGTCTTCCATCCTGTAGTAATTGGGTGGTCTGAACTCATGCAGAAGTCTCTTACACTTGGAATGCATTCTAGTAGCTGGTGGTCCAGCCAAGAATGGCTGCTGTCTGGGACCAGTTGGGTATTGCCTCTTGTTATAGGTATTAGTTGGCTTAAGGCGTCTCTGTACATCCTTGTAATACTATTTCCCATCAATTGGGAGCCTTTTCAACCATTTGTAACTTAACCTGCATCTGGGACACATCCTTTGCATGACAGCTGCCTCTAGAGAGTCATCATCCAATGTTTCCTCACTAGAGTCGTCATTTTGGTCCACAAAGCTCTGTCCATTTGCTGGTGAACTTCTGGTATCTTTCTTGAAAGCAGTCTGGTTGGCAACATGCATCTGCACATTAACCCCCTCTAATTCCTTCAATGATAGGTTTTGGAAATCTGACACACCAACATTGAATGTAACCTCTGTTATTTCTGGGAATGGGTTAGTGCCAATCCCCATAGCTTTCTTTGCTTTGGCTGGAAACTTTAAACTCCCCTTTCGAATCTGTTCTTGGATCCTGTCCCGAAAAATAATACAGTTTTTAGTTGAATGAGACCAAGAATTGTGTCATTTACAGTACATTTTCCCTTTTAGTTCTTCTAGGGTAGGGATCTTAACTCTTTTTGGTAACTTTAGGAAATTTGCTGTAAGCAAATTATCAAAAATTTCATCTGCTTTTGTTAAGTCAAAAGAATACTTCAGAATACTTCCTATGAAGGTTTGTCTTTTTAAATTGCTAGTCTATTGTAATGTCTTTATGAATTAACGCCTTACAGGTCATAGGCTCTTTTCTTATGATTTCTGCTGCATCAATTTCATAATTAAAATCTCTATAATAAGTCTTATATGATGCATTACTTCGATCATGTTCTTCTTCAAGTGAAGATTTATATCTAGACACCTTATAGGTTAATTCCACTAAGTCTCGAAACTCAATTGAATCGAACTTCTTTCGAAGCCTAAACTTTAAATCATTTTGAGCCAATCTCACAAATTCACGCTCTGGTAGAATAACCCTACACTTGTTTCATGCCCTTTTGAATCTAGCAATAAATTGAGCAACCTTCTTATCAAGCCTTTGGCTCAACCTCGCCAAATCTACCATGGAAACTTCAGGCTCTGTTTGGAAGAATTGGGCATGGAATGCCTCCTCTATTTGCTGCCAAGTTTGGATAGAGTCAAGTGTAAGGTTAATATACCATACAAAGGCTGCCCCAGTTAAAGAATTTGGAAAGAGTCTCAACTTCATATAATCATTATTGGTAAATTCACCACATTGGCCTGCAAACCTGACAATGTGTTCTACTGTTGACCGGTTTCCATTTCCATAAAAGAGAGCAAAGTCTGGTATTCTAAACCTCCTTGGATATTCATGCACCTTATCTACCCATTATGGGTATGGCTTTCTATATACAGGAGTTTGAATCCCTCAAGCCATAGGTTCACACATCTCTCTGACAATACCCGTAATTTGGTCCCTAGGAACCATATTCTGTGCTTGTTGGACTACTATTGGAGGAGCAAACACAGGGTCTAGTGGAATCCCATGTGCTTGAGGTCCTCTTGGTCCATAGGGAGGTATATTTGGGACTGGTTGTCCCTGTGGTACTGGTTGCTGTTGAGGGTATGGTTGACCTCTTTGAACCTGTCCTGCGAATGGACCTGCGAAAAGTGCTGCAAGAGGAGGAACATGTGTTGTTTCTCTCCCAGCCGCAGGAAACCCTTCTAACTCCCTAGGTGTGAATTCGAATAGAGGGTTAGTGAACCCTCTTGTGCCAGGCATGGTTTCGAACATGGGATTTGGAAACATTCTCATGCTATTTTCTTATGTTGGCTCAAATCCACCAATTTGTATGGCTTCATCGTTAAGTAATGAGATATTTTGATTTATCATAGGCCTCAAAAGAGGCTCATATCATGACTGAGGTATAGGTGATGGTCTTTCATAATTTTGATTACTAGTCTGACCATTAGTATGTCCACTACTTTGCATAGGCTGTTTATCTCTAGCCAATCTTTGTTGAGAAACATTTGAATTTTCCTCCATATGTCTTGTGCTAGTTGGTTGATGGGAATTCATTCGATCCATGAAGGATATTGCCCATCTTTCCATTGTATACATTAACTGCTGTCCCATGGCATCTACCAAGCATCTCCACGGATTCATTGACTGGGTAGACGGAACATTGGATGGTCCAATTCCATGGCCTCGTCTAATATTTTGAACATGTGGTGCATGTTCTGAGTTGCTGGTCTGTTCGACCATAGGTTCTGATAAAATAGGTGCTTGCATAAGATGTGTTATCACATTATCCTCTGGATTAGGTACTTTTACCTCTCCCTCCACACCTTCTTCCAGGCATTCATTTTCTCCTTGTCTCCTATGTCTAGCCATTTTAGGGTCCCACTAGGCGTGCCAAAAATATATGTTAGCTTTTTGGCTTTTGAATGTTAATAATGCAATTGTAAGTTTGCCAGGAAAGATTAATTAGTCTTTATAGAATATTAATTGCCAACCAATTATTAGACGATTGTGTTTCAGTTCTCTCAGCCTCAATGAAAAACGACTTTTACTGGTGGCTTGTTTAGGAGAATTTAGTAAACAACAACAGATGAAGAACAATTTTAGAATCTAAATTTCATTAAGTAAATGAAAACTTACAATGATTTGACCCAGCCTCATAGAGGTTTACAGCAACAAGCTATTTGAAACTACTCCTAGGAAATGAAGTGCAGTGTAGGAATTGAAGTGCATAAATATAAAGAACTTTAAAAATTGGAAGGAATAACGAAATAAATAAATTGATTTTTTGATCTGAGTCTGGGGGTTCATTCTGGGGCCTTCTCTGCTATTTATACTTTTCAATAATAACCGTCGAAGTGGGTTTCCAACCGTGAAAATGTCCTCACATGATTGCTGAACATGCTCTCTCACAGTCAGTCCCATTACGCCATTCTTGCAGTTAGGCTTCCCTCTTGATTTTGAATTCAACCGTTATGCTATATCAGCTTGTATCTCTCGATTGTTCCAATGTTACGCATATCCATTATTACCAGTACGAATTGCTACGTGTCTAACTTTGGTTGGTAACTTGTATTAATTCCCCAAATTGCCCTCTTCGTGACACGTGTTAAATTATGATTGGCTTTTACAAATTATACAGCCAACAATATCTAAATAATTAATTTGTGTTCACTCATTAATATCTGTATAAAAAATTATGTAAACTAAAAATTTTATGGTGTACACAAAAATAACAATAATTAAATAATATTAAATGCTTTCTAAATTTTTCTAACGAACCTAATCTCCTTCTACCATATTTTTGTTTGTATATATTTATTGCATGACGATTAAAAAAAAAAAACTTTTAAAAAAAGAAAAACGGAAGACTCAAATAAATGATAGTTAGGTAAAATTTGTATTTACTTAAAAAGAAAAAGAAAAGAAAAAAAGAAAAATTGTAAAGGGGTTGTTTGGGGTGTCCTAAATAAGTCTACTTTTTATCTTTTTAGACTAAAAAATTGAGGAAGAAAATATGGATGTTTGGGTTAACTTTCTGACTTTTTATGGAAAAATATGTAATAAAAAATTGTAAAAATTGATTTATAGGGAAAAATTAGTATTGGGAGTTGTGCAACCGTAATTGTTGACTTTTGATGAATAGTATTAACTTTTTAACTTTTTAAATAATTTTTTGACTTTTTAACTTTTTTGATATATGTCAAACTTGGCCTTAATTACAACCTTTCAGGAAGACCTCCACACATATGCACCTGATAATAATGGACACATGTCTTTAGTAGTCTCAGATTGAAAGGTTAGTCAATCACAAATGTTTTATAATTATTTATAGATTTTGTGAATTTACCTTTCAAAGATGCTCAAAAATATAATCACGGTGGATTTGATAAATATTTAAAAAACTAATTAAATTTTAAATACTACTAGGCTAGAAATTTATAAAAATAAAAATAAAATTAGTCCACCAAAGACCAATCTATTTAGTTTTTTTATTTTTTTATCAGCAAAAATCAATGATTAGTTGTTGAATATTAAGGCTAAGTTTGGCAACTCTAAAATAATCCATCTTTTTATCTTTTTATTTTTTTCCATCCCATCACTTCTCTACTTTTCTGCATATCTTTTCATAAAAAGATAAAAAGTACACTTATTTAGATCATTCCCAACAACCCCTTGAGAAAGTTGAAATTCACTCATATTTCTTGCAAAGAAACTCTTGTCCTTCCATTCCACTCTTAGAAAGGTGGAACCTAAGACCTCCTAAGAAAAGACTTTAGTAGCCAAATGGCAAGCTAATTCGGCCAAAACTCTTTGGTTGATTAATTTGTTTAGTTTAATTTTTCAAAAATTATTTTCAATGAATTTTCATTCACTTTTCATATTTTTTTATTTTTAATCAATTCTTTGCACTTTTTAGATTTATCTAACAAAATGCATCTAAAAAGTAAAATAATTTGGCTAAAACATTTATTAAAAAATCACTAAAAATAGACTAAAATTTGAACAAAAATCTGTTTGAATTTTTGTTTGGATTTTCGTTTGTTTGTAGTGATTTTTTTTTTTTTAATATTATATTTTAGTTGAACTTTCTTACTTTTTAGATGTATCCAATCTTGTTGTATCTACAAAATAAAAAAATTTGACTAAAGTATGAAAAAAGTTTAGTAAAAACAAACGAAAACCTATTTAAAAATAGTTTCTAAAAATTATAACTAAACAAGTTTTTTAATTTATTTATCGTACCTCTTTTTTGAATTTTTTTTAAGAAACATTATTTTTTAATCCCTTCTAGAATAGAAGGATGTGGGGAAAAAAAATTGGCATTAATTTAAATTTTATTTTTCTATAGATAAAATAGTTCCAAAAAAAATGATTCTTTTTTTTACAGATTATTTTTATGAAAAAAAAATAAAAATCGCAATTGGCTTGTAAAAGATTTTTTTTTCAACAAAATATTTCTAAAAAGATTTTTAAAAGTACAATTTATCTCTTACATTATCAATTAGCTTAGAGTGGACATTGTCACAATTTAATTAAATTCACTGATAATTTGTTCTAATGATCTTTTCAAGGTTAATATATTTTTTGACATCTTTCAAGGGGCAATTTGCTTAAACTAATTTTTTAGACCAATTGCACTTTTACAACAATGCATATAGCTAGAAAATAAAAAATATGACAAAAGTATCCAAAATCTAAAATATATAAATCAAATTCATTTTGATTATGACCCACATCATATTTATGACTCGTTTGAAAATTGATTATTTTAATTAATTTTTTAATTTTTTACGAAGCGGCGTAAAAAAAATAAATAAAGTGATGTGATTGGGTGTTTTGCTTTTTTGTCTCACTCCAAAATCATACACGCAAATTTTATACACTTTTCTAATTATTATTTTATTTCTAACTACCTAAAATTTCGAGTAGATTTAAAAAATCGTGAAGGGTAACATATGGAAACTATGATATTTGGTGCTTCTCACATTCTGTTTACACTCACAATCTTCATGTCTATTAAAAATTTAATTTAATTTTTTTTTTTGATATTTACTTATATGAACATACTTTCTATTTAAAAAAAAATTTAAATTTTTTTTTTATATTTACTTATATCGAGATATTTTCTAATTTTTTTGTAAAAAAGAAAAATTAAAAAGTCTTAAAAACTCAACTCCGGTGGCTTTTTTTCTAATAGGTTTGGGAAGATAAGCTGCGCTAATAAAAGATGAATTTGTAGTTGGTAGTTGTAGATCAGAGACATCAGTGAATGGGGTAATGACAATGAGTGATGTCGACTGGCAATAGAGAGGCAATCGACAAACGGTGGAGATGGTTAAGATTTGCATGTGTGTGTGAGAGAGAGAGAGTAAAATTAGTTCGTAAAATAAAAGATAAAGTTGTCCACTGATTTAATTCACAATTTTTTTTGTCTTTGAAGTCTATAAAAAATTAAAAGATGGATTTTAATGACTAAAATACTTATTTTTTATTTTTTATTGAGTTTAATAATTAAAATACTTATTTTTGAATTTGATTTTACTTAATGGAAATAGACAAATATTTTAGTTTAAAACAAATCAAAAGTTCATGATTTAAATTGACAAAATTAAATTTCGAAATTTATTTTGTTATAAGAGTCAAACTGTAAAAAAAAATTTAGTAATTTTCCTTTTTTATTTTTGAAAATAATAATGATAATACCAAAAGATAATTGTTTTGACCCAACCTCAAAATAAATGCTTGTAACGCATGCAATTTATGCATTCAGATTACCTAAACCTGGGGAGATAGGATGCTAGAGTTGTTTATTAAATAAAAAGGAAAAGTTATAAAAAAAAATAAAAAAATAAAAAAATAAAACATTAGGATTTGACGTTTGTAACAAAATAAATTCTGAATTTTTAATTTTGTCAATTTAAATTCTAGGGAGCTTTTTTGATAAATCCACTTTCTAAGAGTTTTATTCCATCAAACCCATATTCTTTTTGACTATTCCATTAGGTCCTATTTGAGATAAGAAGACCAAAATACCCTTTTCATCTACTTATATTCCATTTAGGTCACATTATTTTCTTATATTTCAATTAGTCCTATGGGTGACATAATTACCAAAATACCCCTAATGTGAATGTTCACACCGTCAATGTGAATGTTCATATCATCAATGTGTAGGGGCCCAGCCCATGTCGATCCACGTGGGTGCCCGGAAAAATTCGAGTCGTGCCGGGGCAGGCTCGGCCCATTGACAATGTGAATATTCACATTAACATGTTAACATTCACATTAATAGGAGTGTAAAATTGGCCCGCGTTCCGTGGCGGCGCGAAACCCGCCCGCGGCCCATGGGCGGCCCGGGGCGGGCTCGGTCCGACCCGTTGACACATGTTAATATTTATATTGATAAGAGTATAAAATTGGCCCGCGGCCCATGGGAGGCCAAAAGCCCGCCCGCGACCCAAGGCGGGCCCGACCCGGCCCGTTGACAATGTGAATACTCACATTGACATGTTAACATTCACATTGATAGGAGTGTAAAATTAGCCCGCGCCTCGTGGCTGCCCGAAACCCACCCACGGCCTGTAGGTGGCCCGGAGCGGACCCAGCCCGGCCTATTGACAATGTGAATATTCACATTGACATGTTAACATTCACATTGATAAGAGTATAAAATTGGCCAGCGGCCCAGAGTTGGCCCGGCCTGGCCCGGCTCGTTGACAATGTGAATATTCACATTGACATGTTAACATTCACATTGATAGGAGTGTAAAATTAGCCCGTGCCTCGTGGCTGTTTGAAACCCGCCCACGGCCCGTGGGCGGCCTGGGCCGAGCCTGGCCATTTTTTTTAATTCTTTTTAATTTTTTCTACCAAAATTTTATTATTTTCCACAAAAAAAGACACTAGGCCTCGGCGCGGGCCGGGCCTCGGACCGAGCTTTGAATAGGCCTTAACCGGGCCGATGGGCCGGGCTAGGCTTCAAAGTGATGGCCCAAGCCCTAGCTTAGGGTCTCAGACTAGGCTCAAGCCTGGGCCCAAACGAGCCTTTCTCGGGCCGGCCCACGGGCCAAAAAATTAGGGCCTGGCACAAGGGTGTTCGGGCTTTAGATGGGCCGATGGATCAAGCCTCGGGTCGGGCCGGTGGGTCTGGGCCTAGCCTCGAGCTTAGGTCGGACTTGGGCGGGCCTGGCCATTTTTTTTAATTCTTTTTAATTTTTTCTACCAAAATTTTATTATTTTCCACAAAAAAATACATTGCGCCTCGGGTAGGCTGGGCCTCAGATTGAGCCTTGAATGGGCCTTAAGCGGGTCGATGGGCTAGGCCGGGCTTCAAAGTGATGACCTAGGCCCTAACCTAGGGTCTCGGACATACTCGGGTCCGGACCCAAACGAGCCTGCCCCCGGCCGTGGGCGGGCTTCGGGCAGCCCACGGGCCGCGGGCCAATTCTACATTCCTATCAATGTGCATTTTAACATGTCAATATGAATATTCACATTGTCAACGGGCCGAACTGAGCCTACCCCGGGCCGTGGGCAAGCTTTGGGCAGCGGGCAAATTTTATACTCCTATCAATGTTAATGTTAACATGTCAATGTGAATATTCACATTGTCACGGGTCCGGCCAAGCCAGCTTCGGGCTGCGGTTGGGCTTCGGGGCGCCCACGGGTTGCGGGCTAATTTTATACTCTTATCAATGTGAATGTTAACATGTCAATGTGAATATTCACATTGTCAACGGGCCGGGTCGGGCCTGCCCTGAGCCGCTGGCCAATTTTATACTCTTATCAATGTGAATGTTAACATGTCAATGTGAATATTCACATTGTCAACAGGCCGGGTCGGGCCCGCCCCAGGCTGCGCCACGGGCCGTGGGCGGGTTTCGGGCAGCCACGAGGCACGGGCTAATTTTACACTCCTATCAATGTGAATGTTAACATGTCAATGTGAATATTCACATTGTTACACAGGCCGAGTTAGGCCCGCCCCGGGCTGCCCACGGGCCGTGAGCGGGTTTCGGGCAGCCACGGGGCGCGGGCTAATTTTACACTCCTATCAATGTGAATATTAACATGTCAATGTGAATATTCACATTGTCAACGGGCCGAGCCGGGCTGGGCCGGGCCTGCCTGGGGCCGTGGCGCGGGCTTTTGGCCGCCCATGGACCGCGAGCCAATTTTATACTCTTATCAATGTAAATGTTAACATGTTAATGTGAATATTCACATTGTCAACGGATCGGACTCATGGGCCGCGGGCGGGTTTCGCGCCGCCACGGGACGCGGGCCAATTTTACACTCCTATTAATGTGAATATTAACATGTCAATGTGAATATTCACATTGTCAACGGGCCGGGCCTGCCCTGGCTCGCGGGCGGGTTTCGGGCCGCCCATGGGCCAATTTTACATTCCTACTAATGTGAATTTTAAAATATGAATGTTCACATCATAAAATTGCTAACCGTTCAAAAAATATTTATAAGGGTATCAAAATTAAATATAAGGGCTTAAGTGTCCAAAAAAATAGTGTAAATAAAAAAAAAGAACTTTATGGAATAAAACTATACATATATGGGACTAAATGGGTTAAAAAAATTGTTCATGGACTTCTTGGGTTAAAACACTTCTAAATGAGATTTATCAATAATTTTCCCTAAATCGTAAACTTTTGATTTATTTTCAATCTAAACCATTTGTTTATTTTCGTTAAGTAAAATTGATTTAAAAAATAAGCACCTTAGTTATTAAACTCAATGAAAAAGAATATTTTAGATATTATGTATATCTATATTAAATTTAATAACTAAAATATTTTGTTTGCGTTGGTTTTATTTAACCAAAATAGACGAATGATTTAAATTGAAAACAACTCAAAAAATTAGTATTTAAATTGACAAAATTAAAAAATCATGATTTATGTTGTTATAAGACTCAAACCTTAAGATCTTTTTGTAATTGCCCCAGATTCTATAAAAGATTGAACATTAATTGGTACAAAACATAAGCAATTTACTCGGTTCTTTTTGGTATAATTTATTGAAAATTATTTATAATATTTTTAAATTTAAAAAATTGGGTGAGCATATTTGGTACAATTCTTACATACAAATTTTTATACAAAAAATAACTTAAATAAATTCTTAAAAAATATACTATTGAGAAACTAGCATATGAATGTTTTTAACCTTTATTTTCTTATTATCTATTTTCAATTTACAATAGATTGTAAGAAATTAAATTCTCTTCCAAATCAAATACAGTTGTCAGTGATTACATAGGTCAAATGTAAAATATATGCACATATATAACCTATTTAAAATTGCTAGAACTAGGAAAGACTAGGATAACAATGGATTCTCCGCAATAATTGTATGATATTATTTTAGAGATCCCAAATATTCTATTAAACTTCTCATAGATTTGTGTGAGTCCCACCCCATGTAAAAGGTTTAGTAGAATATTTAGTAAAATATTTGGATACATAACATTTCTCTTTTCTTTTATATTATATATGCATTTGTAAGACTTAAATGTCGGTTAGACATATAATGGTTTTCTTTATTTTTCTAAAATGTTTATTTGCTTATTTGTTTTTTTGAACACTTCTAAAATGTTTATTTGATGTTTTGTCATGACAACTCAACGTACATGAATTTTTGTAAATTTAATGGCATGAGATTTTCGTCTCCAAAATATCTATTTTTCTCGTCAGAGTCATAACTTGTTGCTCACTCATTGTCTATTAAAATAACTATTATTGCATGTCTGATTAATTTATTTAATCTTAAATAAAGAAATATTAGAAGGTTTTCTGCCTCGTAGAATCAACTATTACTTTCGAATGAATAAGTAATAGCGTTGGATGTCGAATGGCTTTACGCTTTTCAAGAGTTGTTAAGTAATTTTTGCAATGCTTTACTTCAATCTAGAGATCTGAGAAAAATCAATTGATAGATTAATGTAAACAACCAACCTTTTCACGTCGGAAAATACCCAATGCCAAAGAGTCACCAACACTTCACAATCATAGATCAAGGTTCTTTACATAATTGAAATTTGTGCAACATTGAGCCGTTTTGTAGATATCAATTATTTGTTCGGATATCAATTACCAAATAACAATCAATTATTTGGATATTGACAATTGAACTAAAATTAATTATTCAAATATTAACACTATCGAACTGGGTTTTTTTCAATGGTTAGTATTTGAATAATTAATTTGTGTTCAATTGTTAATATCTATTTTGTCTTGTACACAAAAATAACAATAATTATAATAATATTAAATGCTTTCCAAAATTTTCTAACAAACCTAATCTCTTTCTACCCTATTTTTGTTTCATATAAATAAATTTATTGCATGACGGATACAACAAAAAACTTTAAAAAAAAAAACAAAAGAGAAAAGGAATACTCAAATTAAATGTATTTACTTGAAAAAAAAGAAAAAGGAAATAAAAAAAATTATAAAATTATAAAATTAATTACAACCTTTGAGGAAGACCTACACACATGCATATGAATATTTCACGTGTCTTTAGTGGTCGACTGAAGGGTTAATCAAAAATATTTTATAATTATTTACAGATTTTGTGAATTTACCTTTCAAAGATGCTCCAAAATATAATTAGGGCTGGTTTGATAAATATTTTAAAAAATTAATTAAAATTTAAATACTACTAGACTAGAAATTTTATAAAAATAAAAATAAAATTAGTCCACCAAAGACCAATCTAATTGGTTTGATTTTTCAAAAACTGTTTTCAAATGAGTTTTCATTTATTTTTAGTATTTTTTTATATTTTAATCAAAAGAAAATTGTTGAAAAGTCCAATCTAATAATTTTCGAAGGCATTAGGTCTAGTGAATATTCTTTTATTGATGAGAGATCCACCCTTTATGAAATAGTTTGATGAGAAATCCTTTTATTATTTTGAAGGACATTTTATTTCTAATTTTACTTCTTAATCTATCTATTTAATTTTTTTGACTATCTATTGAAATTTTTTTAAATCTATCTGTTGATTTTATATTTTTTTTGAGAATCTTTTTGTTAAAATTTTGATCTATCTGTTAAAATTAACCAAGTTTATTTTTAATCTATCTATTCAAATTTTGATGCTATCTGTTTGATTTTTTGATCTTATCTTTTCAAATTTGGATCCAATATTTTTATCAATTCAATTTTTTGACCTATCTATTCTATTTGTGTATCTATCTGTTGGAACCTACTCTCTCTCTCTCTCTCTCTCTCCGTCAAACCAAATATGTGGACCAATTGTTCGATCCAAACATATGGACTAGTTGCTTGATCAATTAGCCTTCCAAGTATCTAGATTTTTTGACGATCTAGATGTAAAGCTAACACAATTAAAATTTAAACTATTGAACAAGTAAAGATCTAGATGACAATCTAGATGTGAAGATTTTGTAAAGATATAAACAAATCAAATGATGTAAAGAGAATATTTGACCATAAACTCAATCGTCATCAAATGCTTGAACAAGTAAAGATCTAGATGTAAAGCTAACAAATGCTTGTAAAATATGTTGAAATTCTTGGAAAATCTTCAGAAACTGATCAAATGTTTCAAGATCTTCATCAAAGTCAATTATACATCTAAGATTTTTACCTCTTTAAAGATTTTCCAAGCATCTAGATCAATTAAATCTACTACATCTCATATTCAAATCCTTCACAAATCTAAAGAGACAAGAGAAGAGGAGTTGAACAAGCCGTTAAAGGAGGCCATCGGAGGAGAGAATATGAGAGTGATGGTTTGTTTTGGTGACGATGGTGACAACAAGATGGTGATTGCAAGTCGTTGGTAGAGTGGAGGACGACAAGACGGTGGTGTTGGAGGGGGAAGGACAATAGTGGTGGTGTCGAAGATGAAAAGAGAAAAGAGAGAGAGAAGAGAGAAAAGAGTGAGGGTTTGTTTTGGTTTGTCTACTGTATAATATATATATACATGGGTAGTTTGGATATTTTGGAGGAGCTTGTGCTTATGTCCTTGTGAATAAAGTATTTTAGAGTATGGACCTTTGGGGAAAAAAAAAATCCAAATTTAAATTTATTGATCGAGTGCCTTTTAATCAATTATTTATACTTTTTAGATGCACTAGATGCACCTAATCAAGATGCATCGAAAAAGTAAAATAAATTAGCTAAAATATTTTTAAAAACACTAAAAATAAACGAAAATTAGAACAAAAATCTGTTTGAATTTTTGTTTGGGTTTTCGTTTGTTTTTAGTGAATTTTTTTTTTCATATTTTAATTAAATTTTTTTACTTTTTAGATGTATCTACAAAATAAATAAATAAAATGACTAGAATATGAAAAGGAATTCAATAAAGATAAACAAAAACCCGTTTAAAAAGAGTTTCTAAAAATTATAACCAAACAATTTTTTAAATTTATTTAGGGTAAATTAAACTTACACCCCCCGAAGTTTGGGTTTAATACATATCACCCTCTGACATTTGGAAAATTACACTAATCCCCCTGTCATTGTAATTATTTATACGAAATGAAGACATTGAACTCATAAACTATCTCTTTTCTTGTTTTGCTTTACTTCCTCTGTTTTTTTTTTTTTCCTTCGTTTGCTTTACTTTTTTTTTTTTTTTCCAATTTAATTTCTTCTGTTTTTCTACTAAGAGTTGTTGCCTTATATATAAGTAGGGAGGTTTGTGAAATTAAACTATTAACCACAGAGATGAGAATGTAATTTTAAGAATGTTAAGGGGGTGAAATGTAATTGGACCAAACTTCAGGGAGTGTCAGTGTAATTTACCAATTTAATTATCGTACCTCTTTTTTGAATTTTTTTGAAATAATTATTTTTTAGTCTTTTCTAGACTAGAAGGATGTGGAAAAAAAAACATTTGACATAAATTTAAATTTTATTTTTCTATAGATAAAATAGTTCCAAAATTTTTTTTGGCAGATTATTTTATAAAAAAAAAATAAAAAATTGCAATTGGCCTGTAAAAGTTTTTTTTTTTTTTTGAACAAAATATTTCTGAGTAGATATTTGAAAGTACAATTTATCTCTTACATTATCAATTAGTATAGAGTGGACATTGTTACAATTTAATTAAATTCACTGATAATCTGTTTTAATGATCTTTTCAAGGTTAATATATTTTTTAACATCTTTCAAGAGGCAATTGCTTAAACTAATTTTTTAGGCCAATTGCACTTTTACAACAATGCATATACCTAGAAAATAAAAAATGTGACAAAAATAATCAAAAGCTAAAATATACAAATTAAATTTATTTTGATTGTGACCCACACCACATTTAGTATAATCTACGTCATACACGCAAATTCTAAATACTTTTCTAAGTTTTTTTTTTTTTTTTTTGTTTCTAACTGCATAAAATTTCTATTATTTATAGAAATAAAATTTTGAGTAGATTTAACAAATCGCGAAGGGTAACATATGAAAACAATGATATTTGGTGCTTCTATTTATCTCATTATATCCCTTTTTTTTAAACATCTCACATTATGTTTACACTCGAAATCTTCATGTCTATTTTCTCTCATTATCCTTTCAAATATAAAATTTTAACAATAAGTGTTGACAAGTTTGGTTTTGAAATTGGAAGTTTGACAAATTTGGCTTTGAAATTGTAGATAACAATGGGAGTGCGTTAAGAAATAATGATAAGTGATAGAGAGACGGTAATAAGGTCGCAAAAACAGTAAAAAGATAATGATAAGTGGCGAAAAGTGAAGAAATGAGTGGCAATAATGGTGGACAAGGCGCAGAAAGATGGTGGTGAGAAATGGAGAAAAGGAAGGAATGGTGACAACAGACGATGTAAGGAATAGTGACGACTGACGATATAGAAGTGTCACATTATTAAATTTTCAGAATTTATTTTACTATGATTTTTCACATTTTTTAACTAGAAATAACTTTTAACAAATTAATAAAATCAAAATTTGATATTTATTTTTATCAAGTTAGCTTTGAAAAATAAGTTTTAAAAACTCAAATTTTATTTTTTGGTAAAATTTTTATTTTTGTGAAATATATATTTTTTGGTAACTTGAAAATTAAAAAAATAAAAATAAAGATTGAAAGTTCTAATTTTGGAATTTTAAAGAGAATTCTAATAATATGACAAAAAGTGAGGTCCACATATAATGTAATGTGTATGCTTATATTTTTTTTTATTTTTTTCTCTTGTCACATCACTAGAACTTTCTTTAGTGTTTGAAAATTAGAATTCTAACATTGTTAAAAAAATAAATAAATAATTTAAAAAGTCAAAATGTAAAATAGAGACAAAAGGATGTAAATAAAACAACCCTTCTCTCTTCATACCAGAGCCTGAGCTGTCTCTCCTCACATTTATGACTCTTCTCATTTTCACAATCCCAAACCCCATCCCAACCCATCTCTTCTCTCTCATTTAATTAAATTCACTGATAATTTTTTCTAATGATCTTTTCATGGTTAATATATTTTTTGACATCTTTCAGGGGGCAATTTGCTTAAACTAATTTTTAGGCCTATTGCACTTTTACAACAATGCATATAGCTAGAAAATAAAAAATATGACGAAAGTATCCAAAATCTAAAATATATAAATCAAATTCATTTTGATTGTTACCCACATTCCTTTGAAAATTGATTATTTTAGTTGATTTTTTGACTTTTTATAAAAAAATGTACAAAAAAATAAATAGAGTGATGTAATTGGGGTGTTTTGCCTTTTGTCTCACTCCAAAATCATACACGCAAATTTGAAACACTTTTCTATTTTTTTTTTTTTTTTTTTTTTCTGACTACCCAAAATTTCAAGTAGATTTAACAAATCGTGAAGGGTAACATATATGAAAACAATGATATTTGGTGCTTCTCATTATATCTCACATTCTGTTTACACTCACAATCTTCATGTCTATTAAAAATTTAATTTTTTTTTCATATTTACTTATATGAAGATACTTTCTATTTTAAAAAAAAAAAATTAAAAATAAACTTTTTTGATATTTACTGATATCGAGATGCTTTCTAATTTTTTTGTTTAAATTTTTTTTTTAAAAAGTATAAGTCTTAAAAACTCAACTCTAGTGGGTTTTGTCTAATAGATTTGAGAAGATAAGCTGCGCCAATGAAAGATGAATTTGTAGTTGCTAGTTGTAGATCAGAGACATCGGTGAATGGTAATGACAATGAGCGATGTCAACTGGCAATAGAGAGGCAATCGACAAACGATGGAGATGGTGAAGATTTGCGCGTGTGTGTGTGTGAGAGAGAGAGAGAGAGAGAGAGAGAGATAGATGTGAGTGAAATTAGTTCGTATAATAAAAGATAAAGTTGTCCACCGATTTAATTCACAATATTTTTTGTTTTTTAAGTCTATAAAAAATTAAACGATGATTTTAAATAACTAAAATACTTATTTTTTATTTTTTATTGAGTTTAATGACTAAAATACTTATTTTTAAATTTGATTTTACTTAATGGAAATAGACAAATGTTTTAGATTTAAAACAAATCAAAAGTTCATGATTTAAATTGACAACATTAAATTTCGGAGTTTATTTTGTTACAAGGGTCAAACTCTGGAAAAAAAAAATTTAGTAATTTTCCTTTTTTATTTTTGAAAATAATAATAATAATACCAAAAGATAACTATTTTGACCCAACTGCAAAATAAATGCTTGTGGCGTGTAATTTAAGCATTCAGATTACCTAAATCTGGGGAGATAAGATGTTAGAGTTGTTTATTAAATAAAAAGGAAAAGTTATAAAAAAAAAGAAATTAAAAAAAAATTAGGGTTTGACGTTTGTAACAAAATAAATTCTGAATTTTTAATTTTGTCAATTTAAATCCTAAACTTTTGATTTATTTTCAATCTAAACTACTTGTTTATTTTCGTTAAGTAAAATTGATTTAAAAAATGAGTATTTTAGTTATAAAACTCAATAAAAAAGAATATTTTAAACATTTTATCTATATTTACATTGAATTTAATAACTAAGATACTTTGTTTCCGTTGGTTTTACTTAACGAAAATAAACGAACGATTTAGATTGAAAATAAGTCAAAAGATTAGTGTTTAAATTGATAAAATTAAAAAATCAAGATTTATTTTGTTATAACTCAAACCTTAAGATCTTTTTTTTTTTTTTGTTATTGCCCCAGATACTGTAAAAGATTGAACATTAATTGGTACAAAACATAAGCAATTTACTCGGTCCTTTTTGGTATAGTTTATTGAAAATTATTTATAATATTTTTAAATTTAAAAAATTGGGTGAGCGTATTTGGTACAATTCTTAAAAAATCAACTATTGAGAAACTAGCATATGAATATTTTTAACCTTTATTTTTTATTATCTGTTTTCAATTTACAATAGATTGTACGAAATTAAATTCTCTTCCAAATCAAATACAGTTGTCAGTGATTACATAGGTCAAATGTAAAATATATGTACATATATAACCTATTTAAAATTGCTAGAACTAGGAAAAACTAGGACAACAATGGATTCTCCTCAATAATTGTATGATATAATTTTAGAGATCCTAAATATTCTATCAAATATTCTACTAAACTTCTCACATGTGTGTGAGACCCACACACATATAGATTTGTGTGAGTCTTACTCCATGTGAGAGGTTTAGTAGAATATTTAGTAAAATATTTGAGATACATAACATTTCTTTTTTTTTTTTTATATTACATATGCATTTATAAGACTTAAATGTGTTCATTGTACTTCCCAATTTAAGTAAGAAGTAGGTTAGACATATAATTGTTTTCTTTTATTTTTCTAAAATATTTATTTGCTTATTTATTTTTTTGAACACTTCTAAAATGTTTATTTGATGTTTTGTCATGACAACTCAACGTACAATTTTTATAAATTTAATGGCATGAGATTTTCGTCTCCAAAATATCTATTTTTCTCGTCATAACTTGTTACTCACTCGTTGTCTATTAAAATAACTATTATTGCATGTTTGATTAATTTATTTAATCTTAAATAAAGAAATATTAGAAGGCTTTCTGCCTCGTAGAATCAATTATCGCTTTCAAATGAATAGGTAATAGCGCTGGATGTTGAATGGCTTTATGCTTTTCAAGAGTTATTGCGTAATTTTTGCAATGCTTCACTTCAATCTAGAGATCTGAGAAAAATCAATTGATAGACTGATGTAAACGACCAACCTTTTCACGTCGGAAAATACACAATGCCAAAGAGTCACCAACACTTCACAATCATAGATCAAGGTTCTTTACATAATTGAAATTTGTGCAACATTGAGCCGTTTTGTAGATATCAATTATTTGTTCGGATATCAATTACCAAATAACAATCAATTATTTGGATATTGACAATTGAACTAAAATTAATTGTTCAAATATTAACACTATCGAACTGGGTTTTTTTCAATGGTTAGTATTTGAATAATTAATTTGTGTTCAATCGTTATTATCTGTTTTGTCTTGTACACAAAACTAACAATAATTATAATAATATTAAATGCTTTCCAAAATTTTCTAACAAACCTAATCTCTTTCTACCCTATTTTTGTTTCATATAAATAAATTTATTGCATGATGGTTACAACAAAAAAACTTTGAAAAAAAAAAAAACAAAAGAGAAAAGGAATACTCAAATTAAATGTATTTACTAGAAAAAAAAAAAAGGAAATAAAAAAAATTATAAAATTAATTACAACCTTTGAGGAAGACCTACACACATATGCAAATGAATATTTCACGTGTCTTTAGTGGTCGACTGAAGGGTTAGTCAATCAAAAATATTTTATAATTATTTACAGATTTTGTGAATTTACCTTTCAAAGATGCTCAAAAATATAATTAGGGCTGGTTTGATAAATATTTAAAAAAATTAATTAAATTTTAAATACTACTAGACTAGAAATTTTATAAAAATAAAAATAAAATTAGTCCACCAAAGACCAGTCTATTTGGTTTGATTTTTCAAAAATTGTTTTCAAATGAGTTTTCATTTATTTTCAGTATTTTTTCATATTTTAATCAAAAGAAAATTGTTGAAAAGTCCAATCTAATAATTGTCGGAGGCATTAGGTCCAGTGAATATTTTTTTATTGATGAGAGATCCACCTTTTATGAAATAGTTTGGTGAGAAATCCTTTTATTATTTTCAAGGATATGTTATTTCTAATTTTACCTCTTAATCTATCTATTTAATTTTTTTGACTATCTATTGAAATTTTTTTGAATCTATCTGTCGATTTTTATTTTTATTTTTTTTGAATCTTTTTGTTAAAATTTTGATCTATCTGTTAAAATTAACCAAGTTTATTTTTAATCTATCTATTCAAGTTTTGATACTATCTGCTTGATTTTTTGATCTTATCTTTTCAAATTTGGATCCTATATTTTTATCAGTTCAATTTTTTGACTTATCTATTCTATTTGTGTATCTATCTGTTGGAACCTACTCTCTCTCTCTCTCTCTCTCTCTCTCTCTCTCTCTCTCTCTCTCCCCGTCAAACCAAATATGTGGACCAGTTGTTCGATCCAACACATATGGACTAGTTGCTTGATCAATTAGCCTTCCATGCATCTAGATTTTTTGACGATCTAGATGTAAAGCTAACACAATTAAAATTTAAACTAATTGAACAAGTAAAGATCTAGATGACAATCTAGATGTGAAGATTTTGTAAAGATGTAAACAAATCAAATGATGTAAAGAGAATATTTGACCATAAACTCAATCGTCATCAAATGCTTGAACAAGTAAAGATTTAGATGTAAAGCTAACAAATGCTTGTAAAATATGTTGAAATTCTTGGAAAATCTTCAGAAACTGATCAAATGTTTCAAGATCTTCATCAAAGTCAATCATACATCTAAGATCTTTATGTCTATAAAGATTTTCCAAGCATCTAGATCAATTAAATCTACTACATCTCATATTCAAATCCTTCACAAATCTAGAGAGACAAGAAAAGAGGAGTTGCACAGGCCGCTAGAGGAGGCCATCAGAGGAGATAATATGAGAGTGATGGTTTGTTTTGGTGACGACGGTGACAACAAGATGGTGATCGCAAGTCATCGGCAGAGTGAAGGACAACAAGACGGTGGTGTTGGGGGGAAGGACAATGGTGGTGGTGTCAGAGATGAAAAGAGAAGTGAGAGAGAGAAGAGAAAAATAGTGAGGGTTTGTTTTGGTAGTTTGGATATTTTGAAGGAGCTTGTGCTTATGTCCTTGTGAATAAAGTATTTTAGAGTATGGATCTTTGGGCAAAAAAAAATCCAAATTTGGATTTATAGATCGAGTGCCTTTTAATCAATTATTTATACTTTTTAGATGCACTAGATGCACCTAATCAAGATGCATCGAAAAATTAAAATAAATTAGCTAAAATATTTTTAAAAAATACTAAAAATAAACGAAAATTAGAACAAAAATCTATTTGAATTTTTGTTTGGGTTTTCGATTGTTTTTAGTGAATTTTTTTTTTCATATTTTAATTAAACTTTTTTACTTTTTAGATGTACCTACAAAATAAATAAATAAAAATGACTAGAATATGAAAAAGAATTCAGTAAATATAAACAAAAACCCGTTTAAAAAAAGTTTCTGAAAATTATAACCAAACAATTTTTTAAATTTATTTAGGGTAAATTAAACTTACACCCCTTGATGTTTGGGTTTAATACAAATCACCTCCTGACATTTGGGAAATTACACTAACCCCCTGTCATTGTAATTATTTATACGATATGAAGACACTGAACTCATGAACTCTCACTGTTCTTGCTTTGCTTTACTTCCTGTTTTTTTTTTTTTTTCCTTCTTTTGCTTTACTTTTTTTTTTCAATATAATTTCCTCTGTTTTTCTACTAGGAGTTGTTGCCTTATATATAAGTAAGGGGGTTTGTGAAATTAAACTATTAACCACAGAGGTGAGAGTGTAATTTTCATAATGTCAAGGGGGTGAAATGTAATTGGACCAAACTTCAGGGAGTGTCAGTGTAATTTACCAATTTAATTATCGTACCTCTTTTTTGAATTTTTTTGAAATAATTATTTTTTAATCTCTTCTAGACTAGAAGGATGTGGAAAAAAAAACTTTTGACATAAATTTAAATTTTATTTTTCTATAGACAAAAATAGTTCCAATTTTTTTTTTTTTTTTGGCAGACTATTTTATAAAAAAAATAAAAAATTGCAATTGGCCTGTAAAAGTTTTTTTTTTTTTTTGAACAAAATATTTCTGAGAAGATATTTGAAAGTACAATTTATCTCGTACATTATCAATTAGTTTAGAGTGGACATTGTTAAAATTTAATTAAATTCACTGATAATTTGTTCTAATGATCTTTTCAAGGTTAATATATTTTTTAACATCTTGCTTAAACTAATTTTTTAGGCCAATTGCACTTTTACAACAATGCATATACCTAGAAAATAAAAAATGTGACAAAAATAACCAAAAACTAAAATATACAAATTAAATTTATTTTAATTGTGACCCACACCACATTAGTATAATCTACATCATACATGCAAATTCTAAATACTTTTCTAAGTTTTTTTTTTTTTTTTTTCTAACTACATAAAATTTCTATTATTTATAGAAATAAAATTTTGAGTAGATTTAACAAATCGTGAAGGGTAACATATGAAAACAATGATATTTGGTGCTTCTATTTATCTCATTATATCCCTTTTTTTTAAGCATCTCACATTATGTTTACACTTGAAATCTTCATGTCTATTTTCTCTCATTATCCTTTCAAATGTAAAATTTTAACAATAAGTGTTGACAAGCTTGGTTTTGAAATTGGCAATTTGACAAGTTTGGCTTTGAAAATGGAGATAACAATGGGACAAAGTGCGTTAAGAAATAATGGAAAGTGATAGAGAGACGGTAATAAGGGGTCGCAAAAACAATAAAAAGATAACGATGAGTGGCGAAAAGTGAAGAAATGAGTGGCAATAATGGTGGACAGGGCCGAGAAAGATAGTGGCGAGAAATGGAGAAAAGGAAGGAATGGTGACAACAGACGATATGAGGAATAGTGACGATAGACGATGCAGAAGTGTCACGTTATTAAATTTTCAGAATTTATTTTACTATGATTTTTCACATTTTTAAAGTAGAAATAACTTTTAACAAATTAATAAAATTAAAATTTGATATTTATTTTTATCAAGTTAGCTTTGAAAAATAAGTTTTAAAAACTCAATTTTTATTTTTTGGTAAATTAAAAATTTTGTTTTTGTGAATTATATATTTTTTGGTAACTTGAAAATTAAAAAAATAAAAATAAAGATCGAGTGTCACGACCCCATTCCGCCCCTAGTAGAATGGTGCCGTGATGGCCAGTAATCCGAGATTACCGAAGGCCAACTTACAAGGATCCACACACAATCAGAGTATACATATAGGGCTTACATGTGCAGAAGCAATATATTTAAATCTAAGTAGTCCATAAGAGCTGTGCATAGATCAAATGAAATGACATACATCTTAGCATGGTTTTACAACTTGAATACAAATAAAATAAAGTACATGTTATATCTTGATCAAAAGGTTTCTCAAGCCGACATATACAAAATACATGAAATATAAAGTCAAGAAGCATAATCTTCAAGATGCCGACATAACATGAATCCAAAAACATCTTTCAAAACAACACATCTAGGCGTCACCGCCTTCTTGCTTGCCACCTACATATATATATAAGGAGAGGGTGAGCTTGGATACTCAGTGAATAATATTAGTAATAAAGGTTTAAATGAATGATATCCGAGATCTTTATCAAAACAATACATATCATAGCTTGTAACAAAACGTGGGATGAATCAAGTTCATCAATCAAATCTTTTAAAGCTTCTTGGGATGTTTAATAACATCTATATAATACATGGGGTGATGACATTCCTGACAAAACAAACCTACCCGTTCATAGACCGTCGGTAGCAAAACAAGGCAAGACAAAACAAGGGAATAATCGACCCGGAATTGATTAGACAAATCCACCCGTACACCAGACCGTCGGTGGGGCCATCCGTTCACAGACCGTCGATGGCAGAGAACTCTCAAACATGGTGCAGTTGCATTATAGTCCCCTGGCACTAAGGACTTCTAAAAATGTCATCAAAACGAGATAATACTTGATATACAAAATAGAGAGAATCATTCATGCTTGATCAAATACTTTTCAAAGCAAGGCAAAGCTTTACCAAAACTTGATAACATAACTTTATTAAAAATACCACTCACATAGTTCTTCGGACGTCGGGATCAAGGCAAAGGTCCAAGTCCTACAAACACATGGCAAAGCCTATTGAATGCACTCTTAAAAACAAGCTTCACATGAATGCAACTGATCTAGGGAAAACATGTTGGAAAACATCTAGGGAAAACATGCTGGGTACCAACCAGGTCTTGGAATGGATGCACAGAAATGATCTAGGCAAAAATGACTTAGCTGGGTGAACCCGGGAGGTCTTGGCCGAGGTCCCACACCTCTTGGCCGAGGTGTGGTTACCTAGGATTCAGTGTACAGTTGCCTGCCGAGGTGTTACAAGGTGCCGGCAAGGGTGTACCATGGTCGGCCTAAGTGTGCAGTGGTTAGCCTAGGTGTGCATGCAAGATAAACTAACGTGCAAGTGATCATGCAAGGTAGGCCAAGGTGAGATACGATGCTTGGCCTAGGTGTGCAGTGGTTAGCCTAGGTGTGCATGCAAGATAAACTAACGTGCAAGTGATCATGCAAGGTAGGCCAAGGTGAGATATGATGCTTGGCCTAGGTGTGTGATCTAGGCAAGAGTGGTTTCGGTGATCACACCTAGGGAAATGAAGCCTGGAAATCTGGGTTTCCTCCTTGAAGAACATGAAGAACATGAATGCTAAAATCATAACTTGTTATTACAAGATCTGGGATTTGATGCTATGAGTTTGAAAACATGGACATTGGTACCCATACTTGAAGATCATATGAAAACAAACACGAAAACATGCATCTTGATACAAACTTTCGGATCAAAACATGATTTTCTTCAAGAACACATGAATATCACTTTCTCTTTCTAAAACCGAACTTCAAAGCAATGCATGGTTCATGAAACATGCCAGATCATGTAATGCGATTAGATCAACATAAAGAATAATAAGAGTAGATCACGAATCTAACCTTAAAACACGGATCTAACGGTTCGATCTCTAGGGATCAGGCTTGGAAATCTACTCCTCTCTCAAGAACCCCTCTTCCTCTTCCTAGAGCTTCTCTCTCTACCTAGAGCAAAGATATAGAAATGATAGGTCTCTCTCTCTCTGTCGGCTGATTTAACACTCTGCCGGGACACGTGGCATTACCGGATTGGTTCTCCTAAAAAAGGTGACTAAGTGACAAGACATGTGTAAGATAAAGTGTATACAACAAGCTAGATGACATGGGCACTCCGGCAGGTAATGATCTCGGCTTAGGACATAGGCGTCGGCAAGTAAGGTTCCAATGATCTCGGCTAGGAAGGATAACACTTGGCCAAGTTGTGCCACACCTCGGCCTAGATGTGCCACACCTCGGTCTAGGTCATTCCAGTCCCGGAACAAGATCACTACATGCAAGGATCAAAGATCTAGGATGCCTAGATGATAACATCTCGGCCTAGATGATGCACATCTCGGCCAATATGCCTAGGTGATGGTGGAGGTCAACCAAAGTGGTTCTAGGATGGTTCTAGGCTTGACATGACCTAGGCTTGGCCTGACCTAGGCTTGGCATGACCTAGGCTTGAGACAGCAAGGAAGAAACAAAGCATGCAAGCAACACTTAAGCAAAACAAGACAAGATTCATGAATGCAAACTTAACAAGACAAAGTTATGTAAATGCACATGAACATGACTAAGACATGAATGTGGGTTATTACATCCTTCCCCCCTTAATGAAGTTTGGTCCTCTAAACTTAGCTTACCATGTCCTCAAAACAATTCTGAGCGTCGGGTTCTCACTTCTTCTTATCTTTTCTAGCCTTTACCTTCGGACAGTCCTTCACACGGTGACCCATCTCACCACATTCAAAGCAAGCCCTCGATGCCCAATGACAAACTCCAAAATGTCGCTTCCTACAACTTGTACATGTCGGCATAGTGCCACCTTCCTGATTCGCGCTGTTGGAACTGTCCACACTTGTCTTCTTCTCGGCACCACACGGGTCTGGGCGATCATCATAGGTCTGCCTTTTTTTCTACTTCTCCCACAAACTCTGACTCTTGTTCAAGTTGGTTTCTGCCAAGATGGCCTTGTCTAATACTCCGGCATGCGTCGGCGTGTTGAGCAATGTGCCACCTCCATACGAAGCTGGCTGCGGAGGCACTTGTGGCACTAGAGGAGGTGGAGGTGGAACTGCATGTCGGCCATCTGTCTGCTCGGCTTGAGTAGATGTGGTACCAGTGTTCTGCTGTCTTGCCTGCCTTAACTCGTGTGCCAAACCTTCGACCAGTCTTTCTAATCTGTCTATTCTGTCCTCGAGATATTCTCGGCCAACTGGAGGTCTACCCCTCCTCATGATGCTAGGAGGTATGCAAAATGTGACTTTTTAAACAAAATGAACAAATAGACATATATGCAAGCAACAAATAATCATGCCGAGATGATGCACGTCTTGTCAAGTAGCAAACAATATGATGCAATTCTAATATCATTCTAAAGGAAATCCTATGCTCTTTAGGACTCAAAGTGTGTGAATAACGTACTATAAGGAACTCGTGCTCTGACACCATTCTGTCACGACCCCATTCCGCCCCTAGTAGAATGGTGCCGTGATGGCCAGTAATCCGAGATTACCGAAGGCCAACTTACAAGGATTCACACACAATCAGAGTATACATATGGGGCTTACATGTGCGGAAGCAATATATTTAAATCTAAGTAGTCCATAAGAACTGTGCATAGATCAAATGAAATGACATACATCTTAGCATGGTTTTACAACTTGAATACAAATAAAATAAAGTACATGTTATATCTTGATCAAAAGGCTTCTCAAGCCGACATATATAAAATACATGAAATATAAAGTTAAGAAGCATAATCTTCAAGATGCCGACATAACATGAATCCAAAAACATCTTACAAAACAACACATCTAGGCGTCACGGCCTTCTTGCTTGCCAGTGAATGATATTAGTAATAAAGGTTTAAATGAATGATATCCGAGATCTTTATCAAAACAATACATATCATAGCTTGTAACAAAACGTGGAATGAATCAAGTTCATCAATCAAATCTTTTAAAGCTTCTTGGGATGTTTAATAACATCTACATAATACATGGGGTGATGACATTCCTGACAAAACAAACCCACCCGTTCATAGACCGTCGGTGGCAAAACAAGGCAAGACAAAACAAGGGAATAATCGACCCGGAATCGATTAGACAAATCCACCCGTACACCAGACCGTTGGTGGGGCCATCCGTTCACAGACCGTCGATGGCAGAGATCTCTCAAACATGGTGCAGTTGCATTATAGTCCCCTGGTACTAAGGACTGTGCAGTTGCATTATAGTCCCCTAGCACTAAAGACTGTGCAGTTGCATTATAGTCCCCTGGCACTAAAGACTGTGCAGTTGCATTATAGTCCCCTGGCACTAAGGACTTCCAAAAATGTCATCAAAACGAGATAATACTTGATATACAAAATAGGGATAATCATTCATACTTGATCAAATACTTTTCAAAACAAGGCAAAGCTTTACCAAAACTTGATAACATAACTTTATTAAAAATACCACTCACATAGTTCTTCGGACATCGGGATTAAGGCAAAGGTCCAAGTCCTACAAACACATGGCAAAGCCTATTGAATGCACTCTTAAAAACAAGCTTCACATGAATGCAAATGATCTAGGGAAAACATGCTGGGTACCAACCAGGTCTTGGAATGGATGCACATAAATGATCTAGGCAAAAATGACTTAGCTGGGTGAACCCGGGAAGTTTGGCCGAGGTCCCACACCTTTTGGCCGAGGTGTGGTTACCTAGGCTTCAGTGTGCAGCTGCCTGCCGAGGTGTTACAAGGTGCCGGCAAGGGTGTACCATGGTCGGCCTAGGTGTGCAGTGGTTAGCCTAGGTGTGCATGCAAGATAAACTAACGTGCAAGTGATCATGCAAGGTAGGCCAAGGTGAGATACGATGCTTGGCCTAGGTGTGCAGTGGTTAGCCTAGGTTTGCATGCAAGATAAACTAACGTGCAAGTGATCATGCAAGGTAGGCCAAGGTGAGATACGATGCTTGGCCTAGGTGTGTGATCTAGGCAAGAGTGGTTTCGGTGATCACACCTAGGGAAATGAAGCCTGGAAATCTGGGTTTCCACCTTGAAGAACATGAAGAACATGAGCATGAAGAACATGAAGAACATGAATGCTAAAATCATAACTTGTTATTACAAGATCTGGGATTTGATGCTATGAGTTTGAAAACATGGACCTTGGTACCCATACTTGAAGATCATATGAAAACAAACACGAAAACATGCATCTTGATACAAACTTTCGGATCAAAACATGGTTTTCTTCAAGAACACATGAATATCACTTTCTCTTTCTAAAAACGAACTTCAAAGTAATGCATGGTTCATGAAACATGCTAGATCATGTAATGCGATTAGATCAACACAAAGAATAACAAGAGTAGATCACGAATCTAACCTTAAAACACGGATCTAACGGTTCGATCTCTAGGGATCAAGCTTGGAAATCTACTCCTCTCTCAAGAACTCCTCTTCCTCTTCCTAGAGCTTCTCTCTCTACCTAGAACAAAGATATAGAAATGATAGGTCTCTCTCTTTCTGCCGGCTGATTTAACACTCTGTCGGGACACGTGGCACTACCGGATTAGTTCTTCTAAAAAAGATGACTAAGTGACAAGACATGTGTAAGATAAAGTGTATACAACAAGCTAGATGACATGGGCACTCCGGCAGGTAATGATCTCGGCTTAGGACATAGGCGTCGGCAAGTAAGGTTCCAATGATCTCGGCTAGGAAGAATAACACTTGGCCAAGCTGTGCCACACCTCGGCCTAGATGTGCCACACCTCGGTCTAGGTCATTCCAGTCCCGGAACAAGATCACTACATGCAAGGATCAAAGATCTAGGATGCCTAGATGATAACATCTCGGCCTAGATGATGCACATCTCAGCCAATATGCCTAGGTGATGGTGGAGGTCAACCAAAGTGGTTCTAGGATGGTTCTAGGTGTTGGTATGACCTAGGCTTGAGACAGTAAGGAAGGAACAAAGCATGCAAGCAACACTTAAGCAAAACAAGACAAGATTCATGAATGCAAACTTAACAAGACAAAGTTATGTAAATGCACATGAACATGACTAAGACATGAATGTGGGTTATTACATTGAGAGTTCTAATTTTGGAGTTTTAAAGAGAGTTTTAATAATGTGGCAAAGAGTGAGGTCCACATATAATGTAATGTGTATGCTTATATTTATATTTTTAATTTTTTCTCTTATCATATCACTAGAACTTTCTTTAGAGTTTGAAAATTAGAATTCTATCACTGTTAAAAAAATAAATAAATAATTTAAAAAGTCAAAATCTATACTATATATTAAGCAAAATGGGGTTTTTAGTCCCAAGTTTTGTGGGAGCTCCAATCTCCCAATCTAAATTTCCTGATTTTAAAAAAAAAAATCTTAGCATTTATTAACTTCTCCCAACTCCCAAGTTTTACCCTCATAATAATATTTTAATATATTAAGAATAAGCATAAAAAAAATTCTTTGAAATCCAACACATATGAATTCCTTGAAAAGTCCCAACACATATAATTATTATCCCTCATAATAACACTTTAATGCATTAAGAATAAGCATAAAAAAAAATTCTTGAAAAGTCCAACACATATGATTATTATCAAAATATTAAACTTTAATATAATATAATTAAAAAAAAAGACATTTAATTCTTTAAAAAGTCTAACACATATGATTATTATCAAAATATTAAACTTTAATATAATATTAAAAAGGAATAAAAGAAGACATTTAAAAAAGAATATTTAAAAATCACAATTCATATATATAGATAATTGTAAACACAATCCGTACATAACACGAGTAATATGTTGATGTAAAATAGATACAAAAGGATGTAAATAGAACAACCCTTCTCTCTTCATACCAGAGCCTGAGCTGTCTCTCCTCACATTTATGACTCTTCTCATTTTCACAATCCCAAACCCCATCCCAGCCCATCTCTTCTCTCTCATTTAATTAAATTCACTGATAATTTGTTCACATGATCTTTTCAAGGTTAATCTATTTTTTGACATCTTTCAAGGGGCAATTTGCTTAAACTAATTTTTTAGGCCAATTGCACTTTTACAACAATGCACATAGCTAGAAAATAAAAAATATGACAAAAGTATCCAAAATCTAAAATATATATATCAAATTCATTTTGATTGTTACCCACGCCACATTTAGGACTCAGTTTGAAAATTGATTATTTTAATTAATTTTTTGATTTTTGATAAAAAGACATACAAAAAAATAAATAGAGTGATGTAATTGGGGTGTTTTGCCTTTTCTAATTTTATTTTATTTTATTTTATTTTTTATTTATTTATTTTTTTCCTAACTACCTAAAATTTCAAGTAGATTTAACAAATCGTGAAAGGTAACATATATGAAAACAATGATATTTGGTGCTTCTCATTATATCTCACATTCTGTTTACACTCACAATCTTCATGTCTATTAAAAATTTAATTTTTTTTTGATATTTACTTATATGAAGATACTTTCTATTTTTTTTTTAAAAAAAATTAAAAATAAACTTTTTTGATATTTACTTATATCGAGATACTTTCTAATTTTTTTGTTTAAATTTTTTTTTTTTAAAAGTAAGTCTTAAAAACTCAACTCTAGTGGCTTTTTTCTAATAGATTTGAGAAGATAAGCTGCACTAATGAAAAATGAATTTGTAGTTGCTAGTTGTAGATCAAAGACATCGGTGAATGGTAATGACAATGAGCGATGTTGATTGGCAATAGAGAGGCAATCGGCAAACGATGGAGATGGTGAAGATTTGCGTGTGTGAGAGAGAGAGATGAGAGTGAAATTAGTTCGTATAATAAAAGATAAAGTTGTCCACTGATTTAATTCACAATATTTTTTTGTCTTTTAAGTCTATAAAAAATTAAACGATGATTTTTAATAACTAAAATACTTATTTTTTATTTTTTATTGAGTTTAATGACTAAAATGCTTATTTTTTAATTTGATTTTACTTAATGGAAATAGACAAATGTTTTAGATTTAAAACAAATCAAAAGTTCATGATTTAAATTGACAAAATTAAATTTCGGGATTTATTTTGTTATAAGGGTCAAACTCTGAAAAAAAAAATTTAATAATTTTCCTTTTTTATTTTTGAAAATAATAATAATAATACCAAAAGATAACTATTTTGACCCAACTGCAAAATAAATGCTTGTAAGCATTCAGATTACCTAAATCTGGGGAGATAGGATGTTAGAGTTGTTTATTAAATAAAAAGGAAAAGTGATAAAAAAAAAATAATAATAAAAAAAATTAGGGTTTGACGTTTGTAACAAAATAAATTCTGAATTTTTAATTTTGTCAATTTAAATCCTAAACTTTTGATTTATTTTCAATCTAAACCATTTGTTTATTTTCGTTAAGTAAAATTGATTAAAAAAATAAGTATTTTAGCTATTAAACTCAGTGAAAAAGAATATTTTAAACATTTTATCTATATTTATATTGAATTTAATAACTAAAATACTTTGTTTCTGTTGGTTTTACTTAACGAAAATAGACGAACGATTTAGATTGAAAACAACTCAAAAGATTAGTGTTTAAATTGACAAAACTGAAAAATCAAAATTTATTTTGTTATAAGATTCAAACCTTAAAATTATTATTATTTTTTTTTGTTATTGCCCCAGATACTGTAAAAGATTGAACATTAATTAGTACAAAACGTAAGCAATTTACTTGGTTCTTTTTGGTATAGTTTATTGAAAATTATTTATAATATTTTTAAATTTAAAAAATTGGGTGAGTGTATTTGGTACAATTCTTACATACAATTTTTTATACAAAAAATAAATTAAATAAATTCTTAAAAAATCAACTATTGAGAAACTAGCATGAATATTTTTAACCTTTATTTTCTTATTATCTATTTTCAATTTACAATAGATTGTACGAAATTAAATTCTCTTCCAAATCAAATACAGTTGTCAGTGATTACATAGGTCAAATGTAAAATATATGTACATACATAACCTATTTAAAATTGCTAGAACCAGGAAAAACTAGGACAGCAATGGATTCACCTCAATAATTGTATGATATTATTTTCTTTTAAGTTATACTAGAGATCCTAAATATTCTATCAAACTTTTCACATGGGTGTGGGACCCACATACATGTAAATTTGTGTGAATTCACCTATGTAAAAAATTTAGTAGAATATTTGGGATACATAACATTTCCCCTTTCTTTTATATTACATATACGCATTTATAAGACTTAAATGTGTTCATTGTACTTCCCAATTTAAGTAGGAAGTGTTAACTATTGGTTAGACATATAATGGTTTTCTTTTATTTTTCTAAAATGTTTATTTGCTTATTTATTTTTTTGAACACTTCTAAAATGCTTATTTGATGTTTTGTCATGACAACTCAACATACATGAATTTTTATAAATTTAATGGCATGAGATTTTCGTCTCCAAAATATCTATTTTTCTCGTCAAAGTCGTAACTTGTTGCTCACTCGTTGTCTATTAAAATAACTATTATCGCATGTTTGATTAATTTATTTAATAGTAAATAAAGAAATATTAGAAGGCTTTCTGTCTCGTAGAATCAACTATCGCTTTCGAATGAATAGGTAATAGCGTTGGATGTCGAATGGCTTTACGCTTTTCAAGAGTTGTTACGTAATTTTTGCAATGCTTTACTTTAATCTAGAGATCTGAGAACAATCAATTGATAGACTGATGTAAACGACCAACCTTTTTATGTCAGAAAATACCCAATGCTAAAGAGTCACCAACACTTCACAATCATAGATCAAGGTTCTTTACATAATTGAAATTTGTGCAACATTGAGCCGTTTTGTAGATATCAATTATTTGTTCAGATATCAATTACCAAATAACAATCAATTATTTGTATATTGACAATTGAACTAAAATTAATTGTTCAAATATTAACACTATCGAATTGGGTTTTTTTCAATGGTTGGTATTTGAATAATTAATTTGTGTTCAATCGTTAATATCTGTTTTATCGCGTACACAAAAATAACAATAATTATAATAATATTAAATGCTTTCCAAAATTTTCTAACAAACCTAATCTCTTTCTACCCTATTTTTGTTTCATATAAATAAATTTATTGCATGATGGATACAACAAAAAAAACTTTTTTTTAAAAAAAAAAAAAAACAAAAGAGAAAAGGAATACTCAAATTAAATGTATTTACTTGGGAAAAAAAAAGGAAATAAAAAAATTTATAAAATTAATTACAACCTTTGAGGAAGACCTACACACATGCATAAATATTTCGCGCGTCTTTGGTGGTCGACTGAGGGGTTAGTCAATCAAAAATATTTTATAATTATCCACAGATTTTGTGAATTTACTTTTCAAAGATGCTCAAAAATATAATTAGGGCAGGTTTGATAAATATTTTTAAAAATTAATTAAATTTTAAATACTACTAGACGAGAAATTTTATAAAAATAAAAATAAAATTAGGCCAAGTTTGGCATCTACTATATAATCCATCTTTTTGTCTTTTTTCCATCACATCACCTCTCTACTTTTCTACACATCTTTTCGTAAAAAGACAAAAAGTGTACTTTTTTAAGACACCCCAAACCAACCCTTAGTCCACCAAAGTCCAATCTATTTGGTTTGATTTTTCAAAAACTGTTTTCAAATGAGTTTTTATTTATTTTCAGTATTTTTATATTTTAATCAAAAGAAAATTGTTGAAAAGTCCAATCTAATAATTGTCGAAGGCATTAGGTCCAGTGAATATTTTTTTATTAATGAGACATCCACCCTTTGTGAAATAGTTTGGTAAGAAATCATTTTATTATTTTGGAGGACATTTTATTTCTAATTTTACCTCTTAATCTATCTATTTAATTTTTTTGACTATCTATTGAAATTTTTTTGAATCTATCTGTTGATATTTTTTTTGAATCTTTTTGTTAAAATTTTGATCTATCTGTTAAAATTAACCAAGTTTATTTTTAATCTATCTATTCAAATTTTGATACTATTTGTTTGATTTTTTGATCTTATCTTTTCAAATTTGGATCCTATATTTTTATCAGTTCAATTTTTTGACCTATCTATTCTATTTGTGTATCTATCTGTTGGAACCTACTTTTGACATAAATTTAAATTTTATTTTTCTACAGATAAAATAGTTCCAAAAATTTTTTTTTTGCAGATTATTTTATAAAAAAGAAAATAAAAAATTGCAATTGGCCTATAAAATTTTTTTTTTTTTGAACAAAATATTTCTGAGAAGATATTTGAAAGTACAATTTATCTCTTACATTATCAATTAGTTTAGAGTGGACATTGTTACAATTTAATTAAATTCACAGATAATTTGTTGTAATGATCTTTTCAAGGTTAATATATTTTTTAACATTTTTGAAGAGGCAATTTGCTTAAACTAATTTTTTAGGCCAATTGCACTTTTACAACAATGCATATACCTAGAAAATAAAAAATGTGACAAAAATAACCAAAACTAAAATATACAAATTAAATTTATTTTGATTGTGACCCACACCACATTAGTATAATCTACATCATACACGCAAATTCTAAATACTTTTCTGAGTTTTTTTTTTTTTTTTTTTTTTTTTCTAACTGCATAAAATTTCTATTATTTATAGAAATAAAATTTTGAGTAGAATTAACAAATCGTGAAGGGTAACATATGAAAACAATGATATTTGGTGCTTCTATTTATCTCATTATATCCCTTTTTTTTAAACATCTCACATCATGTTTACACTCGAAATCTTCATGTCTATTTTCTCTCATTATCCTTTCAAATATAAAATTTTAACAATAAGTGTTGACAAGTTTGGTTTTGAAACTGGCAATTTGACGAGTCTGGTTTTGAAATTGGAGATAACAATGGGACAAGAGTGCGTTAAGAAATAATGGTAAGTGATAGAGAGACGGTAATAAGAGATCGCAAAAACAGTAAAAAGATAATGATGAATGGCGAAAAGTGAAGAAATGAGTGGCAATAATGGTGGATGGGACGGAGAAAGATAGTGGCGAGAAATAGAGAAAATGAAAGAATGGTGACAACAGACGATGTGAGGAATAGTGACAACAGACGTTGTGGAAGTGTCACGTTACTAAATTTTCAGAATTTATTTTACTATGATTTTTCACATTTTTAAAGTAGAAATAACTTTTAACAAATTAATAAAATCAAAATTTGATATTTATTTTTATCAAGTTAGCTTTGAAAAATAAGTTTTAAAAACTCAAATTTTATTTTTTGGTAAATTAAAAATTTTGTTTTTGTGAATTACATATTTTTTGGTAACTTGAAAATTAAAAAAATAAGAATAAAGATTGAGAGTTTTAATTTTGAAATTTTAAAGAAAGCTCTAATAATATGGCAAAAAGTGAGGTCCACATATAATGTAATGTATATATTTTTATTTTTATTTTTTTCTCTTACCACATCATTAGAGCTCACTTTAAAGTTTAAAAATGAGAGTTCTCTATCATTATTAAAAAAATAAATAGATAATGTAAAAAGTCAAAATGTAAAATAGAGACAAAAAGATTTAAATAGAACAACCCTTCTTTCTTCATACCAGAGCCTGAGCTGTCTCTCCTCACATTTATAACTCTTCTCATTTTCACAATCCCAAACCCCATCCCAACCCATCTCTTCTCTCTCACTTCTCCTCTGCCTCAAGCCATCTCTCTCTCTCTCTCTCTCTCTCTCTCTCTCTCTCTCTCTCTCTACATTAATCTTTCCATTGCAATTCTGTCCTTTTTAGGGTTTTTATTGTCTCCATTCAAGCTTCACCTCTTCAAAGATTATATATATATACACACACTCATATGCCTACATATACCTTGTACATACACCTCTTCAAAGAAACACTTCATCCCTTCTGCTTCTCTCTCTACAATTCACCTGTTTTTTTGATCAATGAAAATCTCTGTAAAACCGATGTGAGAAGATAAAAACCTTCACATCTCTCTCTAGAAAATTCTCTCTTTTTTCTTCAAAATTTCAGTGATTTATGGTGTTTTTGTTATTCGGATTGTGAAATCTGAATTGGAAAATGGCCTCACCTGTTCCAGCCAAGTCTCAACCTCTTCACAACTTCTCGTTGCCGCACTTGAAATGGAACAAGAACCACACAAACAATCACCACCGCGGCCGCAGGTCCGCCGACTCATCGCCGCCGTTGGATTCGGCTCTCCTGCAATCTCCGCCGCCGCGACAATCTCCGATGCGCGATTATTCGGCCTCCGAGTCGGAATCCGAGAATCGGAATCAGAAAATCGAGAAATCGCAGAAGAAATCGGCGGAGGCGTCGGATGTTGAGGGTAGTGGAGCTAAAGAAGGCAGATCGAAGATCTGTATTCGGCTCCGAACAAAGAACAAGTCTGAAGATGTTCAAAATGAAGGAAAAACAGGTATTGAAGAAGGAGAAGTGGAAGAATTGGTGGCGAAGACATGGAATTTGAGGCCGAGAAAGCCTATTCGCAATCTATCGAATGCGAATGGAGGTGTATCGAAAGCTATTTCAGCGTCGTTGCAGGAGAACAAAGCTCAATTGCAACAAGAGTCTGGTGGTTTGTTGCGAAGCGCTGTTGAAGCGGAGGCAACAGAGAAGAGTGAGAAGAAGAAGAAGAAGAGGTTCTCAATTTCGCTTTCTCGCCGTGAGATTGAAGAGGATATCTTTTCGTTGACTGGTTCAAAACCAGCTCGGAGGCCAAAGAAGAGAGCTAAGATTGTTCAGAAACAACTCGATGTAAGAATTTAACCATTCTATGATTATTTTTCAAGTTTATTTTGTGTTTTTTTTCTTTTTTATTTTTTCTGATTAATTTGGCTTTTGGATTATATATTTTTGCAGAATCTGTTTCCTGGTATGTGGTTGGCTTCAATAACCCCTGATACATACAAAGTCCCTGACCCTCCTTTAAAGGTATATAACTGTTTAAGATTACACAGTCTTTGAATTATAGTTTTGAACTTTGACGGTTTGATCTTT
This sequence comes from Camellia granthamiana, assembly GCA_036172215.1. Taxonomy (NCBI): domain Eukaryota; kingdom Viridiplantae; phylum Streptophyta; class Magnoliopsida; order Ericales; family Theaceae; genus Camellia; species Camellia granthamiana. Next base: position 75,439,348 of record CM069904.1, read on the forward strand.
TAATTTTGTGGGTTTTGAGAATATGATCATGTTGCTTGCAGGGTTAGATAAAATAGATGCAGATTGTGATCCTTCGAATGTCTTCTGGAAGTTTAAAGGCTAAAAACTTCCAAATTTTGTGACCTCATTCAAAGGTATTACCGACCAAAATCAGAAAAGATGGAAGGAGAAATGAATAAATGTATCTTGTTAGTGTTTCTTTTTATCTATTTTCCGATGAGCTCAACAAATTGATTTGTAAGGCTCGTCGTTTTTTAGTTTCTATAAGAAGTTGCAGATGTACATATGAATTATCTAATGGCTTTTATAATACATCGTTTTTTAAAACCTTTTTCTTGTTTTTGTTAAGGACTTGCTTCTTGATTGCATAACATGTTGGAATGTATTCACCCAACAAAACATGTTGGAATGCAAATAGCTGGGGTGCTCAGCTGAGAGTGCTCGTTTTGATAGCATCTTTATTTATCTTAAAAAAGCTATTTTTGTGAAGGAGAAGTTGGTTTGGTTATGAATTTGAGAAATGATGTGAAAATTTTAATGTGTGACATCTTCAGCTTGATTTAGTTATCCACCAATTATCTGCTGCGGTTTAAAATATTGACATTAATGAAGTAGTTTTTCCGGTTTTTGTTATGGATGTCTATAGATAGTATTGACGGATTATACTTTCCATATACGCTGTCTAAGTTGTGGACAATGTCATATTTATTAGACGTGGAAGTAAGCTGAGATTTGATGATGTTTCTATTTTGTTTTTGCTCGAGGTGTATGTACACACGCCGACAATTAGTATGTACACGCGCCTGTATTTAATTTTTGGGAATCTAGGAGACATTTTTACTTTAATGTTGTATGCACACATGCCGACATTTATGGCTCGGGGAATCTATTTATGTGTTGGGGGAATCTAGGAGAGGTTTTTACTACATATGCCAAGTTGTACGTTGTCGGCAACCTAGGAGATTAGTTGGTAACAAATGAACCTGTGTTTGCATTTACTTGAGAATTATAAAGTTTCTGGGACTCCCGGAAAATTAAGTACCAGGACAAGGACCAATATTGTGATCAATATTGTAAAGTTAGAAAAGTGGCTTATTTTTATATGGTGTAGATCAATATTGTGAATTCGGGCTGCATTGAGTAGCAGGACAAGGACCGCCTAGATTGTTGACCCCTTCTTTGTTGGAAAAACTGGCTGTACTGTACTATCTGGATTTCGTTGCATTTGAAAGGCCGTGTTGAACTGAAGTTCTTCTTGTTGAAAGATACATTTGAAGCACATGGTTGATGTAGGGTTTATTATCAAATTTGACAAGGATTTGCTTTTTTATTGAGAAGTAAATATAGGGTTAATGGTCTTTCTATGAACAACTTGCCTTTCTATAGGTATTCATAAATTTTTAAAAGATTTTTCTGTGGTGGCTGTTTTTGTGCTATAAACTCTAGTTGGAAGTCATCTGATTAGCACTGAAGTAACTCCACTGTCTCTTCTTATTTTTGAGGAGTGAGGACCTTTAGAATTGCTTATCGTCTTCATACTACTTTTATATCTTCTGCACCTCAGTCTTCTTAGTCCATTTATTTCATTTTAATATGGTGTAGATTGTAGTTGGGTAGAGGATGAAGTTAGAGCACTTCATTTTTCACTCTTTTCAATGTTGATCAATGATGTGTTTCATGGGTTAGAGAACTCGCTGGGTTTTAAACATTGGATGTATTATGGAATAGCCTTTTCCAGCCTTGGGCAAGTTGCTTATGAGAAAAATTGTTGACCAGGAGAAAAAAAAAGAGTGAGATTTTTTTACTCTCTCATGATAATAGAATCACCAGTGGTGTGCTGCTAATGAATGTGAATGTCTATAACAGTGTGGGGAGAACAAAGTTGAAAGGAAGAGCGTTCTGGGAGGTGGAGGGAGATAGAAGTTGGGGAAGGTAGGTCTTATTCTAGTGTATCTAACTAGATACTATGTTTACATGTGGTCTTATTTACAATTAGGAATAGACATACTCCGAATTGCTTTTTGCATCTCTCTCCTTATTTGGGACACTATTCACTCTTTGAGCGTCTATTGAATTGAGAAATAGTTAGGTTGAATAATTGCAAACTAATCTTTAAGGTCGGTTCCTACTGTTCATTTCACTTAGTAGCCTGCTTTGGAAATTGTAAAGTCAATTAGGTAGAAGATCTAATCATGTTGATATAATTGCTTCTCTCTGTTCCTTGTTATGGATTGAATTTGTTTCAGTTGGCAAATATCTAAAATACTCTTTCTATCTACCACTGTTCCATCTCTGAATGTTCATTGTCTCATATTGTTCATCTAATTGTTTGCATGTTGTAATGCTGTTGTGTTCTGTTAAAGAGAAAAAGGATAAATAGAGTTGTGATTGAAGGGAAATGAGTGGGAAACATGGTGTAATTCAGTTTGAAAAGTCGGAACGAGTCAAATGTTTATTGGAAAATTAAATAGGAAAATGCATGGGAATGATATTTTAGATGTCGGTTATCAATAATAAGTTAACAGAACTGATTGGTGCCCCGAAAAAAAGGGCACTAATGCCCCGAAATTCCATTTCAAGGCAAAAAAAAAAAAAAAAAAAAAACTTATCCAGAATAGAAATTAGGGGCATTAGTGCCCATCAGATTTGTGCCACAAAACATTTTTGATAAGTTAAATAGGAAAATGCATGGGAATTTATTGGTATGAACAATTTATTGGTACAATTATTTAGAAGGAAAGTACTCATACTTTGGTGTGTAGTGAAGCTTATCGTTGTATGAATTAACTGGAAACTAATGCATTAACCTGTTCCCATGACATGTTCTGGTGAATTGGCTGATTTGTAGCTTTGTTTGGTATGTCATTTCTGTGCAGAATCTGATTCTGCAAGTCCTTGTTGTGAGTACACCCTAGGCACCCTAGGGCAGTGAAAATTTAACCAAACCTTTTTTTTATTATTATTATCAAAAACACTCAATCTTTAAAAAAGAGGAATAAATCAAACAAGGTGGTGAAAAAATAAAAATAAATAAAAAAATACCCGTGTATATCTAGAATTGCAAACAAATATACCTTCAAAATTTAAAAGCTTAGACTAGCAAAAAGCGAAAGCCGGTCACTGGTGGCGGGGAAGTCTTCGACGAAAGCCATTTAATTCAGTAGTGTTCAAGGCTGTACTCTCAAGGGTGACTCCATCTTAAGGCTGATGGGTCCTAACCCCCCATCAAGCCTTGATTATCTGTAAAAGAAAAAAGAACAAAATTATACTATATAAATTTAGTTAGACACAATCGGAATCCATTAACGAAAACTAAGGACCCTTTCCAATATTACTCCTGACGATGGGTCTAAAAAGAAAAATGTTAAGCGGGACGTCTATTGCCATAAAATACATAAATAAAATATTTTCTAACACTATAATTTTAGATGAAATTGCGGAAGCCGATGTAACAAGCTCTAAAAATGAACAAGATAAAGAATATCCAATGAAAATTTAAAAAATTTCACTCAAAACTCTTTAAAAATTAGGACCGAGCCAAAAAAAAAAAAAAAAATTACAAGCTGATTCGATCCAATTTGGTCTTTGTTTTTTAACATAGGCACATCACACCTCATGGTTCCGTCCGTAATTTTATAATTACAAATCCATTTTGAAACCAAACTATATAGTTTTGATATATATATATATATACTAGTTAAGCTCATACATGAAGGTTTAGTGTGAATAAAAATAAGTGAATAAAAAGGAGAAAATAAAAAAAATAAATAAATAAAGAGAAAAATAAAAATGGAAGAAAATAAAAAAAAATAAAAAAAAGAGAGGAAGGAATGTGAGATTATAGGATCATGGAAGGGTGGGTGAGAAGAGGAAAGAGTAAGAAAGAGAAGCGAGAAAGTAGAAAATGTACATGTTGGACATTTTAAAAAAAATATATCTCAGCCATTGTTTTATAATTTGAACAGATTTGAGTCATTCAAGTGTCTTAGTAGGACAAAAATATATTGAAGATTCAAAAATCATCCTACTTTATTATATATGTATATATAATTTGTTAACTACCGCAAACATTCAAATATCTTATTGGTATTAAATATATGTACATAAGTTACCTCTCTCTACTTTTACAAGTATGTTATTATATAGTGGTAGAGCTAATTTTAAACATTCATCTAAATAATTCTTAGGTTGTAAATAATATTTTGTAATCATATTGTGAATGATGACAATGTTTTTAAAAATCGAGATTTCGAACTAAATCGAACAATATTTTAGTGTTTTGGTTGGGTTCGGTTCCAAGACTTTTATGGTTTGGTTTGGTTCCTAGATTTTCATGGTTCGGTTTGGTTCTAAATTTCAGAGAACTGTAGGTAATAGTTATTTAGTTCTAGTTTACTTCTAAATTAAACCAATTTGAACCATATTCACCCTTATTAAAAACTATTTTTTCAGTTAAATTATTATTATTATTATTTTGTTTTAGTGAAATTTTAAATTATTTATATTTATTTTTAAATTGTTAAGATTTTTTTTTTTTTTTTCTGAGTAAAGGTTTTAACAAAAACTATTTTTATTAGTGTCTTGAAACATTTCTCTCTCCTTATGTCAAGTGCCAATTTATCTATTTAAAACAAAAAATTAATCAAGCTAAGAAGAGAATGAGATTTGACCATAAAAACCTTGCGATCAAAAAAGAACACTCTTCCTAGTTATTTATTTTTATTTATTTGAATTATATACGCATCACTATATCAACCGCTAATATATATATTTAAAAAAAAAATTTAAAAGATAAAAAATGTTTTGTAAAATACGAACAAAGAAATACAAGAAAGCCCACCCATACACCACCAGAAAGCCCACCCGAGGCCTTTCGTAAAATACAAACAAAGAAATGTAAAAAACTAAAGAAAGTGGAGATGGAAGAAATAGGAGTCGGGGGTGGAGTGGGGGGTCGCGGAGGAGGGTACTGGTGGTGGAGCGCCGCAAGCACCGCCCAATTGGCTCTGGGAATCAAATCCTACCGCAAAGGCTTCTCCGGCGACTCTCGTTTCATGCCTTTGAAAGCCTTCTCCGTCGCCTCTCTCTTCGTCGGCGCCACCGCCTCCGCCGCCGTTGCCTTCCTCCATTCCTCTGGAATCCACTCGGTACGCCTCTCTCTCTCTCTCTCCGAGTCAATTTCTGGAGGAACCTATGTATTCTGTATAATCCCTAAGAAGAACATTAACTATATGGTGTAAAACTAGGTACTGAATATCACTCCATGGACTCAGAAAAATAAAATTTATAATTACTGTTAATTTCACTTTTCTTCCCTAAATTTTCATCATTTTTTTCATTTCATCCCCATAGTACTAATTTGATCTATGGAGTTGCTATATTGAGTTCCTAAATTCGGTTCATGTGGTCCGATTAGAGACGATTGTGCAAATCACTAACGGTTGAAGTCTAATTTAATGGTCAAAATGATAATTTTTTTATAATTTGGCTTGGACAACTTAAATTATATAAGGAAATATCTATTAAATTAGTTGTGAGGTATGATTTGTTCAAAATTGTAAGAAAAATGAGTATTTTATTGTATGATTTATGTTGTTTAAGTTTTGAATTTTTTTTCCCCATCAAATTAGAATTTGTATAATCGTCTTTTATAGATTTCTACAAATTGTATTATAGCGACCCCGGTCTTTTTCCATTGGATTATTGTATCTGGACTTATGTCCCGTGGATTCTGTTGTCATATTATTGTTGTTGTCATTCTTTAACATCATTGTTTGAGTCTTAGGGTGTGTTAGACTTGTTTCGAGTGGGTGGTTTGAGTCTGGGATTAAACCCCAGATTTTTGAAGTTTCGGCCTTTCCGCTCGAGCGGACCTTATTGCGCTCGAGCGGAGATTGCACACTTCCAGTATTTGTGAACCCTGCAAAACTTCTGCAGGTGTGATATCTACGCTCGAGCGGGATTTCTGAGCTCGAGCGTGTTGAGCTCGAGCGGTATTGTTTACGCTCGAGCGGGTAGTGTGTTCTTCGCGTGGGTTCTGGAATGGGAAAATCTACGCTCGAGCGGTTAACATTGCGCTCGAGCGGACATTGTTTTTGTTCTTTACGCTCGAGCGGTGTTTTGTGCGCTCGAGCGGGCCTGTCGAGTTTAAATACGCAGCAGCGTGTTTTAAAACAGTTTTTCAGCCTCTTTCAGTTTATAAAACCCTAGGTTACGAGTTTTCTCTCTCCCAACTCATCTTCTCTCCTAGGATTGATCTATCTAGAGTGGATTTCTACCCTAGTTCCTTCACAAATAAGATAGAGGAGAGTGAGGGCTTTCATTTAATCGGAGCAATTATTGGTTTGGAGTACTTTGAAGTTTTGGGCATCCTCTTCATCTTCTTCTTTTTGAGTTATATCTTCGAGGTAGGGATTTCCTACTCCATTTATACGCTTTAATCCTAAGTGGTGGTATTTTGGTATGTGGGGGTAGTTTGGTAATTTTGGGAGAAATCTTAGGGTTTGTCATAGATTAATTTATATAATTAATTTAAGGGAAGATTGTGATATTGGGTTTAATTCATGAGATTGGGGAATTTAGTGGTTTAATGATGTAATTGGTTAGTTTAAATACTTACCTTTGAGAATGTTGAAATTACATTTGTTGTTATATTTATTTCTTGTTTAGAAATAATTGTTTTGGGCTATCGGTGGAGGATAGCCATGATTGTTGTAGACATTGCATGTGGATTAGGCAAAATTGAAACTAATCATTTGGTTAAGTTGTTGAGTACAAAGGTTGGAATAATACATTAAATTTATGTATTGATTTATTATGTATATGACTTTATGTTTATATGCATTACTTGTGTATGGGAGGAGATAGGGGATGTACTCCACGGTTTAGGGGAAGATGGGGGATGTACCTCTAAACCGGTTAATGATTATGGGAAGATAGGGGATGAACCCAGGGTTGCTGCTTATATGCGCGCCTATAGCAGAGATACAGCTCATATGCTTATCTATTTGTTGTTGATATGATACATCACCACCATGTGTATCAGTTGGGAAGTATAGAAGTGGATTTGATTGAGATTGTTATAACACCAGTATGTGTGTTTATTTTGTTACAAGAAAGGTTTAACCTGATTTGTTATCCATGTTGAGTTGTTTGGCCAGGTTCTGTGCCATAGTTGGAAGGTGAGTTATGCCATAGACAAAGTGTCATAGGCAATGTAGACATTCGTGTCATAAAATTGTAAATCGATTATTTGGTGTTAACCATGTATCGAATGCTACTGCTTTAGTTAATTCTTATGCTTGGTTTAGTATTTCTCTACTGGGCTGTGGCTCACCCTATATGGGAACTTCATTTTCAGGTTCAGGCGGTTCACTACCTCCAAGAACTTAGCTTGTGAGGATTTGGACTCGAAGACTTGTTCTATTTTATTTGCTTTATTTGAACTTTGTAAACTTTCAAGCCTAGGGCTTTATTTGTTTTTGAGTTAGAACTCATGGAATTGTGTCCAAGTGTTGGCTTAGCAAGATGTAAGCCCATAGGGCCTTTATTATGATGTCTTTATTTCATGGTACTCTGATAAGTGGAATAAAATGCTTTATTTCTTTATAATTCCGCATGTTAATATTATGTATGATGGGTTTATTTTTTGAGGGCGTTACAACTTGGTATCAGAGCGTACCGGGTTCGAATACTTTGGGTACGTGGGAAGTGATTAGAATCACAATGGGTTCGTCTCGTTTGATAGAGACTTAGTGTAATGTTATATGCTTATGTGATAACATGTTTATGTGACTATGTGAGTATGGAATGTAGTTTCTAGGATGTTGACTGGACCCTTGAGTCTCTGAAAGTCTTGTTGGAAAGGCACTTGATCAATGTTGTTTCCAACCGGAACTTTAGTGGCGCCTCGGGACTATCATTATCCAGGAATGAAATTCGTAGGTGCTTATGTGATTATGTGCTTACGTGGTGTGATTTATTGTTATCCAATGTATTAGGACGTGAGTGTTATAATTTTGGCACATTATTTAGAGTGCTAACGTCTTTATTACCTGTATTAGGATGTCAGGGCGAGGAAGTTTTGATTTTCCCCCTTCGGCTCGGGAAGAATTGAGGAAACAGTTTGTAGGGTTACGCCAAGGTACTACACCTTTGGTACAGTTTGAGGCGTGGTTTGCTAACCTGTCAATGTTTGCTCCAGAGTTAGTGGAGACGGAGGAATTGCGTTGTGCGGAGTTTGAGAGTAAGCTGTGTGACGACATCCGTGTTAGGATTGCGGGTTCTTGGAATAGGAGTTACAGTGTGCTTGTTAAAGCTGCGACTCATGTGGAGGCAGCAGTACTAGCTATGGGGCAAAATAGGGAAGGGGCCACGATTATGAGTGTTGGTCGGGTTAGGGAAGAGGTCATTTCGGCGACTCCTGTGATTCAGAGTGTTGGTAGGCCTTCTAAGAAACAGAAGGGTTTTAATCCGCAGCAATTTCAGAGAGCTTTGTCTGGCTCCACTTTTCCAGTGCCTAGTCTAGATTCGGGTAAGGATGAACGGGAGGTTGTTACTTGTTTCAAGTGTGGTCTGCTGGGCCACAAGGTTTCGGTTTGCCCTCAGAAGAAGAGGGCTAGATTGGCAGTTCGACCAGTAGTAGCACCACTAGAATCTTTTGGCCAACCGGGCTCAGTGGAAAAGCAGTTGTTGGGGTCTTCATCAACCCAGACTTTGAACCAATCTCGTACTCAGGCACCGTTTACTTGTTGGGTGTGTAATCAGCCAGGTCATATTCGACGTTTTTGTAAACAGCCGGGGGCTTCTTTAAGGGTTTTGCAACCTAGTCAGGCTCAGTTTCATTCGACTGGGCAGGAGCAGTGTCGTTTTGGGGGACTAGCAGGCCAGACTTCGCGGACCTCAGTAGAGTCGAGTTCCAAAGCCCCAGTTGGGGAAGTTTGTGGTTGTTCCCGATGTGGACAGAGGGGACATGTCGGTAGTTCTTGTCCGTGGCTTGGGAGCTCGTAGATTATCTTATGTTTGGAGTTGACCAACTTTGGTGGTCTAGCAAGGGGCAGCAGTGGTGGTGATACCGATGGGCTGATTTTATTTTGACTAATTCGTTTTGTCATCAGTGGATTATTGTTTTGTGACTATTAGGTTCGGTTGTGTAACCTATGTGTTCTGGGAATGTTGAAACATTTAAACTGTTTGGTTATCTATATATATATATATATATGCCTTGTTTGTTAATTTCCATGGATTGGGTGGATTGGAGCTAGTTATAGCTCTAAAGTTTTATTAATGTAATAAGCTGCTGTAAGACCATAAAATTTTTGGTATAGATGCATTTTATGCGTGTGACTTGATTTGGGAAAGATAAGGGCTAAGGAGCCATGTGTTCATAAGTTGAGAACCACCGAGAGTTGCGTGTCTTAACCCAGGCAATATTGGGGCGAGAACTGTTTTACTTGCCGAGTGTGTGGGATTTTAGGGGTGTTACCCATTTAAAATTTTGTGCGTGGCATAGATTTTGGTCTACTGACGGGTGAACTCGAGAGGATGCGAAGTGGGCGATTTATACTAGTTGTTGTATGTATTTAATATGGTGTCCTACGGGGGCATAATGCATAATTTTGTTAGGATTGGACTTGTACCTTCATGGTAGGTAGTGTTGCCAAGATTGTATGTGTACTGTTTGGCCGTTTTGAGTAAAGGGACGTTAGTCCCTATATAAGGTAGTGGTTGTCGTATCGGGAGTGGTATGTTGTGAGTAGCCTAGTACTATATCTCGGGCAGTAGTATAATGGGTGTTTCCTAAGTTTTCTAGATTCCTTTATTTGGATCGAAGGTAATAGATTCGCACCTTAGCATTGGCTAGTGGTCTAGCACGGGGGTTGGGTGTCTTGGTTGTACCCTCGGGGTGAGTGACAGATGAGAGTCAAAATAAAAGATAGACCCTATAGGTCGTTAGTGGATGAAGATACTATGTTGGCTTGTATGATCGGTATGAGCGGCTACTTGGTAGTATTGAATGTCACGGTGTAGCAAACCCGGTTAGTTAACTCAGTACGAGGGAAGGGGTAGGCGAATTTTGTTACTCCAAGTTCAGTTGAGATGGTGAGGAAATCTCTAAATGTGGGAGTTTGCACAGTGCGACGCAGGATAGTGTGTGGTTGATATGTTGCATGTTGATGCAAGAGGGGAAAGTGGTTGCCTATGGCTCACGTCAGTTGAAAATTCATGAGAAGAATTACCCTACGCATGATTTAGAGTTAGCAGTTGTGATACTTGCCTTGAAGATTTGGAGGCATTATCTTTATGGTGAGAGGTTCGAGGTATTCTCTAATCACAAGAGTCTGAAATATCTGTTTACACAGAAAGACTTGAACTTGAGGCAGAGGAGGTGGATGGAGTTTATTAAGGATTATGACTTCGAGTTGCACTATCATCCGGGAAAGGCCAATGTTGTGGCTGATGTCCTTAGCAGGAAATCTATTGGTGACGTAGTTAGTATAACCATCCGGGAGTGGGAGATGTTGGGTGCACTTGGGGAGTTTGATTTGTTTTTGGGTGAATCCGTTGAGGCTGCGGCCTTGTTTTCTATTGTTGCGCAGCCTACACTTGCGACTCGAGTGTTAGAGGCTCAGAGGGGTGATCTGGAGGTAGAATCTCTCCGAGAGAAGATTTCCAGTGGGAAGGTTGAGAAGGGTTTAGCGGTGTATCCCGACCTGAGTGTGAGATACCGAGACCGTTTGTTTGTGCCGGAGTCTTGCCGAGAGGAGGTACTCCGAGAGTTTCATCATTCGCGCCTTGCGGTGCATCCGGAAGGCACTAAATTGACCTTTAGCACAGCTTATCACCCCCAGACTGACGGGCAGTCCGAGCGTACTATTCAGATCCTTGAGGATATGCTTCGGGGTTGTGTTCTCGACTTTAGTGGGTCGTGGGAGAGGCACTTGCCTTTAGTGGAGTTTGCCTACAACAACAGTTTTCAGGCTAGTATCGGTATGGCACCGTTTGAGGCCTTGTATGGCCGACCGTATAGGTCTCCAGTTTGTTGGGCCGAGGTGGGTGATGCACCTTTGTTGGGTCCGGAGTTAGTGAGGGAAATGACGGAGAAGGTTGAGCTTATCCGTAGGAGGCTTGTTACAGCCCAGAGTCGTCAGAAATCTTATGCCGACCGTAGGAGGAGACCTTTGATGTTTGAGGTAGGTGATCATGTCTTTCTGAAAATATCACCTAGGCGAGGTTTGATGAGGTTTGGGAAGAGCGGGAAGTTGTTCCCTCGATTTATTGGTCCTTTTGAGATCCTTGAGAGAATTGGTGAGGCTGCCTATCGTTTAGCTTTGCCACCGCAGTTGTCCGGAGTTCATGACGTGTTTCATGTGAGTATGCTTCGGAAGTATGAGCCGGATCCATCACATGTGTTGGATTGGACTGACTTAGTGGTTGACGAGGATATTTCATATGAAGAGAGACCGATACGAGTCTTGGATAGGCGGGATCAAGTTTTGCGAGGCAAAACCATCCCTTTGGTGAAAGTTTTATGGAAGCATCACGGAGTGGAGGAAGCCACTTGGGAACGTGAATTGGAAGTCCGTGAGAAATATCCAGACATGTTTAGTGATTAGAAATCTTATATATATAGATTTTTGTAATATTGTTAAACTTGAGAATTTTATATATGTCATAAGTTGGAAAACATTAAGAATGTTTTGGATTTAATGTTAGCATTTTGAACTTGCCTTTTTGGAAGCGGAATATAACATTTATACATGAAATGTGTTGTTTATATCATGAGATTGAATATGATATGGAAATTGTTAACATTGAAAGGAATAATGCATAATATTGATGCAAGTTGAATATATGTTGATTCATACATATTGTGAGATGCCTCTTGATAAGAGATGAAGTGACCGGTATTGGGTCAAGTTGTTTATTGTTTTATGATATCAGTGGGAATTGAGAAAACTTGTTTTTGAAAACTTATGCTTAATTTCGGGGACGAAATTCTTTTAAGGGGGGGAGGTTATAGCGACCCCGGTCTTTTTCCATTGGATTATTGTATCTGGACTTATGTCCCGTGGATTCTGTTGTCATATTATTGTTGTTGTCATTCTTTAACATCATTGTTTGAGTCTTAGGGTGTGTTAGACTTGTTTCGAGTGGGTGGTTTGAGTCTGGGATTAAACCCCAGATTTTTGAAGTTTCGGCCTTTCCGCTCGAGCGGACCTTATTGCGCTCGAGCGGAGATTGCACACTTCCAGTATTTGTGAACCCTGCAAAACTTCTGCAGGTGTGATATCTACGCTCGAGCGGGATTTCTGAGCTCGAGCGTGTTGAGCTCGAGCGGTATTGTTTACGCTCGAGCGGGTAGTGTGTTCTTCGCGTGGGTTCTGGAATGGGAAAATCTACGCTCGAGCGGTTAACATTGCGCTCGAGCGGACATTGTTTTTGTTCTTTACGCTCGAGCGGTGTTTTGTGCGCTCGAGCGGGCCTGTCGAGTTTAAATACGCAGCAGCGTGTTTTAAAACAGTTTTTCAGCCTCTTTCAGTTTATAAAACCCTAGGTTACGAGTTTTCTCTCTCCCAACTCATCTTCTCTCCTAGGATTGATCTATCTAGAGTGGATTTCTACCCTAGTTCCTTCACAAATAAGATAGAGGAGAGTGAGGGCTTTCATTTAATCGGAGCAATTATTGGTTTGGAGTACTTTGAAGTTTTGGGCATCCTCTTCATCTTCTTCTTTTTGAGTTATATCTTCGAGGTAGGGATTTCCTACTCCATTTATACGCTTTAATCCTAAGTGGTGGTATTTTGGTATGTGGGGGTAGTTTGGTAATTTTGGGAGAAATCTTAGGGTTTGTCATAGATTAATTTATATAATTAATTTAAGGGAAGATTGTGATATTGGGTTTAATTCATGAGATTGGGGAATTTAGTGGTTTAATGATGTAATTGGTTAGTTTAAATACTTACCTTTGAGAATGTTGAAATTACATTTGTTGTTATATTTATTTCTTGTTTAGAAATAATTGTTTTGGGCTATCGGTGGAGGATAGCCATGATTGTTGTAGACATTGCATGTGGATTAGGCAAAATTGAAACTAATCATTTGGTTAAGTTGTTGAGTACAAAGGTTGGAATAATACATTAAATTTATGTATTGATTTATTATGTATATGACTTTATGTTTATATGCATTACTTGTGTATGGGAGGAGATAGGGGATGTACTCCACGGTTTAGGGGAAGATGGGGGATGTACCTCTAAACCGGTTAATGATTATGGGAAGATAGGGGATGAACCCAGGGTTGCTGCTTATATGCGCGCCTATAGCAGAGATACAGCTCATATGCTTATCTATTTGTTGTTGATATGATACATCACCACCATGTGTATCAGTTGGGAAGTATAGAAGTGGATTTGATTGAGATTGTTATAACACCAGTATGTGTGTTTATTTTGTTACAAGAAAGGTTTAACCTGATTTGTTATCCATGTTGAGTTGTTTGGCCAGGTTCTGTGCCATAGTTGGAAGGTGAGTTATGCCATAGACAAAGTGTCATAGGCAATGTAGACATTCGTGTCATAAAATTGTAAATCGATTATTTGGTGTTAACCATGTATCGAATGCTACTGCTTTAGTTAATTCTTATGCTTGGTTTAGTATTTCTCTACTGGGCTGTGGCTCACCCTATATGGGAACTTCATTTTCAGGTTCAGGCGGTTCACTACCTCCAAGAACTTAGCTTGTGAGGATTTGGACTCGAAGACTTGTTCTATTTTATTTGCTTTATTTGAACTTTGTAAACTTTCAAGCCTAGGGCTTTATTTGTTTTTGAGTTAGAACTCATGGAATTGTGTCCAAGTGTTGGCTTAGCAAGATGTAAGCCCATAGGGCCTTTATTATGATGTCTTTATTTCATGGTACTCTGATAAGTGGAATAAAATGCTTTATTTCTTTATAATTCCGCATGTTAATATTATGTATGATGGGTTTATTTTTTGAGGGCGTTACATGTATTTAATTGGACCACATGAACTGAAATTTAAAAAAAAAAAAAAACTATAGAGACTAAGTAAATGAAATTTATAGGTAAGGGATGAAATGAAAAAATGGTGATAGTTTAGGACATAAAAGTTAAATTATCCCTTACAATTATTATACCTTCTATAGTCTGAATGTTGACTTCAAAATGCGATGTTTGTGGAGGGTATAGAGGTTGAGTTGGGTCCGGGGTATGGGAGAGAGAAAGAGAGAGATTCAGATACTTCTCAGGATTTTTTTTGTCATTCATTGATCCGAATTGTTACTAAGTTTTTTTTTAAAAAAAAAAACTGGAGTTGTAACTCAATGATGGGATCATATGAGTGTTTTAGGATCTATTCTTTTCTAATTTTATTTTTGAAGTGGATTTGTAAATATCAGATTTTAACATATTATTACACTGTCTTTTTGTTGGGTGTCTGGGCGGGTGGATCTAGATTTGTTTACCTTTTAAGACTTTTTAGATGATGTGATTGGTTTATTTGTGTTTAGTTTTGTTTGTTTTTGTGTATGGTGTACTTTTCTTGGGGGTGCCATTTTGTATTCTTTTGCATCTCCTTGATGCTTTAGTTTCTTATTAATATTCTTATTTATCAAAAAATATATATATTGTTACACTGCCTAATGGTTACTGAAGTCTCACGATGCACAAGGTGTCAAAGTTTCGTAGAGCCTAAAGATTCAAAGTCACGACTTCTGCTTAAAACGTGATATTTTTCTCTCTCTTTGATCAATATCAAAGTCTTTCTCATACTGAAACTCAGAAATTCAGAGAAATTTCCTATCATTTGCAAAGAATAAACACAGAAACCCTCTCAATTTTCCAAGTCACCAATTGAAAAATAGAAAATGGTGGAGAATTCATTGTCAGCCCCCAAACCAGTCCAACAACCCATGCAATTGAATCAATCTCTCACAACCCCACCTAGCCAACCCAACCATGCCCTCTCCTTCAAACATCTCTCAATCCCCATCATTTGACATCCCACGAAGCTTTCCCATTTTCTTGCTCCTTGTCCTCAAATCGCTCAATGATAGCAACATACAATGTGATTTCAAATAACGTGAGTTAAAAATATGATCTCTCTCTCTCTCATCAATATTTGAAAATCTTTCTTATATTGAAACTCAGAAATTCAAAGTAAATTCCCTATGATTTAGCAAAAAATAATCACTGAAACCCTCTCAATTTCTTAAGTCACCAAGACCAATCCAACAACCCAATACAATTGTTACTTCCCCAAAAACATATTTAGGGGTACCAATCCCTTAGAAACCAAATACTTAGCTGCTATACAACCAACCTCCATAAAAATATTTGTTGTAGGTAGTGGAGGCTAAATCGCTTGGCTTGATTTGGTTGACCTCGCCCAAGACCACGATTGTAGCTCCGATACTTTGAATTCTTGACAAAGGTTTTTGCGTTCTAGGTCTTGTTTGGAATTTTTAGGGTTGTATCAAATTTTTCATTTTTGTTTTCCATCATATTGTATTACCAGAATAATCACTCCGTACAGTTTGGGCTTAATTATGGTGAACCTGTTGTTTTGGTTTATGGGTGGCTTACTGCTAGTGTACTTCACCATGGTTTTTCCCATTGTAGTGTTTAATTAAACTTTTTGTTGTATATGTTTATATATGTAAAAGTGTGTATATATGTCTATGTATATATATGTATAATTAAAAATGTAATAAAATTATAAATTATGTTAAAAAAGTTAAAAACAAGTTATAAAAATAGAGTATTTGGATTAATATGTATAATGTAGTTTAATTGGTTGATATGTGATTAAAGTTTAAAAAAAAAAAAAATGTGTATAATAGAAAATAGAGAATAAGAATACAGCAGAGGGTTTTTAAGGTCATTTGTTTCTTGTGGTTAATGGAGTTAGCATTTTTTTTTAATTCAAAACCACATGTGGTCTCTTTGGCTATTTTTAAACGATGGGGAGGTTAAGTGCTCTAGGGTTAAACCACAAGGGGATAAAATGAATTTTGCCCTATTGAAAATGGTAGAGAACTAGTTATCATCACCAAAATCAATCTAATAACACAATGCGATCGAATCAATCTCTCTCAACCCTACTATGGTTTCTCTTTCAAACATCTCTCAATCCCTATCAATTGACATTCCACAAATCTCTTCCTCCTTTCTTCCTCAAAATCGCTCAATAACAACAGCATACAATGTAATTTCAAATTATGTGTTTAAGCAAAGGCTTTTAACATGAGTTAAAAACGTGATCTCTCTCTCTCTCTCTCTCCAATCAATATTTGAAGCTCTCTCATATTGAAACTCGAAAATTCAGAGAAAATTCCCTAAGATTTGGCGACGAATAATCACCAAAACTCTCTCAATTTTACCAATCACCAATCAAAAAATAGAAAATATCATAGAGTTCATTGTCCCCAAAACCAATCCAACAAGCTATGAAGCACAGACACCTTTCCGAAGGTCGCATATAGGTGTCTGATACGGACACATGCCGGACACATGTCTGACACGCTGGAAAGAGTTGGATATGCTGGGACACTTTGGACATGCTGTGGATATGTTGAGGACATGCTAGGGACACGCTGAGTACTATTTTTTTATAAAAAAAAAATAATAATAAAATTTTTAATTTTTTTTTACTAAAATAGCATACCTAAGGTTGATAAATTTGATAAAATTAAATATTTGACATAAAAATATATTAAATATTTAAAAATATACGTATAATAAAAATATAAAAATATATGTTTTGAATGTGTCTCCAAAGTATCATGTCCTGCATTTTTTTTAATTTACGTGTTCATGTCGTGTCTTGTGTTCGTGTCCGTACTTCTTAGCCAACAAGTCAATGCATCGAATCAATATCTCACAACCCAACTATGCCTTCTTTTTCAAACATCTGTAAATCCCCAACAATTGACATCCCACAAATCTCTTCCCCCGCTCTTCCACAAATCGCTCAAAAACTAGCATTTCGAATCACGTTTTTAAGCAAAGGCTTAAGCACGGTTAATAGCATGGGTTATAAATGATCTCTCTCTCTCTCTCTCTCTCTCTGTGCGATCAATATTCGAAGTTTTCTTATACTAAAACTCATAAATTTAGGAAAAATTCCCTATGATTTAGCACAGAATAAACGCCAACATGCTCTCAATTTTTTGAGTCACCAATCAGAATGTAGAAAATGACAAAGAATTCATTGTCGTCCCCAAAACTAATCCAATTACCCAACAATCCAATGGGATCAAATCAATTTCCCACAATCCAGCTAACCCAACCATGCCTTCTCCTTCCAACATCTTTCAATCCCACATCAATTGACATCCCACAAATTTTGTCAAAACATTTAATTTCTGCTAGGGCATTGTAATGGTTGATGCCAGATCATATCGGCCTTGAAAGACATTACAAATGTGAATTTCAATCTAACCAACATATCAATATGGTAATAGTTGATTTTTTTGAATTCATGGTGCTAAGGCACTTGAATGCCTTCGAGATTAATTTAGCCGATAACTAATAGTCATTGTTAGGTCTTCAATATTTGTGTATAAGTTTTTAGGTACTTGTGGATTTATTAGTGAGCCTTCTTTGGAGCTTATGAACTTTTTACCTCTTCTTCATCTTTTGTTTTTTCTAGTCTTTTTTCTTTTCTTTTATTGGAAATTTTATGTTGTTAAAGCTTCAAAGGTGTTATCAATTAGATATTCAATGCATCAACAAAACATGTAGGTATAATTACAATCAATAATTAGTTGGAAAATTCTTTGTAGCTCTCGATTGGTTGGCGTTGGAGTACCAGTGACTTTTTCTACTGAGTTTTCTTACAGCACAGTGTTCTTCTTTGAGCAATGGGCCTTCATTTCTCTTTATATACGCCACCACATTTTTTGTCTTATACTTCCATCTTAGAAGCCTACTCCTGCTCATTACTACTTTTCTAGCTTCATCTAACTATATGTTTCTTTATTGTTTTTGAACTGTAGCAACTTGTTTTATTGCATTCATTATTTGATTGTCGGTAGCCTTATTTCTGTGTTATGTAATGTCCTCCACCACATGGAGGGCTCAGAATCTTGATTTTGAATCTATAAGCTTCATTAGGAAGTAGTTAGGAAAATCTACAACAGATAGAGGCAACCATGGTAAAAGGTGGGTGGAAGGTAAATATGAGGGTCTCGTGGATAGGCAACCATGTTAAGAGTTTGGAGGTTGCATAGGATTGGTTTGTGGAAAGGGATCAGGAGGCATTGGATGACTGCCAAATCCTTTTGATTCTTGAAGAAAGGTGCTAGAGGAACCTAGGTTCCATCTGATGCGGTGTTTTTCACTTGGATAATGGGATGGGGAGAATCTTGATGATTGACAATTAACCTTGGAGGGAAAAAGCGCTCTTTAATCAGTGCTTCAAGTGTAAAGGCATGGAGGAGACCATGGATTGCCTTGTCTATTATATAATTACTGAGGAGTTATGGTCCATTTTGTTTTCTCCTTGTGGTGTTTGCCTAAATCAACAGTAAATGCTGGCAAGGAGAATGTTGGTAGGAGGAGAGTGTGCGAAATGGTTGTTCCTTGCCTCATTTGGTGCATTTTGGGATGAAAGGAAGTGCTGAACTTGTGACGGAGTTGAGCTGTTGAGTGAAGTGGGATCCTTGTTTAGTTGGCGTATAGGAAAGAAAAATCCTCTTTAGATTCTTTCACGGACCTTGCAGGTAATGTAAAACGTTTAAGCATTTGAGTCCTTTCTCATGGGATGTGATTTTTATATTTTGCATGTAAGCCACCCCTGTTTTGGTGCTTATTCAATGGTTTTTTTTATCTTTTATTATTACATAAGAGTATCATTGATAACTCCATGACAGAAATGAAAAAAAAATTAAAGATATTATTGCTAACTGAAACATATTGATTAGCCAGTTAGTGGAAATTAAGGGTATAAAAAGGTTTTGTAGGTATGGACATTGTCCATTTTATTTTTGTGAACTTGAAGCGTTTATTTTGGACCCAAGCTTTAGCTCTATTTACCCGAAACAACTCTCCAAGTCTTGCTAAAAATATAATTAATACTCGAACTTAAACTTTCTATGATCCATCATGATTGCCCATTTGAGATTGCATTTTCCTAGAGTTTACTTGTCAATTTTTTTTTTTTTTTTTCTTCCCTAGAGTAATCTCATTGGCTGCATATTTTTTAGGTTGAAGACATCAAGCAAGTGGGTGCGAATATAAGGAATGGACTAAGGATTCCTCCAAGGGCCCAAGATGAATAGATGTTTTTTTGAAGAATTATTGTAGTTTCATTGCCTTCAAAGTTTTAATTATGGAGAGCTTGCCTTTGTCTCGAACTTAACCTATTGAGTAGTTTTTTTTTTTTCTGTTCTTTCTCGAGGCTGATGTATTTTTGTATGTTTTTACTACGTGATGATTTATGTGCAGGATCGTCTTTTCTTTTTTTCTTTTTCTTCGAACACATCCACCCCGGTTTTGGCAACACATTTGTGTTGATGGGCCGATAGATGATTCTCAACCCATCATCTTAATAGAAAAGACAAAAAGAAAGATGGTCTGAAACAAAGAACATTTGGCTCCTAAACTGACGTGATTCAGTTTGTAGATTGGGTATCCAAAATTGAAATAGATTGCGAGGATACATGAGATTTTTTGTATAGAAGTTGTAATTTTTAACTTTTAACTTTCCTTGACATCTTTAATGTACTTATGGTAAAATAGTTAAGCTGCCAAGTAAGTTAGATTCTATAAAGCTGGCTAGAGGATGTTTTTAATTGGAAATTTAGTTAAATATCTCTCATTGTTTTTAAATATTGTCATCATGACTATAAATATGTAATGAGGGCAAAAAGATAATTACACTATAAAACAGTTTACATCTTATTTAAACAAATATTGCAATGCTTTGCAATATGATCCACTAGTGAACCAAAAATGTTACTCATAACTATAATATCTAACATGTTCAATACCAAATTGGCCCTTTATTGCTCAAGTATGAGATCTTATTTGCAACAAACCTACAACTCCAAACATGCATGCAATTGAGAATGAAAGGAGATATGTTACCAGATTCTTCATCTACCATTGCGTGTTGGCTTGGTGGATGAGACACTCTCACTAGGTGTGATGTTTTAGTTTGAGTTTTACTGTTGCAGATGCAGCTTTCTTTTCCTATTCACCTCTAGTGTTGCAGATTGAATCAAGCTGGCTCAAAATACTCTATAAAAAATTTAAAAAAATGAATCAAGCCACTCCAACTTAAAAAGTTTATGCACTATAAAAAATAAAATTACTTGAGTTTGACTCATTTAAAACTTATTCGAGATTGATTCGTTATATAAACAAATTAAATTTGAACACATTTTCAAACCCATTTAAGTTTTCAACCTTAGCTTGAACAATCTACCACTTGACTCGACTTACTCGTTTGTAACCCTATTCACCTCTTATCAATTGTTAAAAAAATATTAAAATTTTGTTTTAATTTTCTTTTCCTTTAGAGAAAATAATATCACAAAGGAATGGCATTGGTAAGATCAATATGTCCCGTTACATTTGCAAAATAGGTTTTGCCTAAATGTACTCATTTTCATTGATCATAGAAAATGTTTTCTATCATATCAAATACTAAAAAACTAAAAAATGTATGACAATTTTTTTCTCCAGAAACAAACAGAGCATAAATCATTCCTCGCCATATCTTAGGAAACAGGGAAACATTAGGAATTCTTAGGCTACCACAGTATGGCAATGGATAGACTGAAAAATCGTTCTTTTAAGTACATTTGAATCTGAAAGCAAAAATGAATCATTCCAAAAACGTTGTTCATGACACATACCATGAATTTTGAATGTGCAAATCGGAACCAATGACAAATTCATTTAACATCCGACAGAATTTAATTGAAAAGCATGAATCTATCACTGATATTCCATGTCAAGTGAACACGGCATGTCAACGCCATTCTTATATCTAAATTATTAACCTGCATCAATCGCATCAACCCTAACTGTGCCCTAGAAAAGAGAACAATCCACAATTCCGGATTGCAACAGGTCAACCACTTCCAAGTAAACCCCAAAAAAAGGAATGAACCACCTTCAAACAATATACGAATTCAAGAGATATTTTTGTATCAAACTGTAAGAATGAAGTTAAGAATTTCCTTTCCAACCTCTGGGCAATCAAAACTTGGACTCAGCAAAACATACTCAACCTCGAGAAAAAATATGATTTTGGAGAAAATAGATGATGCAACTGATTGTATATCCTTCTTCAGGCTGGGACATAGGACTCGAGCATTAGTTTTGCCGGGGAAGGTGATTTGATCTCTACAATCAAATATGTGAATTTCCATTGCTTGTCCACCTTGTCTCTGAACATCTCTGTGTAGACATTTCCGGCTCCGCGGGGCCCCCGAATATGGAAATTAACCTGTTTATTCAATTGATCATATTCATATCGACATAGATGGAAGTCCTTACACCATATCTTGCTGTAAAAAATCAATAATAATGTTTTCAACATTTTCTATAAAATTTATCGAGTAGGTATCTGACAAATCTGATCCAACATAATGAAAAATTGATGGACTAACAGTAAAATTGTTGAGCAATTTGGAATTTCTCTGCCAAATTCACGGTTGGCTTGGAAGTGGAAAACAAGGGGGTGGGGGTTGGCATATATTGGGCCTGTTGATGCATCTTATTATAAGCTAAAAGCTTATAATCAAAAAATAGAAGCGAAAAACACTTCTCCCCCAACTTCTAGATAATTAGTTTTTTCACCTTTTTAAAACTATTTTTGCCTCATAAGCTACAAAAGTTGTACCAAATACAAACTCTCAAATTTAAAAAAAGAAGTTATAAACAGCACATTTAAGTGGTACTAAACTGCCCGATTGTCAATATACACAATTCAAAAATTTTGATGAAAGAACAAACAGAATGGTTTTTTTTTTTTTTTTTTGGTGGCATTATCTAATATTTAACTTGTATATAACAAAACTGTGTTGCCTAAATTTAGAATCTTATAATCAGGGAAGTGTCATTTTCTAATAACGATGAATTTTGTGATGCCCATAAGGAGTTACCTCAACATGTTCAACACCATCTTCGTCAGTCCATATCCTATTTGGAATCCGTTGGCGAGCAGCACGATTCCTACTTTCCTGGCCATAGCCTGTAATAGGGGATCCAATTCTCACACTAACCTGATCCAGAGAAAATTTAAACCATTTGAAGCATGAAAATGTAATGAAAACATTCAAAGAAATATAATTCACTGTAAATATCATTTTTAAACCCAAACAGCCTGCATTAAGGTATATAAATGCCATAGCAGTACAAAGACTGAGTGTACGGACCAAAACTAATAATTCGTCATACCATAGGTTCCCCTTAGTTGCCCATCAAACCCTAAAAATGCTCCGTTGAACACACAACACAACTTATAACTCCATGCTAGCCACAAGGTGAGGCTTAGGTAATGCCACAAGAATAAAAGGTTAGCTCACAACCAAGATGTAAGGTATGGACAAATCCTTTCTAAGAGGTAATCTCAGTGGTAGTGTGAAGTTGGAGGTGAGTAGGATAATGGAGGGAGCCTTCTGAGAAGCATTGTTGTTGCTGAGGTGGCGCTAAAATCACCAAAGGTGAACAGACACAGAGTGAGAGTAGACTCAATAGAGTCATTCATCCCTAGAGAGAGAGACAGAGAGAGAGAACAACAATTGAGGTCTGGAATGATTGAATCCGAGTTTCCACTTAGCGCTGGTTGCATGGAGACGAAAGAGGAGAGCTGCTATATAGAGTCCAAGTTTGTCCAAATTTTAAACCCAAAATCTATGTATATTAATGTACTGAATGACATTGATATTAATACCCTAAATTTAAATATGGGTTCTCATAAAATTACAATTCAAAATTTGGAAAGAATAGAGAAATAGAAATGATAGATGAGAGTAAATATTGTTCTTGCCCACTTTGAATCAAAATTTATGGGGGCAAATTGACATTTCTCAGTTTAAAAAAAAAAAAAAATTTTAAAAAGGGTCAAAACAGTAATTTCAGAAAACCCAGTGGGCCATTGACCCCACTGTAAATCCCCCTTTGGTTAGAACTTAGAAGTCTATCCACAAATGGTTAGTGGTTACATCATTCCGAACTGAAATTAAGAAACAGTGAAGAAATTCTGGTTTAAATCTAACCTGATTGTCATTTTGAATCCTCTCTAGAGCCTTGCCAAAAATCTTGTACCTACAAAAAATGACAGTTTATAAGAATTTAAAGAAATAAAAAAAGGAAGTCCTGAATCCCCAGGTTCGAACCATAAAACATAATTAAGCACTAAAGTCCTCAGTCTACTGTTAGCAGCTAAAAGTAAGGACTTTACTGCTTAATCTACTGTTAGCTAAAGGATTCTTGCTTGTATCTGTGCTGGTGAAATGGGAAACAAGCTTCATAAAGTTTATGGAACCTCTCAGAAAAGCAAAAACTGGCATAAGTGAGCTAGTTCGGTTTAGGGTTTAGGGTTTAGGACTTGAAAAAATACTAAGTGAGTTAGTTGGGTTTAGGATTTAGGGTTTAGGACTTGAAAAAAGACTAAGTCTTACTCTTTTGGTTGGAAAATAAGTTCTTTGAAAACAGCATATCCAGCCGCAGCAGCAACTCCAAGCCCCGCTAGAATGATAAGACTGTATGAAGCTCCCTCTGTAAATGTCACTGGTTTCTCTGGGATATTGTATGTAGGAGCATCAAAGGGATCCTCAACTTTTGATATCTCTTTTCGAGTCTGTTAAAAGGAAAAAGAGGAGAAATTAAGGCACTTGATTGAAGCATAAAACTTGCAGTTACCATGACAAATTCAAGAAAAATGTAGATAATACATGTAGAAGAAATATGCAAATTTTACTTCCGATTCCAATTGATAAAAGCCACAAGTCGTTCTCCAGTTAGTTATATGATTTTAGATTTAATTATGGTAGATTGAAAAAAGTATCATGATTGCCATAGCAAAAGTAATTGTCTACACGATTAAAGCAAACGTCTTTCTAGTCAATTCTCATCTAATCTCAAAATTATTTAGTATGCAATGACCATAGAACCATAAGGCCAGAAAAATGTTGCTTTGTACATTTGTCTTACGTTTTAAGATTTATATGATCTTAAATAGAAAAGCTATAGAAGCTCTGACAAGTATCTTCTAGCAAGCAAGCAATGTATGGTACTTGGCAATACAAGTAAAATTGTTTGATTGTTCTAGAGATCAGCAAGACATGGTGATCTGAACCTAAGAAGCATGAACACTTCTAAGAAGGTATCATGTTGTGTTAAACAATGTGTTGAACAACAACACAACATGACATGACAATAAACAAACACTTCTCAACACCTACTAGACACATGTCCATATATATCCTACTATTTTAAAAAATAATTATGGGCTTAGACACACTTCAAACACTTGGGGAACACAAGCATCTATAGCTTAGACACACATGAAACACGATACAAGTTTGAATAAAGTAACTTGAAATCTAAAACCAATGGGTTGTAGCTTAACTGGCCAACCCTTTGAACCCTTTCGCCACCAAGTCTCTCTTAGGGAGAAGTCTTCAGAAAAACAAGACTTTAGTGTTTTGGTTGGGAGTTCAACTTCCCTCAGGTGTTGATCTAACAACTGACCATTGACTTTCGACAATCAAAAACAAAAACTTGGAATCTAATGACAAAAGAAGAACAATGTAAATTTACACCAATTTTTCTTCTATAAACTTTAGAAATTAGTGTTACATTGCATTTTGTAATTATTTTTGAATTAAACATTCATATACATGATATAACAATTGTTTATACTTCTATATGACATAATAAATATATAAAATTATATATTTTGTGTGTCCCCCTCATGTTTCGTGTCTTATATTTTCTTAAAATTTCCATGTTAGAGTGTCTGTGCCTGTGCTTCTTAGATTCATACAATTGAGTGAAGTGGATCACTCAAACAATCCATGACTGCTTCATTATCTACTCCGTTTACAACTTCTCTAAAGAACAGGACTAAAACTAATAGATAACTGAATTAATGTCATAGAAGGGCTCTGTTCTTTGCATGGGTGAAACTGAAGCAGAACCGACCCATTCACACTTTCATAACAATCACTTATTAGTAAGCACATGAAGTTGTTATTGGTCACATAAATAAACTGTGTGTATGTGAGAGAGAGAGAGAGAAACAACATTTTTTCTCACAGTCTTGTTAAGTTGAGACCATGATACCCAAATTCATAGGCTAGCAATGATTTGTGAATAGTGATTAAAACATTAGACACAACACAAGACAACTGTTGTTAACATTCAAAAGAAAAATTATATAAATTATCTAGTCATTTTGGCTCAAGCAGACCACCAAGCGGCACAGGAAATACAGAGATTGTGTGCTGCGGTCAGCTTTCCCACCAACAAAATGTATTTAATAATCAAGTTTTCATAAACTCCAATTCAAACTTAAACCTTAGATGATTTTCGTCCCTCTTGTTCTGAAGCTGTTGATGCAAAGGTCCGAGCACAGTAAGGACCTTTGATGTTGACCCCATGACTTCCAGTGAATAAGAATGGTGACTGAAGCCTCATTACACTTTCTCTAGTCTGTTGTCCTATAATTAGAGAAGAAGTTCCTGCCAAAAACACAAATCACTCAAAAAGGAAAGTAAAAAAATACCTACAAAGTGAAGAAGTGTATTCCTTCCCCCTTTCATTGGAGGCTTAGCATATGCGTATGTACTAATGAGTGCCGCTATCACTTTTTGGGAACAAAACAAAACTAGCTTTCTTACACCTAAATCCTTTCCTTTTCCATTTGTTGATTTGTGAGTTCCACAGATACTCATTCCAAATTTGTAGTAGCGATGCTATCAGAAGCTGCTACAAAACAATTTTTCCTAATAGAACCTAGACTATCGTACCAGCCTTTATTGTATACACAATCTATATTTCTGGTCTTCAAACAAGGTATAGCAAGCGCTCACCAATTGCTAAGTGATCATTAACTCAACTGAAAAAGCCTAAAATTCAAAGTGTTTAGCATGTATCAAAGGTCATATCATCCATCAAGTTAAAGGCCTCCGCTAGTGAAATATCAAATTCAAGATAAGTGGACCAAGCAATGAATTTTCATAACCCCTCACTTTTATTCCTGTACTTAATTTACGTATCAAATATTCTTTGTACTTTGTATCTTAGAATCTTTAGAATCCATAGAAGCTCGAACTTCAAACAATATATTAACTATTAGCTAGGAAGCACGGATACGGATACGGGATACGGATACGATACGATACGGATACGGCGATACGATAAAATTTGAAAAACTAGGATACGGGTACGGCAGGGATACGTTCGTAAAAAATATTATTTTAACAATTTTTAGTAATGCAGTATGCATAAAAATAAAACCTAAAGCAAAAGACAACTTGATAAAGAAGAAAAATTCCTATAAAACTAAGAGTCTTCAAGGTCAATAGCTTCAACTTGTTCCCCTTCATCAGTGAATATCACAAGACCTTAGCTAAAGCCAAAAAATAATTCTTAAATAAAAATTTCAGCAAATATACTTTTTTAAGTCATCAATGATAGCCTAGGAAGCACAGATACGGATATGGTGATATGGGGATGTGGATATGGCGATATGTCAAAATTTGAAAAAGTATGATACAGGTACAGCGGGGATACATTCGTAAAAAAAAAAAAATTAATTTTAATAATGTAATATGCATGAAAATAAAACTTAAAGTAAATTAATAAATAAAAAGAGGGATTCCTATTAACCTAAAAGTGCTCAAACATTCATAAAACATCCAAAACTAAAAGCAAAAACAAATGCAAATTAAACGTCGTCCTTACATGCCAACACCAAAAAAAGAATGAGAGCAGAGACAAGCAACATGAGAGAGTGAGAGAGCGAGAGAGAAGTGAGAGAGACAACAAGGATACATCAATTTGACAAATTTTATTACTTTTAACTCTCACTATATTCCTCTTATCAAAGAACTAAACAAAATATTATAAGTAATATGTAACTTCGAGTATCCGATACTTCAAAATTAAGTATCCGATACTTCAAAATTAATAAAAAATTAATTAAGAAGTATCCGATACTTTTAAGAAGTATCCGATACGTATCCGCGAGTATCCGAGGAGTATCGGTATCCGATAAGTATCCGATACGGATACATCACCCTTTTTGAAGTATCCGTGCTTCATAGACTATTAGTCAAATTTCATCAATTGTGCTCTCACAGCAAGCAACATACTTTGAAGGACCTCTATTTGAAGCTATGTTACCTGGAATGGGAACGGGAACATGGTACGCCACATGCTTTAAAATATGGTACGATGGGATAGACTTGTAAATATTACACTTCAGAATTTAAGATACCTCTAGTATAATTTTCTTATAACTATTAGGCATTCAATAAAAAGTTTTATTTATTTATTTTTTTCTCAAGTAACAAAACATTTCTATGAGCATTATAACGCATTTTTTACGTCTTGTCTTATCAAAACTTAACTCATCTTAGATTTTAGTTCATTATATTTGATTTTTTTTCCTCCTAAGAAAACATTTAAAGAAATACATTAGACAAAACTTTTAGAATCGCTTTGGATCACTAAATTTACAGTTTTGGAACGCAAATATACCATGTTTCGGAACGTGTGTACCAATATGTAATTCGTCAGGGTATCAGCACTTTATGATGACATTGATTTGAAGTGGAAGAGGTTTTTCTTGCATTAATATGAAATAACGTGTAAAGCGATGCAGTAAGTCCACATTGAATAGCTACATATGCCTTAGTAGGTGGTATAGACAACTTGATGAATTGGTGATATAACACTAAATTAATGAAGATGACAAATAAATTTCCTTTTTCCTATAGCACAAATTTATCACCAAGAATCACATTTTTATAGTTAATCCCAAAAGATATCTAGAAATCACTACCTGGTGGACAATACAAACCATTTAATACAGCGTCATGTTTCCTTGAACATGAGTAGATCAAAAGAGAACCTATTTTAATTGCTTATCATGGGTGATCTATGTTAGGGATGTGAGAAGATTTTTTTCCAAGATGAAATCCACAATTGATGCAATAGCAAAACATAATATCCCCTTCAGTTAATTCCCCGAGTTAGTCACCGAAATATAGAGCTAATTATTCTCATGAATATTTCATTAGAATGTAATATGTCACAAGTGACTACAAGATGCAAGCTAATACTCAATGAAATATAAGATGCAAGTATGCATTGGTTAGACAGTAAAATTATTTACCCCCAATTGCTACTTATGAACATTGGTTGCTGGAGGAGTTTACATTGTAGTATTGTGACACATATAGGCTATTATTATTCTCAATTAAGTCATTGAGCCCTAAAGTGCAATTGCAATTATTAAGTGAAGTTAATTGGAATTAATTGGTTGTCTTTATCCTTATTAAGAGACAGGGGTGAAAGAATCCAACTGGAGCTAGAATTTGGGGAAGCCTAAGAGGTCCCAATCCAAACCATAGAAGGATTTGGATACATTAAGAGGTTCGAGAAAGTCTCTAAACTAAAAGGATCCCACAATCCTCTGGCCATACAACATCCTAGAGGACATTGGATTGAAGGCTTCAAGGCATTCAAAATGAAAGATTCTTTAATAATTCATCAAGAATTAATGATGCTTCATCAAGATTCAAGTGTGCTCTTGAAGAAAAGCACTCAGCTCAAGAAGAATTCAAATTTTAAGCTCTACAAGGGGATAATCTTCTTGTATTGTCTTTACATACATCAAAGGTAAGTTTTTAATTAATTTATGGGCTGGAACAATTTAAAGTTCTAAAAAATTTTAAAACATATGTTTCCACTTGGAATTGGATTTGAATAGATAGTTGTAAGCCTTATAGACTACAATAATCAATAATATGAACCTAGATTACATATTTACTAACCCGCAGCTCCAAGCATCTCCTGCAGAATAAAAATAAAAACACTATTAGTGATCAGAGACGTATGAGCTTTAGAACATGGGAGTGAACAATAATGCATCTGTCACCTTAGTCACACAGTCATTAACACTGGATGATCTTGCACAACCTGACTTCAGCACCACTTGCAACTACATCATTATCAGAAGAAAAAAAAAAATCCTAAGTTTCATACATAAACATGATATTAAAATCATTCTTAGGGGGAAAAAACTACAAATTTAGTTGGAAGTGCGCCCATTTACAAATAAATAAATCGATTGAAAAACTCTTTTAAGCCATGTGAGAGAACCAGTACAAAAGAAAACAAGAAAGCTGTATCTTCTAGCTATATCCTGACCATCGTTCCGGCAACTATAAGGCATGGTTTATCAATATTACATTTTCAGGGCGATTGCATAACATAGTGGGAGTATTGAGTGCAACAGAATTTTTGTTGTGGTTCTAGAAATGGGGAGTACTGCTGCATGCATACAACTAAAATAGGCAAATAATGGCTGCAAATTAATGTTGTCTTTGGATCTTGAATTTTTGGAAGGAAAGGGAATTATGAATGATCCTTTCCATTTTCTTTTTCCATCACAAATCCAAAATCCAAAATCAGCCTAAGTCAATTTCTAAAAGTTAGTTGTTCTAAATAAAGCCTTGTGTCTAACTGCATTTCCAGTAGCGGATAAATGACTACTTACATTAACAAATAGCTACCATACCATTGTTATAATGCCTGATTGCACATGCTAGCTGGCACATATAGTTCAGCCAGAGAAATCACCTTGAGCAACAATTTCAAGTGCAAATTATTATTATTATCCAAGAAATTATGTACTTGTAGGTAAAAATATTTCCAGGAAAACAAACAGGATAAAAATAAAAAAAGGTTGCCAAAGGGATAGTCTACAAGAACATCATACAAAAATAGGAAATGCACTATAATTTGTTTCTTCCTAATTAAGTTAGAAAATCTATCAACAACAAGAAGAATTGTCACCCAATGGCACCCCAAAAAAAAAACATTTAAATAAATAAATAAAAGAAGAATAGAGAGAGAAAGAATACAAGGAGAGAGAGAGAGAGGTGATTATATTGACATACCCTTTTTGCAAAATCATTGAACACAGTCCTCTCTGTAGCCAAAGATGAAAAATCAACAAGACCCACATCATATATTTGCTTTGTAGGCTTACACTCCATGAGAGAACACAACCCATTGTATGATTTCACAGCACTTGTCCATCTATTCTTGACTAAAAACCCAGTGCGGCTAATACGGTGCATATTTGAAAACAGTCTCAGGGATTAAAAACCTTCAAATGACTGAGCTAACTCTGTGCTTTTGGTTAAGAGTATTTTTGAGAAACCTAAGTTGGTAAAATAGCAAGAAAATTCACAACCCAGTTATTATTTGCACTGAAAAACCAAACCCATAATTCCAAATGCAAAGAAGAAGAGAGAGAGAGAGAGAGAGAGAGAGAGAGAGAGAGTTAGAGAGAGATTTGACGACGACCCAAAAACCCCCCCACCCCAAATACCCCCAACCAAACTGGGGTTTCTGTCTTTCGGCACGTGCCACCAGAATGCGCACGTGACATGGCTGCAGTGCAGATGATATCGACAAACATGGATTTGCACTGAATCCGACCCGGAACCCACGGCCCATCAGCCCGGCCCAACCTTGTACTAATCACTACCCTAGGTTTGACAAAAATACACAAGTTTTATGAGGCTTTTTTTAAGGTGACTTTTTAATTTTTTGGATATTTTAATTTGATTAAAAAAAAAAGTATTTGAGATGAATTTTTGATTTTTTTTAAATTTTGTGAGAGAAAAAATGAAATGATTATAATTTGAATGTAATATTTTGTCTTATTAACTTTTTAGGTTATTTTACTTTTAGTGAGCTAAATTAGTCTCAAATATCTTGCCAAACGGGGCTCGATTGTTGATCATCCATTTAATAAGGTTAAAAAAGCATAACTAAAGCCTTGTTTGAGAATTAATTTTTTTAGTTATTTTTTAAGTGTTTTTTATGAGGTGAAAAAAATTAATGTATTTATGGATGGATTTTTTAAAAAAAAATTTATCAAAAATTATAAAATACTGAGATATTTCATTTGTTTTTTTTAAGTAGATTTTTGCCTTTTTGGTTAAAAAGTTAAATTGCCAAATGGGACCTAATATAAGTAGTAGTGTGTAAATATGTGAATAGCTAAAAAATATATATATATATTTCACTGTTAAAATATATGATAATTAGCATATGTCTGTGTTTGAAGCACGGTATAAATAATGTTAGGATTAGAATATAATTGTAATTCTAATACTATTTAAATTTATTTTTTAATTTGATAAAATCACAAATTTATTATAAAATTTTGGAGTTCTTACAAAACTCCTCACAAAAACTCACTTTTACTTATATAATATATAGCTAGATAGATAGATGTGTCTGGCATACATATAATTTTCACAGACATACATACAATATTGTTTTTGCTTATATAACTATATAGAAATTGTATCTATGCCATAATGTCCTAGTGTATTACGAGCATACATACATTGTATGGAAATATGTGTAAAATATATTGAACAAAGAGGAGAAAATAAAAAAAATAAACAAATAGAGAGAAAAATAAAAATGGAAGAAAATAAAAAAAAGAAAAAGAAAAAAAAGGAGGAATGTGGGATTATGAGATTATGGAATGATGGGTGAGAAAAGAAAAAAGTAAGAGAGAGAAGTGGGAAAATAGAAAATGTATATGTAGGCCATTTTTTGGAAAATATATCTCAGCTATTATTTTATAATTTGAACAGATCTGAACTGTCTAAATGTCCTAGTAGGACAAAAATATTTTGAAGATTCAAAAATCGTCCTACTTTATTATATAGATGTTGAAGATTCATATGAGATATAAATTTATGAAATCTATTAGGTATTCAATATATTTAAAAATAATAATTAACTATTCAAATTTATTTAATTTGTGGACTATAAAATTCATTAATTTAGTCTCCACTACACATAATAAAATCTGGCTTCTAATTTAGGATCGCGGACATTTCCATATAATATGAATAAAAATAAGTGAACAAAAAGGAGCAAACAGAGAGAAAAATAAAAATGGGAGAAAATAAAAAAATAAAAAGAAAAGAGAGAGGAAGGTGGAATCATAGGATCATGGAAGAATAGGTGAGAAAAGAAAAAAGTAAGAGAGAGAAGCAGGAAAGTAAAAAATGTACATGTAGGACATTTTTTGGAAAATGTATCTTAGCCATTATTTTATAATTTGAACAAATCTGAGCCATTCAAATGTGTTAGTAGAACAAAAATATGGTGAATATTCAAAAATCGTTCTGCTTTATTATATAGATGTTAAAGATTTATGTGAGGTTTAAATTCATGAAATCTATCAAGTATTCAATATATTTAAAAATAACAATTAATTATTTAAATTCATTTAATTTGTGGACTATAAAATTCATTAATTTAATCTCCACTACACACAGTAAAATCTGGCTCCTAATTTAGGATCGCAGACTTTTCCATATAATATGAATAAAAATAAGTGACAAAAAGGTGCAAATAAAAAGAAACAAATAGAGAGAAAAATAAAAATGGAAGAAAATAAAAAGAAACGAGGAAGGAAGGTGGAATTATGGGATCATCGAAGGATGGGTGAGAAAAAGAAAAATAAGAGAGAGAAGTGGGAAAGTTAAAAATGTACATGTAGGATATTTTTAAAAAAATATATCTCAGCCATTGTTTTATAATTTGAACAGATCTGAACCATTCAAATGTCCTAGTAGGATAAAAATATATTGAAGATTAAAAAACCATCATACTTTATTATATAGATTTTTTTTTTAATCTATACAATTAGCGAATGACATAGTGAGTTATAGTCATGTGAATTAAAGTCTAAAGAAGTATAATATAATTATGTCAAATTTATGTATTTTTCAAATATTAAGGGAGTTTAATATAATATACCCTAATTTATTTGTTTTATTGTAATTGTCTATTAACTAGCAGAGAAGCACAGATACTGTGTGCCAAACTAATGTATATATATTAGTTTAAGAAGGCCAGTGTGAGGCACAGATTATTATTATAATATATTTAAATTTTATATTTTGATAATTTTTTTAAAATTAAAATATTGGTCTATTAAATTGAATAGAATAAATAATTAGATATATAATAGAATTATATGTTATGGTATGTATCATTTTTTGATTTGTTATACAACTAATGATGTAGACTCTAATTTTATTACCATATCATTTTGGGTGAATTTATGAGTCTTTAACATGTTTTCTAAATTTATTAAAAAAAGAAATTATGGTGTGTATTTTTTTTCAAAAGATAAATATAAAACAAATACTAAGATAATTCTCTCATCTAAAAAAATTACTAAAATAATTCACTGAACTAATAAAAAAGCAAAAGAAAATACATATATATGCAAATAATTAATTTTATTAATACATAAATCATACTCGCATAACGAATGGCCAATTTTATTAATAAGTAAATCATTAAATAAATTAACAATTTGTAATTATATGAAAAATATTTTTGTAACAATCTAAAAAATTAAGTTGTCCCTTAAATTTTATATTAGTATTATTTAATTATAAATGAGAAAAACTTTGAATGCTTAATTAAATATTTTGTAAGAATAAAATAAAATAAAGTGTAATTTATTTACAACAGGGTAATTGTATAGAAATAATAATAATAAATAAATAAATAAAAACTAGTAATTATCCATTGAAGTAATGGCCTTCAAGTCTAGAGTACGATGATGCACCTAATGTAGAGAGGCCACCTGGTGTATCAATGTGGCACCCAAACTTGCTGAGCAAGTAGTGCACCTAGTATAAAAGGAGGTGTGGATTGTGAACAAGAACAAGGAGAAAGCAAACAGAGAAGGGAAAGAGAATATTAGAAGTAAAGAAGGTCTTTGATAGTGGAAAGAAAGAGTGATGTATTAAAGTTAAGGTGAGTTATATTATACCTTGAGTTACCATAATATATTTTATATATGTTTTGGCTTACCATAATTTATTTTATATAAGTTATGTTTTATAAGTTATATTAATATTTCAATTACATGGATTAATTTCTGAACTCTATTTGTTTAAAATGAAATTCATGCATATGTTTGTTTAAATTTTAAAGAATATTTGACTATGACCTTATAAACAAATATATTTTGTAAGTACCACGACGAGAGTCCCACGCCTTGGGGGACTTAAATAATTATTGGCCTCTGTTTGGTCACTTTGTAGGCCTCTGTTGTCATGGATCCATTGACCCTTTGATTTCTGGTGTGGAGTAAAGTGTTGTACGGAGTTAAGTGCTACACTATTGTGGGAGCCACATCTAGAGTTCGTATGAGCCACCTCTTGAGTCTATGCATCTGTTCTATTATGTTCTGTACCGTGGTTATGGTTATTTATTTACATAATCTCAGTTTTGCCACTTAAATGGTTATTTGTTCAGACTAAGTTATTTTAAATATTTTAGTTACATAATTATCCATGGTTATTTTGTGTCCCTTATACTCTTGGTATAATATTTCTCACTCTGCTATGTGCTTATAGCTGTTTACTAATTTTCAAGAAACAATGCAATTCAGAAATAACTTTTGAAAAGTCTTAGACGCGAGGCTGCGGAATAGACACACACAACACTTTTATGATACTTTTATATGTAAATATCGGTCTTTTTGGTTAATAAATTTTGTAATAAAAATAGAAGCTCCGATGATTATTTTGGTACCCTTACTTAAATATTATTTCCGCTCGCGTTTATTAATTTGTTCAAGAATTGGCCGGAGGTAATTTCAGTTACTGGCCATCACGATACTTAACCCTTGAGTACGGGAAGCGAGTCGTGACAATTTTCTAGTTAACCATTTTGTTAATAAATAAGTCATTAAGTCAATTAATAGTTTTTAATAATATGATAAATAATTTTCAATAAACAATTTTGATAATTTATTATTGCATAGGAGAATTGATTTTTTTTTTCCTGAGTATTGTGTTAAAAAAAAATTATAACAAGCGGTAGTTGTAATTTCTAGTATTATAGGATCAATTCTTATTTTAAACAAACCTCATGGTGTATTTGTAATTTATTAAAAAATAAAAGATTTATATTTCATAATTAACCAAGAATGTTTGTGTAATTACGAAAAAACATGTTTCATGATTGATCAAGAATGTTCGCATAATTACGAAAAAACCTTCACTCAACATATAGGTCATCATTAGTAAATTATTCAAAACGAAATAACAAAATCAAAAAGAAAAGACAAATCTCAAGCAGTTAAACAGTTCTTATATATATATAGATATATAATAAAAATAAGTAGTTGTAATTGTTTTGTAAATAGGGGTTATGTTTACATTAGTTCAAAGTGGAATTAATAATGAAAATTCACTTGACAGGTAGAAAATAAAGATTTCAAGATATCAAGCCAAGCCTTAACTTCATATAACAGTATAAACAGATAGATACATATTGTAAATTTAAATTTATTGTTATTACTAATTTTTGCATTTTACAACGCATTACTATTTATTAAATAGAAAAATCAACTGAATTTTAGGAAAAATACAATGGTTTAGCAACTTTATTATAAATTATTTATTGTAATGAATAGTAGCGACCTAAGGATATTGGAGGCCTTAGATTGAATATCAAATTGAGATCTTATCTAACTAACCTTAAAAAAGACTTTCAACACTAAGAATTTAAAAAAAAAAAAAAAAAATTGTTTGGGGCAACAATCTAACTAGCCTAATAGTAAAAATCAATTAAAATTAATTAGTATTGTCGTGTTGATTCGGAAATGAAGAAAGTTCAAAATTTTTGATTTAGTGGAAACCTGAGTAGTACAATGCATCCATGCTACGTGGTATACTAATGTAATGGTGGATGTTTGATATGCACTTGCATATCATACTTAACACCAAAAATTTGAGGGACTAATATTTTATACAAATTTGTTGCAAATTTGATGGATGAAGACTTTTAAGATTTTTAAAAGAATTAAATAAGGATTATATAGTTTCATATGTAATTTTTATGATTTTTGTAGTTTTTGTAAACTTGGAAGTGGAGTAATTCACTTTAAAGTGTGGATTCGGTAGTGGTAGAGTGGTGATGGTGGTGGAAGCAACAGTGAAGATGATAGACGTGGTGATGGTAGAGGTGGTAGCAATGAAAATGATAATAATAATTGTGAGATACTTAGGAACCCATGGCAGACCCAAGAATTTTTTGTTAGTGTACTCATATTTTTATTTTGGGTTCAATCAATAGAAGTTCAATTATAATATTATGAGAATTTAATCAAATTAAACATTCAATCATAAAAGAAAGTTCATTAGACAATCACAAATATACATTAAATCCAAGAATCATAATAATAATAATAATAATAATAAAAAGATATCTAACAAAGTACAAGGGACACACAGGTAGAGATGGACATTAACCCGTTGGTCTGCCCAGCCTACCCGTCTCAGCCCTATTTTTTTAGAGTTTGGGAAGATTGTTTTAGTGCATAGGGTCGAGTTAGGCTAACATTTTTAACCCGATATATTAATGGATTGGGCTGAGTTGTACTTCCAACTCAGCCCTGCCCGATCTACTATTTAATTAATTAATCAATTATAATATATATTTTTTATGGGGATCTATACTTTATCTTTGTTGATTTTATTGAAACTCACATTTGTGGGGAAATGTGATTAAGTTTATTTAAAAAAACTTTTAATTTATACAAAATCTTTTAATTTAAAATGATGTCAATATATTTATTTAAGATATAACGTGTGATTGTATTTAATTATAATTTTTATTTATTTATTTATTTATTTTTTTAACATATAGCCGGATGGGTGGGTTTGGAATTTATAATTATTTTTTAGATTGGGCTTGGACAAATGCAAAGGCTTAATATTAGGGCTAGACTAGGTTTGGACACATATAAAATCCTTTATTATGTAATGCCAACTCAACCCAAACTCGACCTGACCCGACGAATGTCCACCCATATACACAGGTGGACAAAATCAAACAACTAAGGTCATGTTTGATTCATAAGACTAATAGTGAGGTATTAATAATCCTATCAAGTTAGTGTGGTATTCACTATCCAATTGGATTAATATGATAAATTATCCATTGGACTAATAATTCCACCCATATTCCATTACTAATAATCCTACAAATTTGTTGGATTAATTATCCATTGGATTAATAATCCTAAACCAAAATGTTAAAACAAATATAGGATAATTGGGCCCACAAATTAATAATTTTAATCCCATTCTCTAATCCATCCAATCAAATATGTCCTAAGATCATGTTTGATTTACAAGACTAATAGTGAGGTATTAATAATCCTATTAAATTAGTGTGGTATTCACTATCCAATTGGATTAATAGGATAAATTATCTATTGGATTAATAATCCCACCCCTACCCCATTACTAATAATCCTACAAATTTGTTAGATTAATTATCCATTGGATTAATAATCCTAAACCAAAATGTTAAAACAAACATAGAATAATTAGGTCCACGAATTAATAATCTCAATCACATACTCTAATCCATCCAATCAAACATGCCCTAAGAGTACTCCAACCAAGATCTTAAATATTAATGTACGAGCAAGAAATATTCGTCTCGTATAATCCTGTTGACCAAGTCTGCGCTCCTCCAAACGTTATCGCTTTACTCCCTGAAAACACAAACGTGAGCTAGCCGGCGGGTGTGTGCTAGATACCTCTCCGATGCCTAAGTCAGCAAAAATAAACAAATAGGCAAAAAGCTCTGTGTATTCGAGAATCAAAGTTGTGTTACCTCTCCATAGGTGATGCTATGAGCTTTTATAGGTTTCGCGTGACACAATCCTTGTTGGGCTCTTATTCCTCCATGTAGAGTCCTCCTAGGAGTCACTCTCCTGAAAGATAATACTTATCCTTCAATACCCCTCTCACTGCTTAAACCAAGTAAGATGGTTTTACCACGGTTGGATGTCACCATGACCGAGCTAACGTGGCCATGCTAAAGCCGCAGACTAGACCGAACCCCAACTAGCTCGGTTCTTCCTTTCACTGCGTGTTCCTCGGTTTGACATACTCCAGCTGGGCTGTTCACTCAACACCGAGCTAACCAAGCACGAGGTAAGAGTTAGCTCGGCGCTCCAACGCATAAGGCCAAGGTAGCTCGGCTCTCCTAAGCATAGTGCCTAGCTAGCTCGGCCCATACCTGCTTAGCCTTTTAGACCGAAGTAAATCTGCTTTTACCTCGGTCTGTCTCGCAGTCCAATTACCAAAGAAGTCTCCTACTTAGCTCGGCTCAATTTAGACATAAATTACCCTCTCAATTGCCCCTTAATTCCATCTGCGTAGCATGATTGAGATTACTCATTACCAGCCGAGCTAACAACTTTAGCCTTTCAACCGAGCTAAATTCACACCCGGCTACAAATCTGTCTAGTCAAAACGTCTCTTCAATCACTGTAACTGAATCGCTTCCCATTCCATGGACATGTGGCAGACTCTCATTTGTCAAATATAGCTGCCATGCCGTCTTCGTACTTCGCGTAATTTGAACAGTCCCGCCCAATTTCACACGTCTTTATACAAAACAAAACCCTATTTTTCAAACCACCTCATCACTATTCATTCTCTTCTCTTTCTAGTTTCTGAGCCTTCATTCTTCCTCATCACTGCATCTGCGAAGCTTTGCATCTTTGGCCAACTCCTCAACTGTTTCAATCTCAAATCTTTCACTTCACAGTAGTAAGTAACTGAATCTCTGCTCCTTGTTTTACTTTTTGGTAGCATGTAGCGTTATATCCGTATGTTTTTTCAAAACACACTACTTTGGTTTCCATTTTTCTGGAAAAAACCACGTACTAGAACCACTATATTCATGAATAATCTGAAGAACACGCGTTTGATCCAAAATAGAATTCCAACCGAGCTAGGAACCTGTTTGGGCAACTTAAGGCTTAGGTTCCACCGAACTAGGAAATCTTCTAGGTTTGCTCCCAGCCACACTGGATATCTTTTCCAACAACCGAACCAAAACTTCAAGCCGAACTAGATAACTCTTCAAAGGATCGAACTAAAACTTCATGCCAAACCTTTAGTTCCATTCAGCCGTACTAAGGAACTGTATTAGGCGTGCACACTGCTGAACTAGAAAACCTTAACCGAAGACCGAGCTATAACTTGGGGCAAAACAAGCTCCTTGACTTAATCAAAAACCGAACTAAGAATGTTGCCCCAAAAGCTCAACAGGGCTAAACTCCCTTGCTCAAACCGAGCCAAGAATGGATAGTATTCCACGTAGCTGAGCTAGGACTTCATTTTTCTTGTCTTTGTTTCTTTTAGCACGGTCCAACGATCTGTGCTTAACACCTTTCTTTTTTCACTTTGCAGACTTAGATTGCCAGGCACTCCCTTAAACGCTCAACTGAGCTACTCAGCGTCATCTCAGCACCGAGCTAACACTTGAAGTTAATTTATACATAATTTAAACCCATATGAGAAAGTACAGGTTCTTAGTAAACTCACAAGGTGCTATGGCCGAGTTCCGAAGGGACTACCATATTCCTGATGATGTCCATCTTACCTTAGCCGAACTAGATACCACACCCTGAGGAAACCCTGGCTTTGTTCCCTTTATCCTTCTTTCCATCGTAGAAACTGGACTTAGATTCCCTGTACAGCCTCTTCTTTGCGAATTCCTTAGACAAACAAACCTCTGCCCTACCCAGCTTTCCACAAATTCATACCGAATAATAAATGGCATTGCCGAGCTGAACCGCCGGCTTGGCCTCAACCTTGGTTTGGCTAAGCTATTTCACCAGTACTCTCTAGGCCAAAATGAAAACGGCTGGGTTTACTATTTAAGAATAAGGCGCCGCCGTGAAAGATAATAAAGAATACCCCAGACAAAGATGTAAATGACGATGATTTTTTCTGGGTTTCTGGGAATTTTGAAGACCACGAGGCCCAGATCCCAGGCGACCGAATAAACTGGAACAAAGGAGTTGCTGGTATAATTACCTCAGCTTAGTTTCACATTTTCCTTTACTTCGTTTGCTTATGTTCAACCGTACTAACCGTTGTCTTTTTCCTTCATGCAGATTTAAACTTTCTAAAGTTACAGTATAGTTACCCAAACCTTGCCACCCTCCGCGCCGCGCTAAGATATCCCAACCGGAGTTGGGCTAAGCTACTCAACTTTGAGCCGACGTATAGATATAGTAGCAGACGCAAGACCAGGGTGACAGACTTTTTGTTGGAGCCCTCACCCGAGCCTGATCCTTCCCTTCCACAAATCAACCTCATTCCATTAACAGCGGAGCAAGAGATGGCGAAGAAGAGAGCCGTTAAGGCCCTAATCACCGACAAAAATCAAGTCGAAGCACTGCAAACCGGCCAATCACAAGAGGCTGTGGTAGCCCTCTCAACCGCACAGCCTTCTTCATCTCGGCCAAGCAAGTGCGCCCGGACTTCCACGACCGAGCCGCGCCTCGTTGATGAAGAAGACACCGTGCTTCCGCAATCCACACCGCCCAGCCCTCAACCGGAGCGCTCTGACCGAGCTAGCTCTTCCAAGTGGTGGGTGCCTAAGGTTACCTACAAGAACCGCACTATCACTGACTCCGACTCAGTGGTCGCGGAAAAAGACCATATGCTGGCGTTTAATCTGG
The DNA here is from genome assembly GCA_036172215.1 of Camellia granthamiana. NCBI lineage: Eukaryota > Viridiplantae > Streptophyta > Magnoliopsida > Ericales > Theaceae > Camellia > Camellia granthamiana. The sequence goes on from CM069904.1 coordinate 75,480,183, forward strand.
CCAAGAGCGTCTACCTTCCAGCCGATATGGATCACCATGATCATCTTACCGAGCTGAAGGCCATTCGCTCGGCTTCAAAATCAATGGTGTTGGTAAGTTCTCCTTTTCCTTCTCCAAATTTGAACATCTTTTCGCTCGGTTTATCTCAAAAATTGTTTCTCCCTCCTTGCAGGCCTTACAGAAGAACCACGTCGCACACAAGCGCGTGCTGGAACTTCGAAAGACCACTAGGGAGGCCATGGCAGAGGCCAATGCTAAAACGGCCGAGCTAAAAGGATCCCAGCAAAAAACGGCCGAGCTACAGACCGAAGTAGCCCGGCTAACTGACCTAGTCAATTCAGCCGAAGCAGACAAGCAGAAGGCTGCAGCCGTGCTGAAAGACAAATATCTGCACGAGCTGGACAAGCTCGAGAAAAAGAAGAATGATGAAATCGCTCGATTGGAGAAGAGCGTGGAAGATGCAGAAAACTGTGGTTACAAAGAGGGGGAGGACACCTACATCCAGCAATGCGAGGCTGCCAAGACATATTTTTCAAATGTGGATGGAAGGCGGTGGTAACGCAGCTCGGTCTTAGCCAAGAGACCGAGGTCTTCCTCAACCCTCCGCCACATTTTATACCGAGCTACATGGCGGAGTACGCCCACACTATTCAACAAAAATTTCTTCAAGATGATGATGAAGAAGAGGCCCCAGAGCCCAACAATACCCCAGTCATCGCCAGTGATCCCGCCGTTTAGTCAGCTCGGGTGGAGCCACCGGTGAAAGGCTTGGTTGAAAGTGTGACCAAGCTACCGGCTGAAACCGGGCTTCGAGTTGAACTGGATGCGGATCTTGACGATCTCTTTGCTTGATCTTGTATTTTCTTTTTTTTACTTTTGGAAAGAAACTGTAACCGGGCTGCAGTCCCGCTCCTTTGTAACTCTAACTTTGAATTTTGAATGAAAGGCTTCTTTTGTTTCAACTGTTGTTTCGGTTTACTGCCATGCTTGTATTTATTTTCTAACTGTAATCTGAATAAAGTAAAACATTTTCTGGCCAAGATACCTACCTCGGTCTTAACCTTGTAATCTACCTGGTCATACCTGCCAACCTCTTTTAGCCTAGGTTTTTACCTCGGCTGAAGATCACTAAAAGTTGTCCCAACCAACCACTCTTCAGCCTTGATCCTTATCTCGGCTGAAGAGTACTAAAAGTTGGTTTTTCCAGCCAACCATTCTTCAGCCTAGATCTTTATCTCGGATGAAGAGTACTTAGTGTTGGTTTTTCTAGCCAACCACTCTTTCAGCCTTGATCCTTATCTCGGCTGAAGAATACTAAAAATTGGTTTTTCCAGCCAACCATTCTTTCAGCCTTGATCTTTATCTCGGCTGAAGAGTACTAAAAGTTGGTTTTTCCAGCCAACCACTCTTCAGTCTTGATCCTTATCTCGGCTGAAGAGTACTAAAAGTTGGTTTTTCCAACTAACCATTCTTCAACCTTGATCCTTATCTCAGCTGAAGAGTACTAAAAGTTGATTTTTCCAGCCAACTATTCTTTAGCCTTGATCCTTATCTCAGTTGAAGAGTACTAAATGTTGGTTTTTCCAGCCAACATCTTCAGCCCAGATCCTAATCTTAGCTGAAGAGAGCTCAAAGTTGGTTATTCCTGCCAACCTAAAGCGAAGTGTTTGGTTATTCCTGCCAAACGTCTTGCAGCCTCGATCCTTATCTTTGCTTAGGAGAAGTGTTGGTTTTTCCGGCCAACCTCTTCAGCCCCGATCCTAATCTTAGCTGAAGAGAGCTCAAAGTTGGTTATTCTTGCCAACCCGGAGCGAAGTGTTTGGTTATTCCTACCAAACGTCCTGCAGCCTAGATCCTTATCCTCGGCTTAGGAGAAGTGTTAGTTTTTCCAGCCAACTTCTTCAGCCCAGATCCTAATCCTAGCTGAAGAGAGCTTAAAGTTGGTTATTCGGGCCAACTCTGATTTTATTGCCCCTAGTATGCTAAAACTATTTTTACAGAATAAAACAATTTATGCTGAAAAAGAAACTACTTGTTTTATTGAAAAAAGAAAAAATTACAAGTACTTAAAAAAAATTAAAAATAAAATAATTTGAGATTGGCAGTGTTCCATGGCCTGGGAATGGCTTTGCTGTCTTCATCTTCCAAGTGGTATGCCCCCTTTCCTACTAATCCAACCACTTTGTAAGGTCCTTCCCAATTGGGCCCTAACTTGCCGTCTCCGGGACCAGGGTGTTTCCTATTACTTTGCGCAGCACCCAATCTCTAATCTTGAATTGCCTTGGATGTACTGTCTTGTTATATTTTCTGGATAACTCCTACTGGTATGAAACGATGTGAACCAGTGCTCTTTCTTTTCTTTCTTCTGCAAGGTCGAGCTCCAATGCTATGGCTTCTCCATTTAAGTCTGGATCAAAATTTTCACTTCTAATTGTGGGAAGGCCAACTTCCAGTGGGATTGCTGCTTCCATGCCATAGGTTAAGGAAAAAGGTGTTTCTCTAGTAGACTGCCGAGGTGTTGTAGACGTCCCCGAACGTCCCCGGGAGGATGAGCCCCCGTTCCGTTCATTTTGGGCTCACTACAGTTTGGACTCAAATTGTCACGGTTCTTAATCTGAACCAAAGAGTCCAAATCCGGGAAATCGTTTTGAGAAAACAGATTTTTAGAAAGAAGTGCCAAACATGGACTGCTTTGCCAGATACAGAGTCGCCACCTAAATATTTTATTTTGAAAAATTTAGGAAACTCTGACTCGTTGCCTAAGGCCACGTGTCCGTCATCACCAAAGTTGCCTCAGCTCGGGAACTTGGGTACGATTGGGGAAGGTCACTTCGTGAGCACCCCCGCTCGCCCGATCAAAGATCGGCCTCTACTAACCATGATATCTAGTTTTGAAAACATTATGCGTTCTTATTTCGGTTATTAGCCTAGATTTACTATGTGATGCGCACAGCATACAAGTATAGACTGGATCGCCTGAATTGGAACGAAACATTTCATGTTTATTTTGAAAATGGTTTGTTACTCGCAAGTAGGCTTAAAATGCAGATTTTGCCACCTTCAGGTGGGCTTAGAAAACATGGTTTTGCCACTATCTAGTGGGCTTAAAATCCACAGTGAATGAATTATTCCAATCCAAATAACCCAACCTTCACCCACAGGCATTCAGGCAGATATATCACATAAGCACATAGCCTCATGGTAAGCATGCTATCATGGCAGTCACTCACACACATGCAAGGATGCTAAAGCGTAAAAACTTACCGAGTACTCCAAGCCAAAACAGAAACTATGTTAGAAATCCATGCATGATCCTAACTATACAGAAATGCCTAATGTAACACATGCAGTAATGCAACTAAGATAGGCTCGGCCATTCTAAACATGGCATATGGAATGCTACAGCTAACATGTATTCAATTTGGAATTGAAATACAATGCAGTGAGTATGATGCGCCGAGCCCGGTGCATGCAAAACAGATGAATGAATGCAAACATGCTATCATACTGTATGCTAATTGAAACATGCCCTATTCTAACCATCATAAGCTGGTAAATAAAAGGGAGAAAGACGTGGGGTTGGAAGACATACATCACACGCACGCACACTTATTACAATTGTGCCCTCGCTCGGAGGGTCCGAATAAATAATACACTCCCAAATAAATAATACAGTCCGAATAAGTACAAAACCCTAATTAATTAACAAATTAATCTAGGAAAGTAGTAAATTATCATGCAAGCCTATGGACTGCCTCAGCTCTGCTCCGGATGACGGATGATGCATGCTTGAGTTGTTTCGCGCGGAAATCCATTGCGATGCCCCAATTAGCCTCTGTTTATAATTAAACCCGGAATATTGCACGAAGCTCCAAAAGACTGCCGGTTTCTGATTTACTGCAACAGAGAGCAACAAAGGGGCATGGCAAAGTATTTTCACATATGTATGTATGACTACTCTTCAAGGAGTGTAGTCCTCGATCCTCGTGCCACCAATCACGCATATCGATGCATGATGGCCGAGGAGTCGAATTGCACGACTCAATATGAAATGAATGCACATGAAAATACAACAAGGCCTAGACTCCATCACGGGTAATCCGGAGTGTCGGCGACAGGGAATTGAGACACGTTCCGTCACTCGGAGTACGAAACGTGCCTCGTTTCCCGTGCTTGGGCTAACTCCTATCCCAAACACAATGCAAATGAGATGGCATACACAATGTGACTAACATACAACTTAGCATACTCAATGCTATGAAATGGCATACACAATGCTCGATGTAACATGGCATACACAATGCTCTAACATGCAACCTAGCATATGCAATGCTATGAAATGAAATGGCATAAACAATGCACAATGGACTTATACCAACATGAATGGACCTCAGCCACACTCACATCAGTGGCCATGAGATGAAAATGAGACACTCGATATACGCGCACACATGCACGCAAACCGAGGACCGATCTTAAGGCACAAAGGCCACTCTAACAAGGCATGGCAAGGCATGGAATATGGCATACAAACATGCAAGTTCCAACCCTGAAATGTGATGCAAAATGATCCCGAAACATGGAAACATGGCACCCGATGCATGGAATGGTCTCGAAACACAAAACTAGGCACATGCATTGACTTATAGCTATACAAAGCATGCATTATTTGATCATGAAGCATGAAGACAGAACTAAGGTAGTCCCAAAACATGAACATTTCTAGTTCAAAGCATGGCCAAAAGATGCTAGCAAGATGGACTAAAATAGCATGCAACTTTAACTAGCAAACATGGTTTACATGGCATGTATATGAAGCAGGTGAGAACTCATCAAACCAGCAAAAATCAGTGAATAAAACATGCCAAAACATGCCCAAATAACCTCTGAAATGCAGCCAACACATGCACAAATGATGGGTTCTTTTAGAGGGCATACAAAAGGGTTATTAAGCACATGCATCAAGGACACTTAGCATAGCCAAATCAACTCTGAAAATAAAATATGATAACCCTAAAACTCATCAAATTGGTCTTGAAATCATTCGACAAAGCATGCAAGATAGGGCCTCTTTGGAAAGCCAAAAAGACCATTAAGCAAAACAAGGAGAGAGGGGTCACCCCCCTCTGATTTTGGCCTTCAAGAACACACCTAAGCCACTAAAAATCCACTGGATTTCAGTGGCTAAGAGGCCAAACCATAGCCAATGCAAGTATTCTAATGCATAGCCCTAATCAAGAAGAGATGAAGCATGCATAGGGGAAGATGACTCCAAACAGAAAATGGACCTTAATTGAACATGAAGATGATTCCAAAACAAGACTTTTTTCAGTTTAGGTCGAGGTCCAAAAAGGCTCACAAATAAGGCTAATGTACCATGCAAAAACAACCCTAAAAGAGAGATTGAACAAACTGGGCAGCAAAAGGCCTCAAACAGCAAAGAGCCCTTCAACAAAGTTGAAGAGGGACTCAAAAAAAGATACTTTACAGTTTATGGAAAATCTCAAATATGCTCACAAGTAAGGCCAAAATATGATGCAAAAATAGCCCCAAAAGAGAGATAAAGAGCAAGAGGCAGTAGCTGGCCTCAAAAAGTGAAGAGCCCTTCAACAAAGTTGAAGAGGGGCTCAAAATAAGGCACTTTACAATTTGGCTCGAAGCTCAGAAATGCTCACAAGCAAAGCTAATATATCATGCAAGAAATAGCCCTAAAAGAGAGATAAAGGGAAAGGGGCAGCAGATGGCCTCAAACAGAAAAAATTCCTTAATCAAACATGAAGATGAACTCAAAATAAGACTATTTCCAGTTCGGGTCGAAGCCCAAAAATGTAAGCAAAAGGGGCTAAGATATAGAACAAAATAGTGCAAAAATGGGGAGAATAGGAGCTTACCCTTATAGCCTAACTTTCCAGCAGCCTTTGGTCCAAGGAAATGAGCTTTCAACCTCTGCAAATGACTTCCAAGGGGCTGGAATGGATGATGGTGGTGTGGTGCTATGGGTTGTAGTGGAAGTGGTGCAAGAATCTTAGGAGGGTTGAAGTATAGATATAGGGAGAGTATGTGTATATGCCCTAGCTGGTTCTTCTAACCCTTAGAAAATGAGGTGGGGTGGTGGTTATATAGAGGGAGAGAGGCCAAGGGAAAAGGGGGGAAAAAATAATTCAAATTTCCCCCCAAAAGGAAAGGCCCTCGGACAGAGGGTCTGGTGCAAAATAGCTGGCACAGCTGGAATGCACTAGGAGAGAGAAGAATGGTCGGCCAGGTGCAAAAGGTCCAAGTGGCCGGCCGGCCAAGCAAGGTGGTAGGCCGACCAGTCTACGTGGCCGGCCGACCAGGGTCAAAAGGGTCAAGCCCTAAAGCTGGTCGTCTATGTAGCCCTTGAAGTTAGCTTTCCAATGCCGCAAACCTTGCATTAAAATTCCTCCTGTGAAAAAAGTTATGCCAGTTTTGGTGAAGCCGCGCAGATTCGGTTCAACCGGATTGATCCCCTACTTCGACCAACCATATCTCCCCCGCCCGGACTTGTCCTTAGGAGATTCTTGAGTGTAAAATGAAGCCCCGGAAGTAAGATTTCCAACGGTGGTGGTCTCATATCTTAATTCCTCTTGTACAAAGAGTTATGCCCGTTCTGGTGAAGCCGCGCAGATGTTTTCCTCCTTCCCGGATTCATACTGAACCACTTTTGACCAAAAAAAGATGGTTTTTTAGAAAAATTGCTGGTCTCCCACCCTCCCACAAGCTTTCTAACAATGAAAATAAGGTCCCTGTCAAAAATGGGCCAAGACGGATGCAAAACGAAGTTCGGGGCCCCGAAAACAGGCTGTTAGGCACCGGAAGTGGTGTTCGACCACGAAGGTGGTCTCCCGGGCCACAGTGTCTCTCAAAAGAGAGGAAATAAGGTGTGTGCCAAAAACCGGAGCAAACGGAGGTAGTTAAGCGGTCCCGAACTGAGGCACATGGCCGACGGCTCCGAAAAATCGAAAACCGGGCTCCAAACGGGAAAAATGGCCTACGACCACAAAACGTAGCCTACGGCCACTGAGAGATGGTCTACGAGACCTCTCCCTCCCTTCGAGAAGAGAAAACAGAGAAAACGGGGACCTGGTTCGCAAACCGAGGCAAAGTACAAAAGAGTCCGGAAGTCCGAAGGCAAGGCTTGCAGCCGAGACTCTAAAACCTCAGAACGAGCACAATATGCAACAATACCGAGCGCTCAGTTGGTGACGTCTAAGTCTTAAGGTCGGTCAAAAATGGGGTGTCTACAGGTGTGGTACGGTAAGTCCATAAAACATGAGGGAGCTCCTCAGCCCACTTTTCTTTTGCTTTCTCCAGCCTTTTCTTCAATCCATCCAAGACGACTTTGTTTGACGCTTCTACTTGGCCAGTTGCTTGGGTGTATGCCGGTGTAGAATTGTAGAATTCTATCTTGTACTCTTCACAAAAGCCTCTAAAAATTTTGCCATCGAACTGAGTGCCGTTGTCAGATATTAGAGCTTTTGGTATGCCGAACCGAGTGATGATATTCTGCCAGACGAACTTCTTTACATCTTTCTCCTTTATTGATGCTAGTGCTTCTGCCTCCACCCACTTTGTGAAGTAGTCTGTCACTGCAAGAAAGAATTTTCTATTGCCGGGTGCCGTTGGAAGTGGTCCTACTATGTGCAAACCCCACATTGCGAAGGGCCATGGGCTAGTTAATGGTAGAAGCTCTTTGGCTGGTTGATGTATTTGGTATGCGAACTTCTGCCATTTCTCGCACTTCTTGACATACTTCTCTGAATCCGCTTGCATGTAAGGCCACCAATATCCCTGCAAAATTGCTCTGTAGGCCAATGATCTTCCCCCTTGGTGGCTTCAGCATACGCCTTCGTGTATCTCGAACAAGAATGCCTCAACCTTGCTGGGATGGACGCATTTCAAGTAAGGTCCTGTGAAGGATTTTTTGTATAAGGTCATTGATGGGGAGAGCCAAAATCGTTGCGACTTTGCTCTAATCTTGTTGGCTTCTTTCTTATCTTCGGGTAAGACGCCGTCTTTCAAGAACATTATAATGGGATCCATCCATGAAGGGCCTAATTCGGCGCAACATACCTCTTCTACTTCGGGTTCTTTAATGCTTGGTCTTGGTAAGTAATCAATTAGTAACGGATGTGGGATGGATGTATCTGCTATCGAAGCAAAGCCTACTAGCTCGTCTGCTCTACTGTTTTCTTCCCTACCTATCTGCTCTATCCGTACTACTTCAAATTTCATGATCTCTTTCTTGACTAACACTTGGTACTTAGCCATCATTTCATTCTTTGCCTCGTAGTCGCCTGAAATCTGGTTAACCACTAGCTGTGAGTCACTGTAGACCATTAGCTCAGTGGCCTTCATCTAGTGTGCTGATTTTAGTCCTGCCAGAAGCGCTTCATACTCCGCTTCGTTGTTTGATGCTGGGAAGCCAAGGTTGACTGTTTGCTCCACTACTAGGCCATCTGGTGAAATGAGGACTATGCCAAGTCCTGCTCCGTGCCTGTTGGACGCTCCATCCACGAAGAGCTTCCACATCTCTCCAACGAACAGCTTCCAGCAAGTGGAGGGATCGGATGATGCCTTGGGATCATGAGTGTTATTGGTATTTTCTTCCAAATCCATACTTACTGCTTGCCCCTCACTATCTGATTGTACCAAGTTTTTATTTGTTGATGAGTCTTGGCTTGGTATAGCATGGTTTGCTTCTTCCTTTGTTTCTTCATTCCAGTCTGTTTTGAGATATGGCTGGGCATCCTGTATCAGGGGTTGCGCATTTCCTGCGGCACTTTCCATTCCCATTTCGGTTGTACCAGTCAAGTCAACTGGGCAGATGTGATGACTTCTTGGTGTGAACTCTGCCACAAAGTCTGCCAAAGCTTGGGCTTTTATTGCGGTTCTGGGTTGAAACTTGATGTCAAACTGTCCCAACTCCACTGCCCACTTCAAGATTCGCCCAGAAAAGTTCGCCCTCTCAAACAAAGCTTTCAATGGAAAAGCCGTGAAAACGATTATGGTGTGGGCGTGGAAGCAATGCGACAGTTTCCTAGAGGCCATCATCAGAGCTAAGGCCAGTTTTTCCAGTGGCCAGTACCTGGTTTCTGCGCCCAGCAGGGTCTTGCTGACATAGAAGATAGGTAGGTGTTGGATTCCTTCCGCTCTGACCAACACCACGCTGGCGGCGTGCTGTGAAACTGCCAGGTACAAAAAGAGTTCTTCTCTAGGTATTGGGGTTACTAGCAATGGTGGAGAAGACATGTATTCTTTCAGGCTTTCTAGGGCGTGGTCGCATTCTTTATCCCACTCAAACTTGGCTTTTAGTGCTTGGAAGAATAGTCGACATCTGTCTGACGACCGACTTATGAACCGGTTGAGCGCAGCTGCCATACCGGTGAGATGCTGCACTTCTTTTGCTGAGATGGGCCTCTCTAGATCTTGAATTGCTTTGATCTGAGAGGGGTCTACTTCTATACCCCGGTTGGTCACTAGGAAGCCTAAGAATTTGCCCGATCCTACGCCGAACGCACACTTGGATGCATTTAGGCGCAACTTGTTCTTCTTCAGTATCTCGAACATTTCATCTAAGTCTCTGAGATGGTCCTTCTCATCCTTGCTTTTGACCACCATGTCGTCGATGTAAGCCTCCATTGTTTTGCCTAACAATGGTTCAAACATCTTGGTGACCATCCGCTGGAATGTTGCCCCTGCGTTTTTTAGGCCAAAGGGCATGACCTTGTAGCAATACAGTCCTCTTGGCGTGGTAAAAGATATGACCTCCTGGTCAGGCTCATACATAGCAATCTGATGGTAACCTCTATACGTATCAAGGAAGCTAAGTCGATTATGGCCTGTCGTCAAGTCTAGCAGTTGGTTTATCCTGGGTAAGGGAAAGCTATCCTTTGGGCATGCCTTGTTGATTGTTTTGTAGTCCACGTAGACACGCCATTTTCTATTCTTCTTTGGCACCACCATAGTATTGGATATCCACTTGGGATAGTGCACTTCTCTGATAGCTCCTGCCTCTAGAATGTTTCCCACTTCTTCCGCCACTATCTCGGCGTGGTGGAGTACTAATCTGCGAGTGCGCTGTATAATTGGTCTAGCAGTTGGGTGGACATTTAATTGGTGACAGATGGAGTTTAGGTCAATGCCAGGTGTAGACGCGCCCCGTGTGAGGGCCTCAGTGCTACAGTTCGGACTCAATTTGTCACGGTTCTTAATCTGAACCAAAGAGTCCAAATCCGGCAAATCGTTTTGAGAAAACAGATTTTTAGAAAAGAAGTGCCAAACATGGACTGCTGTGCCAGATACAGAGTCGCCACCTAAATATTTTTTTAATGGGGGAATTTAGGAAACCCTAACTCGTTTGCCTAAGGCCACGTGTCCGTCATCACCAAAATTGCCTCGGCTCGGGAACTTGGGTACGATTGGGGAAGGTCAGCTATGAGCACCCCCTCTCGTCTGATCCGAAGATCGGCCTCTACTAACCATGATATCTTATTTTTGAAAACACATGTGTTCTTAGTCTGATTAATTAGCTAATCTTTACTACGTGATGCGCACAGCATACAAGTATAGACTGGATCGCCTGAATTGGAACAAAACATTTCATGTTTGTTTTGAAAATTGTTTGCTACTCGCAAGTAGGCTAAAATGCAGATTTTGCCACCCTCGAGTGGGCTTAGAAAACATGGTTTTGCCACTTTCAAGTGGGCTAAAAAAAAACTCGCATTCAATGCAGTGTTCCAATTCAAATAACCCAACCTTCATCCACAGGCATTCAGACAGTTGTATCATATAAGCATATAGCCTCATGGTAAACATGCTATCATGGCAACATTCATACGCATGCAAGATGCTAAAGCGTAAAAGCTTACCTAGTACTCCGAGCCAAAACAGAAACTAATTAGTAATCAAATGCATGATCCTAGTTCATGTTAAGATGGCTAATGCAACACATGCGAAATGCAACTAGAAATAGGCTCGGCTATTCTAAGATGGCATATGAGATGCAACAGATAACATGTATTCAATTTGGAATTGAAATACAATGCAGTTAATATGATGCACCGAGCCCGGTGCATGCAAGACATATGAATGATGCAAACATGCATAGCATAAGGATGCTAATTGAAATATGCCCTAAATCTAACCATCGTAAGCGGTTAAATAAAATGGAGAAAGAAATGGGGGTTGGAAGACATGCACACACGCACGCACAGTTATTACAACATTGCCCTCGCTCGGAGGGTCCGAAAGAATAATACAGTCCGAATAATGAATCAACTATCCTAGCTAATTAATTATTACAGACCCTCTAATTAATTAACAAATTAATCACAAAAATAATTTAAATCTGAAGCTAAAGAGACTGCTGTAGCTCTGCCTCGGAATGCGCGAATGATGCATGCTTGACTCGCCCCGCTCGGAAACTTGCTGCCATAGCACTGTTGCCTCTGTTTACACTGCCCTGCTCCTCTGAAAATTTGCACAAGTCCCAAGGATGTTTCTCTGAACACTGGGGAGCATCACCGACCAAGTGGGAACACCACCGGCCGAAGGGAATGGTCATCGACCATTGGTTGAGCCACCGGCTAATTGTATTTGGTCGGTCGGCACTCCAAGTAGCCGGCCGGCTATTTCTTCCTGCAGAATCCTGCAGTTGATAGCAGCAGAGGATAAGCAGTGTATGGCATGGAATTTTCAAGCAAATGTGAGCATGGCCACACTCCCTATCATGCAATGGACTCAAGGGAGCATGACTCTCAACCCTCGGGCCATCAATTATGCATTTTGATGCATGATGGCCTAAGAGGCCAAGTTTGCCATTCAATGTAAAATGCATGCAACAAAAGAGATGAATGCCAACACCCTATCATATTGAGATCAAGGGTGTCGGCGACCAAGGATTGAGACGTGTTACGTCACTTGGAGTACGAACACTCTCAATCCTCATGCTTTGTTTGACACCCCAAACCAAGCAATGCAATGCATGTATACAAACATGGCTCAAGAATGCAACATGAGGCTAAGATGCAAAACATGCCAAATGCAATGCAATCTATTATGCAAGCATGCAATGTGCTAATCATGCAAGAGGCAATACAATGCAATTTAACATGTAATGCAAACATGGTACAATGCAAGCATGCAACGAGAGGTAACAAGTCAAACATACAACTATGTACAAGAATGGACTTAGACTGAAATGGGAGGCCTCAGCCACACCCTAAAACAGTGGCCAAAAGGGTCAAAAATGGCACAACTTATGCATGCAAGCATGCACACACCAAGGCCTATCATCTAAGCATGGAAGGGGACAACTCTAAGCATACTTAAAGGCAATATGCTTGGACATTAAACACTCATGTTAAACTCTGAAAAGCATGCAAAAGATGACACCAAGACATGTTAGGGAATGGATGCAAAATAGAAGGTATTCAAGGCGACAAAAGAGAGCATTGCTCAACACCTACCCCAAGCAAACATGGCATGAACTAAGCAACCCAAAACGGAGTTTTTATGCATCAAAATATGCCCCAAAACCCACTGATATGGCAGCCCCAAAGACTTAAATACATAAGCTTGCACAATGCTCATTTCAAGGCACAAAAGGACACCTCTTCAAGGCATGAAAAGGGTGATGGATGCAAGCATAGGAACATGGATTAGGGACTGAAATGGCATGTGAAATGACTCCAAATCATTGAAACAACCCAACTAAAACATGCTCATGACTCACACCCTCAAGGCTCACAAGCCAAAATACAAAAGGGCTATACCAAACATGGCAAATATGATCAAAACAATGCCTAACAGACCTTAAGCATGATGAAACATGACCAAAAGCTTCACAAAGCTAGGAAAAAAAATGCAAGCGTGATGGCCTAATGACAAGATGCATTTCTAGGCAAAATAGAGGAGTACAAAGCAAGTGTATTATGCATGCAAAGGACCATTAATCCGACCAAAAGCAGAGATGTAATATGACCAAATGACACCCAAAAACCTCTAAAATGGGGCCAAAAACATCTAAGCATGCATGTTACCTTTATGAGCCAAAAATACAAACAAAAGAGGGACAAAGGGAGAGGGGTGTCCCTCTTCTATGCAAGACTTCAAAACCTCTTCTTCACCACTGAAAATCCACTGGATTTCAGTGGTGAGAAGGCCAACACACAAAAGTCTCCAAAGCTTAACAAAGAGAGCACAAAAAGGGTCAAACAAGGCCTAAGAAGGGGAGGTCGACCCCCAACACCAAAATGACCTCAATGGAACATCTTAAGCATGCAAATACAAGACTTTTTTCAGTTATACACAAAGTCTAAAACAGCATGCAAGATAGGTTAAAGACTAGTGCAAGATTGGGGAATATAAAACAATAGTGTTACTCTTGAAGATCCCTTGAAGAACAGCAAGGTCAGCCACCTTCTTCTAATCAAAACCGACCCAAAACTTCAAGAACAAACCCTCAAGACCTCCCAAGTCGAAGTATGGTGTAATGGTGTGTGTCTTAGTGCAAAACTAAGAATAAAACACACTTTTAGGCTCTTAAACACACACAAATGAAAAGAGAGAGGGAGATATAGAGAGAGAAAGTGTATATATCAGAATATATATGTATTTTGCTCTGGTTTTACTCAACCCAATCAAAGGAGAAGAGGGGTCTCTTATATAGACAATGCAAAGACTAAGCTTCCAAGGGAAGCTATTCAAAAAGGGTCAAGGCTTCCAAGGGAAGCTAAGCTAAGGGTGCAAGCTTCTTGAGGAAGTTATGACAAAGGGTCAAGCTTCCGCAAGAAGCTTGAGCAAAAGGTGCAATCTTTTCTAGGAAGCTTGGACCAAAAGGGTGCAAAGGTTCAAAACAGCCACACTCGTGCATGGGGGGCAGGGTCCGTGCATTCCAGCTGGCACAGCTGGCATGCATTATGCCTAAAAAAGGCAAAAGGGTGGTATCGGCCAGAAAAGGAGGCCATCGGCCAAACAGATGGTCGGCCGACCACACCAAATGCTGACCAGCCAATGGTATATTTCACCAATGGCCGGTAGCAAGAAGACACGGCCGGTGGCCTCAATCCAGGGCCGGTGGGTGTCAGGGGTAGCTAACAAGCTACTCTCTACCCTCAGAAGTAAAAACACAAGTGTTTGGTGCAAAATCAAACACAAAACAATCGAGTTGAGAGATCCTGAGGCAAGGCGCGTAGCCGAGACCTCCGGGAACTCAAAACGAATATGAACATGGGTGATCACCGAGTGTCCAAGCGGTGGCGTCCAAATCTTCAGGATCGTAAAAAATGGGGTGTCTATACCAGGCATGTCATACGGCGTCCAGGCAAACATTTCAATGTTAGAGGTTAAGAACTTCATAACCTCTATTCTCTCAGTGCTGGACAATGACGAGCCGAGCAAAAAGAACTTTTCTAGGTCTTTTTCATCTATCCTTACCTGTACCAAGTCTTCCATCGCCTTCTGTTCAGCTGCTTTGCCAACATCTGTGAACAGCTCATTGCTTTCAGGTTCTTCCACCATCTGTACATATCCCTTGGCAGCGCGGCTGCCATTTACTATGACGAAGCATTGTTTGGACATAATTTGGTCTCCAAAGACCTCTTCAATTACTCCGACTTCATTGGGGAACCACAATACTTGATGGTAGGTTGACGCTACCGATCGCATGGTATGCAGCCATGTCCTTCCCAAGATTATGTTGTAAGTGGAAGGGACTTTCAATACCCAGAATTCCACTTGTTTCGTCACGCTTCCTGCTCTAACTGGGAGGATTATCTTGCCTACTGGCCACTCTGGCATTGAGTTGAATTCGATTAAGGGAGATGTTGCAGGCCCCAAGTCTTTGTCCTCCAGTTTCAATTGTTTGAAGGTTTCATAATACATTTCTCACACGAGCTCCCTTGGTCGATCAAAATCCGTTTGATGTCGTAATCCTTAACACGGAGTGTGACGACCGGTGCATCATTGTGAGGGCAATATATCCTTGTTAAGTCTCTGTCTGAAAAAGATATGATATTCGTGGCTTCCGTTCTCCCCTTTTTGATGGGTGGTTGTGCACTTAATACCTCCCTTAAGTGCTCAGCCTTCTTGATCATTCCCCTGAGCTCACATACTCGCTCAGGTTCGAATACCCCATGTATTGCGTTGATCATGCCTTGAGGTGGGGCGTCGATCGGCATTCCATTTGGGTGATCGTGGTTCTGGGGGGCTGGCTGTGTCCCTCCTTCTATGTACTGGTCCAGGTGCCCAGCTGCCACTAACTCCTCCAAGTGTTGTCTCAACGGCGTGCAATTCTCTGTGCGGTGCCCCTTTTCATTATGGAAGGTACACCGGGATCCTTCGTCATAGTCTTTTTGTGCTTCTCCCAACTTAGTTGGCCATTAGACGAAAGGTTCATCACGTATCTCACTGAGAATTCGGTAGATTGGTTTTTTGAACACCATGGTAATGGCAGTGTGAACTCTTAGCCATCTTTTGTCTGGATCCTCTTTGTTGGCCCGTTTGCCTCGCCCGTTCCACCGTGTTGACTTTTGCTGAAGTCTTTTTATCTAGCGCTACTGTTGTGCTAGATTTTGCCTTAGCACGGGCGTCATCCTCTTCCACACGAATATGTTGGTGCACTCTCTCTATCAAGGCCTCCATCGTGAGGGGTGGCATCATAGTGATTGAGTCCCTCAACTTGTTTCCGACTGGTCAACCCCTTTTGTATTGCGCAATGGCAAGATTTATGGGGCAATCTCCTATCTGGTTGAAAGTTTCCCAGTAGCGACTGTTGTAGGACCTCAATGTTTCTTTGTCACCCATGTCAATAGAGAGTAGCTGGTCGATCTCCACTGGTGTCTTGGTGTTCGTTCTAAACCTTATCACGAACGCCTCTGCTAATTGTGCCCAGGAGGCGAAGCTGCCTTCTGGTAGCCTTTCGAACCAAGTTAGACCCAGGTCGCCTAGGCTGGACGGAAACAGGATGCACATTAAAGCCTCGTTTCGCCGGTACATTAACCTGGCGAAAGTGGCTTAAGTGCATGTAGGGTTCCGTCTTCCCCTTATAAGTGGTGAATTTAGGCTGGTGAAAGCCCGAAGGTAGTGGTGCGTTCTCAATTGCCGGAACGAACGGCGAGGTCTGCAGCCTTGCTAACGCTTTGTCTATTGGTTCATAAGCAAGACGCGGTATCGGCATTCCTACCTCGACGCTCCCATGCGTCCGAGGAGCCAACCGCTGAAGGGCTGAAACTCTGCGCGGGTCGCGTGCCCTGTTATCTTCCTTCCACCGTGCCCTCTCTTCTAGCACAGTTCGCAAATCAGACGATCTAGGCTACTCCGTCTACCTGGATAATGTCTGGTGTGTGCGCGATGGCCGATAAGTGCTTCCCTCAGTATGTGACCTCTTAGTTCTCGTTCTCTCAGACCTAGAGTAACGAGTCCTGGGAGTTCTTAACTAAGTGTCGCCTGTTCTCAGGCTCCTACTTTCTACTTGCGATGGCGTGGTATGCTTACCACAATCTTCTGAGTGGCAAGGGGACGTGTTGCTTTTGCGCCCCTCTCCTGTCGCCACCCATTTTCCTTTGATCTGGCGTTTCATAGACTCCATGTTCGCTGCCATTTTCCTTATTAACTCGTCTTGTTCCTTTATGCGATCCTCCAGAACTTGAGGATCGATCCTCCGCCTCTGTCTTTTTGGACTTTGAGAGCGACGGGAGCTGTTAGTCCGCCTCCCCCTTGCATCCCTCCGGGGGTTCTGTCGCTGGGGCTCTAAATCCGCCATGGGAGGGATAAAAGGCAAACCTTCGCGCCTCGCACCCCCCTCTGGGGTTTGTCCGTCGATAGTGGATTGCGGCAAATCTTCATTGTGCGCCATTACTTCCAATTAGAGAGGAAAAAACTTGATCAAGAGGTTTTGTTCTTTCTGATCTTCCCACAGACGGCGCCAATTGTATGCGCAAGAAATATTCATCTCGTATATTCCTGTTGACCAAGTCTGCGCTCCTCCAAACGTTGTCGCTTTACTCCCTGAAAACACAAACGTGAGTTGGCCGGCGGGTGTGTGTCGGATACCTCTCCGATGCCTAAGTCAGCAAAAATAAACAAATAGGCAAAAAGCTCTGTGTATTCGAGAATCAAAGTTGTGTTACCTCTCCATAGGTGATGCTATGAGTTTTTATAGGTTCCGCGGAGCACAATTTTTGTTGGACTCTTATTCCTCCATGTAGAGTTCTCCTAGGAGTCACTCTTCTGAAAGATAATGCTTATCCTTCAACACCCCCCTCACTGCTTAAACTAAGTGAGATGGTTTTACCACGGTTCAATGTCAATATGACCGAGCTAATGTGGCCATGCTAAAGCCGCAGACTAGACCGAACCCCAACTAGCTTGGTTCTTCCTTTCACTGCGTGTTCCTCGGTTTGACATACTCCAACTGGGCTGTTTACTCAACACCGAGCTAACCAAGCACGAGGTAAGAGTTAGCTCAGCGCTCCAACGCATAAGGCCAAGATAGCTCAGCTCTCTCAAGCACAGTGTCTAGCTAGCTCGGCCCATACCTGCTTAACCTTTTAGACCGAAGTAAATCTGCTTTTACCTCGATCCGTTTCGCAGCCCAATTACCAAAGAAGTCTCCTACTTAGCTTGGCCCAATTTAGACATAAATTACCCTCTCAATTAAGTAATAATTCAAAATATAATATTTGATATCTCTAGAAGTTTGAACTAAAATGCTATTTATCTAGGGATATCAAACGAAGGGTTGCTAACCCAACACTCTCATATGAGAGGTTGGGGATTCAAGCCTCTTAGATGAGGTTAGGGTGAAAAATAATTTCATTAACTTCTATCTACTCCACTGAAAATCTATTGTGCAGGATAGAGAGGAAAGGTCACTATTGTGCCTCATCCTTTGTTGTGCGCTACTGTGCTGCAAAACAATGTCATTTTGAAGGATTTTTTTTTTTTATAAAAAAAAAACCAAGTCAAACCGTGCCTATCTCCCTTATTATCAATTATAAATGTTTTATCTCTCTTCTAGGCAATGTATACTGTTGTGCTGTGGCGCTTATGGAAGTAAATATCGTTCCTATTTCAATAATTCAAAATCATTTATTTTGTAATGTTTGTTGAGGAAAAAAATTAAATTAATAAAACATTTGTAACCACATAACTATATCACATTTGTTTTAAAGAAAAATAAACGGTAAATATGATTATGATATACATTATTTAGCTTTTAGAACTTGATCATTTGTTTACGAATGTTCGATTAACTTGATTTTTGTCATCGATACTCTATTCGACGAATCCTACAATATGAACGGTTCAGATCAACAATATAAACCCGATATAGAACCCCTCATGAAGGGGGCACAACAATATCTCATTCTTCTCTCTTTCTCTCTCTGTTGGAAGTTTTTATCTCTGTCTACAACTCACTCAAAAAGGACATTAGAGTTTCAAACTAAGAAAAAAAATGGGCATTGACATGAAATAGAGAGCCTGAAATATATGACTATGACTATAACTCAAAAAGCAAGTTTGCTTTCTGATACATGAAATAGAGAAAATGTCTCTCTCATTCTAGTTCTAGTGTTTATAATTACCAACTCTATTCAAGAATTGAGAGATATGAAGAAAAGCAAAAGTACAGTCGGAGAGAGAAAATGGAAGCAAAACCTTCTGATCAATGTACATTTGGTCTCCAAATTTGACTAATTCATCTATTTCTGAAGAATTTGCATTTCCACAAAGTAATTGATATGCAGCTTCAAATTTTCATTGTTTGATTCCAAAATCGATCTCTTTTCCAACGAGATTTTCAATCTTTCATTCGCTTCCTTTTCACAATGGTGGTTTGCAACGGCTTCCATTTTCGACTAGAGAAAGAATATTTATGACTGATAGATATAGAAAGTTGGGCACGTTTGACTTGGTTTTTCCCAAAAAAAGAAGGCAAAAAACTCAAAATGACAATATTTTGTAGCACAACAGGACACAACATAGGATGGGGCACAATAGTGACCCTTTCTTGGCCGATTAGCAGTTCGTTTTCCTACATTCCATAGGAATAGGTAAGATATATATATATATTACATCTATATATATAGGAAACAACTTTTTTCTAGTTGGGAAACTCAACTAGAGCATGTTATTGGGCCTCTGTAGGCCCACCATGGAACCCACATTGATGATTCAAATCGTTTAATGCGTAAAGCTTGTCAAGTACTTCATCTTTATAAAACAATCACGTTGATTGAATATCAATAGTCACTTGATCAGATCACGTTTGTGTTAACAATTTATTTTTTAAATTGTAACGCCCCGATTTTTATTAATCGAAATCATTACCAAATCCTTACAGTAATATCATTTTAAAAGATTGCATCCATATAGGAATAGGAATAAAATAAATAGTATATTCTCTCACGATAATGATAATGATAGATAAGACATAGTACAATGCCTTAGGCTTATATTGAATAACAATAAACAAAAAAAATAAAATAAAAGGGGTTTACCCTTATATAATACAAGGCTCTCGGCCAACAATTAAAAAGCCCGTGGCCAACAAAGTAAAAGGCATCAGGTCCTAAACAATCTTCCAAACTTGTACCTAAAAAATTTATCAACACGTGGGATGAGTACTAAGCCCAGCAAAGATTCCAAAGATCCTAACCAATCACAACATGTAGATAAAAATGATCGTGCATGCACCATAATATATCATATAAGTAGCATGACAGTTAATATCCAAAAAAACACTTATATAAATGTGTTTTACCTAAAAATTCCTCTTGACACAACACAGTATGGAAACCATTTCTCTTCTTTTACATTTTCATTATTACTTCCAAAAGATGACATTTCAAAAACCCATTCTTTATTTGATAAAACTTTCCACGTTGACATAAAGAAATCTCACTTAAACATCTGTTTTGAAATCACAACCCCATATACAAGTCATAACCTAACTCCACATCTTACTACACCATACTCATCTACACACCAATACATCAACCATCTTCCCTAAACATAGGCCCAAGGACCAAAAGACAACGAAAACACGAAAAACCAATAATGCATATATCTAAAAATAATTAATTGAGAATAATACATACGACCAATTTCATCTCCACCAGCATACAACACGGATGGCAGATTCCACAACACAGGTAACACATAACACTTTATGTCACGACCCCAACCCGCCCCTAGTAGGATGGTGCCGTGATGGCCAGTAACCCGAGGTTACCGAAGGCCAACTTACAAAAATGAACACACAAACAAAGTATGCATAGGGGCTTACAATTGCGGAAGCATTAATTTAGAGTACAAGTGGTCCATAAGAGCCGTGCGTAGATCAAATGAGATGGCAAAAACAATATAGTTTACATCCAGTCTATAAATAACAAACACAAGTTACATCTTGATCAAAAGGCTTCTCAGCCGACATATACAAAATGTAGGAAATACAAGCCAAGAAGCATGATTTTCAAGATTTGTCGACGTAAATACAAAAGCCGACATAAGCACAAGATGCCGACGTAAAACAGCATTGCCGACAAGAATGCAAAACAAAGCCAACGTAAATCAAGAATCCAAAACAAGCTTGCAAACACATCTAGGCGTCGCCGCCGTTCTGCTCATCACCTACATATATATAGAGAGGGTGTGTATGGAAACTCAGTGAATGGTACTAGTAATAAAGGTTTTGCATGAATATAGCCGACGTCCTTTCAAAGCAAAACATGACAAAATCATACGAGTATTAATCGAGATCCTTATATAGCAAAACACATCAAAGCTTTATCAAATTAAGAGATGAACCGTATTCATCTGTCAAGTCTTACAAGTCTCAAGGGATGCTTACTGACATCGGCGAAACACAAATCAAGGTTTCCGAACAAACAGTTCCACGTAGTAATCCATCAGTGGCAAAACAAAGGACTGTACGATCCGTAATCGATTTAGAGAAAATGGTGCTGCGAAAGTTTAGAGTCCTCCAGCACGAGGGACTTGTGTTACTTAGGCCCGTAGCCCTTTTTAACACAATGGCTTTTCCAAGAAAGGACTGTATCCTTTTAATACAAGAGACTGGTGTCACTTAGGCCCGCAGCCCTTTTTGACAAATGGTGCTGCGAAAGTTTAGAGTCCTCCAGCACGAGGGACTTGTGTTCCAAGAAAGGACCGTATCCTTTTATACCTAGTGCTGCGAAAGTTTATAGTCCTCCAGCCAAGGGACTTTCATACTTGGTACTGCGAAAGTTTATAGTCCTCCAGTACAAGGGACTTTTACACTTAGTGCTGCGAAAGTTTAGAGTCCTCCAGCCAAGGGACTTTTCAAAGATGACATCAAAACAAAGCTTATACTTGATACATCAAAGTAGGGCTAATGATTCATGCTTAACAAATACTTTCATCAAAACGAGCAAAGCAAGATTTATCAAAACAGTATAATATAGCTTTATTAAAAATACCACTCACCTAGCTCCTCAGGTGTAGGCTCAAAGCAAAGATCAAAGTCCTGACAAATCACATGGCAAATCACATTCTCAAAACAAGCTTTACATACATGTAATGATCTCGGCACTCTCACCGAATCTAAATCAATAACAAAGCGAAACATGCAGAGAGAGTCAAAACACTGTTTCCCATCTCATGGAAACACACTGGGTACCATCCAGGTCATGCCGAGGTCCCACACCTCCTGGCCGAGGTGCGGTCCTGATGGCCACATACAAAAACGAAATCGGGGAAATCCTGGGTTTCCCCTTTGAAGAAGGCAAAGAACAAGATCATCAAGAACATCAAGAACATGCATGCTAAAATCATAACTCGTTTATTCAAAAACTGAGATTTCATGCTAAGAGTTCCAAAACATGGACCTGGATACCCATACAAGAAGACCATGCAAGAACAAACACAAAAACATGATTCTTGCCGTGCACTTTCGGATCAAAACCAGACTTTTCTTCAAGAAATCATGAACATCATTTTTCTCTTTCAAAAACCAACTTCAAATCAATGCATGGCATGCAAAACAAATGCGATCATGTAATGCAGTTAGATGATCGATAAGAACAATCAGAGCAGAGCAAGAATCTAACCTCAAAACTCAAATCCAACGGTTCGATCCTCAAAGATCAAGCTCGGAACTCTAGTTCTCTCTCTAAAACTCTTTCTTCTTCCTCTAGAGCTTCTCTCTCTAAAAACAAGGATTTGAGACCAAATGATACAAAATGATACAAATGATTTGTTTTTAGGCCTGCCGGCTGTCTTATCCTTCAGCTCGGACACGTGGCGGTTCCGGGTTGGTTCAACCCAAAAAGGTGACTGATTGATGAGACAAGTCTATGACAAAGCGTCCTCGACAAGCTAAGGCAAGACACATCGGCAATCAAAGACATCGGCTAAACACAAAGGTTCGGCAATAGGGTAACAAAGACATCGGCTGGGGAGGACGACACCTGACTAAGCTGTGCCACACCTTGGCCTGGGTGTGCCACATCTCGGTCTAGGCCATACCTGCCCGAGGACAAAGATCACTAGCACAAAACATCTCGGCCTTGGCTCTAAACACTTCGGCCTAAAGAGTGACATCTCGGCAAACATGCCGGGGTGAAGATGGAGGTCAACCAAGTGGTTCCAAAATAATTCCAAGTACAAAGGTTCAAAGGCGAACTAGGCTAAGTTGACCTCGGCTACACACCAAGCAAGGAACAAGATCAAGCAAGTAACACGTAACAAAGCAAGGCAAAACAAGATAACAAGATTTATAAACATGACGAGACAAGATCATACAAAAATGTATGCAAGCATGGCTAAGTCAAGATGAGGGTTGTTACACTTTACTGGTCTCACCTAGATAGGGTTGCCCCACAGGTCATACTTTATCGGAGGCAAACCAGAAGGGATGAAGAACCTATCACAAGGCGCTATGCTTTGATGGCTCAGATACGGCGGGAAACGGACCCCCTTTCACACTTTACCGAGCGCAAACTGAAAGGGACGAGGAAACCTCTGTCAAAGCACCAAGCTTTGCTGGCTCAATATGGCGGGAAACGAACCCCTAAACAATATCACATTAAAAGCATAACAAGCTAACCAACAAAATAATACACCGGTGTAATACATACACCTAGTCTAATTATCACCACCACAACTATTAAGAGTTAAATGTAGAACTCACTTCTTTCAAAATGTGCTCCACACACCGCCGTTCAACATGGGGTTTTCCCACATTTTCAAAATGTTTCCAAAACACAATACAAATTACTAAATACCAAAGCCATAACAATCTCACACAGTCTCATAACATGGCCATATCCACTAGCATTCTAGTTCCTTCTAACCACTTAATCCATAACTCAATAATAGAATTGTCTATTCACAATGTTCATTTACAATCAACAACATACCATTCTACACCACCTAGCTCACTCTACAATAGTACTCATAACTTATGTCTACAACAATACTCATAACTTATGTCTACAACAAGCACTACCATCCTCCACTGACGGCCAAGGACAAAACTCTAGACACCATTTACATAATTAAAACAATGAATACACCCTTAGGTAATTCCATATTCCCGTTCATTGCAAACCCTCATGTTTTATGAAAAGTAAATTAGTTCCACTTTGTTTTGAAAACAAAACCTCACTGCTCCAAATTCCAACAAACACAACAAGAGCCCACATCCACCAATATTAATCCAAAACCCCAATATTCATAAATAACCACAACATAACCCAATTTTGTTTATTCAACCTTAATATTTCTCTTTAACATTCCAAAATCATGAATAAAATACCAAACCCTTCCAAACCCACATCCTAAACATGCTTTTACAACCCAAAATCATTTATAAACATAACTCCTAATTCCACCAACTTAACCCAAGCCAACCCATATTCTTTTTAATAAAATCAACTATAAAACCATCTTTTTAAATGCCATAAAAATTACCACAAGTCTATATATAGCGAGGTATTGAGGAGAAGCTCAAGAATCCCTACCTCTTGAAGTGAAGAGGAGAAAAGTCGAAAATCCACCGACGATGAAAACACGATCCACTCAGATTAAATCGAAGCCCCCGCGACCCTCTACATTTTGATTTATAGGACTAGGGGTAGAAAATGGGTATAACTAGATGAAACCCAAGCTTTAAGGTCGAAAAAACCTTAGAATGGTGAAATAGAAGAGAGCAGAGAAAGAAAAGCAAAAAAATGACTTTTTCAGCACACTACGAACTTTATATACGCGCAGACTGCTCGAGCGCAAGAAGTGTCGCTCCAGCGTCCAGACACAAAAAGTGTGACCGCTTGACTGCAGGAAGTGACCGCTCGAGCGTAGAATACAAACTCCCAGAAGTTTTGTAGACAAAAGGCCGCCGCTCGAGCTTAAAAAGTACCGCTCAAGCGAAGAATGCACCCTCCAAGTAGTTTTGCAGACCTACAAAAGTACTAAGGGTTTTCAAATGCCTCTCGAGCGCAGAAAATTTCGCTTGAGCGTAGAGACAAAAATCTGGGCAACAACAATTTTGAAAAGCAAGCCACGAACCAGTTCCAAATGTAACCAAGATACTCCAATAACCAAACTTAATGAGGAACAAGGAGAAACAAGACATGAACAACCATACAAGACAATGAAACCTAGATCTAGAACATCAAATGGGTCGGGTCTAAACCAGAGTTGCCATAAAAATTAATTTGATCTGATCAAGTGGCTATCAATATCCGATTCCGATCATTGATGTGGCTCTTTAGTAAGCCTTCAGACTGGAGAGAAGCCTAAGCCATATATGTACTATTGGCAATGGTGCACGCAAGGTGCACGAGCCTTGCCCATTACAAAGTTTATAAATTTTCTAAGTTATTTGAAAGATTTGAAATGAGTGAGATAATCAATCCCCCCTGTTTTCTTTGAAAATGTTAAAAATAGTTTTTAGGATTGTTATTAGTGTAAAAAAAAAAAGCATAAAAAGTGTATTAAAATGTTTGAAAAATATATAAAAGTATTTTGAGAAATATGAAATGTATATTAAAACCCTGGATTTGTCTAATGAGTCTTTTTTTTTTTTTTTTGATGGAAACAAGAAAAAAAAATTAACTTGTTTTTTTTATTCTTTTGTCATTTGCTTTTCTCTTCTTTCGTTATTTCAATTTGAAACGAATAATAAGGTTTTACATTAATAGCAAAAGAACAAAAATAAATAAATTTAACAGGATAATGAACGAAAGAAACCAATTTAAAATCATTGTGGATGATTATTGCAATAAAAAAAAAATTATTTTTCAAATAACTTTTTGTCTTTTAGTAAAGGCAGGCTGGTTACATGTGCACCATGCATATATCATCAAGAAATCATGAAAACACATGTATAAACGCTTTCTTTTTTCTTATTTTTTGTATTTTTTTTATATTTTGATTTATTTATTTTGTGAATCTGTATTGCAATATAATTTCCTATTGCAGATTAAAAGCTTTGATCATGGAGGGACTAGGGTGCTAAAGGAGAAAAACAACCCTTTTTCCAATTGACGTGAAAGGGAAAGAACTAAAAGGTTTTGTTAGCAATTTTGGAGGGATTGGTGTTTTTCTTCCCCAAACTAGTGTTGAACAATCAAAACTAATCAAAGGGACCGGTCTTTTTCTTCAATCCTTCGTTGGAAATGCACCGCCTATCATTCGCAAAAAGAAAAAAAGTAAGTTATAAATCTATAAACAACAGGAGCTTGAAAAAATTAATTCACCGTGGCTTTAATCTAGAAAAAAAATTCAATTAGTCTGCCACATGCACAAAGTGTACAAAAATTAATGTGTAACCCAATGCATCACACTAGAATGAATGTAGAGTTGCACATTAATTTTTCTGTATACTTTTTCTTTGTACTTTTATGTGCATATGGTGTTATTGTTCTTAATTGAGTCGTCTTCCATATATTAAAATTATTATCCTCCACAACACAACTGATTTTGCATTTAATAATTTGACTTTTTGACAAGTGAGAATCATACGTGATTTAAGATATTGGCAAAATGTTATTGGTTCTTATGTCTTGTGAGTTTTCATTGCAATACTTTGCATTTAATAAGATATATTTTTTTTTTTTATAAAGATTTTGTTCCTATCATCTGATTGAATTTAAAGTCTCTTAACATTAGGACATAATTAAATTGAGAAGAAAAATATCTCATTGACACTTTTTGAGAATGGTGAATACATTTTTGAATTATACTTCGTTAGTACATTGCCATATCTTTGTTTCAATGGAATAGGTTTATCTTTGTTTGGTAAACTTGTTGGACTTCTAGTTTTGTATTGTTAGATTATTATTGTCTAGTATGACGTAATTATTTTTATATTTGTAATTAATCTCTTGTCCATTGAGGGAAAAAATACATAACTTCTATATATAGGTGATAAAATATAAGTTTCAATGTGTGCATGGTACTAACAAATTTGAAATAAGGATAATTTTCTAAGTATTTTTTCATAAAGTTGACCAATAAAGTCATTTTTCACTAACTCCATTAAAGTCCTCTTTCACTAACTCTATTCTACATGCTAAACATTGTGCGTTGTTATTAAGGAGCAATTTTAAAAAATTATATAATTTCTAAAATCAATCAAAATATGTTTTGATTTGAAAGAAACTTAAAACATAAAATTTTAATGTTTTTCATTGCCATTTCATTCAAATAATTTGATTTATTATTATTATTATTATTTTTTTTTTTACTTTTTTGCATTTTTCTAAAATTGGCGTCCAAATAATGTAGATGGTAATTAGGGCACATCCTCAATTTACCTCTTTTGCGGATGATCCTTATTAAAGTTAATCTTTACTTTTCTACATATTACACCAACTATGTCCTATTGATTTTGGTCTTGTTAATGGCATAACAATTTTGTAACAATTTCACATTTTGTGATTTTAAATGACAACAAGTGTTTTTTTTTTTTTTTGTGGTAATATCTTACCTTTTCTTTTATAGGTGGAAAGAATAAGCAAGAGATTGAAAATAAGTTTATAACAACGGAGGAAATTCCAAGAAGGACAGAGTTGCCTCAACTTTTGACCGAAATGTGTTTGCCACAAGAGTTGACTTATTAAGTTTCTTTCTGTAGCAAGGAGCTTCTATGTATTGGAGAATAATAAAAGAATAAAATGCAATAAATGACTTTGAATAAGCCTTTTTTTTATTTTTTATTCAAATGAAATAGGGTAAACACGGGAAAGGGGTGCCTGCTGTACAGCAGGTACTGCTGTGCGGTAAAACGGTATAATTTTGTGCGTTTTGTTTTTTTTTTTCAACATAATGTTTCTTTGTTTTGTTTTTTTGTTGGTGTGTGCTGCTATTGGTTACTTTCTGGTTTGCGCACACCTGTCAACATTACATTACTTTAAGAAAAATTAATAAAAATAATAAGGGAAAATTATTAAAAAAAAATATTCTCAAAATTTGGTTTTTGTAACAAAATAAATAATGAGTTTTTAATTTTATTAATTTAAACTTTAATTTTTTATTTGTTTTTAATTTAAACTATTGACTTATTTCCGTTAGGTAAATTGATAGAAAATGATATTTTAAATATTTTATGTATATCTATATTGAGTTTAATGACTAAAAAAAAATTGTGAGTTTTACCTAACAAAAATAGATGAATTGTTGAGATTAAAAACAAATCAAAATTTTAAAGTTTAAATTGATAAAATTAAAAATTCATAATTTATTTTATCACAAGGATCACTATCTGAATTTTATTTTTATTTTTTGTAATTTCTTCAAATAATAATAATAATAACAACAACAATAACAATATTATACTCATTCAGACAAATCAATAAATAAAAAAAAAATCATAAAATTCTTAAAAAATTACTGTTAAATTTACTTGCAACCAGGGGCGGAGGCAGCATGTGACCAGGGGGGTCACGTGCCCCCCCTGGATTTTGGATTTTTTTTTTTTTTTGCAAACATAAAAAAAATTAAATAAAAAATCACAAAAATATTATTAGAGTGAAATGTTAATGACATTTTAAAAATTATGAAAACAATAATGGTTGTTTTGATTGAAAATGAAGAGATTATTATAAATAAACCATATTAGCTATGAAAATTTTTGAATGTAACGACGATGTCATTATTAGTGATATGCAAGTATAAGTAATCTCACTATAAAGATATGAAATTTATTAGATTGTTAGTTACATTTGACATGTGAGGTTTACTATTTATGCGTTTATTTACCATTAGTGGGTGATGTTACATATCAGTGATGACGTGGTATTACCATTATATTGAATTTTTAATCAAATTTTGTATCAAAAAATAATTTATCATTATATAATTTATTTTAAGGCTTATATCCATATTTTTTTTTGTATTGTCCATGATACACTAGTTACAAATAATATTTTTTTTCTTGATGTTTCCTGAAATCAATCGTAAAAAATTTACGTGAAAATTTTTTGTAAAAATTATAATAATTAGTAAGTGCCCCCTCTAAATTAATTTTCTGGCTCCGCCACTGCTTGCAACAATGTGTATTATTACATATTATTTATTGATTTGTTGAAAAATCAACCAATATACTCTGATAAATATCAATGTCAAATAAAATATAACTAGTCTCATTTAATTTTTAAAAACATTAAAAATGTAATACTCAATAAATAATAAATTTCAATTCATGTGAATTTTCAGAAATAAAATAAAAAATATGCAAGTAGATATTTCTCCTTATTACAATAAATGTCTATAAAGATTTGTAAAATTTTATTTTGTTTTGTTTTAAACCAAAAAGAAAAAAGAAAAATGGAAGAAGAAGAAACTGTGTCGTTTGGCACGCACAGCACACCCTGCTGTGCTTAGAGCACAGCAGGTACCTCTTGTCCGGTAAACACTCTGTACTTCTTGGTATAATGGAGTTATATTAGACTCTTTCATTATCAAAATTGAGAACCTTCCTAGTCGATATTTGAGCCTTAGTTGAGGTGTTATGATAATGGTTGGGCGAGACTAGATTAAAAACTCTAAATTCAAATAGTTGTTCTTGAGTAGTCTTCTCTTTTATCATTTCTCTCTCCACACTTTGAATCTTGATATCAAACTAGAACCATTGGAAAGCTTATTTCCGGGGCTTCAATTTGGATACAAGAATGTCCCTAAACAAAGTCTGGACGAGAGAGTTATGCCCAATTGAAATTTGTGAATCTGTACTATGTGCATAGTTCGCTCGAGTGCAAGTTTCATTGCTCGAGCGGTCCATAGACACTTCCAATTTTGTTTTTCAAAATTGTCTCAAATACTGCAAGCCTTGATTCACCGCTCCAGTGCACTTTTGATTTTGACCACTTGAGCGGTCTATTCGAGTCAGTTTATATATTAAAAGATTTCATTTATTGCTCAAGCGCAGATTTGACTGCTCAAACGATCTGTTCTAGATAAGATCTTTAGAAGTCACTTTTTGGGTCAAATTTCTTTACTTTTCACTATTTCTTCTTTATCTTTCCTCCATTTTCAAGCTTCAAGCTCTTATACCTTGGATTTCATCTCTTTAGAGTGAGAATATCATCCTAATCTCATATACCAAAACGTAAAGTGCAACGAGAGCTTCTTTTCAATCAATGCGGATCGTGTTTTCATCGAAGTTGGATTTTCGGGCTTCTTTTTTTCTTGCTTGAGTTAGGGATTTCTTTGCTTATTTTCAATACCTTGTTATAGATAGACATATGGTAGTTTTTATCGCATTAAAAGCATGTTTCGTTATGGGATTTTGGAAAGGCATGAAAGGGGTTTAGGGTTTTGAATTTTTATAGTTAAATAATCTTGTTTTGGGTTGATTTGGTAAATTAGAAGGTAGTTAATCACATTTACGTTGCTAGTGGTGAAAAACCCTAATTTGTATTAAGAGTTTGATAGAACAAAAAAAAATTAAAGTTGAGTAATTGTTGGGCTATGTGTTTATATTAATGAATTAGAGTTTGGGTTGCTAAAAAGAAGTCAATCGGGTCTTGTGTGATGGTTTGGTTAATGTTATGTTGTGTTGGGTTGTGATTGTGTATCCACCAATTGGGATTTTGACAATTAAAAAGGAGTTTCAACTAATGGTTAGAGATTTGGGAGAACGAGTTTGTTTTGAAAACGATATGACGTTTGTAATTCTTTTGTGAAATGAAATGGAAAATGAAAAGAAAAAAAAAGAAAAAGAAAAAGGAAAGTGAGTAGAGAAAACAGTAGTTTTGAAATGATTTCATTAAAAATGTTAATGACTTGAAACGGTGGAATCAGTTGTAGATTTGAGTTACGAGAGTTGTGTATTTAATTGTTAGAGGTTTTGTTCTTAGTCATCGGTGGAGAATGACATTGTTGTTGTTGATGAATAGAATACATGTATGTGTTATAACTGTAGATTATTAATGTAATCTGGAATGTTGTGATATGGATTGGGGGTTTGTTTCCCGCTAGATGAGGTTGGTAAAGTGTGGCGCCTTGACAGATGGTTCCTCTCTCTTTCGGTTTGTGCCCGGTAAAGTGTGAATTAAGGTCCGTTACCCTCTGGTGGGATCGGTAAAGCATGGCGCCTTGAGACAGGTTCATCTTCCTTTCGAGTGAGGCAGGTAATGTATGGTGTGTTATATGGGTTGTTTCATTAGCCATCCGTGATTTAGGCCAATAAAAATAAAAATATGTGTTGTTTCGTTATTTACATTTAGGTGTAAACGTATATATATATATATATTGTTGTGGGTGATCCTTTGCCCTTTCAGATGGTATGCCCTTTTTACTTTCCCAACTAGCCTTCTGCAATTATCAAATTCAAAAACTTTTTGTTATTATTCAAGATTATACGATGTTAGTTTGTTAGTAAAGTTAGATTACAAATTCAAATATAAACTATTTGTTACTACTAATTTGTAGCTGCATAGCCATATAGAGGTAAGGGTGCAACTTGGATGTGTTTAGGCGGGTTGAGAAATTGTCCAAGCTTAACCCAAGTTATGTTGAGAGACGCTTAGCCCTGCCCAAGGCTAGATTATAATCCAAGGTTGTCTATTCCAACCCAAATTATAATCCGATTTTGTATTGTTACTTGTATATATAATATATATTCAATATGATCTAAATTAATTTAATATCATCTAATAACTAATAATTTATATGTATATTCAATATTTTTTTATATATATTTATATATATAATTTAGGTTTCGAGTTGCTCGGATTGTTTGATATCTTTACCCAAATTTATTTAAATTTAATTCAGACTTCTAAATTTTTATTCAAGCCCATACTAAATTTAAAAATACTTTGTCCAAACCCTAAAAAATTTCAAATTAAATAAAACCCGCCTAAGTTGGACCTCTATATAGAGGTGCATACTTTCCAGTATACATCAATGTCATCTAAACACAAAACCCTAGTCTAATCTAATTTTCTTAAAAGGCCGAGATTAGAAAATAAAATAAAAAATTAATGGGCATTTGTGTAACTTCACCTAACTATTTTGAACAGAGAAAAAATTGGGAATGTGACTGAAAAATACTATTTAGTGGGTGAGTGGTGGCAGTAACCGCCTTAACCGCCACCACAACAACACATAAGCGAGAGAGAGGGGTTGCAAACAGAATCTAAGTGAAGAAATCTGAAACATTTGGGTGAAACTAGAATTTACAAGTGAACTTTTTTGGGGTTTTTGAACTTGAATTTGAATACTGAATTGTTGATTAGTAGTAGAATTAATTAGTGGGTGTATGTGTGTGTGTGAAGTAGATGAAAGATCAATGAATGGGTCGTCGTAATCGAGATGGTGAAGAAGTTTCAGTAATGGGGGTTGAAGAGATAAGGAAGGGACCATGGAAGGAAGAAGAAGATGAAGTGTTGATAAAGCATGTGAACAAGTATGGCCCAAGAGATTGGAGCTCCATTCGATCCAAAGGTCTCTTAAACCGCACTGGCAAGTCTTGTCGCCTTCGTTGGGTTAACAAACTCAGACCCAACTTGAAGAAGTATGCTTTCTCTCTCCTCTCCCTCTCTCCCTATATGTATATAGATTTATGTAGATGTATGTGTCATTTGAACAAGATTTTTGTAATGGGTTTCTCTTCAATTGATTGCTTCCATTTTATTGTTTTCTTTCTCTTTCTCTCCTATATATACATGTATATATTTACTTTACTTTCTTTTCTTTCTCTTCAATAAGTTTCTCTTCAATAGATTTTTGTTTTCTTTCCATTTTATTGTTTTCTTTCTTTTCTTTCTCTTTCTCTATATATACATGTATATATTTACTTTACTTGCATGTGTGTATATATTTTTTAGGTGTATATGTCATATGAAGAAGGGGAAGATATTTGTAATATGGGTTTCTCATCAATTGGTCTATATTCATCTTTCTCTCTCTGGAGAACATATGTGTGTGTGTGAGTATGGTGTGAATGTAATAATGCGTATATATATTCAATTCCATGGATTAGTCCATGGATTTTTCTTTTCACTGATGTTTTCTCTGTTTCCTTTCACAAATAATATTTCTTTTTTCTCTTTCACCATAAAAGGATTTTCTCCATCTGAAATCTCTGTTCTTTTTTGGAGAATATCAACAAAATAAATAAATAAGTAATTTCAAAGTGATGAAAGCACATGTGATCTATTTATTAAATTGTGCAAGTCTTGTATCTCCATCATTTAAAAAATTATATTTTTTCTACTCCACTTTTTTGAAATTTTTTTTTTTTTCCCATTGCATTCTTAAATTAGTTATGCTACGAATAAAGAAATCAGTATATATGAATGAATAAGATTTTTGAGGAATAACAGGTCACTGTTAAATGGGGACAAAATTACACAAGGGTAAAAACTTTCACCCTTGCCTTTTGGTCTTCTATGTTAAAAGTAATATTTTTCCCAAGTTTTTATAGGGTTTGTTAATGAGGTTTATCCATTCATATACATTATATGCCCAATTATGTGACTAACTTTGTTGTTTATGTACTTGTTTTTCCTAACTTTGAAACGCAAATCTCAAGGTTTAATTGTGTAACTGTGAATGCATTAGGTACAAGGAACAAAGATTTTGAGTACAGAGAATCTCGTGCTTTATTTATGTAATAATTGTAGATGTTATATTTGATGAATATATGTATGTATTTTATGATGTTTCTTACTCTCTTTTATTTCTCAAAAAAAGTGGGGTGAAGTTTTCAGCAGAGGAGGAGAGGACAGTGCTAGAATTGCAGGCACAGTTTGGGAACAAATGGGCAAAAATTGCAACCTATTTGCCAGGGAGGACTGACAATGATGTCAAGAATTTTTGGAGTAGCAGGCAAAAGAGATTGGCTAGGCTTCTACAAACAACACCACCACTATCCAAATCAGAGAACGGTAGGAGGAAAGTTGCTGTTCTTCATGTTGTTCCAACTGATACCGAGGTAAGAAATTTGAAATTTGATATACACATATTCAAAAGCACACCTATGGGTCCTATGCCAAAAAAGAAAAAGAAGAAGAAGAAGAAGAAGAAAAACACTTGGTTCTGAAATAACTTTTGGTAGTGATTTAATTTGATTTTTTTAATCATATAAATTGATTTGGGTTTGGAGATATGGTATTGTACATGTTAATCAACTAGGGCAGTGTTCCTTCTTAGGAACATGGCAAATTAACAATTGACTCTCTCTCTCTCACTCACACACACATACACACACAATTGTCTGTTTTATTTTATGGGTCTTACAATTGGGGACCAAGTGCTTTAAATAAAGGTGGCTGATTTACTAGTCCAGGTAATTGCACAGTTCTCATTTGACTAGACACATGTCTCACTTACACTATTAATTTGTAATTATTTCTAGACTTGGCATTTTACATGTTAATCATTCAAAGAAAATGGCAAAATAACACTTAATAAACTCTTTTTTCTCCTATTCCCTGTTTTAAAGCTCCCATGGGTAATCCAATCTGAGACTTTGCTTAAAATAATGGTGGGATGTGCTAGCTTTATTTTGGAATTACACTAATGCTAAGAACACATAATTAAAATATAGAATGGGTCACAAAAAGCGTAATTATAGGTTGAGATCTATTCTTATTGTAGACCCCTCCATAACTTGGTTTATCCCAAACCTTCGATTCACTTTCTGTAAACCATTTTGTGATCTATTCTGTGTTCCTAGCATTGTTATGTAAACTTTGATATTTAAGCAATTTGATTGAATTTCCATGTTGGTGCATAGATCTTATTTTAGTTCCATCTCTAACCCTTTTAAATTCCGGTGATAAATAACAGAACTCTCTCGGCAGATACCCATTAATTTTATCCTATGTTTATCAGCTTGTGTTCAAAATCAAGTTAGCACCATAATGGGCTGATATACGAAAAAGTTTTACTACAACCTTTTCCTGATTAATTGACCTCTTTGTAGAATAAGTAATGTTATACATAAACAGATTTCTCACTAGACTTTTCAATAGGTACAAAGGTAGTAAGAAAATCTTATAAGATATTCCATATATGTATAACATTTTCTTTGTAGAATATGTATAGATTCAGTGACCAAAAAGTTTACTGGAAATAGCATTTTCTAGCAAAGATTATCTTGTATTGCAATATTGAACTAACAGGAATTGCAAGAGAGAGGCTAATGAGGAAGCTTCAAGAAAGTGAATTAATAGGGATCAAAATATTGAGAGAGAGAGAGAGGCAGGCTAAAAATTATGATGGTGGTTGTTGTATTATTTAGTACAATCTCATGCAGATTCGTCTGTTACTTTGAATATTTGCATTTTGTTTTAGAAACCTCGGGTTTCCAATTTTTTAGGCACCCAAGTTCAGCTATTCATCAATGGAGGAAGAAACGTCGTCAAAGTCCCGATCATGCTGCTCACCCTTGATCAACAACTCGCATACGATCAAGATGGTACCACTACCCGATCTTTTAAATCCCAACTTGCTCAACTGCGAACAAAACCTTCTTCAACTCAAGTTCAACCTTGTTGATCAGAAGAATCGAATCAACGAGTCACAACCAGAAGTCCCATTCCCTATAATTCCAGAACTCCAACCGGATGATCCACTCGGGTTGGGAAGCCTAGAACTCGTGGACCCCACCTTTCTGGATGTGTTTGGGAATGTCGATGCGTCTGACATAGGTGACATGGCACAGCTTCCTCTCATGTTGCCATGTGGTGGAAGGGGAGAAAATGAAAACCCTGCGACCCCGGATAGCTTCTTCAATGACTTCCCAGCAGATATATTTGATCATATGGAGCCACTGCCTAGCCCATCAGAGTGGTGATGTGTTTTGTGGATCACAAAGGTTGTTTCAACTATTCTGTTCTTAGCTACTAATTAGACAAATTGTTATTGTTTTTAAGACTTTTTTGGATCTAAAGTTGATTGTATGCCTATTCTATCTCTGATAAACTATAGTGTAAGATTGTTGCCTCATGGATTGGCATATGAAAAAGTTCACTGTAAATTTCAACCATGACATTCTCATATCAACAAATTGGTCACAAAGCATTCCATTACCAATCAAAATCATCTATATCAATGTATGATTTAACTTATATTTTTCTACTTATTACTCGGCTTTATAAATTTGAGCATTTGTCTTCTTTTCTGTACATGAATTTTAGTTGTCATTGTGGGAGTGATATCCTCACTACTCGTTCTTATATTTGCATGGTACGTCTTAATAATAAAAATTAGTGAAAAATAATGGGAAAAAAAAAGAAAGAAATGAGATTATTTCTATTGCCACCGATGATTGGGAGAGTTAAATGTATCTTAGTTTAAAGAAGATCAAAACAAATTATAGCATAATATGATAATGGCTCTCCTCTTATCAGAAGAGCTTCAAAATTCAAACTCATAACATTTAGTCTTTTAAATTTTTGATATATATATATACATATATATATTTTGTATGGACTGTTATTTGGAAGAAAGAATAAATCCAAATATATGCCCATATATTAAATGCAAAATTACAAAAATAACTATAAAAAATATTTGCATAATTTCTCACAAAATTTCATTATATTAGATACAAGGTAAATTACACTGACCTTCGCTCATGTTTATAAATTATAACAATAGTGGATAACTCCCTCAAGTTTTTGAAATGACAGTTACCTCCTCTTTGCTTTGTAGTAGTATTTCAGTTATCTACCCTGCTACTTTTCTGTCAATAAAATAAAAAAAAAAATTAGAATCATTACTTGGGATACTTACATGTAGGTCCTAATAAGTGGACATATTATCTAATAGGACCTATGAAAAAAATTTGTCATAAAAAAAGTCATCAATTGTAAGTTTTAGCGACAATTTATAAAAATCATGATAAAAAAAAGTCACTAATTGTAAATTTTTAACGACATATATAAAAAATTGTCACAAAAAATTTATTTTTAGCCACAATTTTACCAAGACTTATTTTCAATAGGACTTGGTGGAAATTAATTTCAACTATTAGGACCTATTGGTAGTTTACCCTTATTACTTCATAATTTTTAGGATAAATTACACCAACCTCCCCTGAGGCTTAAAACATTGCAGATATCTTCCTCAAATTCTTAAAAGGGCAGATAACATCAGTGGTCCTTATATTTTGTCTCTTGTGTTATTTTAGTATTCACACTTTCAATTGACACAATTTTGACCATTTATTTTAAATTTTGTGTTAATTTAGTCTAATTGATAATGCCATTAATATTTTTGACTGAAAATAATTACTAAATTGGTTGAGATTAACTCACTAAGGTTAGTAAATTTAAAATTTTACTCTAAAAAATATAACACATGCCACTTATATGTATATTTTTTTTTATAAAAAATGCTAAGAGTTGTAATTAATTAGATCAAATTGAAACAAAATCATAAATTCAAGATTAAAATCGAGTCAATTAAAATTATAGAGACCAAAATAATACAAAAACCAAAGTACAAGAATTACTATCGCAATTTGCCCTTCTTAAAATAACAATCACCTCCCCTAAGCTGTCCTATATTAAGATGGTGTTTGTTTTTTAGTTGATTTTACCATTTTACCTTAGTTGATTTTTAAAATCACTAAACTAATATTTTGATGTACAAATGAGCTAATGACTTCGAAAATAATTATATTATCAAAATTTGCAAAGGCTACCCTTAATTGGTTTACTATGTGATTCACATATTGAATATATAAATTTTGAAAAACAGTAAAGAAAAGACCGGTTACTTTTTCACTTTTTAAAGAAAAATACTAAATAAATTGTGTTCATTAAAAAAAAATAAAATCAATTTTTGTTGTTCTTAGAAAATAGAAAATAATAATAATAAAACAAGTTTGATTTTTTTCAAAAATACTAGCATCATTAATTTTGGAATGTAGTTAGAGGACTTATATTTTTTAGTATTGTAAACTTGATATCTATTTATTAAAATGGATGAAGGGTAAAGTGAGAATTTTAAAAGAGATCATCAATTCCAATTCTTTTTGTTGATAGAAAAGTAGCATGGGGAGGTAACTAAAATACTGTTGCAAACCACAAAGGAGGTAATTGTTATTTCAAAAACTTGAGGGGCGGTATCTATAATTAATATAAACTTGAGGGAGGTTAGTGTGATTTACCCTAAATACAAAGATATTTAGTAGGTATTTGGCAAGCACTAAAAAAATGCACCTTTTTTTTTTTTTTTGTATATATACACTTATTTAGGTTACATCAATCAATATCTATCAACATCTTCTCTCCAACTTTCTACCAACTTTCTCTACTTTTCTACACACTTTTTATTTTTTATTTTTTAAATGCACTTATTTTAAACATTCCAAACCATCCTTTAGTCTTACATATATTTATTAATATGGACCCAGTGTCTTGTGTGCAATGATAATTTTTTTGATTATATGTAGTATTTTACTCAAAAGAAAAATAATTCAAAAACTATAGTTATGTATTTAAAATTTTACATAAATATGACATAGTCAGAAATTTCATTCAGTAGGTTCATTTAGCAAAACATTATCAATTTCATTATATCATATTTTTAGTTCTATATACAACCAAACAACATTAACATTCACGTAATACTTTACATGAAAATTCGTAAATTTCATATATTTCCAATTATATTGACAAAAGTAATCAAAACTAAGTCAAATTACAAGTACAACAAAATATTGGGATATCCAAAATAGTGAGATTGAGTTTTTTTTATTATTATTTATTTTAGGTTCAATGGATTCAATAGGTAAATAGTTAACAATTTTAGTTAAAACTTATATTTACTCTAATTTTTTTTTTTCAAAAATGCTTCAGGGCTCGAATGTGTTGGCTCGAATGGCCCGAAAGCGTGGGCTCACGCGCCATAACACCCCTATCTTGCTCTCTTTCCTTTCTCAATGTTATACCCAACTCTCTCTCTATAGCTCTGTTCCTCATCGTTTTTCTGAATCATCTCTTCTTCCGATTCATTTCCGAATCACTCGCGCCTATCACCTCTTCTCTCTCAGTGTTATACCCAACTCTCTTTCTATTGCTCTGTTTCTCATTGTTCTTTCGAATCATCTCCTCTTCAGGTTCATTTCCGAATCATTCGAGCCTGTCACCTCCTCTCTCCTCCCAAATGACATCGGAAAGTTGTACTGTGGAAAAGACTGTCAGCGTGCTCGGTGGAGATTCCGAACACTCCTCTCAGAAGTTCACCCTCACACTCAAATCTCAGGTAAACTCTGGATGACAAAACTAGGGGTAGGGTTTTGTATTTTGCCTCAATAATTTCAGTTAACCTGTGTATCACAAAACTAGGTTTCATCACAATTTCAGTTAAACTTTCCCCAATTTCTTTCAACTGCCAAATTGTGTGATCTGTTGTCTGTGGATTGTGGTTGTTCTGAAATCAAACCCTATGTTAAACATCTTCCATTGTTGGCTCTTGCATTCCAATTGTTTGATGAAAGTCCACATAGAAAAAATATGGCTAATTTTATATGCTGAATTCAAATGTGATGTGTGGAATTTTTTTTTTTTGGTTATACTAGAATCAGACTCTTTGTGCTAATATATATGTATTTACAAGGCTTCTGCCTGTGTTCTAGTTTGCAAAAGAAAATTCAATTTTTTTTTTCTTTCAGCTAATAATTTTGTTAATAAATAGTTATTTATTTCACTCATCTATTTACATTTTTATAAATGTCAATGGCAAGATATGCAGAAAATGTTTGTTATTAGATGAATTTGATATGCGGGATATGCAAAAAATGTTTGTTCTTTTCCTTATGCATGAAGAAAATGTATGTTCCATGTGCAGAAAATGTTCTTTGTATGTTCTTGAATTAGATGAATTTGTATGTTCTTTGCCTTATGGTTGAAGAAATGTTTGATTTGCTAGCTTGATATGCAGGATTCAACAAACTGTGGAATTTGATGAATTTCACTTTATGATTTACTCCATGTGCAGTTTATCCTTTGATATATGGAAATAAGCACACAAACCCCTATGGTTTGTGAGTGCTAAACATAGAATTTGAATTTTGAATGTATAAGACACTTGTTCGATGAATATCATAGAGCATTGAAGACATGAAATATGGAAACATGGTTTGAAGATGCATCTGTCTTTAATATTCGAATATTTTGAATTTTGTTTATGCAGATTAAAAATGGCTTTTTCTTCTACTAACAACAGCAACATTAGATTAAAACCAAGAATGTGTGATTGTGGGAAAACAGCTGCAATGTATATTGTACGAACCAGTGAGAATGGAAATCAAGGGCGTCTCTTTTGTTTGCCCATCTAAATATGTAAGTATGTGTTATGAAATTAAACTTGTAGTCTTTCGGAAATTATTTGTGTAAATTAAATAATTGATTGTCATGCATTGTAGAGTAACAAAGAACACTGCAATTACTTCAAGTTTGTGGACGATGATGATGGGAACATTACCTCGACAATCCATTCCAATAGTGGACCTCATAAAGCTATCCAAATAGAAGAATTGAATGATGTCAGGGCAAGGCTTTTTGAGATGGAAAATGAAATACATGACCATGGTAGAAGGCTTTAAAGGATGGACAACAATTTCAAGGCTATGATTTATGTGATTGTAGTTTGTATCGTTTTGTACTTTATTATGTAAGAATTTCAATGCTTAATTGTTAGTTTTTGGGAAATTTGATGAATGTAATTATGAATGTAATGGACATGTTGAATGTTAGGAGTTTAATTGAATGTGATGTTGTAATTTAATTATGGATGTAATGTACTGTTTGAATTAACTCATTTATGGATGTATTGTGGTGCTTGAATTAAGTCATTTAAGAGACTCCAAATCTATTGTGTTCAAAAGTTGGACAAATTTTGAATTACTAAAACAAGCAGCACTACTGCATGGATATAGCAATAGCAGAATGAGACATTCTATATCACAGCCACAACTAAGATACTAGGCAGCATGAGACACAACCACAACTAAGACCCAGAATAGCATGAACCATTCTATATCACAGCATAAACCACACCAGCAGAACAACTACAGCAGCAGCAATATAAATCATAGCAAGCTCAAGCTAAATCAAACTGTGGAAACTGTAGTTCATTCACCATGGGGAGGTTGAACAGATTCAACAAACTGTGGAAAAAAAATCAGCACAAACACAATGGCAAATGAACAACCTAACTGTGAGGGCTCACAAACATCATTCAACATCTTAGTAGAAGTAAAAGCTGAATTTTATAGTTAATTATCAATCTTCCCCATTCAACATCATTCAACATCATTCATAGTTAACCATCAATCAACATCATTCATAGTTAATCATCAATCTGCCCCATTTAATTTTATAGTTAAACATCATTCAACATCATTCATAGTATTCTACAAACAAACTCATCTCAAGAGCATTCCACAAAAAAAGAAAAAAGAAAAAAAAAGACTAAAAGTACAAAAAAAAAATAAAAAAAATACAAAGTACTAATGTGAAACTAAAAAAAAAATGGGACATTTGGATTTGCATCTACATTCAAGTCAACAAAATTTGAAATGATTGTCGAACTTTGACTGCTGATGTTGTTCACCATTTCTGATTGAGTATGAGATGTGCCTCAAATATTGTCCACCGTTTGCATTGGACTAAACCGTGCCTATTTAATAAACAAGTACACTTTACAAATATTGTCCAGAAATAGATATATAAATTAAAACAAGAACAAATATTTTACTTTAGACATTGAACACATACCGATACATACATATTTTGTTGCGTGCCATCCATGCAAGGAAAATAGTAAGGTGCAGTTTGCGTCGCCTTATGATCATAGTAACACAATTTCATTATACATTTCAGACATTAAAATAAAAAACAATCAACAACATAAAAATTCAAATGCATATCGGGTCATGATAAGTATTGTATTGCATATCATCTGTAAAAGGAAAATTTAACTTCCGAGCTAACATTGAGGAACTGTACGTCCCAATAGTAAGACACAGACACATTGGTGAATAATTTATCTTCAAAACATTCAACAAATTCCATATGACACAGAAGAAAAGGACTTACTTGTGCTTTCGGAGGCCTTTTACTCTTTTCCTTCAACCGATTCACTATTTCATCCACTTTGCTAACCTTTCGTTTCGTTTATGGACGGACTTTTCGGTGAGCAACCGTAGGACTAAGCATCTTGCGAGACATGCTTGCTTTTGTAGTACTACGAGCATACGGACTTTTCGATGAACTATGAGAAGGTGCTGCATTACTAGTAGAAGGTGGCACATGACTCGCACTACCTGATTGATCTTTTCTCACTCTATTCTTTCTTTCTATCAACCCAAGATCAAGCACTTCGTGTTTACCATTGTCATTGGCAACAAGTTCTAGGATTTCATCCAAATCTTGTGGTATTTATCATGCAACTTTGCATTAACAACAGCCTGGCTTTAGTGTATGTGGTTGGAATGCATGTGTAGCATGTTTCGGTATCTTTTCTCCATCTTGATACAATGTATTTATCTGGAACCTGATATATGCACCACTCAAGTAGCACAATAATTGCATGGGCACACATAATGCCCCTAAACTCAAACCACCGACACATACATTGCATTTCACATTCATTTGCATTAAAGTATACAACAAAATCCACTATCTTCATTTTCTTACCGACAAGAACAGCCTCTTTGACATGATAAGTACAAATTGCTCTCTCCTCTTTCACAAGATTTGCACGACAATACAATAGTCACTTCAATTCTATTTGCACTTTTTTAAATTTTGCATTCGTGTAGGCTGCACGAAATTGCTTCTCAAACTCATATATCGTTAGGCAATCATACAATTTGTTTCGAGATTTAAAGTCTGCTTTCATCTCTTTCTTGACCTTAATTCTCAAGGCATTATCATATTGTTCAACAAATTGCTTTAAAGTTGTCTTTGAGTTCACATATCTATCAAAAAATGCATTCATACTCTCATTTTGTTGTGTAGTTGACATGCTAGCCAAAAAACGTCCTTCACATAGGTAGGAATCCAT
Organism: Camellia granthamiana; assembly: GCA_036172215.1. Taxonomy (NCBI): domain Eukaryota; kingdom Viridiplantae; phylum Streptophyta; class Magnoliopsida; order Ericales; family Theaceae; genus Camellia; species Camellia granthamiana. The sequence continues at coordinate 75,522,723 of CM069904.1, forward strand.
CTATGTCGCTCACTGTATAATACCCTCAACCGCTCATTATCATCCAGATTGAACTTTGCAATCATCGCTTGCCATTCTTCATCAGATTCATCTTTTGTAAAAGAATCATAAACTGCATTTTGCAAAGCAAACTTTATCGATTCATATTGGGCATATCCTCTTAATTTCTCTAGAATTTTCTTCATTATATGCCATAAGCACCAATGATGTCGAGCTTGTGGAAAGACAACTTCAATGGCATTTTGCATAGCTCTACACTGGTCCGTTATTATAGATTTTGGAGGAGCGTCTGACATGCAACTTAACCATTCTTTGAATAGCCACACAAATGTTTCAGTGTTCTCATTAGATAATAGCCCACAACCAAGCAAAATTGACTGCCCATGGTGATTAACTTCTACAAAAAGAGCAAATGACATATCATATTTGTTTGTGAGATAGGTAATGTCAAATGAAACAACATCCCCAAATGCTTTATAAGCTGCTCTACTCCTTGCATCCGCCCAAAACAAGTTTTGCATGCGATCATCTTCATTGAAGTCAATTGCAAAATAGAAGTTCGAATTTTGTTGTTGCATCCTATGAAAATAAAGTGCAATTGATTCGGTATGTCTTACCCCAAGCCTCAATCTTCTCATACTCTCAATGTGATTCCTTGCATCTCGTTCATCAAATATTAATGCCTCATACCCCCCTGTTTCAACAACTATAGAATGAAAATTCCTAACCACTCCTATCCTTGCTTCATCGTTTATTTCTAGTTTTCTCTTCATAGGAGTAAGAATTCTTTTATTCATTGCAAAATATATGCCGTGAGTCACTAGGAATCAAGTCATGTGTATGTTTAAGCACAACGGTGGTTAACTTAAATCTTCTATCCTTTTGTAGAGTCGCTCTAACCTTTACTTTACATTCAATGAATGATGACAAAGATGGTTCGAGAGGGTGTACTTCTGATCGTTTTGTTCTCTTGCGTGCCCGAGTACATTCAATTTCAAAGTATTTTACTTCCCTATCTTGTCCAATATTTTGTGTTCTATAAGCTACAGCAAATCCGAGGTGTTTCACATATTTTGCATAAAACGAATATACTTCTTGCTTTGAGTTAAAACACATTCCCTTCTTAGGTTGTTCAACTTTACCAATCTCATTTAATGATGGATTGTTCTATGCTTCTTTAACTTCCTCAGTCCCATTCAATGAAGGATTGTTTGAATCAATGTCCATTGAAGCATGTAGCTTGAAACCAAAATTCAAATAACATAGCCACTAACCACACAGGAAATAAAGTGTAAGTGCATGTAGTGAGATGATAATCTAATGCAAATCACATGCAACTTGGGTGATTTTTCATACACAACATTTCAATTTTCCTAAGGTTCTCCAACATAACATAAAATCAGTAAGGTAAGGTAAGGTTCTTTTAATTTTTCTAACAGATCATAAAATCAGAACAAAACTGTGCTTATTTCAGTAAAGGTTTGCCTATAAAATTAGAACAAAACTATGCTCATAAAATCAATGCTTACGGTTCTCCACATCATGTGCTTTCAGTGAAGGTTTGCCCATAAAATCAGAACAGAATTGTACTCTGAGATGAAACTGATAGGCAAACCTTCAATCACAATGGTTGTCTTTTCTCTTCAATTAAATTACATAATTAAATTTCATTTTATGGACATGTTAAATGCTTATGGTTCTCCATCCATAATTTAATTAATTGAAGGTTTGCCCATCAGTTTCATCGCAAGAACAATGGTTGTCTTTTCTCTTCAATTTATAACATAAAATAATAATAATTTCCCTATGGGGACTTTCATCAAACAATTGGTATGCATGACTATAATGGAAGATGTTTAACTGGGCCTCATTCCAAAACAACCAAAAATAATTTTTTTTTTGTAAACATCACACACAAATGCATCTTAGATTAAAAAAAGAAAAAAAAGAAAAAAAGAAGAACAATAAAGGGACATAGAGATAGAGTTCAAAAAACCTATTGAATCATTCTAATCAATAGAGTTCTATATATCAACAAATGTCAAAATCGTCTGCGACACAGAGATAAATAAAGGGAAACATCGACATAAATACAGAACTAACTTACCTAATATTTTACTTGAGGACGTCGGCGAACACCAGGTCGGTGGTCGACAGTGAACACCAGGTCGGTGATCGTCAAGGTCGTCAATAAACGCCGAAATCGGGGGTCGTCTGGTTTCCCTCTCTCTCTTTCTCTCTTATCTCCTCTATTTTCTGTGTTTTATTTTTCATTTTCATTTGTTTGATATCCAAACCAGAACACGTGGGTTCCACGTGCACCACATTTTTGGAGAGAAAACATCTTTTGAGCCATTCGAGCCACTCCGTAGTGGAACTACTTTTTTATTTTTTTTTGAAATTCAATCACATCACTATGATAAACGTGGTTCCCCTTTATTTATGTTTGAGAAAACTATCTAAGACCAAATATTGCCATGTAGGCTAATAAATTGATTCAAAATTAAATGGGGATGACATGCTTTCGACGTCTACTTTAAAGAAATTTTTTTAAAATGAAAATTAAATTAATAAAAATAAATCAAATTTTTTTTTAAAAATTTATTAGGCATTTGACATGTATTAAAAAAAAATATTTTTTACACTTATTTAAATCACATCAATTAATATTTCCTTCTTATTTTCTAAAAATTAAAAACACATTTATTTAAAATATTCCAAACTATCCTTATATTCAAAAAAGAGAATATTTTAAAAATGATACAGTAAAGCGTTTTTTTGAATTTTTGTACAGATAAATTACTAGTTTTTTTAGAAAGCAAAGTATACGTCTCTCACCCTTCGTAGGAAGAGCCAGCCTGTCAATCTGCAAACCGCAATCCACCGTCAGATCTTCCACAACAGACGTCTCAGATTTCACCATGATCTCAGCCCTAAACTAACAGCCCGAGTCTAGCCCATCACCAGCGGGTGATCCAAGGTCATTACTCTCCAATCAAATCGCAACTTCACGTATACGACAAAGGTCGACTTTGAATTCAATCTGACCTCTCTCCAAGTGGGACCCAATAAGATACTGATGTGGACTTAGTTACCTCACCTGCAGGTGCTTCAATCAAGACTCTTGTTCACTAACCTTAAAGGTGCCTCTCTCTCTCCAATAAGATAGCAAACCCCTCTCTCTCTCTCTCTCTCTCTCTCTAAACCCCTCTCGTAAGTATTCGAATCTCCTTTTCAATTCTTTCGATTTAATTTCATTCTCTGCATGTGTACATGTGTGTATCTGAGATTTTGTTTTCATATGATGTGAAAAGGCTGTTGCTTTATAGTGTTTGATGGGTTTCATATGATTTTGTTTTGTTTTCTTGGTGTTCTTTGATTTACTGTTGATGTTTATGCGTTTAGAGTTCTTATTTTTTTAGAAATTCTCTCAAATTTAAAGCCTATCTAGTCTAAGTTTATTTTGTTGTCAATTTGTGAGATGAGTGTTACTTGCTAGTAATAACTCCTTGTCCTGGAATTAGATATGTTTTGTTGGTGGGGAGCATATATGGAAAGGTTGGATGATCTTCTCTAATTGAAGATGCTCATTTAATTGGTGGGTTTTAATTGTGAAGATTAGTTTTTGGTGTGACTCTGCATAAAGTAGTGGATATAGTGTGCATTAAAATGCATTGATAAGTGGGACTTTGTGTGCATTGACAAGTACCCACACAAAGATTCTTCTACCACTCGTTTCGTGTGTGTGCGGGTCTTTATTTTTTGTTAATTTAAGACTAGCAATCCAAGTGTGTTGTATAAATTGCCACAAAAAAGGAAAAAAAATAATGTTGAATTGGATGGGAGGGATGGGATGATTGGAGAGGAGTGAATGTATGCAGCTGTTGGTTTTTGTTTTGGGTTCTGATGTCGATGAATGCATTAAGTCAAAAGGTAGATAGGGCTTGTGGAGTTCTGAACAGAATTTTAGTTTTTGCTAAGGTGATTGATGGGAGTACATCGTTCAAATTTTGTGTGGGGGAAATCTTTCTTATTGTGGATCAGATTTGGTTTTCTTTTGGAAGCTTGGGTGATATTGATATGCCTTGAAGCTGTTTATGTTTCATGAATTAATGGTAAATAGAGTGACATTGTATGTTGTTATTGAAGCTGTTTCTCTCCTTCAGTGTAGTATAATTTCATCGAGCAATATATTACTTTTTGGTTGCATATAATTAGTTAATGGCTTTGAGTTAAAATTAGCAAAAGGAATCTATCTCTTTGGGTGGCTTTATAAACCTATTCAAATCATGTTGCACATAGATATATTCATGTCTTTTGTTGGAAAAGAATGAATCTGTATTTTTTTGGGGTTAACTCAGTCTGTGGTTGCTCAAGAGTGCCTGTACAAATTGTCTTATTGAATGGATTCCATTGTTGGTGGTGATGGTGATTGCAATTGCGGTGTACGTATGTTTGTTTATATATTATTATTTAGTAAATGCCACATTTATATGAGTGCATCTATTTGGAATTATTTTTTAAACAAACCAGTGAAGTAAATCTCAATTTTGTGGACTAGGAGATTCAGGCACAATATTCATGTTCATAGTTATATTCTTAGATTGATAAAAAACTATTGTGTATGAATACTATGTTAAAGATATATATGTATCTTTATATAGATTAAATATATAAACAATGTATAGATTAGATTAATGTATAATGGATAGGTTAGGTGTAGTGCTTGCTGTAGGTGTAGTGCTTGCTTTCGGTTGCTTTTCCTCTCTCAAGCCATGATGATGTTTGTATTCACTCCTATATAACGGAGAACAATACAACATTCAATACATCAATAACATCTATCAATACACAATTTATTCTCTCTCTCTCTTTCTCTATACATTAATTCTAATATGATATCAGAGCTATAAGATTTAGGCCTGTATTTCTTTCTCACCGGCGGGCAGCCGGCTGGCAACTTTGCCTTCGCTGCCCGTTGGAGTTGTCTACACATACCTTCTGTAGTATAACGTCCTCTCTGGGTGGAATGTACTCTACCTTCATATCTACTACCGAAAGCAAGCACTACACCTACAGCAAGCACTACACCTAACCTATCCATTATACATTAATCTAATCTATACATTGTTTATATATTTAATCTATATAAAGATACATATATATCTTTAACAGTCCCCCTCAAACTCAAGGAGGATAGGTGCAAACCAACTTGAGTTTGGAGAGAGTAACAAAACGGAAAAATAAATTGACAAACAAAATAAAATAGGATAGGATAGGAGACATCCTTGAAGAGATAGACCTTCTCGACTGTTCGGAAAAACAAATGTTGGCGGATGCTTTTGCAAATAGTTTTGGGAAGCTGCTCAATGAGTTGCTGCTGGTTCAAGCTCTAAGCCTTGAACCTCAAACACATGTATCCCAATATCTGCTCCTTCATATGGTGTCTTTCCTGGACTTGCATCTGCATCACAGCAGAATTTTAACCAGTCCTTGGCACAAGTCCCGTCAATTGGGCAGCAGCAAATATCACCACCACAGAAGCCACTTCGATCGCCACAAGACTTGCCATCTTCCCTGCAGCTACACCCTCAGACTCCATCGTCTTACTCGCAGACGCAGCCTTCACAGGCATCACTCCAACAACTTGGTCAGCTGCAAATGCCTCAGTCTGGTTGTCAAAACCCCTTCAGTCAGTCGTTGCCATCACAACAGTTGTTTGGTTTGGGTGGGCAGTTAAATGTTTCTCAGCCTCAGGTCCAGCAGAATGCCTCATCTGCACAGCAAGTCCCTATGAATTTTAACCTACAACAACATCACCTGTCTGCCATGGCAAATCAACAGCAACTGCCTGCTGTTCAGTAGCAATTGCTTCAGCCACTCCAACAATCACCTTCTCAGTTTGCTCAGATGCTATCTCAATGGAAACAAACTCTACTCAGTCTATCTCAATGGAAACAAACCCAGGGACAAAGTTTTCACTTTTTGGATAAAGCCACACCATTACACAAAACCAATTTTTTTTTTTATTCATTTTATTATTATTATTAGTATTATTATTATTATCATGTACCCCACTCTCTCTCTCTCTCTCATTTTTTCACTTTCCAACCCACCAGCGCACATGCTTTCCCCATTAATATATTATTATTCTTATTAAACCAAAAAAAAATAAAATAAAATAAAAATACCAAGCACCATTGCAGGTTTTAACAAAACCGTGGGCCAAGAAACCCACGTGAACCACTCTCCTTTTTCCCTCACTCTCTGTGTTTGATTTCAAATATATTATTATTATTTCTTTATTTTTCTTTCACCTTATTTTTAATCTTTTTTCCATTATTATTTCTGCTCCGTATTGTGTCATTCCTGTCATACGGTTTGCACAACAACCTCTTTTTTATTTTTATTTTTGTCGGGGATCAACCCCGATCACTTTTCTCCATCAAAAAAAAAAAAAAAACAACCAACAACAACATCATAACAGCTTTTTTTGTCTCCTTCGGTCTTAGCCCGGCAGCGACGCTTCCATCCCACCTTCATTTGCCACTAGCTTCGTCCCTCGCCTTCGCAGTTCTTGACGATTCTGCTTCGGTCTTGGCCGCGCTTCCAAATGTAATTACACTCCGATGGCCGTCAAATGCAGAGTATGAGGACACTCTGAATCGGGCCTTGGAGGTGGCTTGCCGTTTCAGCTCTTTATTTTCCTTCTTTGGTGAGCTGATCTCTCCTTGAGTATCTTTATACATCCGTTGTAGCAGGGAGAGTTGCGCTGACAGTTGATACACTTCAAACGTCTTGTTCTGCAGTCGCCGGGACAAGTTCGTGACCGCAGTCATCGTCTCCATACATGACTTCAGCGTATACGAGTTCGCCTCAATGTCCAATTGTGTAGCCATTATCTGCTCCACTGTCATTTCTGGATAGCTGAGCACCAGGGACGGCGGAAGGTCGTTTGGTTGAGGTTCAAGGACAACCACCCTGGTTATCTCTCTTGTAGCCTCGTTAAGGTCTGGAAAGAGGGTGAGCAAATCACGGGAAGAAGAGGCCATGTTATGTTAGGGGTCGCAAAAGCTATTAGAGAACGCAGAGCTTTCAATTTGTTTTGCTTTCAACCAGCCTCAGCCTCCGCCTCGATTTAAATAGAGAGCGCAGAGCCGCAGACGACAAACAAAACAGGATCACGTGTATCGCGCGCCGCTCGACGCGACTTTTGATGTATTGGACGCGCCTTTTGAGGGTGCAACTTTTGAGGGCACGGCTTTTGAGGGTGCGATATATCTATATATGTATATCTTTTGAGCAGCCTATATACACAAATATAGTGTCTTTACCAATGGTCCGACACGACCATATAGTATCTTCACCAACGGTCTGACATGACCATACAGTGTCCTCTACAATGGTCTGGCACGACCATACAGTGTCTCCTATCCTATTTTATTTTGTTTGTCAGTTTATTTTTCCGTTTTGTTACTCTCTCCAAACTCAAGTTGGTTTGTACCTATCCTCCTTGAGTTTGAGGGGGGCTGTTAAAGATATATATGTATCTTTATATAGATTAAATATATAAACAATGTATAGATTAGATTAATGTATAATGGATAGGTTAGGTGTAGTGCTTGCTGTAGGTGTAGTGCTTGCTTTCGGTTGCTTTTCCTCTCTCAAGCCATGATGATGTTTGTATTCACTCCTATATAATGGAGAACAATACAACATTCAATACATCAATAATATCTATCAATACACAATTTATTCTCTCTCTCTTTCTCTATACATTAATTCTAATATACTATTCATCTAACTATATGCAGTTTTGAGACCCCATATAAGGGCTTTAAGTCTGAAACTTTTAGGGAAACTTCTGTTAACCGGTGTTTGAGTTTTCTAATGCTCAAATGAATTATTTACTTTGTGTTTATTTGTTTCATGGTATAATTCTTTCTACTTTGCATTGTAGTGGTGCTAATTTGTTCAATTTCTTTGTTGTGGATTGGTAGTTGCTTTGAAGTGCTTCCATCATGTTTGGGCGCGCTCCAAAGAGGAGTGATAACAACAAATACTATGAGATTCTAGGTGTTTCAAAAAGTGCAAGTCAAGATGAGCTCAAGAAGGCATATAGAAAGTCTGCCATAAAAAACCATCCAGACAAAGGTGGCGATCCCGAGAAGGTGAACCTATAAACCCCTATTCTGTTGCTCATGTGCATATTTGACCTGTTGGAAAATTTTGTATGCCATGCTCAGATTACTTTTGATATTAAAGTCTATTATGTTGAAAAAAATAAATAAAAAAGCAAGCACAAAATTAAGATAGTTTGTGACAACATACACAGCCATATCTTGATTAGTACTCGAATTAGATTTCTTTGAACTTCTAGTCTTATTGTAACACTTTTGTTTGTTGTTATTATGAACCAGTTCAAGGAGCTGGCTCAAGCTTATGAAGTTCTTAGCGATCCAGAGAAAAGAGAAATTTATGATCAATATGGTGAAGATGCCCTTAAAGAGGGAATGGGAGGGGCTGGTGCTTCCCATAATCCATTTGATATATTTGAACAATTTTTTGGTGGAGCTTCTTTTGGTGGTGCGAGGCTGCTTAATTAAAATTTATTTTTGTCATTGTTATCTTGGTTGTCCGTTCTTTTAACAACTTGGGCAGATAATTTACCATTTTACAATGATCTCAAAATTTGTAGGTGGTGGTAGTTCAAGAGGTAGAAAGCAGCAAGGTGAAGATGTAGTTCATACTCTGAAGGTTTCTTTGGAGGACTTGTACAATGGCACAACTAAGAAGATCTCTCTTTCGAGGAATATCTTGTGCCTAAAATGTAAAGGGTATGTCTTCTGTCTAAGTTGATTATTCTATTTTGTTGTACTGTTGCTTAGGTTTGTTTGGTCTTTTATCGAAGCTTGTTGTTTAGATTGATATTTATGTGAGGTAGTCTTCATGTGGATTCATCTGTGAGTGTATGGATGAAGTTGGCTGCTGAATTCACATTTTTACCTCAATAGTAGATTGCCGATGTCTGGTCTGATGTTTTTCTTCTGGGACTACAAACTTTGGCCCAATTCAATAAATAGACCTTTTCCTCCTAGTCCCACCTTATAGGTCCTGTTTGTACTTGTATGAAGTATTTATTTGACTGATTGTCAAAATTTTTCTTTCTTGTTTTTCATTTATTTTCTCTTTTAGTTCTTACTTTCTGGGAAATTGTGCTAGAAAAAATTGGAAAGTGCCTATAGATTGTAATTTGAGTCAAGAAATCCTTGAAAAAATCTATTAAGGCATACTATTTTTTAGGTTATTTTGTAGAAATTACTATTGACACGAGTGTTCACGTTTTAAACCCTCCCCCCCAAAAGGAAAAAAAAACAGTTGTTGACTGGCCTACAGTGGTAGCAAATTGGGTGAGTGCATGCAATTTTTACAGGAATGGGCTAGCTTTGGCCTGGTAATGTGTGGTGGGTTGCCTTCGCAAGGTTGATGAAGTTGAGAAGCCTTGCGCAAATGAATTGAGTAGTAAAATGGAAGTCTGAGACATATTGATCATGGACTGGGAATACTAGTGTTACTAGATATGTGCTTTTCTCACATATTTTTGTTATTAGCTTGGGCCACTACTCTAGCTTTTTTTAAATTATATGAATGTTTTGATTTGCGTTTATAATTTCTCAGGAAAGGATCAAAGAGTGGGGCATCTGGAAGCTGTCACGGGTGCCATGGTACTGGAATGAAGATCTCAACACGACAGATTGCACCAGGCATGATCCAACGGATGCAACATGTCTGTCCTGAATGTGGAGGCTCAGGTTCTAAACAATCACATACTTGTTTCACTATTTCCATTTTGGCTCAATATACTATTATATGAACCACACAATACTTGTTTCACTATTACCATTTTGGCTCAATATACTATTCTATGAAGCACACAACTCACTTAATATAAACATTTTTGTCACCATTTTGGTTCCCAAAGAATCCATAACAATATTATATTTTCTTCAAATATTTATCTTGTCTAGCAGTTATTGTTACAAGGACCAAAAAGTAAATCACTGCCAATAATGGCTATCCGCCTCTGTCCACTCTCACCTTTGATTTCCTGCACGCATTAAAGTGCTACTATTCTAGTATATATATATATATATATGTATATATCAGTACTAATATAATAAGGAAACACTAGGGGCAATACAATTTTTGGTGAAGCTTTGTGACATGTTTATTCACTGAGAAAATCCAAACCAAATCGAATATTTCTCTAATTCAGGCTCTTTCTTTTGATTGAGAGGAAGGATAAATAAGTAAACTAACACCTTCCTTAGTTGAATTCAGAAAAAGGATAATTAAGTAAATTAACACATGTTGATCAATTAGCTGAATCTAACCCATGTTCTATATGCAAGAACTCTCTCTAACCTCTCCCTCAATCTTATTCAGTTAAATAATATAACACTTCCTCTAAAAACATTGTTGCACATCCTGAAGTATCCAAGCTGCTTCCTTAAGAATCGGCTTCTCCCTAGGTAATTTGTCCTCAGATTAGATTGGTAGAGCTTGTTTTGCACTCTTTGAATAATTTTTCTGTATGGTTAGTAAGAAAATTGTGGAGTTGAACTTAATTTTTGATACTATTATCAAGTGTGGCTTTGAAGAAAAAGTTGTGTTGTGAGTTTTGCATAAGAAGTGTAGAAGAGAGAAATTGTCATGAGCTCTTGCTTGGCATTATTATTATTTTTGTATCTCATTTTTTTGGTCCTCTCTCTCTAGGTAGTTTTCTATTTTGAGGTGATTTGTTTTTGCTTCCTTGTGCAGTTGTTTTTTTCATATTTCACTTTTCTTCCTTTTGTTCTTTACTTTATGGATGTGTAATTTAGAGTCGATTGGTTGACTACTGGATTGTTAGCGTGGGATATATCAAATTTCATTTTCATAATAATTGATCTCATTATTAATTATTGAAATTCAGATTTGTTGGTGGCTTTGCCTTTTAATCTGTTCAGGATTGTGAATTTCGTTGACTCCTTTAACAAAACGGTTTTATATATCTTGCATGGAGATTGTTTAACTCATTTTGGGTTTGGAAATATGAGTACTTGGAACTTTATCACCACCTAGAACTATGTGTGGTCTACTTAAGAAGAACTGCTGACAAAGGCAAGTTTGACATTACAAAAACATGGTGTAGTTTAGACATTGCTCTTTTCTATGATAGCTCAAATTAGTACCATATGTTTTTTACATGTTTTAGGTTTTGAAGAACAATCTTACAATATTTTGTTTTTGTTTTGTGTTGTTTGTTTTCTTTTGGATTACAACAAATGAATTCTTTATTCTTTATTTATTTATTTCTTGGTGTTGCCCACAGAAATGATGAGATGAAATGGGTGGGGGTTTGGTCATATCCATGCAAAGTTTTGAGTCTTAATTTATTTGTAAAAGATTCTAATGGGCTGTGGATGTAATAATGGGTTTGTGGGTTAATATATGACAGATTGTGTGAAAATTTCCTTACATGTGTTCATAAAATACTTCAAAAAAGTTATCTGTTGCTTTGTATCTCTCAGTTAATTCATGTTGGTAGTTTATGGAGTCCTGCTTTCCATTTCCCCCGTTTTTTCTCGGTTATGAGAATAAGTACAGAGGCATGTTAAAGCCATTATTTTTTTTATTGAATTGAAATTGGTTCATTTCAAATTTGCTATTGCACTTTTTTCTGGGGGGGTTAAAATGGATGTGTTGCACATGGGATGTCGTTTGCTAGTACTATTAATTGAAATGTTGGAATCTGTCATTGCTTCAGGAGAGGTTATCAGTGATAGGGATAGGTGCCCGCAGTGTAAAGGTAACAAGGTTAAGGCGGAAAAGAAAGTGCTGGAGGTGCATGTTGAGAAAGGGATGCAGCATGCCCAGAAGATTTCCTTCAGGGGAGAAGCTGATGAGGCAGTAAGTAAAGTTTGATTGTCACACATAATTGATTTTAGTGTGTTCTCGTCTTTACACTACACGAACTGTTTGGAGTTCTGGACTAATTTGATATGGACTGGAATACAAATACACACCCTTCTATGCTATCCAACATTCCAACTGCTACAGAAAATTTCATGAAATCATTTGCAAATTCTAAAAAGTGGTCTTTTATGCTGGTTTGAGAAACAGTTTTGTGTTCTATTATGTGGCTGAGAAGCATTTTGTAGCTTGAAGCTTCCTGAGTGATGAAATGCTAGTTCAATTCGTTTGACATTGTGTTCTGTTCTTTTGATTATCTTGTTATGGCAAGAAATTTCTGAGCTTCTGTTATCCCTTATGATCAGCCTGATACAATTCCGGGAGACATTGTTTTTGTATTGCATCAAAAGGAGCATCCCAAGTTCAAGCGGAAGTTTGATGATCTCTATGTAGAACACTCGCTCAGTTTAACGGAGGCTCTCTGTGGTTTTCAGTTTGCCCTGACTCATCTTGATGGCAGGCAGCTCCTTATTAAGTCAAATCCCGGCGAGGTCATCAAGCCAGGTAAATAAATACTAGATGGCTTCATGATTTTTTCTTTTCTCTCTCTCTCTCTCTCTCTCTCTCTCTCGGACTTCGTTTGATTAGAAAGAAAAACATGATGGAAAGTGAAAGTGGTAAAAAATGTGAAGTGAAAGAAAAGAAATGGAAAGGAATTTTTTTTTTTTTTTTGGCAAGCATTTTATTAAGATGAAAAAAAACTTTGCAAGTAAAAGAGAGATTTGGAATTATAATTATTACGCAATAAAGAAACAGAGATTTGAAATTATAATTATCACTAATTCTAAGAACACAATAAAAACAGTGTGTATTGACAAGCTGTAATTTATTTTGAATGTGGACCCCACCATACTTTGGGTTTAATCTTAGCCATGCGTTGCTTTTTTTGGATCATTTTGTGTTCCTGGAATTGCCCATTAATTATAAGTAACCCTTGCATGAATAAATTTAAATTTTATTGCTTTTCCTGTGTTTTTTTTTCCCACCACTTTCATGCTAAACAAGAAAAAGATGTTTCATTTTTTACTCTTTCCTTTACTTTCCAGCACTTTTATTCTAATAATCAAACTCAGCCTTGTGGATTGTTCTTCAATGGAAACTGTGACTTCTGTGATTTCATTTCATTTTTATTGTTCCAAATACAGGTCAGTCCAAGGCGATCAATGATGAGGGAATGCCACACCACCAGAGGCCATTCATGAAGGGCCGGCTTTTCATCCACTTCAACGTGGATTTCCCAGAATCCGGATTTCTTTCCCCTGACAAGTGCCAGGATTTAGAGGCAATTCTACCACCGAGGCCAAGCAAGCAGTCGTTGGACATGGAGATGGATGAGTGTGAGGAGACCACTTTGCATGATGTCCACATGGAGGAAGAAATGAGGCGGAAGGAGCAGCATCGACTGCATGAGGCTTATGATGATGAAGACGATGATAATGATGAGCCAACTATGCACCGTATGGCATGTAACCAGCAATAATTATCTCGGCATTTGTGTTTTGCATTAGGGAGGTGTTTCCGGATATGATTATTATTATTATTATTATGATTTTGTTTTTGTTTTTGTTTTTTTGTTGTGAAATTGGATTTTAGGAATCTAGCTACATATTTTGCCTCACTGCAATTCTTGTCTTTATTTTACAGTTGTTACTACCTTTCTACAGCTGTATTGAGATGATATGTTATATTTAATATATGGAATGAATAGAGAGTGCTGGTGTTGGTAGGTTTTCTTGTTTCATAACTCTTTTCCTTTAATATATATATATATATATTAGTGGATCTTGTGAGCTGCAGTAATTTCAAAATTTAGAGGGATGGTCATAAGAGTAGTTGAAGGAAAAGATAATTTTTATTTTTATTTTTTTATTCCATTGTTCTTTTCTATCTTCTCTTGCACAAATCTAATGTTTAAGTGCACTTTTAAGTACCATGTTTTGAGATATATATGGTTAAAAGTGAAAGGATATAGTATCTGTTGGGGAGAAAAGTAATATTGTTTGGGTCTATTAGGGTGCACAAAATAAAATTTGAGAACCAAACTAACCTGACCTCTCTATGTGTTGGGTTGATTCAGGATTTTTTTGGTACAATGGTTTGGTTCTTGGTATTAAAATCATTAATGATTGGGTAGATTCTCGGTTTAACCCATATTTAAATCAAATCAACTTGAAACTCGAATCTATGTATATATTCTATTAAATTTTATTTATATTAATATATTTTCTTGTAATTGAGTGTGTTTGTAAGGGAAAGCCTATAGTACTAAACTATCAGATTCATCTTTCATTTACTTCTTCGACTACCAAACTACAAATCATCTTTCATGTATTTGGTTGTAAGTTGTAACTCATATATAACTAAAATTGACTCATTTTATTCTTTTAAAATAATTGACTCATTTTCTTTTAAAATAATATTTTATTCTTTTTTGTTTTTTGTTTTTGGTTATGTTAAATTATTCAAGGGTAGTTTATTTTAATTAATTTTTGTTGAATGTTCAAGAATCGATCATTTTAGAGTTAATTATACTAAGATTCTCTCAACTAAAAATAAAGCCCAAATAGTACACATTAATGTGTGTTTATTTGCAAATATTAATTTATTCCATCATCTATACACTCTTATATTTTGACATCTTCAACTATGAAAATGTACAACTTTCATACCCTTTAGACCACCTCCTTAGAAGGGGTGTATTTGTATTATTTTTATAGTTGGAAGTCAATATAAACGGATTTATAAATATGGAAGTTAAGTGAAACTCACTAATAGCTGATGCAGTATTAATGTAATTAACTGATTATTCTAATTATTTATTGTTAATTACTTATTGTTTGTCTGTGTGGGAAGACAAGTAGAATGGTTTAAATTGTACTAAATAAAAAATTAAAAATTTTATTCAAAAAATAAAATTTGTTTTTGTAGTTTCGCCATCCCCCAGAAAAAAAGGAAAAGGAATCTACAGATTTTTCTCTCATAGTAACAAAGGTTGATTCATCCTTCTTGTGCATTGCACATGGCTTGTGGTGACTAGTCACTTCATATATTGCCAACTCAATGAGCATTTATTAGTGAACCAAAAGCATTTAGGGTATTTTGGTTTCAAATTCTTATGAGACAAACCATGCAATGTTCACTTCCCCAATGCATGTTCACTTTCACTTTCCCAACAAGTAGTGATCGATCATCATTCAAATCAAATCAAATCAGACAAAACAAAAAGAGTCCTATATTTTGAATGCACTTTCCTTGTCTCAAAATGCACACCACATTTTATGATGGCTAAGCCCGTCAAAGCTTTAATTGATATGGAAAAAATTAGGGATCATGAATTTTTTTTTATGAAAATGATCATGAAAGAATTATGATCCTTAAATTACCTTGATTCGTGTGTGGTGTTTTATTCTAAGTATAATCTAAGAATTACAAAACTTTCATAATTATTTTCATGAAAAATTTTTCGTGATACCTAACATTGCCGGATTGATATTAGTCCATAGTTTCATCATCACCAACTAGAAAGAATTCTAAATAATGAAACGTATGTGGCAGCACTTAAGTAACCACTGTTGTGGATATATTTGGTCGTAATTAAAGATCATGAAATGTGCAAGACAGCTAGGTTGGAGAGGGGGTTCCAACTCCACTTGATAAGCCTATTAAAAGATGTTCGACTATTGAGTCAATGGGTAGTGTTATATGTATCAATTAGTATATTAATATTAGTTATAATATTATTATTGACCTCACTTATTATACAAATTATAAATATTAAAAATATTTTAAACTATGTCACATCATCAATTGATACACTAGTCAGTACATTAATTAGTGAATATAACATTATTATTGAGTCAATTGATGATGCTCACGGGATACAATTTTTGTGTGGCCATCAAAAGTCAATGACACGTGGACCAAATTTATTGGCTAATGCTGATTTCTATGATAAATATAACACTTCTCATTAACTAGAGATTTTTTAAATTTTATTTCCTATAATTTGAACCGCAGCATCCATTTCCAAACAACTCCCTTGTTGTTACTGAACTTAAGATACCAATTAAGAATGTTTGTGATGAATATTTGGTCATATTGGGGGTGGGATAAATTAGAAAGGTTAATTTTGCAACCGTAAGAATGACAATACTAATAAAAGTAAGAAATAATATGATAATTATAGATAAATATTGCTGAATGACGAGAGATAAAAAAGTAAAACTAAGTGTGAAATGTAATATTTTAATATTTTAGTCTTGTTATATTTAAAAACATTCAATTATATTAATTTATACAACGAAATTTAATACATATAATTTAGGCTAGCAAGACATGGAACGCTATGGAAGAAGAAAAAGTCGTCCCCACCTTACTTCTTTATCAAAGCAGGAAAAAACTAGCATAGAGTAGGACCACAATGTGAAGGAAATTGTCGGCTTCCTTGCTTGAGGAAAAGGTTTACAAAAACGGAGACATGCTAGAGTAGAAAAATGCCTTGAAGCTTTAATTGTTGAGCTTTTAAGTAGCTTTAATAAATTGGCAGTGGGTCCTATTTACTGTGATGTAATGTTTTGATCTTGATTTGTTTATTTGTTTGTTTTTCTTCTTCTTACCATGTCATTAGTACTTCATTAGAGTATCAAAATTAATGTTCTAAATCATTACTGTACTAGAATAACGTCTGATCATGTTTCTTGATTAAGTAGAAAAGAGATATATGAAGTCTGTTTTGTTTTCCTGTGCGTCTCCATGATAGGTAAATCTTCATAAAAATGTACAACTTTCGTGTAATTTGTGATTGGATATAACTGTTAAGATTTTTTTATCCCTTTCCCAAATATCATGTCGTAGGAAATGAGATGTTGAGCTCAGTTCTAATGTATAGTAGGCACGAACTTCTAAGTTTTAACTAATCTTGTTACTTCCATTTTACACTATATGTTTATTCCCAAAGTATTTTGCTAATGATGTTAAGATTTGTAAGGTCTGACTTGAACCGATGAACTTGCATGAGAAGCCGTGATTCTTGGGTATACATTGACGTGGTGCCAGTCAGATTTGTTTTCATTTTTGTTTTGAATAATGCCTCGTAGCTCGAATGCTACGAGGCTCGAATGGCTCGAGGGAGGGAAGAGAGGAAGAGAGGGAGAGGGAGAGGGAGAGGAAGAGAGGAAGAGATGGAGAGGGAGAGGCAGAGAGAGAGAGAAGCAGACGGGAAGAGAGAGAGAAGACGCCGATGCCCCAGCTCCGATCGTCGCCCAGCCACCGATCGTCTCGCCTACCGCCGTCGTGCCCTCGCCGCCGTCGTCGCCCAGCTCCAGATCGTCAGATCGTGGCCTACCGCCGTCTCGCCTACCGCCGTCGTGGCCTCCGCCGCCTCCGCTTCCTCCTCCCTGTATTAGGGCCCCCTCCCCCTCCCCCTCCCCCTCTCCCTCCTCCCCCTCCCCCTGCGTCTTCTTCTTCTTCTCCCCTTCTTCTCCCTTCTCGTTCTGCAACAAAAACCAGAGAAAAAAAAAAAAAAAAAAAACAGGGTCAAAACGACGTCGTTTTGACCCTCGAGCCACAATCTCGAGCCAAAGTTTCGAGCTACCAATCACGGTTGTTTTGTTTTTTTTGAAAACTGAAAACTAAAAGAGAGGTTTATTTATAAATCTCTTCTAATGGACTTACAGTCTAATAAACTCACAAAGTTTTGTTGTGTTCTATCAAATCCTAAATATTTAAATTTATATCTGAGGAGGTCATTTTTTTCCCCCTAATATATAATTCGTTTGGGACTATTATACCCTTTGTTCTATTTTGATAGTATGTATTATACACAATAAGATATATACGGTTTTCATATTTTTTTAATTCTATTTTGGCAGTTTTGGTGATCCAAGATGTTGGAAGAATCGGTGGATAAATTTCCATTATAGGTTTTTGTAGGAGTTTCGTTTACTTGTTGGTGGTGAGAGAACATTCGAATATTGTCCTTTTCCATTGTTGTGGTTTGAAACTCTATTTTTTTCCATTGTTGCGGTTTTGAAGCTCAATTTTCTTCCATTGTTATGGTTTTGAAGTTCAGAATTGTTGGATAAACGTTGGAGAACATTTGAATACGATCTTCTTCCATTGTTGTGGTTCGAAGCCCTATTTTCTTTCATTGTTACGGTTTTAAAGCTCCTTTTTTTTTTTTTTTTCTTCCATTGTTATGGTTTTGAAGTTCAGAATTGCTGGATGAGAGTTAACACCATTTTTTATTTTGCAATTACATGTAGGTATGCACTTGGTAGGGATTCATGTTCAGTAATGTTTGTGTATGTTCATAATTGTTCAATAATTGATTAAAGTTATATTTGACTTTTTGTTTCGAGATAGATTGATATGGTATTGTGTATCAGTATGTGTATGTTTATTGGTTGGGTATTTCAGTGAATGTGAATGTGAACGTGAACGTTCACAGCCACAAAAGTCATTGTTGTTGTGAATTATCAGATTTTAATGTTTTACATTTAGTGATGTGAGCTTTAATATTAGAAGCATGTGATGGTTGTATGATGTGCAATGTGGACTGATGATTACATGATTATTATACTGTGAATGTTCACATATTACTGATTATTATATAAGTTTTGCATTTTTTTGCATGATTATTACATGGTGTGAATATTTACATTGTTTGGAGTCATTGCTTGTTGTGAATTATCACATTGTAACGTATTGCAAATGGTGTTATGATCATCACATTATTAATCAATGTTAATATTCACATTCAGGAATATTCATATAAGTGCAAACAACAATGTGTTATTTTATCAGCATGCATTTGTAATGTGAAAGTTCACATGAACATTATTTATCGGGTAAATTACACTTTGCACCCCTACATTTTGTTCCAAATCTCACTTTGGTCCCTATACATGAGATCATGACAGTTAATCCCCTACACTTTTGGTCAAATCTCACTTTGGTCCCTACACATGAAATCGTGACAGTCAATCCTTTTCACTTTTACTCAAATCCTATTTTGATCCCTACACAAGTGTCAATGTTTCTCTTTTGTAACTTCATTTTTAAATCTAGTAATGTGACAAAAAATGTGCCTACGAAATGAAGGTAAGAGAGGAAAAGAATTTATGTTTTCCACCAATACACTTTGTCCTACGTGATAAGCATATGAGAGTTATATAATACAATATATATATATATATGTTCTTATGGTAAAAAATGGGACAAAAAGGGAAGAAAGTAGAGCTTTTAAAATAAAAAATAAAAAAATGCGACAAAAAAATCGAAATGAAAGAAAGATGAATAGACAAAAGACTTCCAATTTATGAAAAACCCTAGTTCATCTTCTTAATTGTTCATAACTTGCGTTTTGTTTTAGCCTAATACAGTCATATTTTGATATAAATTTTGGGATAAAGTGTGTATTGGTGGAAAATGTAGATGCTTTCCCTTCTTACCCTCATGTCGTAATCACATTCTTATCACATTTTTGTTAAATATTTAAACAATTGAGTAATAGAAAGGTGACATTGACACTTGTATAGGGACCAAAGTGAGATTTGTAGGGGATTGACTGTCACAATTTCATGTGCAGGGACTAAAGTGAGATTTGACCAGAAGTGTAAGGAGTTGATTGTCATGATTTTGTGTGCAGAGGCCAAAGTGAGATTTGGTGCAAAGTGAGGAGTGCAAAGTGTAATTTACTCTTATTTGTCACAGCCTACATTAAGCCAATGGTTATGTGTACACAAATATAAGCAACCACCAATAAGATGGATATTCACAGTGTCTACATTTCAATTGATAGGAATGTTCATAGTGTTGTTTTTTCATGTCGGAGTTGTAGAAAAATATTTTTGAAAAAATTAATTTAAAACAAATAAATAATAAAATAGAACATAAGAAATTTCTTACAGAAATTCTGCAAAAAATTAGAACAATTTGTAACTAAGACTAGTGTTTGAACACTGTGTCTTTAAGACAGAAATTTGCCTTCGCCTCTGGTGCTTGTGATTGATATGCATCCTGTCTCCAAGATATAATGATCATTACACATAAAAATTGCATAACTTTCTGTGTGTACAATGAACCAATTTGTGTTATGCACTCTCTCTATTATACTTGACTATGACATATGCATAACATCATGTATTTGGTTCATGTTTAATACTGCGTAATGAATAACATCATGTATTTGGTTATTCAAAATCATTTCCGGATAAATGAGAATTCAACGTGCATTTGAGCTTCGTGAAAATGGCAAAGTGTGTTTCCTACAAATTTGTAAAATGTGCTTGTCCTACATAGGAAAGGCTTGAGATTTTATATGAGTATATAAATTCTAAGTTGGCACACTTGGGATGGGCCCTAAGAGGAACCCAAGTTTTGTAAGGAATAGGGTTATGAACAAAGTGGGTTTGACCCAAATTCAGCACATACGTGCGCGTCGCCGTCGTTGTCTGATCGAGCTAGGTGTGGGATGTGGGTTGAATCGGTCTTTTGGACAAAATTTTTTGCCGGAAAATTTGAATTTTAGATTTGTTTTCTTTTCGTTTTTGCGTCAAAATTCAAATTTGACCTTCTCTTGTCACCTCCCTTCCAACCAGTTGCCTTTCGGTCGTACCTTTCCGGCCATTTTCATATAGCCATGAAGACTTCCCAAACATGTGCGAGTTTGGCTATAAATAGCCTTTACCATTTCCTCAATAAGTCATTCAATTCATATTCGTTTTATCTCATTTTTGTTTCTGTCTTTTCCTGTTTTTGTCATTCTTTGCTTCTACATATTTTCTGCAAATAGTTTTAGGAAGAGTCAGTGAGAAAGAAATAGTTTCAGCATTGGTTTGGTTGGCCAGGCTTGGCACTGTTGTGCTACATTTTCAAAATATAGTAGTTGCATCATAGGAAGTAGACGCCAGTACAACTTGGAGCACTGAAGCAATGGCAAAATCTACTTTAAGGAGATTGTGTCCAACACAAGTCTCGACTTAAAGTTATGCATTTTTAAAGTGCTGTAAGAATTAAATTTAGAATTAAATTTTCATAATTAGTTTATGAATTATTTACATGTTGTTTTTTCTATTTATACATTTAAATTACACACACATTACACAAAGGACCATCTGGGTTCTAACAATCTTAAAGTAGATTTTCGTTTTTATTTGTGTTTTATACATAAGTAATATTCTATTTCAAAAAAAAAAAAAAAAAATTAAATAGTAGTAATATACTGTTTAAATTTTTATTTTTTATTAAATAGTAATAATATACGGTTTAATTTTTTCTTTGATAGATTGTAATAATATACTGTTTATCATTGGGGTTTTGTTATAGAATTTTATTCTGTTTGTTTTGTGTGTACAATTTATTTGTATAAAAAAATTTTAATTTGCGATTGTTGCATTTTTATTTCATTAGAAATAATGGCAACTGAAAAGGATAGTGTTGAGACTATTCCTACCGCAATTGCAAACCCAATCACTACATCTATGATGTCGGTATTGTCAATGATAACTCCGTCAGCACTAGTAAATCATGGGGAGAAGCCAAAAAAGTTCAATGGAACTGAGTTCAAAAGGTGGCAACAATAGATGATGTTTTATTTAACCACACTGAACTTGGCTCACTTCACCCATGAAATTGCTTCGGTACTGAATGGAGGAGAAACCGATTGGCAAGCTGTTGCTGTTGTGGAAGGATGGAAACATGGGGATTTCCTATGTCAGAACTACTTCCTCAACGGATTGGACAATACATTGTACAATGTGTATAGTGTTAAGAAGATCGCAAAAGAACTGTGGAAATCCTTGGAATTAAGGTACAAGACCAAAGATGCCGTCACAAAAAAATTTGTCTTCAGTTGATTTCTTGACTTTAAAATGGTGGATTCCAAAATGTTATAAGTCAAGTTTAAGATCTCTAATTGATCCTGCATGACATTCATGCAGAAGGAATGGTTCTTAGTGAATCCTTTCAAGTTGCAGCGATGATTGAAAAATTACCACTAACATGGAAAGATTTTAAGAACTAACTGAAGCACAAATACAAAGAGATGAATTTGGAGGAACTAATTGTGCAATTCCGTATTGAGGAAGACAACCATGGATTTGAGAAGAAATCCGGTGGTCACATTATGCAAGCAAAAGCTAATGTTGTGGAACAAGGACAAGGATCTCGTTCTAACAACAAAAAGAGGAAGCATGACGGAAAAGGTTCCAAACAAGGCTTCCAAAGTGGGGACAACACAAATTTCAAAGGCAAGTGCTTTATGTGTGGCAAAGACGGGTATCGCGCTAAGGATTGCCATATTTGCAAGGAAAGCGGAAACTTGAGCAAGAGGCCAACACAAGCACACATGACCAAAGTCGACTACATTTCTGATAGAGTGGGAGACATTAGTCTCTTTGTTGTGGTTTTTGAAAAGAACTTGGTGAGCAACACTAAGGAATGGTGGGTGGACACTGGGGTTACTTGTCATATCTGTGCCGACAAGAAAATGTTTACAACCTACAAAGTTGTAGAGAATGGAGAACAACTCTTTATGGGAAACTCTTCAACCTCTACAGTCGAAGGACAAGGAAAGGTCCTGCTCAAGATGACTTCGGACAAAAAACTCACTCTCAACAATATACTCCATATGCCGAACATTTGCAAGAATTTGATTTTCGGGTCATTGTTGATCAAGAATGGGTTTAAATTAGTCTTTTAATCTAACAAAGTTGTACTTACTATGAGTGGGATGTATGTGGGGCATGGGTACATGAGTGATGGGCTTTTCAAGCTCAATGTACTAATTGTTATACCAAATTTGGCTATTAATAATAAAAACACATCTTCTGTTTATATTGCCGAGTCTTCTTATTTATGACATGGTAGATTAGGACATGTTAATTTTAATTCTTGAGTAAACTACCAATAGGTCCTAATAGTTGGATTTAATTCCCATCAAGTCCTATTGAAAATAAGTCCTAATAAAATCGTTGCTAAAAATAATTTTTTGTAACGATTTTTTACATATGTTGCTAAAAATGGACAATTAGTGACTTTTTGTTGTCACTGGTTTTTATAAATTGCCTCTAAAACTTATAATTAGTAACATTTTTCTATGACAAAAATTTTAAATTATCGTTGAAAGTTAAAAATTAATAATATTTTTTTGTGATGATTTTTTTAAACTGCCACTAAAACTTATAATTAGTGACATTTTTTGTGACAAAATTTTCAAATTGTCTCTGAAAATTAACAATTTGCGATATTTTTAATAATGTTTGATGAAAAACGCTATCAATTATCATAGGACCTATTAGACAATAAGTTCACCTATTAGGATCTACACGTAAGTCCCCTTTAATTCTTTATGTAGTCTTGTTTATTTGGAATGTTTACCTTAGAATTTGATCCTAATCATAAGTGTGAGATTTTTGTTGAGGCAAAACTCACTAAGACATCATTTAATAAAGTAGAGAGAAGTATTGAACTTCTAAGTTTAATTCACACAGATATTTGTGATTTGAAATTTGTTCAAACTAGAGGAGGTAAAAATGCACTTTATTACTTTTATTGATGATTGCGCTTGATATTGCTAAGTTTACTTATTGAGAAGTAAAGATGAAACTTTTGGAAGCTTTTAAGCAATATAAGCTTGAGGTTGAAAATCAACTTGGCAACCATTAAAGTAGTAAGGAGTGACAGAGAAGGTGAGTATGATGCACCTTTTGAGGAATTTTGTTCTCAACATTGTGTTATTCACCAAACCACTGCACCCTATTCTCCTCAGTCAAATGTAGTTGCAGAGAGAAAGAATCGAATTCTTAAAGAGATAATGAATGCCATGTTGATTAGTTTAGGGTTACCTCAGAACTTGTGGGAAGAGACGATTTTGTCTGCCAACTATGTCCTTAACATGATAACTCACAAGAAAATCAATCAAACACCTTATGAATTGTGGAAAGGTAGACAACCTACTTACAATTATCTCAAAGTCTGGGAGTGTTTGGCAAAGATAGCAGTCCCTAGTACTAAAACGACTAAGATAGGGCCAAAAATCGTTGACTGTGTGTTCATCGGTTATGCGAATAATAGTATTGCATATAGATTCTTAGTTCATAGATCTGAAAATACTAATATGCATGTGAATACTATTATTGAGTCAAGGAATGCATCGTTCTTCGAACACATCTTTCCTTGCAAGAAAGCTGAAGAGTTTAAAACTCCCAAAGTTGAAGAGACAAGTTCAAGTAAAAGAACTTTTGATATTGTTATGGGTAGCAGTGAAGACCAAAATGATAATGAAGAAGATGAACCTAGACATAGTAAGAGAGCTAGGATATCTAAATCATTTGGTCTATATTTTCTGACATACCTGTTAGAAAATGAGTGTCAAAACTTCAAGGAAGCAATGTCAAGTCCTGAAGCTCTATTATAGAAAAAGACTGTGAATAGTGAAATTGAATCCATTCTACAAAATCATACCTGGGAACTGGTAGATCTTCTACCAAATTGTAAACCTCTTAGGCATAAGTAGATATTCAAGAGATAGATGAAAGAATATGGTTTAATAAGCAAATTGCAACATTGTATAATTTGGAGATATATCAAATGGATGTTAAAATAACATTTTTGAATAGCGAGTTAGATGAGAAAATCTATATGGAACAACCGGAAGGGTTTAAAGTTCTAGGCCAAGAGAAAAAGGTTTGTATACTTGTCAAATCCCATTATAGATTAAAACGTGTTCTGAAACAATGGCATGAAAAGTTTGATTGTTCTATGATTTCGGATGGTTTAAAGATAAACAATTGCGACAAGTGTGTCTATGTTAAAAACATAGACATGGGCTAAGTCATAGTTTGTTTTTATGTGGATGACATGCTTATTATTGGAAGCAATACTGATATGATTCAATCCATGAAGAAAATGTTAAACAAGAGGTTTGACATGAAAGATCTGAGATTAGCAGATGTAATTCTAGGGATGAAAATCACAAGAACATCTGAAGGATATGCTTTATCTCAATCTCACTATGTTGAGAAGATTCTTGAGAAATTTGGGAAGCATGACGAACGTCCTGCAAAAACACCTGTTGACATTAGTATTCATTTGTCAAAGAATACAAGTGTAGGCATATCACAATTAGAGTACTCTTAGATAATTAGAAGCTTGATGTACTTAATGAATTGCATTACACTAGGCCAGATATAGCCTATGCTGTGAGCAAGTTGACTAGGTACACAAGTAATCCAAGGACAGATCACTAGAAAGCAATAATTAGGGTATTTAGGTATCTAAGGTATACCTAGAATTATGGCTTACATTATACTAGATAGCCAACAGTATTAGAGGGGTACAACAATGCTAACTAGATATCGGATACTAAAGACTCAAAATCCGCGAGTGGATATGTCTTTACCTTGGGAGGTGTTGCAATCTCTTAGAAATCTTCTAAGCAGACATGTATAGTAAGATTTACAATGAAATCTGAGTTTATCGCGTTAGATAAAACAGGAGAAGAAGCAGAGTGACTTCAAAATTTCCTGGAAGACATTCCAATGTGGCCTAAACTTGTGCCAGCTATATACATTTACTGTGACAGTGAAACAGTAATAAGATGGGCACAGAGTCATATGTATAACGGTAAATCTTGACACATTTGTCGAAGATATAATACCGTTTGGCATTTGTTCTCACATGGAATAATTTCCATCAGTATGTAAGGTCAACAGAGAACACTGCGGATCCATTGGCCAAAGGGCTAGCCAGAGAGCAAATATACCATTTATTGAAGGGAATGAGATTAAAGCCTATTACTTAAAAGTTGCCATAATGGCAACAAGATCTAGGTTCAAAGGGACAACTGAATTATTGATGACTTCATATATCACTAAGGAGATTTACTCCTACCCATTTATATGATAAGAAGAATGATACTTGTAGCGTTAGTAAGATAAGCTTTGTTTTTAATGATTCTTATACCTTGGACATCCAAGTGGGGTATGATAGGATACTCTTAATAAGAAGTCACCTATATGAGTGTGAATTAGGCCAATTCTATGAGAATTGAGAAGGCTAAATTCTCTAGAGCACTCATGAATTACTAAGCATTGTTCAGGGCCAAAATAAACACAACTGTGAGAACCAAACTGTGTATAGGGATACACTGTATGTAGTCTATCGTGTTGGCTTACATAAACAACTGAATAGTTCAAGGCATCACGTCCACTAGTTAGCCAGTAAGTTTGATAGGTTTTCACTAGAGGAGTTTCAAAGCCAAAAACTACCTATCTCGATGCGGTGTATCTTCTTAGTGTACTATTTCTTTGTCTACATTTTATTAAATGTTCATTTATTGTGAATTCTATTCATGTTGGGGATTGTTGGAAAATGGTTTTATAAACCTTAGATTTTGCTAATTTTGAGCATTAATTAAGGTGGGACCTCGTTAATTTTGCCGAGTCCAAGTGGGTTCATGTTTAATGCCGTGTAATGAATAATATCATGTATTTGGATGTTGAAAACCATGTCTGGATGAATGAGAACTCAATGCGCATTTGAGCTTCGTGAAAATGGAAAATGAGTTTCCTACAGATTTGTGAAATGTGCTTATCCCACATAGGAAAGGCTTGAGATTTTTTTTGAGTATATAAACTCTAAGTCGGCACACTTGGGATGGGCCCCAAGGGGTACCGAGTTTTGTAACAAAGGGAGTTATGGACAAAGTGGGTTTGGCCCAAATTCACCACAGATGCACGCGAGCAGCCGCCGCGATCCATTCGACCAACTTGTCGACCCGGGCTCGGGTACGGGTTGTGGGATGTGGGTCGGATCAATCCATACTATATTTGTTGGACAAAATTCGTTTGAATTTTTTCAAAATTTCTTTTAGGAAAATTTGACTTTTAGATTCATTTTCTTTCTGTTTTTGTGCCAAAATTCAAATTCGAACTTCTTATGTTGCCTCCCTTCTGACCAGTTGTCTTTCCGATCGAATTTTTGAGCAGCCATCAAGGCTTCCCAAATAGGTGCCAGTTTGGCTATAAATAGCCTTCACCATTTCCTCAATAACTCATTCAATTCACATCCGTTTTCTCTCATTTTGGTTTTTGTCTTTTCTTATTTTCGTCCTCCTTTGCTTTTGCATATTTTCTACAAATAGTTTTAGAAAGAGTCAATAAGAAAGAAAGAGTTTTAGCACTGGTTTGATTCGCCAGGCTTGGAATTGTTGTGCTACATTTCCAAAATATAATCATTGCATCTTGGGAAGAAGACGCAAGTAAAACTAGAAGTAGCGGAGCGAGGGCGAAATCTATTTTAAGGAGATTGTGTCCAACACAAACTTCGACTTAAAGTCCTGCATTTTTAAAGCGCTATAAGCATTAAATTCAGAATTTAATTTTCACAATTATTTACTTGTTGTTTATTTTATTTATATATTTAAATTACACATACATTACACAGAGGACCATATGGGTTATAACATGAATGAAATTGACGACACAATGCAAATGAAATGCAGACACTAACAAAGCGAGTATAAAATGGAAATATCCTGCGTCAAGATAGGTAGCTTTTGGCTTTGAACCTTCCTTAGTGAAAGACTATCAGACTTACTAGCTAATCAGTAGACGTGATGCCTTGAATTGTTCAGTTGTTTATGTAAGCCAAGACAATGAAATTCACACAAAATATCTCTGAACATAGTGTGGTTCTTTCGGTTGTGCCCATTTTAGCCTTGAGCAGTTTCTAGTTTTAATGGGTGCTTTAGAGAATTTAGTCTTAATCAAATCTCATAGAAGTGGCCTCTTTACATTCATATAGGTGATCCTTATTTCAAGTCTCCTAAATACTCCTCTTGAAAAATATCCCTCTAGGTTTTCCAAGATATAAGTAATCATTAAAGCATAACTTACCCTAAGTTCCCTGCATACAACTCATGTTACAGATATCACTTATCATAGGAATGGATAAGAGATTAACTCCCTTAGTGATTTCAGGTGAGTCATCCGCAATTCGGTTATCATATTGAACCTAGATCTTGGGATCTCCAGTCAGCTAAGTTGGGTTGCTATTATGGCGACTCGGAATTCATAGGCTTTAATCACATTCCCTTCGATGAACTTTTCCTCAATTGTTCTCTGGTCAAACCTTTTGTTAATGGCCGTTATTTTTCGTTTGACCTTCACATTTTAACATCATTAATTAGTTAATGGATCCACTGCATTGTCCTCAGACAATAGTTACAACTGAGAACAAATGTTTTACGGTAAATCTTTGAATACATCGAGACTTATATTACTCTATGGCACTCCTATTTGTTAAATTCAAATAATAGAGATAGAGATATTCCATATAGGAGTTTAACGAAGTAATTTTTGCTTCTACTCTAGTTTTGTTCTAGACAGAGAATTGAGATTCTTTGTAGACTTACTATCAAGAACCATCACTTAAGTAGAACATTTCAAGCACCCCCACACATTTAAGTATTCTAAGAAAACCTCATTTTCTTTTTTGGTGCGTAACTTTCGTAAAATATCAATACACTCCTATAATTCTGATCTAAAGTCGAATATAGCATTTCTTACTTATTACTTTTCAAGTGCTAGAAATGAAATAGAAACTCCAAATAATTATTGATTACAGAAGTCATAATTAATGTTTTGACAAATCATATTCTTACAAAAAAAAATTGGCCCAATAGCCACACATTTTAAGAACCTCATTTGATTGTAAAAATTCTTGCAATGCATTCGAGTTTGTGGATAACTTGTTATGAATCATGATTAGTCGACAACTTTGCTTCTCTCCTCCACATTGTGGTAATATATAATTTAGTACAAAACATGACTCATTGTTAGACAAGTGTCACAGCCACAACTAAAACTCATTATTTGATAAATTCGTTTTTATTCATTCAAAAAATATTTGTAACAAAAGGAAACTATCTCTTCAAATCCACGAGATAAAGTTTCACAATAGTACCGATTTACTCTTAATGCATGGTTAGTACTTAGTTAAACAAGTGCCTATGTATTCTGAACATAAATGAATAACCATTATAAACATATAAGCCAATTATACTTCATAAATATTATGACTTCACAAATATGCCATAAAATAAAATAAAAAAAATATAAATGAAATGATTATTAACAACATAATAATTAATGCATTAGCGTGGTTACTAAAAATTTCTAAAAATCAACTCCAATTAAATAGAATGACACAACAATTTAATCCATCACATGAAATGCCTACAAATGTCTATTGCACATGATTACATAATCTCTCATATAATATTGTTCTTATATAATAATATTTCATAAGAAATCCATCAGTGGATACACCACTAACAAACACAATCCAAGTATTTGTCAACATACAAACACTATGTGACTGTCAAAAATTCTTTTGAGAAATATTATATATATATTGAATTAATCAGAAAATCATTATTAATAAGCATTACTATGAGACACCTATAAATATTGGCTCAAAGTACACAGTAACTTACAAATACAAAAGACAATTTGTATTTGTATTCAACTAGAAAATGAATCAATGTCTATAAATTACACACTGACCCCACTAAAAGTTTATAATATCTATTGATTGCAAGCTCAAAATCACATACACTATCCCAAGACTACAAGTCCTAATTAAAGTCAGTACACCTTGTTCAAAAAAAAAAAAAAAAGTCAATGCACAAATTAGGACAAACTGTTTTAAACTAAGATCAGAAGACAGAAATTGTCTTAAAATGGCTTATTCACACAAATTATCTTAATAAAACATAAAAAAATAATAACAAATGCGAACCAGAACCAATATTGTCTAAAACAGAATATAAATACAGACGAAACTCATTGCTTATGTTATTACAAAGAATCTGAATTTATAAACTCGAAACTGTCAAAACTAAATTAAAATACTGACACTATGAAAATCATATTCTTAATTCAATCCAAATCTCCATACCAACTGTCAGAAATATATGCATTGATGATGATACATGTGTTCTTCTAACTGGGCTTAACAGAACTAACAAAATCATGTACATTAATGATACAGAAAGATAGAAGGAAAAAAAAAAAACTATTCACGATTTATAGACATGAAACCATAATCAACAATATGACATGGTAATAACTAAAACAAAAGAAACAGAATCTGATTCAAACATAAATTTAGATAAAGAGATAATTTCTCCTCTTAATCTCTGACAGTACACAACAGATACCATAATACATATAGAAAAACTGTAAACAAAGTGTAAAATTGTTCAACTAGAAAACTCAAAATCTGACTGTAATAAACAATATACCAGGGTACAAAATTTTATCAGATATCATTAATAATTACACAGATTAAAGACTCGAAGTAACAAAATTTCACTGAAATATTATTTCGGGTAAAAGCCATCAATTTATGGATTATAAGCAACAAAGCGAATTTGAATTTGAATTTGAATTTTTTATTTTAACCGAAAAATACTAAGTTTGTATCACAGAATCTCTACACAAAGAAACTATAAACAATTTGAATTTCCATCTTAAAATTATAGAAAAATATTTTCGAAAAATTAATTTAATGCAAATAAATAATGAAATAGAACACAAGAACTTTCTTATAGAGATTCTGCAAAAATTAGAATAGTTTGTGATTGAGACTAGTGTTTGAACACTGTGTCTTTAAGACATAAATTAGGCCTTGCCTCTTGTGCTTGTGATTGATAGGCATCTTGCCTCCAGGATACAACAATCATCATACACAAAAATTATACAATTTTCTGTGTGTACAGCGAACCAATTTGTGTTGTGCGCTCTCTCTATTATACTTGACTATGACACATGCAAGAATTCTAAAACTCCATATTCAAATGAATGTCATAGGGGTGGTACCTATAGAAGTGATTGAGACCATTCTAAATGATCATGACTCTTGGGTTGAACCTTTTCATCTGAAGAGGCACCATGAAGAGTTGCAACCTTACATTTGAATGGAGTCCATTTCCATTTACTTCTAAATTTTTCCAATAGGAGTAGGGTAGAAGATTTAGAATTTTGGGAATGTAAAACATTTTCTCTGTACAATAAGGGATGAATTTTCTCTTTGGAATGAGGGATAGATTTTTTCTATAGAATAACGGATAGATTTTTCTCATGAAATAAGAGAGAGATTTTCTTTCTAGAATGACATAGATATTTTCTCCAAGAAATGAGAGGTTATTATTTTTTATTGTGTATTAGTTCTAAAATGGGAACACGCCCAAAAAGTAAAGAAGGGTAATTTGGTCATATTACCTTAAACATGACCTAATGGAATATGATAAAACAAGATGAGTTAAATGAAATATAACACTTAGGAATAAAACTTTTTGAAAAATGGCCCAAATGAAAACTTGTTTGGTACATTATTTTTGTTTTTAAAAAATAAAATTGATGTCAAAGTTTTCAAAATATTTGAAAACACAAAAAGGTTGTTTTTACTTATTTTTAAAACAAGCTTTCACTTTCTCCTCTCACCTACCACCCATTGCTACCAACCACCACCTCCCCTAGCCGTCGGTGGGTGGCGAGCTCCAGCCAACCTTTGGCGACTCTCTGTCCAGTGTGGGGTCAACGACATGATCTTCAGCCACTTTTTAGCGTCTTTTCGGTCACCTTGTATCTTCTAATGACATTCGACCACTAGTTCTGACAGACACCTTTTGCTATGTTGGGTATACCTCCTTAGTGGAGTATGAGACCCAATTGGCTTATTAAAAATATTTAATTTGATTTTGTGTTGGTTATAATATATTTTATATATTGTATCTGACTTTTGGAGGCTCAATGGGTATTTAATAATCTGTTTGGTAATAGTTTGGGTTTTTTGATAAAAAGCCCCCCCCCCAAAAAAAATCAACAATATTTTTTGGTATTATTTTGTTTTTTTCCCTAGAGTGCGGCAGCTGCTAACATTGATGATTATTCGGTAGGTTCAAATGCTTTGTGAGATACTTGTTATTTAATGATTAATAGGTGTGCTGCCAGAGCTTAGTGCTATGTGCGTTCGTTCTGGGTGCTCCACTTTGGTGTTTACTTCTGCAAATCTTCGAAGTCTGTTTCTGATTTGATGTTGGTTTAGTTTAGATTTGTGGTCTTCTTCAACTTAGTTTCGAAGATTTTTGTTTATC
This sequence comes from Camellia granthamiana, assembly GCA_036172215.1. Taxonomy (NCBI): domain Eukaryota; kingdom Viridiplantae; phylum Streptophyta; class Magnoliopsida; order Ericales; family Theaceae; genus Camellia; species Camellia granthamiana. Next base: position 75,554,902 of record CM069904.1, read on the forward strand.
TATTTGGTGAATATTTCCTCTTGATTATTTTGTGATTATTTGGAATTCACCTAAGGGTGACTTGTAAGACCATTCGCATCTCATTTGTAATCGATTGAAAACTCTTGGTTGATAATGGAATCGGATCTCGGTCCCGTGGACATACCTTACATTGAGGGAACCACGCAAAATTTCTTGTGTCGTTGTTGATTTAATTTGTTCGCATTAGTTTTTATTTCCATTGATTGATTTACTTATAAAAAATTATCTATTTTCCCTAACAACTGGTATCAGGGCTTACGGTTTAGTTGGATTTATTTATTTGTGTAAATCAATGAAGGGAATGTGGGTTGTATGCCTACCTTCAATGGAAGCAATTAGGTAACTTGGAAAATTAAAATAGGGGACCTATTATTTTGTAAAGATTTGTATGGATCCATTGAGGGTGATAGTGGCAAAACCGAGGGTATGAAAGATAATGAATGGAAGATGCTAGTTGAAATGCCGTTGGTGTTATTTGTTAATGGATTGATGACAGTGTGTTTCATCATATTACTACTGAAATTTCGACACATGATTTATGAAAAAAATTAAAAGGTCTTTATGACAGAAAATTAGCCACAAATAAAGTTTTTCTATTTCGTAAATTGGTTAATATAAAATATAAAGATGACAGCCTCATCTCGGAACATTTGAATGAAATAAAGAGTATTGTTAACCAACTTGCTTCTATGAAAATTGTTTTTGTTGATGAGTTGCAGGCTTTGATGCTATTTAGTACTTTGCCCAAAAGTGGGAGACTTTGATTGTGACGGTTGGTAATTTGATGCCCGATGGAGTTGTTATAATGAGCCAAGTCAGTAGTAGCTTGTTGAATGAAAAAACTAGAAGAAAATCAGTAGGTTCTTCTTATTTGGAGGCATTTGTTATGAGCGATCGAAGCAAAATAAGGGGGATGAGTAAAACTCCTTATGGTCGTGATCAAAGCTGTGACAAATCAAGAGATGGTTCTTTTTCAAAGAAAGACATTGAGTGCCATTATTGCCATAAGAAAGGCACATGAAGCGGGAATGCCGAAACCTCAAGAATAAGGAGAAAATGTGTGACAAAAGTGTGGATAAGAAACAAGAAGACACAACGGCAATTACTACCGATGGTGATCTCATGGTTGTTTGTGAAGATAATTATGTCAATTTTGTGGGCTAAGAGAGCAATTAAGTGATTGATTCCAGTGCTTCTTTTCATGTGACTTCTCGAGTTAATTTCTTCACTACCTGTACCAAAGGAGATTATGGTTGTGTTTGAATGGGTAATAAAGGTTTGTACAAGATTGTTGGCATGGGTGATGTTTGCTTGGAAATAAATTTGGACTGCAAGTTGTTGCTTAAAGATGTGAGACATGTTCTCAACATTCGCCTCAATTTGATCTCTATTGGGAAGTTAGATGATGAAGGCTACAACAACAAATTTGATGATAGAAAATGAAAGCTTACAAAGGGTTCTTTGGTGGTGGCCAAATGTAAGAAGAATCACACATTTTATTCAATACAAGGAAAAATTTGTAAAGGTGTTGTCAATATACTTGAGGATGATATTTCTACCGAATTGTGGCACAAACAGCTTGGGCACATGAATGAAAAGGGGCTACAAGTTTTGTTCAAGAAAGAGCTTCTACCTGTTTTGAAAGGTACGCATCTTAAAACTTGTGTTCATTGTTTGGCAGGTAAACAACATAGAGTTTCTTTTCATAAAGATGCTGCTTCTAGAAAAGAAAATGTTTTGGAGTTGATTCATTCGGATGTTTGTGATCCTTTGAAAGTTAGAACACATAGTGGTGCCACTTTATTTTGTTACTTTCATTGATGATTATTTAAGGAAAGTTTGGGCTTTTGCACTAAAAATTAAAGATAAAGTTCTAGATGTATTTAAGCATTTTCAGGCCATGGTTGAAAAAGAAACAGGACCGAAATTGAAGTGCATCCGAATAGACAATGTTGGTGAATACATTGGGATATTTGATGAGTATTATCGCAACCAAGGTATTCGGCATTAAACGACAGTCAAGAAGACTCATCAACAAAATGGCGTTGCCGAGAGGATAAACTACACCATTGTAGAAAGAATAAGGGGTCTGCTTTTACATGCTGAATTACCAAGATCCTTTTAGGGTAGGGCAATAAGGACAGCGGTTGACGTGATCAATTTGTCTCCTTCCTATTCTTTGAATGGTGATGTTCTAGAAAAAGTTTGGACTGACAAAGATGTATCTTATGAGCACTTGAGAGTGTTTGGCTGCCGAGTCTTTGTTTACATTCCAAAGGATGAGAGGTCCAAGCTTGATAGCAAGTTAAGACAATGCATTTTTCTTGGCTATGGACGTGATGAATTTGGTTATAGATTGTGGGATCCGTTCGACAAAAAAGTTATTTGAAGTCGTGAAGTTGTGTTTCTTGAAGACCAAACAATTGAAGCCTTTGGCAAAGGTGATCAATTGGAGCCAAAAACTAGTGATTTCATTGACATTGATCCATCTCTTTCGGCTTCGGTGGATGATGAAAATGGGGGGGATGTGCAGCCACTTATTGAGGCCTCATTTGGGATACACATATTTTAGTCTAAAAGTCAAAAAGTTACTAAAAAAAATCAAAAAGCCTATAACTTATACCAAAAAGTCAAAGATTTCATTTTCTCTCTACTTTTTGCACATCTTTTCATAAAAAATCAAAAAGTCATTCCAAACATGCTAGTTTTTTTTTACCTCATATTTTAGCTAAAAAATCAAAAAGTTACTAAAATAGCTTGTTCCCAAACGAAGCCTGAAGATGTGGATGATCTTGCTAATCCTAATGAAGTTGAGCCAGAAATTAAAGAAGAGCATCTAACTCAAGAACCGTCATTACAACTTGAGTTAAGAAAATCTACAAAGGACCGGAAACCTTCTAAAAAGTATTCTCCCAATGAGTTTGTGTTGATATCCAATCAAGGGAAGCCCGAGAGCTAACATGAAGCAATTGAGCATGCAAAGAAAGGTGGTTGAAAAAAGGCCATGGAAGAGGAAATTAATTCTTTACTTGAAAACCACATTTATGATTCGGTGAAGTTGCCTAAGGGAAGGAAAATTCTGAAAAGTAAGTGGGTTTTTAAGTTGAAGAATGATGACAATAATTTAAGGTAAAAGGCACGTCTTATTGTGAAAGGTTTTGGGCAAAAGAAAAGTGTTGACTTTGATGAAATTTTCTTGCCGGTTATGAAGATGTTTTCTATTCAAGTTATACTTGGTATGGCCGCAAGTATGAACCTTGAAGCTGAGCAACTTGATGTAAAGACTGCATTTATTCATGGTGATCTTGAAAAAGAAATTTACATGCAACCGAAGGGTTTTATGGAAAAATAGAAAGAGAAATTTGTTTGCAAATTGAAGAAAAGTTTTTATGGCCTCAAGTAAGCCCTGCAGCAATGGCACAAAAAATTTGACACTTTCATAATGAAAAATGGTTTTTCTAAAACCACTTCGAACCATTGTGTGTTTATGAAAATTTTTTCGGATGTCAAATTTATTATTCTTTTTCTTTATGTTGATGACAGGTTAATTGTGGGTCAAGATTCTTGTAACAACCTTGACCTGTGTTTAATTGCTAAACCGTGATTAAGAATGCCTAACGAGTAATTAAGATAAAATCCTTAATTAATTACATGTGCATTGCATTATTTGTGTTTATATCTGTCTGTTGTAGAAATATCTGTTTGTATTTCCGATTTGTTTTGCGAATTGAAGGCGTTGTCGGTATCCGATCATGAAATTGACTTGGTTTATGTGTTATTTAGCATTTATAGAAATTTATGGTTTGTTCAATTGAAATTCGATTCGGAGTCGAATAAGTAGAATAAATAATTTGAATCAATTCAAATTCAGTAAGATTAATAGACTTACTTAAGCTAAGCAATTATACCCTATATAAGCCTAATTCATGTCTTGAACTTATTTAGACAACACATTTGGCTGAGAATAAAGAGAGAGTAAGAGGGAATTCAACAATTCTAGTGAGATGAAGAGGAATTTGAGGGGAATTGTTAGATATTTGGAGAATCAAGCTAAGACAACACTTGAATTCAACACTAGGTAAAACATTCATCTCTAATTCTTGTAGATGTGGCATGTGGAAGTTGGATTCATCTCATTTTTGAGCTCATTTGCATGTCTTTGAAGAAAAGAAGCTAGAAATGCCATGAATTGGAAGGATAGAGTTGAATTGTATACATGCATGGATAATTCACGAAGTTTTGAGTTTAATTTCAAAGAATTCCCACATGTATGTGTTCATCTTGCCTTTGTGTTGTGAATTCATGAAGTTTCATACCAAATTACCTCAATAGCTCATGTTTTGAAAGTTTTGAAGTCAAGAACTTACATGCATGTTATGTTTTCAAAGATTTGAGTTTTGTTTTGTATAATTGCCGAGTTTTGGGGCTTTGATTTTGCGAAATGATCTTGAATTCACAATGTTTTATAAATTTACACGAGTTTCCTTAAGTTTTCAGCCCAAAAGAACATGAATTGTAGCTTCGAGTTGAGTTTTGAAGCTTGGAAACAAATTTTGGAAATTTCAAAATTTTGCTTCTCTGTTTGAGTGATAGAACCTGTGCTTGAGCGACCACTCTTTGTTTTGCACTCTCGCTTCAGCAACCAAAATTTGGCTCGAGCATAAAATTCATGCTTTTAGAAGTTTACAAATTTTGCAGAACCCGAGTGATCAAAGTTGCGCTCGAGCGGAGACCCCAATCTTACACTTGAGTGACCATCAAGCGGACAAATCATACAACTAGTACTATTACAGAGTTTGTATACCGCTCGAGTGAAGGAAGTTGTGTAACAACGCCCGCGAGGGACCTCGCTACAGTTCGGACTCGATTTTGTTGCGGTTCCAAATCTCGAACCAAAGAGTCCCAATCCGGCAAATCGTTTTGAGAAAAACAGATTTTTTTGAAAGAAGTGCCAAATATGGACTGCTTTGCCAGATAACAGAGTCGCCACCTAAATATTTTAAAATGGGAAATTTAGGAAACCCTGACTCGGTGCCAAAAGGCCACGTGTCCGTCATCACCAAGGTTGGCTCGGGAACTTGGGTACGATTGGGGAAGGTCACATCGTGAGCACCCCCGCTCGCCCGGTCAAAGACCGGCCTCTACTAACCATGATATCTGTTTTTGAAGACATTGTGAGTTCTTATTCCGGTTATTAGCCTAGGTTATTATGTGATGCTCGCAGCAAACAAGTATAGACCGAATCGCCTGAATTGGAACAAAACATTTCATGTTTGTTTGTTTGAAAATGGTTTGCTACCCGCAGGTAGGTTGAAAATGCAGATTTGCCACCCTCGGGTGGGCTTAGAAGAACAATGGTTTTGCCACTATCTAGTGGGCTTAAAACAAACAATCAGTGATTTGTCCCAATCCAAATAACTCAACCTCCACCCACAGGCATTCAAGGCAGTTATACCACATAAGCACATAGCCTCATGGTAAGCATGCTTTCATGGCAGTCACTCACACACATGCAAGGATGCTAAAGCGTAAAACTTACCGAGTACTCCAAGCCAAAACAGAAAACTGATTAGAAATCATGCATGATCCTAAATATGCTGAAATGCCTAATGCAACACATGCAGAATGCAACTATAACAGGCTCGGCTATTCTAAACATGGCATATGATGATGCTACAACTAACACGTATTCATCTTGTAATTGAAATACAATGCAGTTTGTATGATGCGCCGAGCCCGGTGCATGCAAAACAGATGAATGATGCAAACATGCTATCATACTGTATGCTAATTGAAATATGCCCTATATCTAACCATTGTAAGCGGATAAATAAAAGGGAAGAAAGAAATGGGGGTTGGAAGACATACATCACACTCACGCACACTTATTACAGCATTGCCCTCGCGCAGAGGGTCCAAATAAATAATACAGTCCGAGATAAAAGAATATACAGTCCGAATATACAGATTCTAATTAATTAACAAATTAATTACAAAAGAAGTAAAACTGGCATGCAAGCCAGGGACTGCCTTGCTTCTGATGGATTATGCATGTTGGGCTGCCTTAGCGCGGAAATCCACTGGGATGCCCCAATCCACCTCTGTTTGCAATTTTTCTCGAAATGCGTGCCAGACTCCGAAAAGTTGCTGATCCTTGATTTTGCTGTAACAGAGAGCAGGAAAAGGGCACAGCAGTGTATTTCACAAATATATGCATGCCTCGATCCTCGTGCCACCAATCACGCATATCGATGCATGATGGCCGAGGAGTCGGATTGCACAACTCAATATAGGGTGAATGCACGTGAATGCTCCAACAAAACCTAGCTCCATCATGGGTAATCCGGAGTGTCGGTGACTTGGGAATTGAGACCCGTTCCGTCACTCGGAGTACGAAACGTGCCTCGTTTCCCGTGCAATATGCATGGTATGCATGAATGCAACTAACATATGACCTAGCATGCACAATGCTGATGAAAATGAGATGCCTCGAAATGCGTGCCCACGGGCACGCAAACCGAGGCGATGACATACAGGCGTGAAATGACATGATGGGCTTACACCAATATGAGAGGGGCCTCAGCCACACTCACATAGGATGCCGGAATGATAAGAATGAGGTGCCTCGAAATACGTGCCCACTGGCACGCAAACCGAGGCAATGATGAAATGTAAATCGGATAAAATCGAAGTGCCTCGAAGTGCGTGCACACGGGCGCGCAAACCGAGGCGATGATAAAATACAAATCGGATAAAACCGAAGTGCCTCGAAGTGCGTGCACACGGGCACGCAAACCGAGGCGGTGATATGAAAATCGGATAAAACCGAAGTGCCTCGAAGTGCATGCACACGGGCACGCAAACCGAGGCGGTGATATGAAGTGCAAATCGGATAAGACCGAAGTGCCTCAAAATGCGTGCACACGGGCACGCGAACCGAGGCGATGATGAAATGCAAATCGGATAAAACTGAAATGCCTCAAAATGCGTGTACACGGGCACGCAAACCGAGGCGATGATAAAAAATGGAATGAAATGGCATACGGAATGCAAGTTGGGCTTACGCCAACATGAGAGGACCTCAGCCGCGCTCACATAAGCTGCCGTCGGGTAAAAACAAAGCTGCCTCGAAATGCGTGCCCGCGGACACGCAAACCGAGAAATGCATAAAATGGCATACGGAATGCAGTGATGGGCTTACGCCAACATGGGAGAGCCTCAGCCGCACTCACATAGGCTGCCATCGGATAAAATAAGCTGCCTCGAAATGCGCGCACTCGGGCACGCAAATCGAGGCGGTGGCATACAAGCATGAAAATGCAAATTGGGCTTACGCCAACATGAGAGGGCCTCAACCACACTCACATAGGCTGCCGGCGGATAAAACGAGGCTGCCTCGAAATGCGCGCACACGGGCACGCAAACCGAGGCGAGGCTCTAAAGCACCAAAATGACATGCGAATGAGATGTGACGAATGGCATAAGGAAGATGCAAAATTCAGCAACTAAAATAATGCAAAAACAGCCCCCAAATTATGATAAAATTGCAACCGATGCCCAAAATGCGATGAAATGCACCCGAAATGGCCTACAGCCCTATTAAACATACAGAATATGGACATGGAATGCAAAAAAGTGGAAAGGCAGCCCCTAAACTAGCATTTTATCAGCACAAAGCAAGGCCAAATAATGCTCACAAGTATGGAAACAAAAGCTTGCAAAAATACGGTAAAAGAGGGGAATTACAAAGCAAGTGATATGTACAATGCTCAAACCCAAAAATTCAGTTCTACAACATTAAAGAGGGACCAAAAATATGCATATTTACAGTAGATTATGGCCTCCAATTCAGTGTGTAGATATGGCAAACATGGCATGCAAAATAAGGGTCAAAAGAGGGTTATAAAGAGAGGTATCATAAGCAATGACCAAACAACTTTAGACCCTTGACAAAAAGTGTAGAATAGACCAAAACAAGACACTCTCTAAGCCTGATGGAGGCTCAAAACAGTAGCTAAACAAGTCTAACAAAGCATGCAAATTTACGGTAAAATGAAAGAATTTCAAAGGAAGTACCAAAAAAAGACACCAAATGTGTTAAGACCCTAAACAAAACATGACAAGGAGACAAAAATAAGGCTTTATCTAGGCCTGATGAAGGCCAAAATCCGGAGCCAAATGAGTCTAGCAAAGCATGCAAATTAATGGCCTAAAGAGGGATATGGAAAGAGGTCTATCATGGAGACACCAAATGAAGTTGAGCCCTTCTACAAAGTTGTAGAGGGGCTCAAAATAAGCACAAAACCAGTAGGGGTCAAAGCCCAAAAAACAAATATATATAGGCCAAAACTAGCATGCAAGATAATGGCATAAAAAGTGATATTGAAATAAGTATATCATAGAAGCATCAAATGAAGTTGAGCCCTTCTACAAAGTTGTATAGGGGCTCAAAATAAGCACAAAACCAGTAGGGGTCGAAGCCCAAAAAACAAAAGGAAATAGGGTAGAAATAGGAAGCAAGAAAAGGGTAGAAAAATGGAATTTGAGACTTACCCTTGAAGACAAGTCTTTCTTTGATTCTTGACTTGAATTTGTTGATCCTTGACCACTGAAAATCACCTCTTTGTTGCTCGAATGGAGATGGTGATGGTAGTGCTTAGGGTTGATGAAGGATTGGCTTTGACACTTGAAGCTTTTTTGAGTTTTTTAGCTATGGAAATGGAGGATTTGGGAGAGGTGTTCTTGAGAGCAAATTTTCTAACCTAGGCAAAGGAGCTGTTGGTCCCTTTAAATAGGCCAAAAAGAGTGTAAAAGGGGAGGGAAAAGCACCCAAGCTTTCCCTCCCAAAATATCCCCCGGATGGGGTGATATTTCAGCAAAAATATCCGGACAGCTGTACTGAGCTGGAAAGCAGGAAGCTGGCCGGCCAGGTAACTTTCTGGGAGGTGGCCGGCCGGCCACCCCACCTGGTCGGCCAGCCACTCACCATGGCCGGCCGGCCACCCCCAAAAAATGAAGTAAACATTTGCTGGCCGACCACCATGCAATGGTGTCCTCTCATGTGTGTAGAATAAGGCCCCAAGGTTGGAATCTGGCAACTCTGAAGCATGAGCCACAACATAGAGCTTGAAGGAGAGGCTCAAAAATGAAATGCACAATTACTGGCCGACCACCAACTTTTTGTGTCCTCCCAGATGTGTAGAACAAGGATCCAAGGTTGGAATTTGGCAACATTGAAGCAGGAGCCACAACATTGGACTTGAAGGAGAGGCTCAAACTGAACTGGACAATTTCTGGCCGACCACTCTTGTTTAGGGTCCTCCATATCTCCTTATCACAAATATGTAGCTTTGGTTGGAAGAAAACACCCCCAGGGTGTTCAACATTGGCTCGGAAGTGAGAAAAACGGGCTCCGGAGGAGCGAAACTGGTTATCTGGGATAATTGCTGGCTTCTCACCCCCCAGTGATCTTCCTGATGTTGAAAACAGAGGTACCTGCCAAGTTTGAACAAAAACTAATGAGAATGAACGCTCGGAGCCAAAACCGAGTAATTCGGGATCCCAAAAATGGGCTGCAGGTGCCGGAAGTGGTGTTCAGCAGTGAAGTGGGCATCTGCAACCCCAGTGTCCCTCGGAATGACAAAACAGAGGTTCCTGCCAAAAATCAGAGAAAACAGATGCAAAATGAATTGCTCGGGACCAAAACCGCGCAGTTTGGGGTCCCGAAAACCGGCTACAGGCACCGGAAGTGGCATACGACCACGAAGTGGGCATCAGGGGCCCCAGGGTTCCTTGGAATATTAAAACAGAGGTCTCTGCCAAAAACCGGAGAAGTCGGAGATGGTTGGGCGGTCCCGAGCCGAGGCACACAGCCTGACGGTCCCGGAAACCGGGAACCGGGCTCCGAAATGGGCAAAATGGCCTATGGCCACGAAAATTAGCTCACGGCCACCGGGAGATAGTCTACGGGACTACTCCCTTCCCTCAGAAAAGAAAACAGGGAAAACCGAGCCTGGTTCGCAAACCGAGACAAGGTAGAGAAGAGAGTTCGGAAGTCCGGAGGCAGGGCGCGCGGCCGCAACTCTGAGACTTCTGAACGAGCACAGTACGCAACATCACCGAGCGCTCAACCGGTGACGTCTGAGTCTTAAGGTCGGTCAAAAATGGGGTGTCTACAGTTGCCCCTCTTTGACAGAACTCGGAAGTCATAACAATGACGGGAGTGAATGTCAAAGCCTAGAGACGACCCATTTTTGACAAGGCCGAAGACTTAGACAATCATACAAGACAAACAGAGATATGCGCCCGCAGGCGTGCCCACAGGCAAAGGGGCAAAATGCGAAGAAGATAGGCTCGGAGCCAGGCGATCATGCAAGTGCAGCAAGCTGTAATGAAGCAAGTATTGACAAATAGATGCAACAGTTTTAAGCAAGAATGCAAAGCAACAACTACATTTCATGCAGTTAGGAATGCGGAGAATTATTCAATTCTCGTCGTGTCTCATACGGAGAAGATACGATACCTGCGCGATTCGTCTGGTCGCACCAGCCTCAAATGAATCGTACATACAATATCGTGCCTGCAAAAGAAAGAAATTCAACAAGAACAATATGCTAACAACATATATTCAATGCGATTCCTATGATTCCAAAAGCTTGACACACACAGTGTCGGTGAGTGAATGCATCACAATGCGAGAACAGATAATGCGTGACAACGCATGTTCAAGTACAGAAGCATCAGACATCAAGAAATCATGCATGACAATGCAAAACATTCATGAGAATGCAAATTATAAGCCAAACAATGCAAAACGAGTATAACTCAGGGTGCCCGTTGGACATGAAATGATGAACCGGAAAACGCGCATTTCGGCGACGGCAACTCAATCGCGGCCTCTGATTCACCTCCCGGAAAGGTCACAACATGTTTAAAAAGGATACACTCTGATTTTGATGAATAACGAGGAGACACATGTCAGAAATTGCAGTTAAAGTTCCGGTGGAGCAATTCGGCGCCAGAAAGTGCACTTTTCTTGAACTTTTTCAGGTCCCGGGAACTCCGATTTTCCTCAAAATTTGCAGAGAGGTAGGGGAGGGGGTGGGGAGCATGGTCGGCCAGGCCATTGTCCTGGGAGAGGCCATCGGCCAGGGGAGAAAAAGGGCATGGCCGGCCAGCCAGGTTAGGTGGCCGGCCGGCCACCTGCCCAAAGCAGGGGCATTTTGGTCTTTTTCTCATGTTTCTATATATACACATCTCCATTACCTCCGAAATCACACCCAAAGTTGCAAAACTTCTTCCTCTTGCTCCCCAGACCATTTTCTCTTTCAGATCTGCATTTTATACGCGCCCCTCGGCTTTCCACGCAAGTTGTTTTCGCGAAATCTTTCTGCGTTAAGCACTTTAAGCCGACTAAATTTTGATTTTGGAGCTTCTCTTCTCATTTTCACCACTTGAGGTAAGTTTGTCTCAATATTTGGAAAATTTTCCCGGGAGTTGACTTTTGTTGACTTTTTCCAACTTTGGCCCATTTTGCTCATTTTTGCTCCTCTTTGCAGATTTCTCGACATGGCGGGTCATTTCCCTCACGGTGGAGGTTTTCCCGGCGCTGGAGATGATTTTGACGTTATGGCATTGCCCCCGAGGGTCCGCCCTTTCATTCCCGATTGATATGCTCCAGCGGTACATAGACTTCCGCGAGCCACTTTTCGTCATTTCACTGAGTTTAACGACCGGGTACCCGGGGATCTTCTTCTACGAGAGCCAGAGCAGCATCTCTCTCATGATGCAGAGGTATTTTACTTTATTTTCTGCTTTTTCATGTATTTCATTCCCCCGCCATGCTTAGACACACAGTTTAGCTTCCGTCATAGTACTTGCATCCTGAGCATGTGACTTAGCCACTTGAATTTCGTGAACACAGCTCATTGCCTGATTGTGAACGCACAGTACACATTAGTTAGAAATTGAACACACAGCTCAAACATTGATTCACCAAACGCACAGCCCGAAGTTGAAAATGAGCACACAGCACATACTGACTAAGAGTAAAACACAGATTTTCTGAACGCACAGCCCAAATTTGACGTGAACACACAGCCCACTGATTAAGAATAGAACACACAGTCCCAAACTCTGATTTACTGAACACACAGCCCAGATTTGAAGTGAACACGTAGCCCACTGATTAGGAGTAGAACACACAGCCCTAAACTCTGATTTACTGAACACGCAGCCCAGATTTGTTGAAGTGAACACACAGCCCAGATTTGAAGTGAACACACAGCCCACTGATTAAGAGAAGAACACACAGTCCCAAACTCTGATTTACTGAACACACAGCCCAGACTTGTTGAAGTGAACACACAGCCCAGATTTGAAGTGAACACACAGCCCACTGATTAAGAGAAGAACGCACAGTCCCAAAACTTTGATGTACTGAACACACAGCCCAGATTTGTAGCGAACACACAGCCCACTGATTTAGCTGAAATTTGAACACGCAGCCCAAAACACTTCATTTGCACACAACTCATTTTCACTTCATTTGCACACAACTCATTTTCACTTCATTTGCACACAACTCATTTTCACTTCATTTGCACACAGCTCATTTTCACTTCATTTGCACACAGCTCATTTTCACTTCATTTGCTGATCTACGCATTTATTCTAAATGCAGGTTCACTCTCGCACAGTGCGAGGATATGGCTCCGTCACCGCGAGGGAGTGGTATTTTGAGCTTCCGGAAGCTGTCCGGGACTTGGTTGACTTTGCAGGATTCGGGCCATTCTGCAGAGGGTTATCTCATTGTCTCATCAGTAGGACGTTACTCGCTGCTCTGGCGGAGAGATGGTGGGACACCACCAATTCTTTCCATTTTTCTGCGGCCGGGGATATGACCATGACCCCACTGGACTTCGCTATACTCACCGGCCTAGACGTAGGCGGTGGACCCATTCCCTACGACGAGGATATGGGCCAGTGGGAGGCTGCTTGGTTGCATCTGTTGGGGGCACTCCCGCCTGTAGACAGAGGTTCGGGGCGAGTCCGTTATACTTGGTTCTCTTCCCACTTCCGGCGGCCACAGATGGAGCCCGATACTCCTGAGGAGGCAGAGCAGTATGCCCGTGGTTTCCTCATGTACCTCCTCGGCACCACCTTGTTTGCCGATAGAGGGAACATGGTAGGGTTGTACCTACTGAGTGCTCTGGTAGACCTATCACAGGTCGGTCAGTATGATTGGGGCGGCGCTGGCCTGGCTACCCTTTATTGTTACATGAGCGCAGTCTCTCGCGGGCGGAGGGACTTACTCGGCGGCTACTGGAGAGCCTGGGAGGTACATTCTGTCCTCTTGATTTGCATTTCTGCTCCTCATTACTTGTTCACTGCACACACGGCGCACTCTGCATTCTGTATTCTGCCTTTTAGCACCTTGTATTCACATCCCGCACTGTTTTTCTCAGCTATGGGTGTATGCATATTTTCCCACATTAGCCCCGGAGATGGAGGTGACAGGACCTCCTATGACCCCGTATTCATTGATGTTTGAGGGCGAGCACTTACCGAGGCCTCGAGAGACTCTCTTCTCTCTGCGACAGTACTTTGACACTGTTCGAGCGACAGAGGTATTTTAGAACTCTCAGTTCTTTTTTCATTTTCATCCTTGATCTGCTCTAATATGTTCTGATTTCTGATTGACTTATGCACTGGTTATCCGCAGATCACTTGGCAGCCCTGGGCAGTCTTCGGTGATGATCTCGAGAATCAGTACCCCGGAGGGTCGACTAGTTCCCAGTATAGATTCCTGCTCGAGGGACCAGTCGGCAGAGCTTGGTTCCTGGGGGAACGCTTCCAGCGCCAGCTATGGGGGGGTAATTCTCAGGACCCTCCTGCTGTGCCTCCAGACACCATGCGGACTGCTGATAGATTATCTCCTGAGGAGGTCAGTAGTGCTATGCAGGGCAGTGATGCTTTATTACATCTCCTTGAGGGGAACTACGCCACCTATCGCCGCATATATCTGATGCCCCCCTTGACGGGAGTACGGGCTCCACCACGGAGGTCCGCGGGCGCACCATCTTTGAGCCGTGCTCGTGCTACAGACATCCCTTCTTCTAGCAGGGCTGGTGCATCTAGAGGTAGAGGTAGTTCGATTCCTCTGATCCCTCCGACTCTCGATCATCCTGGATGGCCAGATATGCCGACCGAGCTGACGAGTTGGCGATTCGGGTACGCCTTACCAGGTTCCGTTGGAGCCTCTTCTGCCTGACCACAGATATATCAGAGACCCTGATTCGCCCCCGGTATGTTTTTCAGCTTTGATTTATCAGTTAGATATTCGGACATTCATTCCTTTACTGATAGTTTTTGCATTTGCATTTACAGCCTCCAGTCGAGTATACGGATGAGCTGCTCGGGATGCTGGCCACATTCGAGGGCATGATCTTACGGAGGGAGGGACAGCTGGCCATTATGGGCGTGCAGGTACTGTTCATCTTTCCTGTATTTAGCATACTCCCGATGACATACTGGTTTTGAACATTCTGCTGTATTGATAGGCTGTGTAGAGCACATCTGACACACACCCCACTCATGTACTGTACTTGCACCTGCTTTTTATGCTTGAACTGATGTATTTGGACCTTTCATTTTCAGATGCCTCCCGTATATGCTTCGACACGGGGCGGGCCACCAGGGCCTTCTCAGAGAGGTCGAGGTGCTAGACCTGCTCGAGGTACAGAGACTCGAGGAGCTGGGCCATCCAGGCCTTACCGAGGAGCTCGAGGAGCAGGGTCGTCTCGCAGACGCAGGGCACCCATTGTCGAGGATGAAGAGGAGGAGGTCGCAGGCCACATATCAGAGACATCTCTTGGGGAGGGAGGCTCCGGTCTTGGTTCCGGGAGCGGAGATGAGCCTGAGGGGGATCCGGAGGATGACAGCTCCGATTCAGATGGTGATGATGATGCAGAGATTATCCCGCAGAAGAGGATGAGAGGACCTCCTCTTTCCCGTTCCCGAGGGCACTGACGTTATTCCCTGCTTTATTTTACTTTTTGGCTAGTAGTTTGTAGCACTTTGCGCATTGTTAGGCAGTTTTATTTTCTGTAAAACTTGTACCTTTATTTTATTGTAAAACATGATGGAATGAAACAGCTTTTGAAAAGATGTTGTATTTGAAATTCTTAGCATCGCATCGCATCCTTGCACAAAATGGAATTGAATGAAAAATGTGCCTCATGTATTTACCGGGTCAGGTAATGAACCGACGCGACAAATCAAAACAAATCGACTCACTAAGAAATAACAGATTCTTAGCAAGTTTACAACTCGATAAACAAAATACAACAACGTTAATGACTCAATAGACAAAACTTAACAAAATTGTGTAATCAAAAAGGTAGCAACTCAAAACATAATAAGCGACAGCTCGACAAAACTTACAACTCGATAAACAAAACAACAACTCGATAAGCAAATCACAACCAAACGTACTTTGGACGGACAATCTGGATGACGGAGCGTATCCGAAATTGAGAGAAATGGAGGCCTTCGACATTCCTGATGCATGAAAATGCTTCAAACTTTCTTCCGGCGGGCAAAATAGGACCAATGCGAGGCCGAAAACATTTCGCATTTGATGACAAAAAAGGTGGCCGGCCTACTAGGATAGGTGGCCGGCCGGCCACTCCTCCCACAACCACCGAAATGTTAACATGTGTCCTTTGAATAGTGTTTTGCCTTTCTATAAAAGCTCCACTCTTGGAACTTATTCATTTCATCACCTTTCCTCACAAAAATGGAGGCATTTCTCGCAGAAAATCTCACATCTTGGATTTCTTCTTTAGATGGCTCGGAAAAGTTGAATTTCCGGGGTTTTGGCTTGAATGCACTGTTCACGCTAGGCCGGACTCCACTGCATCTTCCTTTCCTCTATGCCGCGGCAAGGTTTTGGAACCCGGTGACGCACGTCTTTAGCTTTGGCGGGCAAGAGGTATGTCCTATTTTTGAAGATTTTCAAATCTTGATGGAGTCCGAGCGAAGCGAGGAAATTCTGCCCCAGCTCAATTTTGGCTATGCCCAAGCCTTAGGGCGAATGTGCGGTCTTAATGCGCATGATGCTAGATCTCTGATTGGTGACGGAATGTTGGACATTCCGAGCCTGGTTTACCGATTCTCCGATGCTGGTGACCGTAGCGACCACCATTGGCAAGGTTTCCGACAACATGCCCTCTGCTTGTGCCTACTATCTCATTTTCTGTTTGTCTCGGGCTCCGGAGAAGCTAGCATCCGTTTGATTGAAGTCGCCCAAGGCTTAAGAGAAGGAAAGAGTTGCATCGTCATGACTCTGGCCGAGACATTGATGGGCTTGGATGCTTTCCAACGCCGGGAGACAACCAGGTTTGCAGGGAGTCCACTACTGCTGCAGGTAATGTTTCCCACCCAAGCTCACATGTATATTTGCTCACATCACTCGGCCCTCGGGCTCGGTTTTTCTCACAAAACCCTTATCTTACTTTTCTCTCATCGCACATCTCTCTATTCTTCATTCTCTCATTTTCCATCCCTCCCCAGATATGGTTGATGGATAAATTACAAGTTGTGGACTCTTGCCCTGCTTACTCAGCCCGTGGCTACTTCTTTCGGCAACGCCTAGTCAATGCTCCTGATGAGAGCTGGTGGTTTGAATGGATGTGCAACTTGTCGGCAGATCGCATTGCGTGGCGCTGCCCCTGGCTCAATCTCCCGGCAATGAGCTATAGCATGTCCCGGCAGGTCGGGATCCGACTGATCGGCTTGACTCACTGTGTGTTCTATTTCCCATTCCGTATTCTGCGCCAGTTTGGCCATGATCAGACTTGCCCACCAGAGGGGCTAGAGTATCCGGCTACATTCCCAGTTCGAGGCGCACAGCTGGCTCGGCAGGCTGCAGCATGGAGGATTAGAGAGCTTCTGGCCCCCGCCCTTACTTTCAATTGCACTTTATCTGACGAGTGCTGGGATTGGCTCAATGAAGAAGCACAGGTTGGGCCTAGGTTGGCATCAGAGGCTTCAACCAGCTCTGGAAGGGGGGGTAGGGACACCTGACTTGACTATGCCCCAGATTTATTGCTTTATTAGTACTTTCAAGTTTTCTTTATGAGTGTAATAAAAAGCAACTTCAATTGTATGCAAGAGCAAAAGAACTCTGTTTTGAAATCAATGAAATTGAAGGTTGTGGTACTGAAAATTTTCCGCTTTGGTCCAAAAATGGTCTTAGTTGTAAAAAGATTAATTTGAACAAAGTCAACTTTTATTAAAACTTTTCAAAACTATTTTCGATATGGATCAGAACTGGACACACCTGAGATCTGTCACTGAGATGCACAACCCCGGATCCTAGCAACTGGAAAGTTGCCCCTAGTCTGAAAAGTGCCTCGGCAATTCATAGCAACGGAAAGTTGCCCCTAGTTTGAAAAGTGCCTCGGCAATCGTAGCAACGGAAAGTTGCCCCTAGTTTGGATAGCACTGTACCGGAGATCACAATAAATGCTGATGAATAGAGATGACTGGGATGATCAGAATGGACAA